>SELW01000657.1:0-641912 GCA_004931855.1 Pichia inconspicua
ACTCTAATGAAAACATCACTGCTAGCGCTTCCCTACGCAACGATGTTTACATGAAGATGTAAAAAATGAGACATATTCAACAATATTGCCATCTATCAAAAAAAGTGTCAAAATTTATGTTTTTCATCATTTTGTTTAGAGAGAAGTTTGCATCTCTTGTTGCTGTTTAGCCCTCATTTGAAAAGATCAACCAAGTGAAATCTTTTATAGAGTAATAGGTACATATAGGTTGGCTACCATGTGTTTTTGATAGCAATCGTCGCTGTATATCAAGTGAAATCAGTCTAAGAATAATCTTTCACTGTAAAGGGAACTCTACAGTGCTGAAAATTCTTTCCTGCTTAATTCCTTCCATGAGTGAGCTATCGAAGAGTATATTATTAATTCCACCAGAAAAAAAATCCTTAATTATTTAAGTTCCTATATGAGCTGCGTGTCATAGTACAAAAATAATTACAAGGTTGAGCAGATGGTATCCACAATCAATAAGAACTTCAACGTTCAACTTCAAAACTTGAATTTCTGCTGATGTTGTGTTTCATTTCAAATAGATACTCAAAAAATTTGAATTGGAGAAAGATGACAGATAAACATGAACTATTGTTCCAGAAACGTGTTTTTAGGTATCTTGCAATATGCGATATGTGGTGGATTGGTCTATTTGCCTTGTTAGAGTCACTCTTGAATATTTTCTTTTTGACCCAGTCTTTTGAAAGTATGGAATTTCCTGTAGACATTGAAAAGTTTCAGACCACTTCCTAACGAGATAGCATATTACTTCGACCACAAAAAAATGCTATTGCAAAGATCAATACTAAAAGCGGCTTCTTATATTTTTGTATCCGTTTTTGTTATCTTGATATGTTACTGCAGAACATTCTTTACAGGACACATCACTTCCATTACATGTTATGGGAATGTAACTTTTGACTGGAATTCTATCACTACCAATTTAGTACGAGGAGCACAAAAGAGTCCAGCTTGAATAAACCGATTTAGTTTACAGGAGATTGAGTTTATTTTAGCTGCATACTAAGAAATACCTTTTTGAGGGTCAAAGAGTCAAGTTATACTCCATGTTCAATTGAACTATTTGTTTCTTCCTGGTATAAATTGAGGACAGACAATTTTAGAAAATCAAACTGAGTGAGAAGAAATCCATTTAGCACTACAAAGAAAATCAATCTGATGTGAGCTGGTTTCTAATTTTTGAAAAAGCTGAAAAAATGAGTGGCATTCCATTTTTGTAACAATTTATTGATTGAAGCTGGATATATGATTGGAAAAACAAAACGCTGGTATGGAAGCAAGTGGAAAGCAGACCTAGATCTATACATGCATATCATGAATCAACAAAATTTGCATGAATCGCGTCAATTAAAAATTGTTAAGCTTGGCATACGCAGGCCCCTAGGGAAAGAGATCTATGTAGATTTACGACGATAAAAGTGGTGATATATACCCTTCAGACACCATGGATCGTATAAACAGCATAGAACATTTACTGTTATCAAGATGCTCTAGGTTTAATCAGAGCGGAAAACTCTTGAAGTTTTTGGAGGAAAGATATTCTTTTACAGGTCCTCAGAAAAATTACTTGGTTTTGGAATCAACAGAAGGAAACGAGTACAAAACTGAATCACAGAAGCAAGAGGCTAAAAAATTAGATTCCAATGATATATCAAAGCACGCTGTTAAGCCTCAAATAAATAAGTTTGATCCAAGCAGGACCAAATCTGAATTCAAGAAACTTATTCGGGAGACATTGAAGAAACAGAATGGCATAGCCAAAAAATTACATAAGCTCAGTAAAGTGAGACCAGAAGTTTTAGAAAACGATGTTAAAGACCTCAAAATCTGTAAAGAGCTCCTTTTTGTTGAAGATTTTCTAGAAATGCACAATTTGTGGAAAAACTATATGAAGGATTTGATTAAAGATTGCAAAACCATTGATCTTGTTACCGCCAGACTAGCAGTAGCAGAATTTATTGGTGCATCTTTTAAGGTTTTACACAGTTCTTGTCCTGAAAACATTGGTTTAGAGGGTATTGTGATATGGGAGTCTAAAACGTATATTTTATTGATCGTACCCCGCAAGAATAATTGGAAAGTGAACGTTCCTAATAACTTGCTAACAATCCCTTACACAGCAAAAGATTGTATCGGTGGTCTACGAATGGTACCAAAGAAGGCAACTAGGTTTGTTTTTGATATCGAGATTGATGATGGCGATGATATTCTATCGTTTGAGTTTATAGGTGATCGGATGTCTATCAAGAGTCTTGACAGGGCAAATAAAAAGTTCAAGAGTCACAATGTCGAAGACATTGAAATATAGTAAGACAATATGACAATTACTATTATTACATTATTATTTATTTACAAGTATTATCAGAAGTTCAACAAATACAGGAGTTCACACTTCTAGGGAAAGGTATCACATCTCTAATATTTTCAGTATGGCTTAAGTACAATAACAGTCTTTCAAAACCCATACCAAATCCACCATGAGGAACAGAGCCATTTTTTCTTAAATTGAGATACCATTGCAGCGGCATCATATCCATCTTCCGTCTTTCAATTTCTTTTTCCAGTTTTGTAACGTCGTGTTCCCTGATAGATCCACCAATTAACTCGCCGATGTCTGGTACTAAAAGGTCAAAGCAAGCAACAGTAGGTCCAAGTTCACCTTTAGAAGGTTCATTAATTTTCATATAAAACGCTTTTTCCTCAAGTGGGTAATCTGTTACAAAAACAGGATTTTGGAAGTGTTCACGAGCCAGCCACTTTTCATGCTCAGATTTCAAAGAGTCACCCCAGTCTGGTCTAGTAATGAATCTAACAGATTTAGAGTCGTATGCTGTTTGTAATATGTTTATGGCATCAGTGTAAGTGATTGAGTCCCATTTTTTCGCCAACAGCATTTTCCACCTCTCTACCATCGAATGGGCATTCTGATCATCCGTAGTACTAAGAAGATTTTTGCCCATTCCTTTATAATCATCAACCAAGTTTTTCACAACAGCCTTTATCATGTTTTCAGAAAATGTAGTTAGTTGTCCTACGTCTTCCACAAATGCAATTTCAGCCTCCAACATCCAAAACTCAGATAAATGACGATTTGTATCGCTTTCCTCCGCCCTGAAGCAAGGTGTCAATGTCCAGACTCTGTTTAAAGCAGCACAGAGAGTTTCAAGGTGTAATTGAGTAGAGACAGTCAAGAATGCTTCTTTACCGAAAAATTCATCACCAGTTTGCAACTTGGAATTGGACTCAATTCTAAATAATTCTCCCGCTCCTTCACAATCAGAAGCTGTTATAATCGGCGGACTAGTTTTGATGAACGTTTCTGAATCGAAATAATTTACAAGAGACGTTTCAACTTGTGATCTAAATCTAGTGAGTGCTCCCAATCTAGCATCTCTTAACCTGTATTCAGGAATAGTTCTTAGATATTGAAAAGTATGCCCGCTTTTAATCATTGGAAACAATTCTTCAACATCACCTAGAATTTCTATTTCGCCTGCATTTTGATTAGTAACTTGCACCTCAAATTTTTGGTTTCCTCTACTTGTTGTCCATACACCTTTGACTTTTAAACCTGTACCATTTTTAATACTTTGAGGTAAAAGAGTTGGAGGCCGCACAACACACTGAACGTTTTCAAAAGTAGTACCATCCTTGATGTCTAAAAATGCCACATTCTTTGAAACACGAGAAGATGCAACCCATCCGTTTATTTCAATGGGCACGTCAGGTTCGGGAGTGTTTTCTAAAATTTGTCTAATACATGGTGAAAGTTCTACTTTTTTGTTTAAACTTCTGGACAAATTAATTTTCTGGAAACATTTGATGACAGCTCGTTTTGAATGAAACATGACTGTTTGTATTTTGCATCAGGTTTGATATGCAATTGGTTGATTTTATTGAAAAATGGATCCAGAAATATTTCAAATTCATGATGCAAGTGCGAAACTGAGATCTATACAAATTTGGACTTCAAGTTCCTACTTCCAGTTTACAACAAATAGCCAGATACTGTTGGGTTTTCCATACTCTTCATTCAAGAGTATATATTATATTTATATATATAGACTAACTGAACTAATAAGATCTACCGAACATTGTGTAGTTTACAGCAATCTTGCCACATTTAACACACTTGGTGCCTTCCTTCAATTCAGGCTGTTCGAATGGAATACATAAAGATTTTGCACCCATTGAAGGAGCCTTTTCATCAGCTTCAAATTCTTCACCATCATCCTTTCTAGATGATCCATCCTTAATATCATCTTCACATTCTGGAACACCACACCAAGGAGCAACAACAACGTTCTTTTGATTCAATTGGTGAACAAAGTTTTCCCAATCATGGACGAGAACTCTGTGTGTATCAAACTTTGCCTTTGCAGTTTCATACAAGTTATCATGAATGGAATCAAGTAATTCTGGAAGCTTAGTATCAAGCTCATCAAGCATAATAGAAACCTTTTCACCAGTATCTCTTCTGACTGCAAGGACAGATTTATTAGCAACATCCTTTGGTCCCACCTCAAGTCTGACAGGAACACCCTTTAATTCCCAATTTGAGAATTTCCAACCTGGTGAGTAATTATCTCTATAATCAGAAGTAACTCTGATACCATTCGATGCAAGCTTGGATTCTAAATTCTTACAAGATGCATAAACATTATCTTCAACTTCTTTAGTAGTTTTGGAAGTTAATCCAACAGGAATCACAACCACTTGATATTGTGAAACTCTTGGAGGAATGACAAGACCTTTGTTATCTGAATGAATCATAACCATAACACCAATGACTCTAGTGGACAATCCCCATGATGTTTGATGTGTAAAGATTTTAGGTTTTTCTGGTCCTTCTGGATTTTCAACAGTAATATTAAACATTTTAGAGAAGTTTTGTCCCAAATGATGAGACGTTGCACCTTGAATACCTCTACCAGTAGTTGGAATATAACCTTCAACTGTTGTTGTAAACTTACCACCTGCGAACTTTTCATTTTCTGTCTTAACACCTTTGACAACAGGGACAGCCAATAAAGTTCTGTAAATTTCTTCATACCAATCTAAGATTCTCAAAACTTGAGATTCTGCATCTTCATGAGTTAAATGAACAGTATGTCCTTCTTGCCACAAAAATTCTCTTGTTCTTAAAAACGGTTGTGGATGTTTAAATTCCCATCTAACAACGGAATTCCATTGGTTGATTTTAAGAGGTAAATCTCTGTGAGATCTGATCCATTTAGCATAATAAGGATACATCACTGTTTCTGAAGTTGGTCTAATCGCAATAGGTTCTTCCAAATCAGAGTTACCTGCTTTTGTAACCCATGCAACTTCTGGAGCAAAACCTTCGATGTGATCTTTTTCCTTCTCTAAAACTCTTGAAGATACAAACATTGGGAAATAAGCATTAGAAACACCATCAGATTTGATTTTAGCATCAAAGAACTTTTGAATTTGTTCCCAAACAGCATATGATGCTGGTCTCATAATATAACAACCAGAAACATCGTAATAGTCCAACATTTCACCTTTTGTTAAAATTTGTTGGTACCATCCTGAAAAATCCTTTTCCTTATCAACAGTAACACCAATTAACTTAGCATCTTCCAAAGCTGCATCATTAGTTGCCACTTTAACTGGCTTTTTCGTAGATGGAGCAGCAGCAGGAGCAGATGTAGCAGAGAAGTCAACAATAGCTGGTGAAAATGAGGAAAGGAAACCTAACAATTGTTTACCATTCAAAATAAGCTTTGCTGAATCATTTTCTAAAACATATTGGACTGTTTCTGAATCAGTAATTTGTGAGTCAATGAGTAACTTAACCTTACCATCTTTATGATTAGCACCTAATGAAGCAATCGTAAATTCAGCGGCTTTAACACCAAAAAATTCGGTAGTTAAATCATCTTTAGCTAGTCTTGGTTCTTTTGCTTCTGCTGCCTTTGCGATAAGACCTGCTGGAGTTTGTGTTGTTTGTAAAGCGACAACAATAATTGGAATAGGGGTTGCAGTTTTTGCAGTCTTTGGCTTGAAAACAAGAGACTTGACCTTAAGAGCACCTTCTGGAGTTGGCTCTGCAAGTGATAGCAACGATAAGCTAGTTTCTAAAGACATTTATTCCCGGTCTTGCGTGTTGAAGTATTAACAGCCGTTAAGCATATAATTTTCCACTATCAAACTTAATTTGCGNCTTGCGTGTTGAAGTATTAACAGCCGTTAAGCATATAATTTTCCACTATCAAACTCAATTAATGCGAGTTGTGGTTGGAAGATCGATCAGTAATCAACAAATTTTCGCCAACGTTTCGCGCTATATATACATAATTCGAATTCAATCTCGAAGTTTGTGCCGTCGGATCGATCTGTAAGTTGTTTCGGTTGAGGTTTGCGTAAGTTCAACACGTTTCCATCACGAGATTGCCGCAACAATGTATTAGATCAGTATGTGCCCAACGCGTGTGGATCATGGTACCTGTAGTTTACAGCAATTAGCAGTGTGATTCTTAACCTCGCAGAGCTCTATAAGCAGGTTGAAAATCACGAAGCTGAAATTAATTCTTTTTAACATGGATATTCAACTGTCGAGGACAGAAGAGTCTTTGTTTGGAACTTTATTTGATGAGTTGACAACCCATGCAAATCTGCTCACATCGGCTTGTGAGTTCAATTCAAAGGATTCAATTTCTTTGATTGTACCACGGACAACATTTATCTGTGGTTTGGCAGCAAAGCACTGAGTAGCAAAATGACCAGCCTTTTTCCATCTGTTGCAATTACTCTTCATTTTACCAGTGTATAGTTTTAGTACTTGAAGAAAGATCATTCACTGCCCTCTTAGCACCTGAAAGAGCTAGCTCGTTTATATGCTGTGGACTACATCATTTTAGCGTATAACTTGTTTTTGCAAAATATGTATTATATATACATGTTATACCAGCTATTAGTAAAAGTGATTCAATTGTGAAATTAAGGCTAGTAAGCACATTCAAGTTTTCGAGTTGCCATTGTCTTCCTCTACGTCTCTTGATAGTTACATAAATCTGACTTCAGGATGATAGTAAATCGGACAACGCCAGTACGGACGTTTGATATCTTTCCAAACTGAGTTATCATCTTGATCGTTTTCTTCAAGAGTGGTCACAGGAGCAGCCATTTCAGTGAATTTAACTTGCAATCCGTAGTTTGATAAATCAAGATCAACAACTTTTTTATAAACTTCGTAACATACTAATCTATCTGCACCTAAACCATTGAAAAAAGAAAACGTACCACTTGGTTTGAGTAGACCAACAATCAGATCAAATAAGTCTTCTACCATATCTTCGTAAGTTTCACTAAATGTATCATAATAGATACCGTCAAAGAAAATACCTTTTGTAAGCAAATCCGGGAGGGTATCTTGCCATTTCCCTTCTAAAACAACAACATTAGGTTTTTCATACCATCCATCTGCTTTCATCTTTTTCAAAACGTCTGGATGTGCTTCACATATGTAATGTTTTTGAGGTTTTCTTGACTGAATCATAGAGTCAATAATTCCCATTCCAAATCCCATGTTCAGGATATTAATACTTTCTTCATCTTCAATAGAAGAGAATAAGGAATCACAACCAGCTTTCATCAGTTTATCTTCCCATTCCATCATAACACCATCAGCACCTTCTTTAGTGACAAGTGCACCTTCTCTGTACTCAAGTGGTGTTTTTAGATAAACATCCGTTGCACCTGCAGGTCCATTATACATATTTGTGCCATCATTGGAATTGTTAGTTTTGGAAGGATCCTCTTCTTGAATCTGAGGATTGATTTCTTCAACCAATTCAGGTATGTTCTCTGTAATATCATCAGTTTCAATTTGATCATTTTCATCGTCACTCAAGAACTCGACATTAGAACTGTTTAACTTTCTTAGAACCACCTCTGCACGAAAACCAGAATCTACGCAACTATCCCAGTACTCTGATCCATGTAAACCTCTTCTTAAAAGAATGCAAGCAGGTGTTTCGTTCTTTTCATTTACCAAACACCAGCCAGCACCATTAAGCCAAAGTTCTTCCATCATCTTAAGTATCACTTCTTTTTCAGATTTCTCTACATCTAAAGGGATATTTTCACAAATTAGATGCATAGGAGTAGTTGTACTTGCTGGTTCTTCCTCAATATCATTTTCGTAATTATATGCTTCTTCTAAAGTGTAAGTAGCTGGAATACCAGCTTTCAAATATGTTTTGAGCGGTTTCAAGTACAGGTCCTCCTCTATCGGTCTGTTTTTGAAGTAGCAAAGTTCATGTAAATCTGACATCAGTTCGTTTTGATATCGGTTGTAGTGTCAAGTAATTTTGATCTAGTTTATATTTTTTTGATGTGGTGAAGATTTGAAAAATCTGGCCACACAGCCTTGCAAATTCAACGTTCACACAGTAACTTTTGCAAATATGCAGAAACTATAATTGAAGCATAATCTAATATTTGACTCTCTATTAGTACAAAAGGGTATATTTATATATAACTGATAAAACAAAAGTTTAAAGTATCATACAGGTACATTTTTTCCTAAAGCCATACTAATCAATAGCCAAAAATTGAGAGCAGAAATAAGTATCCATACCAGCACTGCCGCAATTGTTGTAGTTTTAGAGTTGCTCATATTTTTATAGCTTCTATGTTGGGTATAAGTTCTATCTTCAGCTATATGATCATTGCAAGATCCAACTTCCGAGTTTGAATGAGATGACGGGAAATCTAGCGTTGGAACCTTACCTGTTTGAGTATCAAAATCGTTCAATTCTATTCCACCTTCAAAGTTTGTAGATTTACTACCATCATCGAATATTTCCACCTTCATAATGTCTCTGTTAGAAGTTAGGTAAATTAAGGGAGCACAAATAAATGGAAGCATGAATGAAAGAACAACCTGTGACGCATTTAGTACAGCACTTAATCCCTCTCTACCATAAGCAACAACAACCAAAACACAAGGAATTAAGGCCAAAGTACGTGTAATTATTCTTTTGATTCCAGGAGGTATCTGCATATTACAATGTCCTTCCATAATAAGCTGTCCCGCAATTGTGACAACAGTACCACCACAAAGACCTGAACACAAGAGAGCAAATGCAAATACAGATCCAGCTGCTTTTGACAAATGTGTTGATAAAAGTTGATGTAAAGTGAAAAGATCTGCTGTTTCTAGAGCAAAATCACCATCATCATCTGTAGGGGTAGATAGAGCCGATCCTGCAACAATTAAAATTGCAGCATTAACAAATAAAGCTACTGTAATTAATGAAACAATTAGTTCTGCTATGGTATAACTCATGGTTTCATTTATAGCATGAATTGATGGCTTATAATCCTCATCTAAGCTGTCTAAATCTTCATTATTGTCTTCGTTAGAAGTGAAAGTAAATAAACCTTGTCTCTTTTTTTCTAATGGTCGAATGTAATGACCCTTTTTTATGTCAAAAGCTTTCATTCTTGCTTGAACCACTCCTGAACCCAAATAAAGTGAATGTGGCATTAAATTACTTCCTAATAATGCAGCAGAAAGATATAAACCATTGATATCAGCAAAAATTTCACGGGATGGAAGGAAACCTCTTGCAACATCTTTCCAATTTGTAGTGGGGGAAACTTTTCCCAGTTCGATTGCGAAACAGATAACTGTACCGAAAACTAACAAACTGACGAATCCTTCAAAAATTCTAAGCAAAACCATAGGACCATCAGGCCTATATGCCATAATAACAAGAAGCATATCTATAATTGAAAGCAAAACACCCACCAAAAGCGGTATTTTGAAAATAATGTTGAATGCAATCGCAGTTCCGATAATCTCCGCTACATCAGTAGCAATTACGGAAATCTCTGCAAAGGCATAGATAATGTAATTGATTTTGGTAGGTAAATGTTTCCTACAATTTGCAGCTAGATCTTCTCCTGTACAAATACCTAGTTTACTTGCTAAAATTTGTAAGAATCCTGCCATTATATTCGATATCACAAGTGAAAATAGAAGTTTGTATTGAAATTGAGCGGACGCAATACTACTACTAAAATTTCCTGGATCCATATAAGCAACACTAACCATTAGTCCAGGTCCAATGTATTTGACAAATTTACAAAGTATCCTGACTGAATGTACAAATAAATTTTTTGAACGGCTAGATGGATCTGTCAGTAGAGAATATCTTCGAAACCAATTTGAAAAATGATGGTGACTTATAGTTTCGTTGAAACTGTCTGAAGTTGGCAAGAAGCCATCAGGACCTTGCATTTGATGCATTTGATGTATGTTTTTGTCAGGCAGAATTTGAAAGGATATGATGCTTTGATGCAGGTTAATTGTCTATAATTCGAATCTCCTAGTTCCTCAGCGTGCAACACCTCTAAGATAGCTCACACGGGATGGCTGGTTTCTGTTTACAAGGAAAGTGTGATGTCCAGCAGGCCCAGAAAGAATGTTTGCTGACAATTCAGCCAACGCGACCTGTGGAAATATTGAGGAATTTGGTTTATATCGGAGTTAGCTGATGGTCACGTGGCTGCCTTTGATGCTGGTTTTCCAGACAGTATTTGGGTTAGTCAGTTAGACAAGACACCATCTGCTTGGCAGCTCTTGCAAGTAATGATCGGATATTGGACAAGGAAGAGTGCTCTTCAGCTACCTGCAAAGGGAATACTAAGACATGCTCGAAGATCAGTTGCTTCAGGAACAAATGGTAAACATGCAGATCACAAGGAGATAATCAAAGGTCCTAAACCGTCAGCAATATTAGGTCCAGATGGTAAGCCAATAACTGTTCCCGATAACTCTTTTGTGATGAATAAAAGAGAGAGAATGGAACCCCTTGATGCTACACTTTCTAATACTGAAAACCTCACACGAATTTTGAAGAATATGATAAAGACTACTGGTCCAATTTCCATATCTCATTTCATGAAACAATGTTTAATTGATCCACAATATGGATATTACACCACTAGAAATCCTTTGGATTCCAAAACTGGTGATTTTATAACTTCACCAGAGATCAGTTCTACTTTTGGAGAGATGTGCAGTCTTTGGTTTTTCAGTGCCTTTATTGAACAATTGAAATATCAGGCTGCAACTAATCGGGACAACTTCGATATACAAACGAAAAAATTTAGAATCATAGAATTTGGTCCTGGAAAGGGTACCTTAATGTTTGATATGGTCAGAACTATTCGAAAATTTGTTAAAGATAGTAATCCTATCGAAATTGTATTTATTGAGAAATCTGAAGTTCTGATCAAGGAACAGCACAAAACAATGTGTAATGAAGACGAAGAACTTAAGATGATTGATTCTTTTACTTTTGAATCTGTTTCGAAGTGGGGAAATAAAATTACCTGGTTGAAGGATGATAAACCGCAGCTGTCAGGTAAAGAGTACATGAACTTTATAATGGCCCATGAATTTTTTGATGCACTACCTATGAATAGGTTTGTGAAGACTGAGAAAGGATGGAGAGAGTATCTTGTTGATATTAGACCTGATGCGAAAAAGGATAGTCTTCTAACTGGTAACGTTGATACCAAAACTAAAAAGACAGATGCTGAGTTTGTAATTGTCCAAGCTCCTTATGCAACACCTCAAACTGCAATCCCCAAAACATCTGATAGATACGAATCATTACCAGTTGGTTCGGAAGTTGAAATATCTGCTGAATCTCATTCTTACATATATGAGTTCTCTAGTATTTTAAAGTCAAGTGATATAGGAGCTGGTCTAATTATTGATTACGGAACAACAACAATTCCTATCAATTCTCTGCGTGGTATTAAAGATCATAAATTTGTTAACCCCCTAGGTGATGTAGGTGAAGTTGATTTATCCATCGATGTTGATTTTGGGTCCTTGGCTGAAATTTTGAAACAAAATCAATTTGTCACACATGTTGCTGAACAAGGTGATTTTCTAAATAATATGGGCTTAGGTTATCGTATGGATCAGTTGATCTCTTCTAATGAGGATAAAACTGAGATTAAGGAAAAATTGATTGCTGCTTATAAGAGATTAACAGGAAAGGGAATTAGAGATATGGGTAAAATCTATAAAGTTTTAGGATTTTATCCTTCAACTTATGAAAAGGTTACAATAGCGGGATTTGAAAAACAAGATAAAAAGTAATAAATTGATCTATTTAAATTTTATAAAGCTGTACATATATTAGACTTTTATTTTCTTTTCTACTGCAATCTCTCCGTCCTCAGGCTTTCTTTTCAAAGTTGATATGTCTTCTTCATTTTCTATTAAATTGCCATTATCATCCATTTTTTCCAAAAGAATACTCTTGAATTCTTCAGTCGTTTTAGCCTTTGTAATCATTGCATATATTTTGTTTTTATTCTTTTCATTCGGTATCATTCTTGCCAAACAATATTTGGTGTTTGCAGGATGGTTGTAAAATCTATCAGCTAATTTGATATAATCTTTAACCATCGTGTACCATGGAAGCGGCCCGTCTTTATTAAAACATGAAGGATTGATTTCTGCAGCGGAAGCAATCATTGATCCAACATCGCTACCAAATTTGGCCTGTAAATCTTTGAACTGTTCAAAGTTTTGTACATTCCCATTAATAATAAAGGAAACATCATTCACTTTACAAATTTCATTGATTTCATCCAGGTAATCCCTAATTGGTGCTTCTCTATTTCTCATTTCTCTTTTACGACAATGAACTGTAAGATTGCTTACACCTGTTTGAACTAGCTTTCTAACTAATTCCAAAGTCTCTTCCTTTGTTTGAAGTAGACGAATCTTGACACTTATGGGTTTGTTGTTAGGTTTCCCTACTTCTTCAACCAATCGCGTTAAAATCTCACATAAAAGATCAGGCGTGCTCAATAGAGCAGCACCCATACCAGAATGAATAGAAAAATGTTTGGGACATCCTGCATTAATGTCTAAAGCTCCAACATCCTTAATCACCAACTTAGCTGCTTCAACAGCGATATCAGGATTTGCAGTACCCATCTGAAAAACAACTTTGTCATGCTCCATTTCTGGGAAAGTTCTAAATACCACATCCGTCATACCAGGGATTGACTTATTACCTTTTTTAGATAAGAAATCAATAGTTTTGAGTTTCTCATTGTATGACCTTTCACACGTTAATAGTTTCTTATCAATGATTTCAGGACCCCACACCAAGTCAGCACCATACTTTAAAGCTAGGAGTCTAACTGGTAGTTCTCCAATTCTCACCATCGGTGCCAAAACTAACTTTGCCTTATAATCCAACATTCTTGTGTAACAGAATTGAAACAGTGGTACTTTATTAATCAACTTTGACGTTTCAACTAAATGACATAATCTTCTATATAATCTTAATGTCTCGATCGTTGGAAAAAGAAAGTATTTTTTTAAAGGCTCAGCATCGTAGTGTAAAATCGTAATTACGTAATCACAGTTTGAGTTCTAAAGCATGTCTGTGCTATTCGTATAGTGTATATTCCAATCAATTAATGGAATTTAGTTAGAATTGTCCGGTCTGTCTTCAAAAGGCTGATATCAAAATATACAACCAGCTGATGTCATAGTCAATCATCAGGTGCCAAACAGCGAAACCGTAGGAGGGAACCGGTAATTGCTCCATTAGTCCTGACTCTTCATAGTGTTAAGCTTTCTAAAAGATGTTTAACTAATAACTTTGTTAGATATCTGAATAATAATCTCTGTATGGACGAACTTGCATAGGAGAATTTCACTTTTACCTAAGCACTATTTCATTTACCAGAGATCTGAGCCCCAATCCCAAATAGGAAGTAAATTGCCCCGTTTTAAGAAGTTATAGGTAGATAATGTTAAACGCAAATGCTCAGCGATACTATAAAAGGTACTGAAATCGCACATGAGTTAACTCCATTCACTTCCTTGCTCACTCTTTTTACTTTGACATTTACAAACAAAAATCATTGATTAGTACCAAACTCATCCCTCCAATTATCTAATCTTGCTTTTTATTACGCTAGAAACACGTATACAAAGTTGCTACGAATTCATCTATAGTTTTATTGCTAATTCGTGCAAAGAGGGTCAAAAATGTCATCTATTACTGCTCCCATAAAAGTATCCGAATCATTCAATAAGGAAGGTTTTGCAAATGCCGAATCGTTTAATCCATCTCCGCAATTAGAGATTAGCGCTCATAATGATGAAATCGAAGCCGACGATGATCAATCATCTATATCCACTAGCTCAATAATATCAGATCAAGATGATTTAAGTGATGCGTTCACTTTTAGTACCAAAATGACTGCACCTCATGAAACCAAAGACGAGATAAATCCTCGACATGCAACCTCCGAAACTATAGAAAGTGAAATAAATTCATCGATGGAAGTGATGAACCTTTCAGAAGACTCAGATGAAGATGAGTTTATTGAAGACTTTTTTGCTCCAATCAATTCAGATGATATAGATAATCTCAAAACTGAAAAATATAGTTACGACCAAGAATCAAAGCAAGTCAGAGGTCGTCCATCCGCTTGTGTTTTCGTTGCAAGCTTATCATCTAATCTTGGTGATGATGTGTTATGTCAATCTGTTACAGATCATTTCAAACAATGGGGTGAGATGAAGTTAGTTAAAGTATTGAGAGACCCTGCAAATAGACCCTATGCATTTGTTCAATACGCCAATGACTCTGACGCCGAACTAGCAATTAGTGAAGCTCAACATTCAATTTTAAATGGTAGAACCATAAGATGTGAAAAAGCAAGAGTTAATCGTACATTATATTTCGAGCTTTCAAACACAGGTATATGCGAGAAAACTTTAAAGAAGTTGATGGTTCGATTTGGTGAAGTTGAAAAACTCGTCAAAGTAGATGATAACTTTACAAGTAACGCAGTAAATTCTGATCAAAAAGCAAAGCACAAACGCTGGTTTTGCAAGTTTGTATACAGACAAGACGCTATCAGTGCTTTCGCCAATTTGAAAACCAAAATTGATTGGAACGTAGAATGGACTCAAAATATTGAGGATGAATATAGCGAGGTTCCGGAGGTCACAATTGACAAACACTCTATATTCGTTGGTCACCTTGACCCACGCATAAGTAAAGATGAGTTAGTAGAAAGATTTGAGAGCCACGGTAAAATAAAAGAAGCAATTCTTGTGAATAGGCCCCTGAGTAACTTTGCCTTCATTAAGTTTCTTACAAAAGAAGCAGCGGCGGCAGCAGTTGAGAGAGAGAACCATTCTATGTTTAAGTATAAGACAATCCACGTTCAATATCGTGAAATGTACAACAATTATAGAAGGAACTCTTCTGAAGATAGGAAATATAAGCTCAGTTTGGCACCTCCTCCAGTTAATTTCAACAAACGCCATTCATTCAATAGCAATAACAAGAAAAGAAATGGCTTGGAGTATAATAGAAAATATTCACCGTTTTTTGCTGGTGCTAATCTTTCTAAAGAACCAAGAAGCAGAAGCTATAGTGACGCATTTAAGGCAAGAAACATCAAAGCAACAGATGATGATGAACCTATACAAATATCCAGGTTTGAAGGCCGTAGGCGTAAATACCATAAGTTTGTTACTTTCAAGCCACAATTCTCATACCCTCATCATGCTGAATCTAGCACCGCATACACCGACAATGGCTTGGAGAGTAATCATGAAGTTGCAATTATGTCAGACCAACTGGATCAAAAAGCAAGTGCTGGTAATACTAACTCATCTGCCAATGAAAATGATACAGATAACGATGAGTCGTTTATGACAACTGCTGGCAAAACCGGTTATACACATAGTTCAATTGATAACGGTGAACATGAAGTGCCTGTCCATGTAAGCACAAATCCAGCTTCTTTCCAATATCCAATGTATTATTACTATCCAACAAAAGATGGAAACCCGTACCTGACTCATCCAGGTCAGCATGTTCCAAATCCAGAATTCAGAGGACATTATCAAAATGGCCCCCCTCCATCTAATAGTGGATATTACTACCCATATCATAATTATGGTACCCCAACAAGTCCAAATGGTCAAATGCCTGTTTATCCAATGTATGTGTATCATCCTGTATCAATGCTGCATCCAGAGGGTCCATATCTGCCTGGCAATTCTTATGAACCAGACCATTTGAAACACGACGATTGAAAAGTCTGATTTTGCTTATGTATCATCCTTGAATTTTATACTTGAAATATTTTTTATTCTTTGCTGAAATCTTTCAGTTCTACGAGGCTAGCTTACCAAGTCTGTGTATGTAAAATAAGAAATTATTTTTGGATGAGGTGCAAGTCAAAATCCATCACCAAAATAAAATTTGAGTTTCATTCTGAGTACTAGTACATCCAGGTTCAGCTTTGATTCAGAGCTCAAAAACATTTTATATGCTAACTATCTATTCATGCCTTTTAGTCAAGAGTTCTACAGAAGAGAATTTTTTGATATTGAAAGCATCGGCTCAACAGACTATCCAGAGTTGAGTCAAGAACTCGAAAAGATAAGAAACTCTTCGATGTTTTTGAAGAGTCTTCAGATTGCTGATACTGAAAGTTTACGTTCTTTTTTGCATAAACATGAGATACAATTGTCTAGTCTTTTCAATGATAAGAATTCTGGACATGACTACGATAGGGAAGATGATACGACTGAAACTACCGATCTGAATGCCCGAGTGGACCCAATGAAACAGCCTACCAAATTTATAGAACTTAGTGAACTGAAAAAGTATAGCACCTCTTTGATTGTGAATATTGAAGGAATTCCTAAAGCAATTACAAGCTTTTATGGCTTGACTGAAAATCTTTTGGACTCAATAATTGATTTTATTTCAAAGCAAGTTCCAACTTGCTTGACACTGGATGGGGAATTGGTTCAAATAGATGCACACTATAAGTGGAGTTGCATGAAAGACGAAAACAACAACTATGAGCATAATATTTTTGTCTTTTTTAATGATATAATGATGGAATATTTATTTTATCAGTTGATTATTGCATCAGATTTCACGACGAAGTCTAATATTAATGTTATATTCAGTGATAAATTTATTGATGAAATCTTACAGCGGCTTGAAAAGGAAACGACTTGTGACTTAGATAAGTTATCATTGTCATCTGATGAATTGGAAACTAGCTTTGTTGAACTCCAGCAAATTGGTAATGCTGCGATACTAGCAAGCAAACCTGATGACGACTATTTAACTAAATGCCAAAAGCTTGCTGAAAATTACAATGTTAATCCTAAAGATTTGGCCATGGTTCCTGCAAATATGGTGGAAGAAGTTAAAAAGTATATACTTGACTTTCGACTACATGTTTTGACAGATTTAGAGAATAGTAGAAACGAAAGGGCCAAAAAAGACCAAAAGAAAGCTAAAAGGGAATTTAGCTCAACTTCAACGGACAAGCACAACATGGACACAGATGTTTCAATCCTAGATAATGGTAAAAATCTATCTGATATAGAATATGAAACTTTGCTTCAAAAGAGAGAGAAGGTTTTGAATGATAAACAATATTACATTCGTTTGAGCAATTACAAGAGAAAAGAAGAACATAGATTGAAAGCATTCAAGAACTTCTTAGCATATAATAAACATGATTCTTACGTAAAAAATGTCTTACCTCAAAATCGACAGAAGTTTCTATCAAATTTTGTGGATAATGTAACTAATACAAACAATAAAATTGACAAGAATTTTAATTACTATATCAAACATGCTAATTACTTAAAGTTTAGATCTAAAGCGAAAGAATTAGAAGAGAAAACAGACATTCAAGACGAGAATAACGAATCCAAAATGTAGAATATTGCATAACTTTCAATACAGTTCTCCTTTTTATAGGGATAATTTGAAACCTCTAGATATTATAACTTACAGAGGTTTATATAGTTGACTGCATTACAAGTCCAGGCCCTCATACGCTCGTTAGATATGAATATTGTGGTATATACGAAATGATCAAATGTGCTGTGACAAGGGGATCAGAGGTTTCTTATCTCTTTACATCTAGGTGAACCACAAAGAAGAAACGGTTTATACGAAACTTTTATATGGACTATTCTCACACAATTTGTAGAATATCTTATTTAAATTGAGCTACTCCTCAACTGCTGTAGCATAAAAATTTTGTTAGCTTTTTGCTCTATGAATAGAAGAATAATTTACGACATACAGTTCAACAACTATTGGAGGTATATGACGTAGAGTTTATAATAAATGCTAAATGCAGTTTAGGAACATAACAGCACGCTTGAAATCAATTTTTCAGCTACATCCACAAAATTGCTTGAAAGAGGACTATTGTCTAGTATACAAATCATAGGCCATTATTGATTACTATAGTTGGCTAACCTTCACTGCTTTCGCTTGTTTCGACCTTAGGATTCTTTCTACAGAGGAAGGAGAATACTGAGAGTACGGCTTATATGACTACTGAAGACGGATTTTGTTATTAATATTGAATCTGTTGTCAGGAAAGTACAAGAAAACTCTAAAAATGCATAGAGATTTCTGATATTACTACCACTGTTCAATTGTTCATGTATCAGTACTTGACGTGATTTAGTGAGGAGAAATCTCTTTGCTTCTATTCTCATAATGGTATACCATGCAATCTCTTTCAGACCATAGACTTCTAGTTTCAAGCTCGAAAATGAATACTGTGTAAGAATGGGTCTTTACATTTTATCAAAGTGTCAGATATACTGATACGAATATGAAATATACGATAGTTAACAACACAGTACAGTATTACTGAATAGCTGCTTGAGCAAAAGCAATGACTCCACCTGGGCATTATAAGCGTTCTTGGAGGAACCTTTGCGAACTGGTCGAATTGTGTAAAATCACGTGTGTAAAATCTAACTAATCTTCATTGTTTCTGTTCACTATTGAATGATTGTTTAAAAGATAGTTCAGATTATCCGGAGCGGAAAAGAACTATAAAACCTACTCACCACTGGTGGTAGAGATTTACTATTTTAACAACTTGGCCTTGATTGGAAAGCAACTTATGGTTTGCTATCCCATTCTGCAAGACTCTGGGGCCTAAATTTTTTGGCAGCTAATTCGCGAAGATCTTGAGATCGATAAAGCTGAAATACCAGTTCTCACAGATTCACAATGATCTAGAGCTGATCTTAGAGCTTGTATCCGGCGTTATTGTCCACCATGGATCAAGAAAATGGTGATATTGCTTGGAATAGAAACACTTTCTTGCACTCTAGATTGCCCACCGCTGTTTACTTCAGATTTTCAATTGCAAATCGGGCTAATAGATTTAGTAATTTAGCACAATCATATCCATTACAGAATAGTACACCTGGAAATTTAATCAAAGATGGTACATTTGATTGGAATTTCAACCATGAAGAACCCAAGACTGTTTCATTTGAAATCAATGCTGTTGAAAAAAACGATGACTATTTAGAAGATCAATCCACAAACATCGAACACGAAAACGAAGTTGAAAATGCCAATATGGAGAAGGATGATGATGATGATGATAAAAGCCAAGATTCCATTAACCAGAGTTTTGCAAAACAAGTGACATTATTAGTATATTTTAGTTCTATTTCAATTGATAACTCACAGACTATACCATTGCCTTGTCAAATACTAACTTCCACTATACTTCACTCTCACACACAAAATGGAGAAGATATACTTGCTCTCTTACTTTGCAATTTTGAAATCGTTTTGATAGGATTTGAAAGAAATGATAATCTAGAAGTCATTCCTTTTGTTGTTGGTACAACAGATATTCCGGGCTTAAATTTACTTCACAATAATGAGACTGCCTATAAATTGAATCATAGCACTGCTAACGATCTTCTTTTTTTAACCACAAGCTCAGACCATTGTTTCGTCTACAACATTGTATATGAAAAAAATGGAATACCCTTATTGAATCATTCTCACAACTTTACAACAGGTGAAATGCTGCTAAATTGTTTTATACCCATATCTTCAAATTGCGATGCTTTTGTCTCTTTTGAATTTGAAGACGATGTCTTGATTCTTCGTTGCATATCAGATTTATCAACTTTCAAGAGGTCAATAGTTTACTTCAAAAATAAATTTGAAATCCCAATTCATATGATTCCGCTAAAAGAATCTAATGCTGTTTTATTGTTGCAAGAATCTGGTTATACCGTGAAGTCTCTTTCATTTTGTATTGAAGGTGAAGAACTCGAATTAACTCGAGAAACGTATCCAATGTCCCATAGTTCGATTGTTAATTCATACTATATTCCAAGCAAACCTACTGATTACAGAACTTTCATCAAGTATGATCCTTCAATTTATAAACACGATCAAATTTTAATTTCATCCACAGATTTGTGTGTTTATGTTTTGGATATTTTCTATCATTCGAAAAACCATAAATTTGAAACCCGAATGAAGAAATTGTTTCAATACAAGACAAACTTGACGTTTTTTAGCTTTGAATCGACTGATGTTCCTGGTGAGTTTTTACTTGAATTTTATAACGAAATGGGATTATGTGAAAAAAGAATGCTCAAACGTAAAAACAGAACCTTTGAACTTACTAATGAATACACTTCTGAGGTGTGCCATCATCCAATTTTTGACTTTGACTTTATTGAAGAGCAAGATAAAGCTACTATTGAAAATCATATCAAAGAGATTTGGGTTTTATCTGGAACAGGTATCAATCATTCACTTATGTCTTTCAGGCACGGATTGATTGCTCGTTGTACGAACTTGTTGTCTAACTTAGTTGATGCCGATAGAGTGTATTCTTATGATTTAAATAAGTTTTGGGTCTGCAGTGATAAAAGAGTAATATTGGTACATTTAGGAACTCATTTGAATTCACTAATACCAATTCTTGAATTTCAATTGGAACAACCTATAGTTTATTGTACCACAATATCAAATCGCACAAAATTTATTACGAGTCGTAATATAATGACTGTTAACATTTATGGTATTGAAAGATGTTGTAACTTGTCCCATGAATGTATTCTTGCTACTGGAATTGAAGAATATAGCGTACTTCTGGTTAAAGATGATGAAAATAAGTACTCCTTATATTGTGAGTTTATGTTTGAAATTAAAGAAATATCAGAATTTTTTACTGCCAGTGTTACTAACTTTTCTACAATTACGTTGCTTCAATTCATCACATTTTACAATAGTATCTATTTGGTCGTAGGTACCTCCAAAGGTGAAATATTCTTTTATCTTTGGGAAGATAACCATTTCACACAGACTGGTGTAACAGTTTTATCACCAGCTAGTGCACAAAGTATTTCTGAGTATACTTTTATTCCTTATCAAATACATTTGGACTATGATTTGCAAACTTTAATAATTACAAGCTATACTGGTGAATACACTATGAATAAATTAATCCTTGATCGTAATTATATTACAGGATTTGATGTCTTATTTACAAAAAAACTTGCTGATTCATCTCCCCTGGAAATTATAAAGACTAAAACATCGATTTATTTGAGGGGTTTAAAGTTATGGGAATTTGATTATAATCATAACTGTAGTCCTAAAATGGTTTTAATGGACGATTACACCAACGATAATATTTTAAGTGCCATCCCTTTACATGTTGCAAGTGACGAGAATACCTTTTTGGCTTTGAAGGGTAATAATAATGTCTGTATTCTTGAAGTATCGTTGAAGCAGTCTATGCTATCTCGTGCTAGGAAGATTGGGGTTCCTTGCATGAAAATAAAATTTATTCCAGATTTGAAGTTATTTGTTCTCATTAGATTCCAAGCAATCAACTCTAGCTTGCCACAGCTTTTGTTTGCGGAGCCAAGAACATTGAATGTTATCAAGGCAGTAACAGATTTAGAGGATCTTTTCAAGAATATGGTACCCACATCTCTCCACGAATGGAATATCTTTAGTGGAGATAAAAAGACTTTGCTTCTAGCAATAGGCTGTACACATTCCAACGGGGAAAAAGGGGCGATGAAAATTGTTAAAATAACAGTATCCGAAAATCAAATTCATTTGAAGCAGCTGCATATGATTTCCACATCTGATCCGATAACCCATATCTCTGTTTTTTATAACCGGAAAAATAATGTGAATCATCTATTATACTCTACTGGTTGTACAATCAAATCATGTGTTTATTCACTTGAAGAGAAACGAATATCATCTCACACTGTCTTTGAAGGAAGTGAAATTATTCGTAAGTTCTATTTGACTAAAGATTTAGATTTACATATAGTGAACCAGAGTCAGACCTGTTTGATGGTGAAGTTATCGAATATGAACAGATTTAAAATTATACAAAAAGTTTACTCCACTGAGATGAGAACAGATGTCTTGCCATTTGATGCGGACACTATAGTTTATAACAATGTGAAAGAGGAAACATTATCAGTTATTCGAGAAAACACTAAAATTTTGATCAATGTTGGATATTTGCCTAGATTTGCCAAAGTAAATTGGTTACCACCATGGATTTCTTTGAGGGAACGATCAACAAACAAGTATTTACAGTTCATAACTGTTGGTCTTGGAGGTGAGATTGATTTATTTACCTTATTGAATGAAAATCATTTTGTCGTTCCTAAATTACATACTCCCAAAGCTATAAGCCAATTGGAGGAATATACATCATCAAAGCTGAGATCGGTCCATAATTTATGTGGCAATATTACACTAGAAGAGATTGCTTATGCTCCTGTTTAGACAAATATTTAGTTATACCTTCTAGCTTTCGGTGACTACACACCTTTTTCTTGTTTGATTTTTTCAAGTAGAGATTCAATTCTAGGAGCCATAAGAATCTGACCTTTTCTAGTTTTAGCTTGCTTAACACGATTGGTTTGTAACTTACGTTGATTATTTTGTTGTTTCAAGTAATCTAGCTTTTCTCTTGTTTTCTGCAGCTTACGCTCTTTATCCTTCATACGCCTGTCCTTTTTTAGTAATATTCTTTCTTGAAAAGTTAAGGGTTCATGATTACTTACCTTCTGTTTGATCTTTTCTATTTCAGTTAATTCTCTGTTGTTAGGTTCAACTTTATGATCGTAAATTGTAGCACTAGTTTCTCCAACAATTTCATCTTCTTCGTCATCTGATGTCCTACTCCTATGAGATGGATCATCGGTCTTAGTTGAATCAAAATCAGCTCCTGAATGGTCATCCAAAGACTGGCTTTCATCATCAAAAACCTTATCTCTATCCATCCGATCATCCAGACCTTCCTTTTTGAGAAGCTTAAAGTAATTCTTCCTCAAATTGGCTCTATGTGTAAGTGCTCTACGGATTTCTTCTGTTTTACCTTCTTTACCTTTCAAATACTTTCTTGTATCTTTCATTCCCCTAGACTTTCCCCTTCCATTGTTGGATTTCCCCCTAAAATGTTTGTCAAACTTTCCTCTCGATGGTCCCCTTGTATTTGCTCCCGACATAGCCTCGTTGTTCACAAAGTCACTTTTGCTTCTTCTTTTACATATAAAATTTTCAGAACCACAACATGAAATTCCACAAATTTTTTCCTATCGATGCCGAGCCTCCATGGCTTTGCAGCACAACAGAGTTCCTTGTCGCACAGACTTTTTTGCAGTCCCCGAGCTTACGCGACCGTTGTACCAGTCGATGTTCTGGCCTGAGATTTTTCATAGTCCCTATCCTAGACATTGGGTTGGGGTTTGGTGAGTCTGCACTTGGCTTTCACAACTAAACAGAGCCATTCAAGTCCACAGCGGATAGCCAGCTGATAGAATCACATGTCTGGTATACGCTTGGCTTTTGAAAGATATATGAATCTGCTCACGTTGCAGCGAAGAGAGGAAATGTTAAAATGGTCAAGAGAACTTTCAACTACGTTATCATTTGATTCAGCTAAGGATTCAAATCACCAAAGTTCTATAACTCCTGATGCATTCATGAAACTGAACCCATTTTCTCTGAAGCGAGCCAGTACCCGCAAATACTTTCGACTGCTTAAGCGAGATCTTACATCCAGTACAACTAGATTTTTTGACAATAATTATGATATTCTTGTCAATGACAATACTGCAGATATTGGTATTGAAGAAGATGCTATTCAGCGTTTTAACGAAATAGTCGAAGAACTTAAGTTTTTCAATCCTCATTCTCCTGAATCTTATACACCTGATATTATATCCAAAGTTTCTAAATTATTTGATTGGTTGTACTCAAACAAACAATTTTTTCTAGCATATCAATTATTACATCAATTATCACCCAATTATAATCTATTTTTCAAATTTAATCAACATAGTAAAATGATTGAAGTTTTTGATAAGCATGGAACTGTCAATGATCTTTTTCAATATTGCGAAGTTTTCAAATACGATAAAACGCCTAATTTATGGAGGAAGTTAGAGAGGCTAAAATTTCATCCACTAATTACAAAATTAATCAATTTGTCAAATGTTAATACTTTTGATGAAGGAAAAGAAGGTTTAAAATACCTGCTATCTACCAAATCATCAGATGGTTTAAAATATCTTACTTTCAAAATTGCAGCTTTGCTTTATCGCCAATTTGATGAAAAGTCTCGTAATCAATTGCATCAATTAATACTTAATTTAGAACCAGGGTTATTCAAATTTTTATCACCCAGTTTAATCTCACAAATGTATCTTCGCTATTTGAATGAAGAGAACCCAAGCATTGACCAACAATATTCTTTCCTTGACGCATTTATGAAACCTCATTTCACTGCATCCGAATTGGAGGATAATTCTTTCCAATATAAGCTAATTTCGCTTCTACCGAAAGAAAATACTCAAATACTAAAGTTTCGATTATGGTTTAGCCATTGCTATAAAAATGAAAAGCTGAAATATGATGCTGAAATTTCTCCCATTATTTATCTTAGGAATAACAAGATTCATTTCCTTCCTTTACATTTCGAAGATCACCTTCATCTTAATACCCAACAACTTTCAAAAGCAATGTCTATTTTAATATACACACACAGTAAGTATGAAAATAAGCCTTTGTTTGGACAATTATTTTTCAAATTGAAGAAAAAACTTGGCTTAGAAATAACTAAAATTGATAAAATTGGACTGCTTTATTCTCTAATAAAACTCAAACATTTTGAAAGGGCAAATGAATCACTCGTACGATTTTTAGGTGAAGATCCACTTTTTGAATCAGATGAAACTTTGAATCCTATTTTGACTATTTTAGCCAAAAATAAGGAATGGAAAAAATTAGAGAATATTTATATGCAAAGATATGCGTTCAATGAAACTATAACAAAAGATCAATACATTACTTTGTTTCTAGTTTTATCAATCAGAGCAGGAACTGTTAAAATTATGACTGAATTGTGGGAGAATTATCTCAATAGAGGTTTCGAGCCTAATGATAGAGTTCTTTCTTCAATGATCCAAGCTTATTGTAATGTAAAACTTTACGATGATGCGCTCAGATGGTTTACTGCTTATTCACACTATAATGTGGAATTAACTACAAGATCTTACAGTTTGATGCTTTTGGTTTTAGCATCTATTGGTAACGTTGACTCATTTTTCAAAGTTTTAAACGAATTGATTTCGAGAGGCACAAGGTTAACAAAATACACTTTTCATCCTATTTTTGAAAAATTGTCTATACTTGGAGATCATAGAAGTATCGAAGTTATATTAACGAAATACTACCCGCAATTCAATCTGCCAGTGGAAAGAGATGATACAAGATGGATCATGCAGGCTCATTTCCATGCTCAACGATACGGAATTATCACAGATACCTATCTCAATGCTAATGTATCTGAAATTGCTTATAAAGATACTCTATTAGCTTTGGATAGTGCATTGAAGTTCTCGAAACCGAACACGTTCGAAAAAGTATGGAAAAAATGTTATGAAATTCATAGTAACAGAGATGACTTAGATGTTAGAGCTTATGTTCATTATATGTCATATTGGGTAAGAAAGCATGGAACTTTCCAATTAGAGTCCAAACTTGATGAAATTAAGAGGGTAACTAAAGTAACACAATTCCCTATTTTGTTGTTCAACCAGATGCTATTTTCTGCTATCCGAAATAAACGTCCCTGGTTGACTAAAAAAATCATGAATAATGCTTTAAATAATGATGTTGTTCCTTCTCCTAAAACCTATTCTATGGTTTTACAAAGTAATGTATCTATGCCATGGATTTCCCGTAATAGCATTGATCAAACAATTCATATTTTAGAAGAGTTTTTAACTCATAGGAAGGAGGACAGGTTTGGAAAAATGGACGATGATATCAATCCAATGTCATTAAAACTTGTTATTAAAGCTATCATTAAATATAAGGGAATAGATGAAGGTAGAAGACTTTTTGAAAAATATGTGGACGTTACAAGGGATAATATTACGGATAATATACGTATTTTGAGCATCGAATTAATTTTATTGGGTGAAGAGGAAAGATGGATTGAGTTTGACGAATGTTATGAAGCATTTTTAAAGTTGATTACTCCAATGTTAAAGAGAGCAAAACTGGAAGATGAAAAAGTGAATTCAATGTTTGATGAAAGCCCCAATTTTAGGCGATTGGATTCAATAAATGATATTATGTTGAGAAATAACATTGACGAAACAAAATTAATTAATTCGAAGGATGCTCATGCTAAGATTCCTACGTGGATAAAAAAGGCTCATTACGATGTTTGGATTTATAGATTGAAACAATTGGAAGTTGCAGAAAGTTTGAAGGATTTGAATATAATCATGGAGAATTTGATAGCAAATGGTATTGTTTTCAGCAATAATAACCTTAATGAAACCGCATTGTTTTTAAGTGAAAGACCTGAGCTGTTAGAAGATACAGTGTCATTTATTGAAAAATACATTTTACCTTATCATATTAAGAATAAAAGACTTGAAAAGTTGCAATTAACTTATAAAACGGATAAGATTCCAACTGTTAAACTGAAGCCATATTATCAATTCAAAAGTGATGTTTATCATCAAGTCATGAAGAATCTATCAGTAAATCTAGATCTTACATTTTCTCCAGAAAAGAAAGAATCTTTCTTGAGAGATCTAGCACAGTCACCAAATAAGCACATTTTGAAAAATTTGAGGCATATTATGCAAGATAGACGTCATATGAGATCAAGTTTCTTGAAAACAAAGAAGTTAAGAAAAGAGTTTTACCAAGGAATTAGGAATTTGAGGAAGAGTCAGTCTTTTGCTGCTAATTACCGTAGGAAGTTGCTCAAAGTTGATCAAACTATTGATTATTCCACAAAGAAGAAAGAACTTGTGGAAGCATTGCATTCTGTTACACAACGTATAAAAAAATATGAAAAGGAAACAGGTAGCATTTGGGATCATGAAAACAATAAGCCAGCTAATGAAATTGCTGCCAAATTAATAGAAGAGAAACGTTCTTTGAGAGGACGAATGAATGCATTGAGACATGACAAATCGAAAATATTTGCAGAGTTATCGAATGAAAGAAATAAATCTTACACAGTTGGTAAGATTGATTTGAGTAAATTGTAAAGAAAAGAAAGCATTTAAATTATATCCATCATTTATAGACTTGTATTAAATAGATAACATAGACGACTAATTTGAAATCCATCAAATCGTGAATAAAAAATGGGCTCGAAAATCGATGCTCCGAGCAAGTTATGAAATAAAAATTTCAGTTGAAGGAATGTTCTTGGAACTGGATATTGGATATCATATAAAGGTGAACAGGTGCAAGATGAATAAATTTCATTCATTAGGTCTTAAGATTAAGACAAATCTTTTTGCTTTGATATATGACGATCCAGGAAGGTCTGAGACATTGTCTTTGCGAACAATTATAAACCGAACAATGTTGTCAGAAACAAAGTCACCCACTGCTCAAGATTTGAATTCACTTTCAAATTACACTTATGAAAGTATACCTACTTGTTTTCGATTGGAAGAGTATATCTTAAAGTACCTTATAAATGCAGATAAGACCAAGAATTATTGGAAGATGTTAAAAGTTTTGAACATATTGGACTTTGTTCTTGCAACAGGTTCGGAAGGTATTCACACTGTATTCGTTCAGGGTAATGCCAAATGTATATTGAAATTCATATATTCAACAATTAGCGGAGAATCCGATCTCATTGAAAAGATTAAGTATAAAGTTTCTGTTGTATTAGACATGCTTGAGAATGGGGATGCATGGTTCAAGCGTCGATCTGAATATCAATCCATTAAACAAGAGATATTATCTCCTATAAGTCGACACAGTTTTGAGTCTGGTATTTCCCCAAATGTAAATAATCGTACTAGCTATGATTTTTTGGTATCACCAAATGGCCAGAAAAGGTCAAGCTTTGAAGCACTGGGATTAACAAGACCCAGTTTGTCACTCTCTCTAGATAGAATTGATGAATAAATGAATACTCAACATACACGAAGCAAGGATCAAAATCTGTGGTAATCTCTACTAAAATTAATCCTCTTTAATATCTAATATAAAACCTCAATACTATTCCACAATTTAAACCACATCGATCTCCCGAACTGTACCAAATAGCTGTACCATACGTGTGTAGCACATGTATAATGTAATCTTACACATGCACATTGATCTGATTTTCGTGGCGCGAAATTTGACAGAATTCAAGGCCTCTGAATCTAAATCAGCTTTGAAGACGTTTGCATACAGAGAATCATTAGAACTTGGCAATTGAACCGTCTGAACATACCAATAAACTCATATGCATTCTCTATCTCAAAGAGCCAGCACATTGTGCTCATATGTTACGAGTGCACTTTTGGCAGTTTACATACTTGTTTCAATCATAACATTGGCATCAACTCCAGGGACAGTGGATTCTGTTAAATTCAAAGCAGCTAAACCGATTGTTTCGATTAAGAATACAAGGAATTATGGTGGTACAAAAAATACACCAAAGGAGAATGCTAGATTCAAGTTTGATTTAGTTGCAGATTTTTCCAATGTCGTTGATTGGAATACCAAACAAATATTTACCTATATTTATGTTGAACTTGACGACGAACACAACGAAACTGAATCCAAAATTCAAAATAATAAATTAATAATTTGGGATAAGATACTGACTGATAAAAGTTCAATGTATATCAATTATAGAAATTTAAAGTCTAAATATTCAATCTGGGATTATGAAGCTCAATTAGCTGGACGGACGGGTAAGTTCAAACTTGGATATAACGTACAACCACAATTCGGTCCTTTAACCTTTGGGGATGTTGATTTAGAGGAAAGATTTATCTTTCCTGAACCAAAAACAATAACTGCTTAGTTGTACAAGGTTTAAAATATAAAACAATATATACAAATACCTAATTTGTGACTTTTGCTTTGTAGATTCCGGAATCTGTAGATATGAAGTAACATTCTCCATCATCCATAGAGGATGCATATCCGATGACACGTCCATTGCTCTCAATTTCCAGTTTGGAAGTAAATTCAATTGCTTTTCCATTTTTAGTTAGTATAAAATAATTGTTGTTGCACAAAATCATGCTAGTATAATCATCTACTATAATTTGATGATTCTCTGCATCTTCAATTGGTGCCTCCAAGACTATAATAGCTTTCCTCATATCAAATAGAATCACTTTGTTATTTGTAGCTATAAACATTTGATATCCATTTGCTGCAAATATAACATCACCAGGATTTTGACATTCAATATTCAATTTAGTTGTTCGTTCCACTATGTCGTAAATATCAATACCTCTAGTATGTTTGTATGCAATACCTAGTAATAAACCATCAGGGTGAAACTTGACTTTTTTCACATCATCCTCAAACTCTTGCTCATACACACTTTCTTGGTTGAAGAAAACTTCCATCTCTCTTGAACCGACTACGATGAAAATATTGAGAGTCGGATGTGCAACTACTGTTTGTATTTCTGTTATCTCCGATTTCACAGGCAATTTTTCATTTGATTTGATATTCACTAGATAATGCTCACCATTTTCTGAGAACAATATATAAGGGTTACCTTGAAGCCAAAAGGCATGAGGATTATCTGCCTTAAATTTTGCAACAACTTTTAGCTTTACCTTTGAATAATCAATAACTTCTACTAGCCCGGAAGAATAAACAACTATTGTTTCTTTAGCTTCTAAATTTGTATCAACGTTCATTACAACTGCGTTCTTTCTACTTAGTACTGACTTTTTGTCTATCTCAAGTTTTAAATTCTGCAAATCTAAAGAATACAACGGTGACTTCCCCTTCTTTTCTTTATTTGACTTTTTGTGTATTGTCATTAATTGTTCTTGTTCTGCGTGTAGCAATCTCTTGAATTCAGTGAATGTTTCATCAGTTGGTACAGTTTCAAGTGGTACGTCAACATTATGGTTATCGCCATTAGCAATCAATTGTGTCAATGCATGTCTTGCTTCATCTCTCTCCTTACAAGCAGCCACTGCAACTTTAACAGCAGCATCTTGTCGATACAAAGCTAAAGAAAGTTCTTTCTTTGTTTTATCCAACTCGGACCGTAGATGAAATAGTTCTAAACTAAGTGAATCCCATGCATTTTGAAATGCAGTAAGCATTGTTGGAATAGAGGAATATGTTGGATCAGTAAGCTCTGCGCTAGATGGAATATCGGATGGTGCTAGAGTTATCGGTACAATATCATCTTTAGTCATCTGTTCATTGGTGATAGGGTCAGATCCATTGTTGTTTATGTAGAGTTCAAGAGCTTTTGAGTCAAACACACATTTGGACTTTAGTGAAAGAACTGGATGCTGTGTTGGAGAGTTAGTAAGAGAGCATAATAGCATGGTTTTATACTATATTTGAATATGTTTACGCCTAATCAACAAAATTGACTGTTGTGTTGCATCAACATATTGGAAACAGAAGTCCACAAAAATTTCTGAAAAGTTGAAGCCGTTCTGAATTCATGTGAATTTTTGTACAATGAATTGATCTGGATCTGCACTTGCAGATCAGCATGTAATATATACACAAACATGAATATATACAGTTTTAATTCTTATATCTCTTTGTTGAAAGGGATTTTCAGTGCAAAATAAAAAATATTAAGTATCCGTTGAGGAAGTAGAAAAGGTCTATTCTATAGAATGTGATACCAAAAAGGGTATACACTTGTGAAGGGAAAAGGGGCGGATCTAGAGTTGAATTAGGAGCCAGCCTGTATGTTGAAAACAGAAACAAAAACTAAACCAGGTTGAAAAAGATAAGTCATGACAAAATTATAGGAGTTAACCTACAATCAAAATTAAATGGAAATCGTAACAGTGTTGAATGTTGGAAGAGTTTGACAGTTGATGTCAAAATCTTGAAATTTTATTATGCAATATGAAATGGGGAAAGCAGAGCAGATGTAATGAAAGACTCAGATTGATTCAAATAGTGAGAAGATTCTGTCTTCGTTATTAACATAGTCATTATCAACGATGTTAACTAAAACGTAATCATCAATTAAAGATTGAACAAAATTTGCAGCTTTGATATCTTTCACTCTTTCACCTTCTTCAGGTTGAGAGTCTAAATCTTCTGAAGCAGATTTCAAAACATTTGACCACTTCTTTAAGATCAAATATAATTCATCTTTCCAGGCAATAAAAGAAACTCTTTCAACAATTGTTGGCTGAGCAACTTCCTTTCCTGGGAAGCAACCCCATGTGACGGCATTGACATCAGCAGGATCGACAATATTGGTGCTCAATAAATTATTGGATTCTGAATCAATAGCAAAATAGTTGAGAATATTATAGTTGTTTTCTTTATTGACTGCATTAATTCGTTCAACTAAAGTGTCAAGTTTTGCTCTTGGAATTAAAAGCTCTAAATATTGCTTCTGATAAACATAACCATTGGATGGACCCCAACCAAACACTGGATCATTTGATTTGACACCATTAATTTTAGGTTGTGAATTGATAGTAAGTAAACCATTACTATTCAATTCAATCAAACTTGATTTGATAGATTCGATCTCATTTGTAACAGAAGTATCTGACCATGGCAAACAAGTTACTTCATTTTTCAAATAGCTAATAATCAATTCACCTAATTCATGTGAATTAGTAGGTTTTTTCCAAAGTGATAAAATTTTTGTTGAAGAATGACGAATAATTTCATGCTCAAACATATCTACACTACCAAATGCTGGTGATCTAGAATCACCCCATCTACCATTAGGAAATTCATCCCATGTATTTGTACGTTGAATGTAAGAGAATTTTCTGTTCTTCCAAAAGATTGGTCTAACATTTTCTGTTTCTCTAGAAGGATTGAGTGATTTTCTCCAAGGTTTAGAATTTTCGGTTTCATATTTCGATTTGGAAGAACATGTAATCAGGTTTAGACTATCCAATAACATCATTGTTGCCTTTTCTAAATTCATAGTGTAGAAATGCAAATGATTGATTAACTTTGAATCAATCAAAGTTTGACAAAGTTCAGTCATCAAAACGCATCCTTCATCTCTAACTTTTGCATCATCATCTTTAATTGGTTCCAATCTATCAAGGAAATGTTGAGGGATCTTAACTTCATTCCATTTCGCTCTTCTTATAAAAGCATTATAGTTGGATATTGGCATAATACCTGGTATGATTGGCATAGTTATACCAATTTCCTGACAATCTCTACACCATTGCATGAAATTTTCAACATCATAAAATAATTGAGTGACAATAAAATCTGCACCAGCATCTTGCTTTTGTTTTAAAAATTCAAGTGTTTTTCTATTATCTGACTCTTCTGGGTGTCCCTCTGGATATCCAGCTACACCAATACAAAAATAATCACCATACTTTTCTCTAATATGTTTAATCAAATCTTTAGCATATTTGAAATCACCTGTAGATTCAGAACCATCTAAAGGAGGATCTCCTCTAAGAGCTAAAATATTTTGACAACCTGAATTATATGCAGATTGTAAGGCATCATCGATCAAAGCTAATGGCATATTAGTACAGGTCAAATGCATACATGTTTCTAGACCTAAAACCGTGGAAGTAGTATGAACCATTTCTGAAGTTAAATTAGACAGTCTACCACCGGCATTCCATGTGATATCAATGAAAAGTGGATTTAGATTGTACATTCTGTCCATTCTGTCATATAAATTTTGGACACCTTGTGAAGTTTTCGGAGTGAAAAATTCAAATGAAAAAGTGGCAGATGAATTCTCATCTTTGTGAGCTTGTAACAGCTTATCAGTGACCTTCATCTGTGAATTCGGTTATGGTTTGGCCGTTGATGGAAGAGGGAAACCAAAATGTGGAAAACAAGTAAACTTGAGGTTTAACTTTGGAAAGTGAAAAATACTCATGTGCATTTTGAGTCAGAATTTTTGATCCATGTGAAAAATGTCAAGTTGATCTGTTTTCCCAATGCATATACGATATTCTCAGGCATTATGCCTTTCCACACAATGTATCCCCCATAGCCTCTATCATTATACACAGCAATGATGTTGCTACTACCGTTTGGGCAAGGCATTTGTATCTGCAGTAAACACACAAAGCATATCGATCTCGTACACTCACGGTCGATCGACGCCAATTGGGGGAATCCATTGATTTTGAATTTGTAGCTGAGATTTTCATAGCGAGCTTAGTACTAATAAAATTTATGAGCTTGGAATTTTGATTAAAAAATAAAATTTTTTCAGACTTAGCGTGGAGTGAAGTGAAAATTGCATCTTTTCAGAACAACTGCAACAGCACTCTCCGGGTTGTTCACCAAGTCGTTGTCTGTGCCTATAAACCATCTCCTGTCTGCATAACTATACCCCAGTATACTATCACAATGACAAAAGCACAGTTCAGAACGCTGGAAAGGGAGAAAAGATTTATCAACCCACCTAAGGACGTAAGTGCATTTCCTCTTCTTCAAGATGCAGTTAGACCTCATATTGGTTCCTTCAATGCTTTGACAGATAGCAATATTCTCAACTTAGCTGTAAAGGATATTGGAACAAAGACAATATTTGATTCCAAAGATCAAGATAAAATTGGTCCAAATAAGTTGACTATTAGGGTTGATTCCGTGCAGATAGCAAAACCTTCAGTTCCTTCTACTGATAAATTATCCGTGAATAGAAATGTCTATCCAAGTGAATGTCGTGAAAGATTGTCAACTTACAGGGGTAGATTACTTTTGAAACTTGCTTGGAGAGTTAACGACGAACCGGGAGAAGAATTGACTGAAGTCAGAGATGCCGGTCAACTTCCAGTTATGGTTCAATCTAATAGATGTCATTTGAATGGTTTATCACCACAACAGTTAGTTAACCTTAGAGAAGAATCTGACGAATTAGGTGGCTATTTTGTTGTTAATGGTATTGAAAAGTTGATTAGAATGTTGATTGTTCAGAGAAGAAATCATCCAATGGCAATCATTAGACCTTCTTTTGCTAATAGAGGTGCATCTTATACTTCATATGGTGTCCAATTGAGATCAGTGAGACCGGATCAATCCTCTCAAACCAATGTTTTACATTATTTGAATGATGGTAATGTTACATTCAGATTCTCTTGGAGGAAAAACGAATATCTAGTTCCAGTAACTTTGATTTTGAAAGCATTGATTGAAACCTCTGATAAAGAAATTTTCGATAGTATAGTTGGATCTGATGTTGATAACTCTTTCCTTACTGATCGTTTGGAATTGTTGTTGAGAACTTTCAAAAACTACAAGCTTAAGTCTAATAAAGAATCAGTTGCTTACTTAGGTAAGAAGTTCAGAGTTGTTTTCGGTGCTACTCCTGACATGACAGATATTGATGTTGGTAATGAGGTTCTTAATAGAATCGTGCTAGTCCATTTGAATGATAACAACGATAAATTTAGAATGCTTTGTTTCATGATCAGAAAATTGTACTCATTGGTTGCAGGTGAATGCTCCCCTGACAATCCAGATTCTACTCAACATCAAGAAATTTTGTTGGGTGGTTTCTTATATGGTATGATTTTGAAGGAAAAGATTGATGAATATTTGCAAAGTATCAAATTACAGATTCAATCGGACATTACTAGGGGTATTGCTGTCAATTTCAACGATAGAAAATATATGACTAGAGTTTTCGGTAGAATAAATGAAAATATTGGTCAGAAATTACAGTACTTTTTATCAACAGGTAATTTAGTCTCACAATCTGGTTTAGATTTACAACAAGTTAGTGGTTATACTGTTGTTGCTGAGAAAATTAATTTTCATAGATTTATTTCTCATTTTAGAATGGTCCATAGAGGTTCTTTCTTTGCTGAATTGAAGACTACTACTGTTAGAAAGTTATTACCAGAATCTTGGGGATTCCTTTGTCCAGTTCATACACCAGATGGATCTCCTTGTGGTTTACTAAATCATTTAGCTCACAAATGTGAAATTACTACAGAAAACATAGACACAAGTAAAATACCTGATGCGTTATATAAATTAGGTGTGAAACCGTTCAATTCTGCAATTTCAATTGCTGGTCCTAATACTTGTTGCGTTCAATTAGATGGTAAAATTGTTGGTTATTGTACACATGAACAAGGTAAAATTGTTGCTGATACTTTAAGATTTTGGAAAGTTGAAGATGAAACAAAATATGGCATTCCATTATCATTAGAAGTTGGTTATGTGCCTCCATCTAGAAATGGTCAGTATCCAGGTTTATACTTATTTGGTGGTTGTTCAAGAATGATCAGACCTGTCAAATACTTACCATTGGATAAAGAAGATATCGTTGGTCCATTTGAACAAGTTTTCATGAACATTGCTGTTGTACCAAATGAAATTGAAAGTAATATTCATTCTCACGTTGAATTTGCACCAACAAATATTTTATCTATTTTGGCTAACTTAACACCATTCTCCGATTTCAATCAATCGCCAAGAAACATGTATCAATGTCAAATGGGTAAACAAACTATGGGTACTCCCGGTGTTGCCTTGGTACATAGATCTGATAACAAACTTTATAGATTACAAGCAGGTCAAACACCAATTGTTAAGGCAAACTTATATGATGATTATGGAATGGATAACTTTCCTAATGGTACGAATGCTGTTGTGGCTGTTATTTCTTACACAGGTTATGATATGGATGATGCGATGATTATCAATAAATCTGCTGATGAAAGAGGTTTTGCATATGGTGTGGTGTACAAAGTTGAAAAAGTTGATTTAGGTCAACAAAGACGTAGAAATGATCCAATTACACAACATTTTGGTTTTGGACCTGATGATACTCCTATAGAATGGAGAGATAAATTAGATGAAGATGGATTACCATATATTGGTGTATTGGTTCAAGAAGGTGATCCAATTGTTGCATATTACAATGAGGTATTAGGTAAGACTAAAATCAAGACGTACCATTCAAGTGAACCTGCATTTATTGAAGAAGTTAAACTAATTTCAGATGATAATGGTAATACTGAATGTCAATCTATAACAATCAAATATAGAGTTACTAGACAACCATTGATTGGAGATAAATTTTCTTCAAGACATGGTCAAAAGGGTGTTTGTTCACGTAAATGGCCACAAATTGATATGCCATTTTCAGAAACAGGTATTCAACCAGATGTTATTATTAATCCTCATGCGTTCCCATCTCGTATGACTATTGGTATGTTTGTCGAATCTCTTGCTGGTAAAGCAGGTGCACTTCATGGTATAGCCCAAGATGCTACACCATGGAAATTCAATGAAGATGATATTCCTGCTGATTTTTTCGGTGAACAATTGAAAGCTGCTGGTTACAATTATCATGGTAATGAACCATTATATTCTGGTGCTACAGGTGAAGAATTAAGAGCTGATATTTATATTGGTGTTGTTTATTACCAAAGATTGAGACATATGGTTAACGATAAATTCCAAGTGCGGTCAACTGGTCCTGTTAACAGTTTAACGATGCAACCTGTGAAGGGTAGAAAGAGACATGGTGGTATTAGAGTTGGTGAGATGGAAAGAGATGCATTGATTGGTCATGGTACTTCCTTCCTTTTACAAGATAGATTGTTGAATTGTTCAGATTACACTCAGCAGAGTATCTGTAGAGAATGTGGTAGTTTATTGACCACTCAAGTGAGTGTTGCTAGAATTGGAGCCGGTGAAAGTATGCGTTGTAGACGTTGTGCAACTAGAATTGATAACTCAAATACTCATCGTCATGATCTAATAGAACATGGAGATGTATGGGAAGATGGAACAGGTAAAAGGTTTATTGGTGGTGGTAATACAACGACTGTTGCTATTCCTTTCGTTTTGAAATATTTAGATTCCGAGTTAGCTGCGATGGGAATCAGCATGAGATACAATGTTGAGCCTCAATAGATTTTATTTATATAGAGTACATCCAATCAATTATACTTTTTAATTCCTTTTCCCCTTTCCTTTGTAAATAATGCATACCTTTTGTAAGTTAATCGATCATAGATAGGACAAATCTCAATAATTTTTTTGATCCATATATCGAGCCACGCAAATTTGCATTAATTTTCCCAAAAGGGTAAAAAGGCAACGTTGGAAAAAGGGCCTTTCTATTTAACTTTACAATAGATCTAGATTACATTATATATCAACTTTCAAGCCTACACAACAGCCATGCTTGAACTACCTGAACTGCCGAAGGGATATATACTAGAAGGATTGAGTGAAGAAGATTATGACCACAACGCACTGGAATTACTGAGTGAATTGACTACTGTCGGATACGTTTCTCGTGAGAATTTCAATACCTTTGTAAAACTACAACAAACGGACATGTACAACACAATAGTTATTCGAAACCCACAGGGGACAGTTGTAGGCATATCTACATTACTTATAGAAACGAAATTAATTCATGGATTTTCAAAAGTAGGTCATATTGAAGACGTAGCTGTTAGTTCGGAGGAAAGAGGGAATAATATAGGATTGTACATGATAAGGTATCTTTGCAATAAAGCGTTAGGTTTAGGATGTTATAAAATTATACTTGATTGTGATGAAAAGAATGCACCGTTTTATGAGAAATGTGGATTGAGACGAGTGGGTATAGAAATGGATTATAGGGGATGAAGAGTTCTCTATAGATTAAGTAGTTGTAGCGTTGCTAATTTTAGATCCTTAGATTTGATCAAAGCAGTGAAAAGTTTCGTAATATTTTTGTTTCCTGAAGTTGCAGTGAATTCAGAAACACAATGTCGGTTTTTCGAGTTGAAATCGATATTCCAAGATATGCTTAGCACTGAATTCTTTGTCTTGAAAACAACTAAAGAAGGAGAATGATCGAAAAGTATTGTAGCCATTGAATCTTTTCGACTCTTTGCTGTCAATTCATAACCATTAATAGAAATCAATTTATCATGATTAATATCATCTAATATATTCATCCAAATCCTTTTTCTTTTATGGCGCATTCTTAAAAGTGTGTTCATTCGATATACAAAAAGTGAAAAGTCGAATGTGAGAATTGCTTGATCGATTAGATTCCGGACAATTGATTCTTCGTCTATAGGGTATAAACGTTGTACCTTAATCTCTAAGTTTTGTATAGATTGTTTGGAATTATCGATATAAATGACCACTTGTAAATCGCAACAATCTACAAATATCAAATCAAAGCAAAGTTTAGATTCAGATGCATCCAAGTTGGGCACTTTTTTGATATTTTCAACTATCATCCAAGGACATGTCAGTTTTGCATAATCTAATCTTTTATCTATCTCTAATAATGGTACTTTTGAGTGTTTCCCAATAAGATCGATTGAATTTTTATAAGTTTCTAGAGTGTGCACTTTTGGAGGTTTTGATTTTTGAGACAAGAGACTGTTCAATCGACGCAAATTCAAGGCATTTCGATGTGCAATAAGTTCGTCTCTTTTCTGTTCAAGTGTCTTTAAATCCGAAGACATTTTTTGGTCAATTTTGTAGTATTGCTCCGATGCTTAAACGTGGATAGAGTCTGTGCTGTAAATTTACAAGATACTTTGAATCATCGACGCGTTTCCGTCGTCAAACAGATCAATAATACTGCACTATAATATTCTTATATATGGAACACCAAAGACAATTTTCTTATGAGTGCATATTCAAATGACGGATATGGACTCAGCAAGGACCGATAAAACAAAACCAGGTTTTGGCTTCAATTTCAACTCAGAACAAACTGAATAGCATGGCTCACAGTATTAATGGACAGAGAAGTATATCATGACTCTACGAACATCTTATCTATATTTGCCCAACCTTTTGAATATAAAGGTGACAGATCTGAGTTGACCCTTGACTTGTTGGTCGCAGTTTTTTGTGCAATTTATAATGAAGAGAAATCGCATAATAGAATGGGTAACTAGTAGGGTGATAACTGTTGGGAATAATGATGCTTATACTGTACACTTGATTTTAGATGCCATTACTTACGTCAATGACTCCTATGCCAGATTGACTCGTGAAGAGGCTGAAAGCTGTACTGCAATACTTAAGAAGGCGAAAGAGGAGTTTGAACGCTTTTGGAAAGAAAATACTGTTATAAGAGCTCGCTTTTCCAGACTGTATAAAGTGACCAAACTGTAGACAAGTTTGAAAAAGCAATCAGTTGCTCATAGGGCGTTCAAGATATAATTTGAATCATAATGGAAGTAATAAAGTATAAAAATACAGAAGTCAATAATATACAAGGTAATTCTTTGATACTAGTCAATCATTTAATCTTTGACTTATTAGAGCCTGATTTAGATTTAAGTATTGATGAAGCTGTATTTCTAGACGTTCGTAGTATCAAGGAGTGAATAGGTCTATATTTAACATGTTTATCCATTGCTTTTCGTAATCTTCTAACTTTTGATGGTGTATCAAGAGAGGGGAGTGATTTTAAAAGATTCATAGGATCATTGCTTAGATTTGAATTGTTGTTTTGAAGAATACCTGATCTGGGCAAAAACGTTGTCTTATTATTCGTTTGATTATGTTTGGATCTGTATTGAAGAATTAGATTATCATCTCCTGCAACTTTGGATCTAGTCAGATGTTTTGAATTTGTAATTGATGGTTGTTTATCAAGTTCAATGATTTCAATGGGTTTAGATATATTAATGTTATTGGGGAGTTTCTTTGATGAACTTATAGTCTTAGTTTGATTTTTCTTTGTTTGATTCTTCTCATGAGCCCATATACTATCTGCTTTTTCTGTTAAAGAACGTAAATGTCCATTATCATTAACTATCTCACCTGTTTGAAGATCAACAATATCACCTTCATCTTGCATCTTTACCGAAGAGTATCTTTTGATAATATCTTGCCAAGCACTTCTTACTCTTTTCAAGGCATCATCCCTTCTTTGTAATATTTCCAATGTATCCATTGCCAATTAGCATAGAATTGTTAATGGAGGATTTATCTTGTTTGACAAAATAACACCTCAAAATCGTCAAATTGAATCTTGACCAAGAGAACGCGTAAAATCTGTTAAGATTACATTACTTTTTATGGTAATATTGTAATTCAACCATCCATATGATGCATTTAACATCTAAGAAACACTGTGTATATTTACTTCCATACAAAACAGCAATTAAATCAGGTTAAATACCTATAAGTAACATAAAATGTTTAAAGTGTACGATCCTTTTCGTCATTATCTACAGTGTGCACTCTCTCCCTGTTGCCATGAATAGCCCAGCATTTACGGAATGCTTCCATTTCTGGTAAACACTGACGCCAGTCTTGTTTGTCGTAATGACATATCTGTAGCCGTTCATTCTCTTCAGCACATCCCGTCTTGATGATCCGCTCCTCCCATTCGTCTACAGTATCTTCTGACTCTAAATTCTGCGCAGAGGCCGCACTGGGAGTGGGAGTCACTACCACCCTAGAACCAGCCACGGACTCAGTGTCGTCAACGGAGGTCATTATCCAAAACCCCAGAAGAGAAAGAGAAACCAATAGCTGTACTCAACGTGAATACGTGAAGACAACAGTCAAAACCGCGACACTGAATTTGTCGTTGTAAATTAAGCTGTCAATAATTAAGAATCTCGTCGACGCGAGCGGAGGCTGGCAATGAAAGAAAGAGCTCTAACTTCACTGGCACCACCACGTACACAACATCGATTGCTTTACGCTGATTCTCACAAACGCATCCCCAATGGTCAAGCTAGCCGATATCAACGAGACCGCTACGTTTGCGTGGTCGTACGATGCACTTCCTAAAATTGTCACAGGAACCCTTTCAGGGGTTATGGACGATACTTTCTCCTCAGACTCTCAATTGTCCATCTACGAACCTTTCCAGGACGATCATCAACCACATAAGAAGGATTTACAACCAATAAAGTCTTTCAATGCCCCAGGAAAATTTTCATCTATCGATTGGAATTCTAAAAATGTAATTGCTGGTGGTTTGGAGAATTCAACTATTCAACTCTACGATTCTTCAAAGTTATTGGATCCTAATGTTTCTGAATTGATCGATGCAAAAATTACAGAATATAAGAAACATACAACTCCTGTTTTACAGGTGAAATTCAATCGTCTTCAAGATTCTATTTTAGCGTCTTCGGGTTCCAAGGGAGAGATCTATATTTGGGATACTGTCAAAAATACATCACTCAATCCTGGTCAAGCCATCTCACCAATGAATAAAGTATCATCTTTAGATTGGAACAAAACAGTTTCTCATATTTTTGGTACAGCTGGTGATTCCGGATATGCTTCGATTTGGGATTTAAAGGTGAAAAGAGAAGTATTGCAATTAACATACAACAATTTAACTTTATCTACAATCAATTGGCATTCATCACAATCAACAAAATTGGTTACTGCAACAGATAATGATAGCGAACCATTAATTTTGACGTGGGATTTGAGAAACTCAAGCGTTCCTGAAAAAATCATGAAAGGTCACAAAAAGGGTATTCTTTCCCTTGATTGGTGTCATAGTGATTCTAATTTATTGTTAACTTCAGGAAGGGATGATTCAGTACATCTTTGGAATCCTATTGAGGGAGTACTTTTAGCAACTTACCCAACATCACCAAATTGGATCAATCAAGCAAAATTCGCTCCAAAAGCTCCTGAAATCTTTGCAGCTTCTTCATTATCAAAGAAAGTTTCTATTCAAACAATTCAAGATACTTCTGATTCTGCTTTGGATTCAGTTAAGACTGAAAACGAATCGGATTTCTGGAATCAAATCTCAACTACTGAAACTCAACAACCATCAATTAAAATCAAACAGGCTCCTTTATGGTTGACTAGACCAATTAGTGCCAATTTTGGTTACGGTGGTAGATTATCCATTTCTCATGGTAAAGATGTGAAAATCGTTAATATCTCAACTAAAAATGATTCATTAAATGAATCTGCAAAACAAATGATTGCTGCAATTGCTACAAACGATTTTGCAACTATAATTGAAGCTAAAAAATCATCAACTGATCCAGAAGATTGGGATCTTTTAAGTAAACAAGCTCAAAAAGTCTCCGTTGAAGAATTATTACAATTACCATCTGAATCTTCTTCTGAGTCTTCAGATCTAGATGATAATGAACTTAAAGATGATGAAGATTTTTTCGCTCAAATCACCAACAAAAAGAATCTTGAAACTTCTTATTTGCCATCTGGTGAATTTTCCATAATTTCTGATGATGAATTTGAGAAGAAGGCAATCGACCATTTGATTTCTAACAATATTGAAGATTTGATTGATTTATGTATCGAAACTGATCACATCAACGAAGCATTGATAATTTCAATGAATAAATCAAAGGAATTACAAGACAGGGCAAAGAATGCTTATTTCAAGAAAAATGCAGCAAAGAACTCCTTCGCTAGATTATTATACAGTTCTTCTAATAACTCAATTTCTGATATTGTGAAAAATGCTCATATTGAATCATGGGCATTGATTGCCAAATCTATAATCAATTTCTCGAAAGATAAAGCTTCTTTTAACGTTGAAATGAGATTATTAGGTGATAGATTACTCGAATCTAATGTCGAGAATTCTAGAAACTTGGCCCTTTCTTGTTACATTGCAGCTAATTCTCTCGAAAAAGTAGCATCTATTTGGTTGTCTGAGTTGGATCAATATGAATCAAAATATTTGAAACAAGTCAAGGAGGATGGATCAAAGAATACTGAATTCGAAGCTAGATTCAAGGCATTAGCTGATGTTATTGAAAAAATTGTTATTTTCCAATCTTCTTCTTTATCCAAGTTAAACCCAAGTGATGCCTCTGAGCTTACAAAGATAAGTAAAGTTTTCATTGAATACGCTGATTGTCTGGTCAATTTTGGCCACTACGAATTAGCATACAAATTGTTGAACTTGGTTTCCGATAATATTCCTGAAGTCAAAATTGAGAAGAATAGAATCTCAAAAGCATTTTTGTCTACTTCTGACTTGAGTTCTACCTCATCTGCTACCAATCAACAAAGTTCAAAATATGCTCAATCTCGTACGGCATATGGTCAATCTCAAAAGGTAGTATCAGGCGTAGCAGGAACATCGGGACCAGCAGCAATAGGAGCAATACCACCATTACAATCACAACAACAACAACAAAAGCAATTACAACAAAATTTCTCTTTCAACGGTACTCCTGCATCTTCCCTTGAGTTGGCAAAGCAAAGGGGTGAGAAAAAGAGAAATCCATATGTTTTACCCCAAAGTTCTGCTCCAATAGTCCCTGATGTTGCAAGTCCTTCTTTGAACAATCCTTATGCTGTGCAACCAACAGTACCGTTGAATGCACCTGTTTCTGCCTCCCCTGTTCAAAACTTCCAGCCACTCAATGGTAATACTACAGTAAAGTCGAATAATGTTGTTGCTAATCCATATGCACCTAAAACTGCTTTGGATTCATTGAGAAGTTCATCACCAAATATTGCTGCAGGTACATTGCCTCCAAATCCATATGCTGGTTTAAATGGAAATCAAACTATGGCTAAGGAAAATGTTGCTCCTCCTTCTGTAAAGAAAGATGTTGGCGGTTGGAATGATCTTCCTCAACATTTGGCACCTACAATTAATACTACACCAGCACCTCCTCAGAAACAGTATCAAAGACATACTTCATCTAGATCTATTTCACAAGCTCCTGCAATGCCAGTACCACCATCGATTCATAACCATGGCTCTAAAACTCCAACACCTCCACCTGCTGGTTTGAAAAGAAACACATCGAAAAATCCATATGCTCCAAAACCTGAAGTTTTCCAAGCACCTACTGTTCCTATTCCTCAATCACCTTTAGGTAGAATAACTTCTACAGGTTCATTCAACCCTGCAGGTCCTATTGCCCCACCACTCAAACAACAACACCATCCCTCTTTAACCCAGCAAGCTGCACCACCCCCACCTGCTCACAAAAATCCGTATGCACCTAAAACCCAACCAATGCAACCAGGCCAACAACTATTTTCTCCACAACCTCCTTTGCAGCAAGGTTTCAATCAGCTAAATTCTCCGCTGGTACCACCTGCACAACCTGTACAACCTGCTGTACCACCACCACCTCCTTCCGTGAAGAAATCAACCCAGCCATCCGCTACAGTCATATCACCAGATTTGAGAGTGCCACAAGCAGCGCAAAACCAAGGAACGAATCCAGAAGCGTCAATTGCAACAACAACAGGATTGGAGACAGGTAGCAACGAAAAGCAACCGGGTGCTGCAAACTACGACCAAATTGTTACTATTTTAAAAAACCAATTAGAAACTGTTAAACCAAATGTTCCGGAAAAATTCCACAAACATATTGCAGACGCAGAAAAGAGGATCAATATGCTTTTCAATCATCTTGCAGCAGGTGATCTTCTAACTTCGGATACAATATCAAAGTTAACATCATTATGTGAAGCTTTAGAGAATAAAGATATCAAAACTGCCAAAGCATTGAAAGAAGACATTGCGACAAACCATGCTGACGAATGTGGTACATGGATGGTTGGAGTCAACAGACTAATTGGTATTGTTGAAGTAATTTCTAAATAGAATTTGTACTAACTATTTTGTATTTTTGTGAGCAATCGCGGACTGAAATAAAGTAAAGAATAGCAAAATGCTCTTTCTTCTTTCCTTTATCTCATTTCAACGTAGAGCACAACCATGAAAGAACCAGAATTCATCATGGAAGTAATTTCTACTTTATTAGAGATGATATGTATGTGCTAAATTACTTGAAACTCAATTCAGTTCTACTAACTTATTTGTACCGTACCCTACAGCTTCTTGTGAACATACAACTAAAATACTCTCCGAAATTCAAAGCAACAAAGATGTGAACTTTGAAATTGGATGTATCAAGGCAAGATTGGTTACCCTTATACCCATTCTTGAATCAACTGAACGTGGCCTTCGAATCAAAATGAGTGATACAATGAATGCATTTGACGAAGGCTCAGCTAAAATAGTTGAAGTGTTTGACAAACTTGAAGATCGTGCTTTGTCATTATGGAATGTTCTTAAAATCAATGATATAACAGAAAATAGAAATAAGTATTGGTATCAATCATTTTTGGATATTAAGTTGGAGCTAATGCATTTTTCATGTATGCTTTTGTCTATTCATGCATTGATTAAAAACAAGGAGAGTTTAAAGTTTCGTGTTTTGAATAACTTTTTGAGATGTTATTATGAAAGCATTGATATGAAAAGTGAGGTTTTTGCTAAAGTAATAAAAGAATATATTAATACTTATATCTCTGATTTTGAAAGTTACATGAACATAGCAACAAATATCAAGTTTCAAACTTTAAAGGTAGAATTCTATATGCTTGAAATGCATGCTTCAATATTAGCACATGATATAAGCATGGCCAAATATTATGAGGGAAAGGCAAACCTTTCCGACAAGGTTGAGATGTTTCATAGAGACACCATTTTCAACCTATGTCGGTCTTTATTTAATGATGCTTTACAATTATACAAGGAAGATAAAATTGATGATGCTTTCTACTTCTTAGAGAGATGCTTTTTAGTTATGGAGAAGCTTCAGATTGACAAAGAGAAACCTGAAAATAAAATCAAGGTTTCAACTTTGATAATGTTAATCAAATGTTGTATTAAAATCAATAGTACAGAATCAATCGAAAAGGCAGAGAAACTAATAAAATATTTGAGTATAAATGAACATAAAAAAATTGAAGCATTGAAACTAGAGCTTGAAATGATTCAACAAAGAGGCAAAAGTCCAAAAGAAATTGATGATGATTTAATGAAGTTTGTAATATCAGTACCAGATGATGCAAACTTATTAAAGCATCTAAGATTGTTATTCAACTCCTTTGCTGATAGATATCCTTCAACTTCAAAGAACTGTTTAATGTATTTGTTTGCTAATAAAATCAACTTCCAGCATAAAGATTTCAAAGAGGTAGCAGAATCATATTTGATTTCCATGATATGGATAATAACTTCAAAACTTACAAATGAACCCACTGATTCGTTGCTAAAATATACATCATTAACCTTGGAAATGGGTGATAAAAAGATAGTATCTGAATTGAGTATAGAAACTTCAAATTCAATCATAGTTATGCTATTTAGTGCAGGACGGAAATGCATGAAAAGTGAATGCTTTGTCGAAGCTATTAGGTGGTTCGAGTTTTGCACCATGAGAATGTTCAACAATTTTCAAAAAGAAGAAGTTTTAGGTAAAATTCAAAGAAGTATTTTGCAATGTTGCATAGAGACGGATAACTACAATAAATTTGAAAGTTGTTGGAAGAGTATGAGTTTTGAATCACATAAAAATCCATTATCAATGTATTATAGGTTCAAAGTTTTGCTTAAATCCGAATCAGAAAATACCAACGAGCTATGTGAAATCTTAGATAATTTTGGTAAAGTTAATAACACTAAAGTGATCAAGTTGTTGGCATTATGTGTTATCGATTGTAAAGAGATTGAAACACATAGTAAGGCTTTCAAAGAAGTATTAAGTAAAGCAATGTCGAGATTGATTGACAAAAGTATTACCATAGGAGATAATGCCGATCTATCTCTAGTCGTTGTTGCTTTAAGGTCATGTTTTTTAATAAATGGTAAAAACATCGAATCTGGAATAGATATTGAAAAATCAGTTCTTCTTATAAATCAATCAGTGAACCAATTTTTATCAATGTCCAAAAATGATAGTTTGCTACCAGATAAAGAATGGTTTGCATGTCAATGTTACAATCACGGGATTCATCTTTTGGGCGTAGATGGTGCTGAAGTATATGCAATTGAACTGTTTTCAAACTGTACAAAGCTTATTGATGTTGAAATAGATCACCATAATATAAACTGGTATTGCAAAGCAGTAATTTTCAAAAGTATTTGCATCTCTAGAGTTTTGAAGTCCGGATCAAAGTATAATAACAGGTCGACTATCGATTGTTGGAAGGAAATTCTTAACGAATGTGAAAAGGTCAACCTATTGATCAAAGGCGTTGAAACTTTTGATCAAAAGGAAATATTAATACAATGCAAAGTAACTCAAATCGAGTCTTTAGTCGAACTCAAGGAGTATGAAAAGATCCTAGCAGTTTTGAAAGATTCTCTCTTGTCTAAAGGTAAATATTCAACGCAAGATATTACTGAAGTTGATTTTCTGATGGAAAAACTTCTTGAGAAAAATCGGGATTTAGATTTTGGCCATTATTCAGAGATTAAACAGCTTCTTGAAACAGTATTCATTGAGATTGGTTGTTCAAATTTAGAGATCAACTCCAAACAACTTTTCAAATGGTTGTTTTTGATGGTATCCAAGTTACTTGAATATCGTGAGTTTGAGGAAACACTTTTAAATGTAATCAAAATGTTTAAAGAGCATTCTGATTCTGCAACAACTGGCCGTGTTACAGCAACAGAGATTGGTTGGCTTGCTGGTGTTTGCTGGAATCATGGAATCTCTTGTATCATGGATAATAAGAAAAGCGACGACAGTTTAAACAATTTGGACCTCGGTAACAATACAGAAGACAGTTCTATTCTTGACGATGATACAAATTTTTGTGCAATTCCTCCTTCCAAGGAAAAACAACCATCAAGAGCGATGTTATGGTGTGAAACAGCAATATCAGTTTCAGAGGACCAACTCCAAAAAAGCCATATGCAAAAGCTTCTACTTCAGCTTCAATCCTAGCTTTTATAGAATTTTTCAGATGTATCTTTCATATTCAAATTGCCAATGATTTAAGCTTGGCTTCCCAAAAAAAGTAGTAAAAAAGAGGAACCTGTGTAATTGTGAATAAATTGGTAAAATTTCACGAATTAGCGTGAATATTGTAGAACCCTGGATAGGTTACTATGAAATTTACGATTCAGAATACTAGCTTTCTCAAGTATATGCATCATGAGTTCCAGAGCACTAAAAAAGCTAAAAAACACATCATTGGAAGATGAACTTGCTTACTATAGCAAAAATGTGAACTTAAATGAAGAAGAGGAGTCCGAAAGTGAAGAAGATACTGCAATTCCGCATACCATAAAACCTAAAAATGCCTTTTCATTTTTAGAAGGCGATAGTGAAGATGATAGTCATGATTCAGAGGAGGAAAGTGTAGACATGGAATCACAACAAAAACACTTTAAAGGACCTGTTTCTAAAACGAATAAAAAAGTTAATAAGAAAGCCAAGAATAAGAACAAGAAACCTCAAAGTAGTACCGTTGATGATATAAGCGAAGACGAACTCGATAAACTCTTGGCTGAAATGGAACTAGAAGATAAGTTGAAGTCTCAACAAAATCTAGTGGAAGAAAGTTTGGAGGTAGAATCAGATTCTAGTGACTATGACACAGCAGATGATGATGAGAATGATCACGTTCCACCTTCATGGCCTGTTTACACCTCAGGCGGAAGGATACTCACTCCAAGAAAACTTTCTAGATGTAACAATTTGCTAGAGTTTGATGTCAGAGATCTCAATCCTGATAGAGAATATGAGAATCTTTTTGGGAAACTATCAGCTGCAGCTATTGATGATGCCGACTCTACATCATCCACCGCAATAAGTCCAGAGATGCTTAGTCAAATCAAGAAGCTTGCAAAACGTACAAGGGGGTGGTCTGGAAGAGATCATAGATCCATTCCGGGCACCACAAGAAAACTCAAGCTTACAAAAATCAGAGATGATTGGCTTCCAATTCCAAAAAAACCACTAACTTTAGAGGAAATGTCTAAGGAAGAAGTTTTAAACTTGTACACATCCAAGTTTAAGAATGACTGGAAGGAGATCTTGTTAGAAGATTTGAATAAGGAATACAAATATGGTGTTAGAATGTATAAATGTTCACCTGGTCCAATGTTTTCAGCGGCTGCAGTTACAGAATTTTTTATGTCAGTAGTTGTTCAACCTGATCATGAATCATTGATTCGATTGCTTCAAAAGTCTCCATATTCAATAGAGACAATTTTACAAGTTGCTAATATCTTACAGAGACAGGGTGATAATTCAAATACCAATGGTTTGATTGAAAGGGCTCTATTTGTTTTTGACTGGAGTTTGCCTAATAATCTGGAGCTCGGTAATGGTAACATTAGATTACCTTTTGAATATTTTTTCAACAGACAGATTTACTTGACTATATGGAGATACATAACAGTTTTGACACAAAAATCTATCCTTTTCACAGCTTTCACATATTGTAAACTACTATTCTCATTTGAACCAAGGGATGATCCATATGGTGTGAGATATTTTATTGATCATTATGCATTTCTTTCAGAGGAATATCAATATCTAATAGATCTAGTTGATTCGCCTTTGTGCAACTGTTATGAAGAATGGTTGACAGCACCGTTGTTGTATACAACAGCCTTATGCTACTATAAAGTTGGTAGAACTGATGAGTCCATATTAGCACTTCAAAATGCTTATCGGAAACACCCATTTACAGCACATATGATTCTAGATAAATTGGGTGATGATACCCATCCTTGGTTGCTAAGCGATGTCAATGATACAGTAAAGTTGATGACGGCTTTATATACAGTTCGTATTGAAGCTTTAACTGAAGAACCAGAAATAAGAACATTTTTAATAAAAGAATTGGCTACAATCATTGAAACTGTTGGTAAACCAAATCTAGAAGGGTATTACTGGAATAATTTGGAGGAGATTCCTGAAAACATTATAAGACACGCTATTTTATCCAACGAATCTTCTGTTATGTCAAAAATACCTGAAAGCTTTTGGGAGGAAAATGATGTTTACGAGTTTGATATTTTACCTCCAAAGATTGGAACAACTATTTACAATTATATTGATGACAATCAAATTTCAGCCGGAATAATGCAAAATTCAATGCAAGCCGAAGAGATCAGACAATTAGAAGATTTGTTACAACAGCAAGTAATAGAAAACCGCTGATACACCTTGTCTTATAATCTCCACTAACAATCTACTATCTATCTGTAACTAATTATGTAATAATAATAGAGAGCAATCATCTCCCCAGCCACTTTTCGACGAGCCTCCATCCATGCAGAACACGTGCTTCTGGAAATCAGTCTCTTAAAGAAGATTGTTGATAATGAAAATTCAAGGGTCATGATACAAGGTACCCCGAACTGAAATCAAACAGCCATCTTGATTGATGAAGTTTGGTCAGTCTTTAGAGGACCATATAGTTCCGGAATGGAGAACTAAATATTTGGATTACAAGACTGCTAAGAAAAAGCTTAAAAAGCTTGCTAAAAAGCAAAGTGTTAAAGGAACTCCAGTGCTAAATTCAACTAGAAACAACAAATCATCATACTCTTCTCCGAATTCAAGATATACAGATACACCAACACCAAGGAGTTTGCCATTAGTTACAATTGAAGATTATGAGAATGATTCAGACAATTCCAATAAAGCATCAATGGAAACCGGACCTAATTCTTCATTTGAATTACCAAAACCTTTCCTTAGTATATCTGACAGTAGACCAAGATCAGAAAGCTATAATGATAACATGACATCCCATAGAGATAGCCTTGGAAGTGGTGATAGTTATAATAGAAAGAGGAAGTCTTCTATTGTTGCTTTTTTTGGGAATTTGACAAGAACTCCTACCATATCGTTAGGCAATGATGACACAGAAATGAACGACATGGGATTGAATGAAAGAAAAGAGTTTTTGAAATGGGTAGATAGTGAGTTAGAGAAAGTTGAGAGTTTTTATCGTGAACGTGAAGATGCTTGCGTTGAAAGATTCTTGGTGTTGCAAGATCAAATTATACAATTGGAAACACAAAAGTTGATATCCAAAAGGAAATACATGAGAAAGAAACGACTGCTTTTAAATCTTACTAATGTTGAAGATGATGGTGATATAGAGGATGAGTTTGATGATGATGACGATGAGGAAGATGATGATGATATTATGTATGATGAGTTAAATCGTTATATTGAAGAAGGGAGATCCCAAGGTGTTTTGACATCAGCTCAAAGAAATATAAGATTACTCTCATTTTGGACTAGACGTAAATTACGAATTATCAACAAATTTGATATGCCATCTTTACCTAAATTTGAATGGCTTAAAGAAGGTGGGAAAACTGAAAAGCAGTATTATGAGGAAGGGTACTATTCAGATGATGATTGCGAGGAAGAAACCCATTTCCATCCACGAGATGGGAACAATGCTAACAGTGCACATATACGTGATTTTCAAAGGAGGAAACCACATAAGATCAATAATGTTCCATATTTTGTTGCTAAGAGAATGATCAAAAAAGCCGTATATGAACTATATCGATCTATGGAATTGCTGAAATCTTACAAATTGATGAATAGAATTGGTTTCCGGAAGTTAATCAAAAAATATGATAAGGCAACAGGAGATACAATGCTAAATACGTATATGGCTAAAATTGATGAGTCGTATTTCAGTAAATCTGATGTTTTAGATAATATCATTACGAAAGTTGAAGAATTGTATACACGGTATTTTGAAAATGGTAATCGGAAAATTGCTGTTACAAAATTGAGAACTAATGAAGTTGAGTCTACTTATTATTTAGCAGATTATCTCAGTGGTTTATTTTTCGGGATTTCTATTCCATTATTAGCATATGCTTTTTATTTAGGGATCCATTTGGCTGTCGATCATAGGTTAGCGGATGCTAAATATTTATCACAAATTTGGGGTGGATTCTTTTTAGTTATTTTCATGAGTTGGTTATTTGCTATTAATTGTTTGGTCTGGACAAAATATAAAGTGAATTACAAATTTATTTTTGAGTTCAACCAACATGATGCATTAGATTATAAACAATATATGATGTTACCTAGTTTAATGTTTGCCATAGCTGGATTGATTGCTTGGTTGAGTTTTGAAAACTATTGGCCTAACACGTTCAGTGGATATGATTTTCCATGGATATTTGTTGGTATTGCAGCATGCATTATATTTTGTCCATTTGATATATTTTATTTAAATGCAAGATTATGGTTACTCTCAACACTGACAAGACTTTTGTTAAGTGGATTTTATCCTGTTGAATTCAGAGATTTCTTCATGGGTGATATATTTTGTTCTTTGACATATTCGATTTCTAATGTATCAATGTTCTTTTGTCTTTATGCCAAACATTGGAATAATGCATCACAATGTGGATCAGGTGAATCTCGATTATTAGGATTTCTACAATGTTTACCATCAATTTGGAGATTTCTACAATGTTTTAGACGTTATGCAGATACGGGGGATTGGTTCCCACATTTAGCAAATATGTGCAAATATAGTGCTTCGACACTTTATTACATGTCATTGTCTTTATATAGAATTGAAACAGTTCCAAAATATAGAGCATTATTGATATTTTGGGCTACTATCAATTCTCTCTATTCAATTGTTTGGGATATTGTAATGGATTGGTCACTTTTCCAACTTGATTCGAAATATTTTTTACTTAGAGATGAAATTACATTTAAACAACCTGAAATATATTATTCTGCAATTGTGGTTGACATAATATTGAGATTTCAATGGATTTTTTATGCATTATTTCCTAAACAAATTCAACAAAGTGCAATTACTTCATTTTGTGTTGCCATTGCAGAAGTTGTTAGAAGATTTATATGGATTTTTTTCCGTATGGAGAATGAACATGCTACCAATGTGCATTTGTTCCGTGCATCACGTGAATCACCATTACCTTACCCTATATACAAGAGGAAAAAATTGGTAGCTGAGAGAAATGTGGAAAGTGCATACGATGATGATACAAGTAAAGATCTAAGTGAACAATATAAAATTAGAAGGAGACACCCTGATATTGAGACAGGAGTAGACCTGGTTGAACCAGAAACATCCCACAGTCATAATAACTATAAATCTGTAGACCATGACCATCAAACTAAAGCTGTTTCAATACCTTCTAATTTTGAAACAAATGGACAAAATGGAATGTCTACTGGAATTTTATCGACTGTTGGCCGATTTGCGCAACAGTTGTCTAGAACAATGAGAGCTGCACATATCAAAGATTTCCAGCGTCGTAAAGTTGTTAAAAGCAACAGTATGGATGATATAAACGAAGGCGACGCAAGTGGAGACAGTGACCATCCAACAGAGGGAGCAGATCCCGAAGCTAGTTAATCAAGTCGTTGACGTCACGCGACCTGCAGCGCGGGCGAGACGCAGATTTGCACCCGCTTCTTTGTTCCAACGTTTGGCCAACGGTTCGGGCGTCAAAGCGTTGGGGGTGTGCCCAGATAGACCGTTTCAGGGTCCCGTGGGGTCTAGTAACCCCGACAGCTGCTCCGAGGCCTTTACAGATCTATCGTCGACAGATCTTGTCACCTATTCATGTAAATGTGTAATATCAAAGTGATTCATATATACTTTCTGCTCCTTCTGTCCGCAGAATTTTTTTTGCTCTTGCGACTTGGACAGGCGTGACTGACTTAACACTTAGACTTTGATCTGGTTTGAGGTGATGAAAAGATCAACCAGACTTTCTTCTGATAAGAGTTTGCAGATTGAACGACGTTTATACTGTAAGTGACCAATGAAATTTGGTGAGTACCTCGAAGAACATCTTGTTTCAGAATGGAGATCACAGTATCTAGATTATTCTAAGGGTAAGTCTAAGGTTAAGAAACTTAAAGCATTTTTGAGAACCTCCAATGGCTGTCAACATCAATTGAATGATAGCTACACTTTTCGACGAGATGATGTATTTGATGATTTGGAAAATTGTTATGATTTTAATTGTGATGCTCGTAGTGTTGTCAATCTAAAGAAATCTAATTGGATGGACTATCAACCAAAATATACATTAGATTCAGGAAATCAGTTAAACAAGTTCAATTCAAATTGCTCTCACTTAAGTGATGAGGAATTAGATGAAGAGTTAGAAGATGACGACGACGATGAAGACGATGATGACGATGACGATTTTAAGGTTGTTTCGTTAATTGGCAATATTAATGGATCATTATCACCACCTACAAATACTTCATCTAATATCAATAAAAAAGATGAAACAATACCCTTATTGCAAAAGAAACATAGATCACATTCGACAAGTATCTTGTATATACGTGGACAAGAAACACAGTTTACCTGTTGTGATGATGACATTGTAAATTTGGCTAGACATCAATTTTTAGATTGGGTCGATTTAGAATTAGAGAAAGTTAATGCTTTTTTCAAGTTTAAAGAACATGATTGTTGTAAAAGGTTTATAATAATATTAGATCAACTTGAAAAATTTGAAGACTATTCATCAAAATGGAATGATAACATAAGTGAAGCTACAAGTCATAATTCAATTTTACAAACATTCAGTTCTAAAATTAAAAAATCAGCAATGTTAATGTTTGAAAGAGCCAACTTTATCTTTGATTATTTTGAAATGCCCAAAATGCCTAATTTTTACTGGAAAAATAAAACTGAAGAAGTAAAACAAATTTTTGAATTTAAGACTAATCCACCACCACCTTTTATTGCACGTTTAATGATTAAAAAGGCAATTTGTGAGTTATACCATAAAATAGAACTTCTTGAATCTTATAGATCATTAAATCAACTCGCATTTAGAAAATTGATTAAAAAATATGATAAAAATTGTCAAGATTCAAAACTTAATTCTTACATACTTAAAGTTGCAAATTCTTACTTTTGTTCATCTCAATCATTAAACAAAATTCAACATCATTTAGAAGACAAATTCACAGAATTATTTGAAAATGGACATAGAAAAATTGCTGTTATCAAACTGAAAACAGTCGAAACAAAATCTTACTACATTCAAGATTTTATAAGTGGTTATTTGATTGGTATTTCTGTCCCCCTAATTTCTTTATTCATTTATTACAATAAGGGTAACTATGATGATGCATACATTATACATTTTTGGTCATCTGTTTTCTTATTAGTTTTAGCAGGATTTTTATTTGCTATCAACTGCGCAGTTTGGGATTTATATAAAATCAATTATAAATTGGTATTTGAACTTAATGCTCATGATGCATTGGATTATAGAGAATATCTTGTATTACCATCATTTGTTTGCTTTATCGCATCAATTTTTGCATTCTTTGGGAATTCCACTAATGATCCAAATATCTTGGCAAATGTTTTCTTTTATCTCAGCTTGTTTGTTTTCTTATGTCCACTAAATATACTTTATCTCAAGGCACGTCTTTGGCTTATTGTATCAATTTTCAGACTTTTCCTTAGTGGATTTTATCCAGTTGAATTTCGTGATTTCTTTTTCGGTGTCATGACATGTTCTTTAACTTATCCAATTGCTAATATACCACAATTCTTTCATCCATCTTTATCTTCATTGGTTTATATGACTTGCATTCCACCTTTATGGAGATCAATGCAATGTTTACGTCGTTTCTTAGATACTGGTGATTGGTTCCCACATTTTGCAAACTTAGCTAAGTATCTGATCACAACAACATATTTTTTTATGGTGCCAACATACAGATCAAATAAATCACTAAAAGCCCTATTTATTACAATTGCATCAATCAATTCAATGTACAGTATTTTTTGGGATGTTTGCATGGATTGGTCACTTTTCCAACATTCTGATAATATGTTCCTGAGAGATGTTTTAATTTATAAAAAGAAATGGATTTATTATACTGCAATAATAACAGACACAATTTTAAGATTCCAATGGTTGATTTACATGATACAGATTGAACAAAAGACAATTTTTTTCGTTGCAATTATTGAATTATTTCGTAGATTCATGTGGATGTTTTTCCGGATGGAAAATGAACATGCCTCAAATATGAATTTACTAAGAGTTTCCCGTGTTTGTGAATTACCATATCCTTACAATATCAGACAAATAGTATCAAATCCAACTATTCAAGAATTTGATATTGATGTCGATATTCGTAGATTATTCGATGTCAATGACTCAATTCACGATCAAGAATCTATCATCAGTATGGAAACAGTTTATTCCACAACTACTGCCGCTACTGGATGGCAACAACTTTCAAGGGTTATGTCTAGAGCTCATGCTAAAGAATTTCAACAAAGAGAGCCTATTCAAACAATCGAAGAATAATTTATCATATTCAAAATTTATAGAACAGAAAATATTTACATTTAATTTTTAAGCTTGTTGAACTTTGGCATATGTTGGAGGACGTAATCTCCTATTTATGGATTTGACTAACCAAATAGGTACCAAACTAACAACTAAAATCAGACAACATTGCCATATAAATTTGAAACTTGAAACATATTTCAAGTCAAAATATTCTGCTAGGAACGGAATAGAACCTACGTAAATTGCCAATGTAACCACTTCTGAATAAATCATTGCCTTATTCCAAGTATTTATTTCAAGTGCAACCATAGCTAATTCATTCAAAATCAAAGCAGTGAATGATAAAGCTACAAGTTTGGTAAAATTAAAAGATTCTAATCCTATGAATCCTTGTGATATACCTTGAATCACACAACCTTGAAAAATTGAAACAAACAGCCATGCAAAGAATGTTTTGAAACTTAATGACTTACCTTCCGTCAATTCATGATATAGTTCTGGATAAAGAACAACAAGATTCTCACTAACATCATAATCAGTTACTAAAGAGAATACGGGAGCCATAGTATAGCATGTAGCATAACCAACCATTAACCAGCCTTGATATAATGCTAAAGGTTCAAATTTGGATGATACTGAATAAACAACTTGACAAATTGAAATAATCAAGCCACGATGAATAACAAATTGTGATAATTTAGCACTTCTTTTATATGAGTTTCTTCCATGCCAAAGTAATAATTTTGTCAAGTGGCAAAATTGAGTTATCGAAAAATCAGCTGCAATCGATGCTTGCTTTCCTTCTTTACCTACAATACCAACACCTACATTAGCTGATTGAATCATACTAACATCATTACCACCATCACCAATACAACAGACTCTTTTCCCAGTAAGTGCTTTGATTAAATCTGCAACATCTGCCTTCTGTTGTGGAGTACATCGACATGCAATAACTGAAGGTAATTTTTTGGCAATTTCAAAAAACTCAAAGGAGAAATGTGTTAAATAGATCGACAGTGACTCACCATCAATTAACAAACATGCATTAGAATTTGATTTCAAAATATCAAGTTGCTGTAAAGCAATTTCTTGATTTTTCAATTTTTCAATAGTATGAACGTATTGACCTCTTGATATTAATTTGGTAGATATACCAATACATTTAGCTGTTTCAACTTTATCACCAGTAAGCATCCAGATTTTAATTCCTGCATTTCTCAAACTTTCGATTGATGATTTAACATCAACTTGTAATTTATCTTCAACACCAGTAAGACCAAGTAATTCTAAATCGTATTCAAGATATTGAGTGACAACTTTTTGCATCAAGGTATCACGATTGGACATTGAAGCACCTGCTTCTTGATATGAACTCTTAAATTCTTCCCATTGATTTGCAGTTAACTTTTTACGTGCAATAACTAAAGTTCTCAAACCTTCACGAGCCATATTATCAGTTTCCTCTTCAAGCCAATCGTTTTGTACAACAATTCTGGACATAACAGTATCTGCACCTTTCTCATAAAACCAATACTCATCCTTACCTTTATCATAAACAACCACACCCATTCTTTTCGTATCAGAATTAAATGGGAAAACTTGAAGTAATTCATATTCATATATTTTTCCGGATGAATTATGTAACAATGTCATTTTGGTCCTATCTCTTTTAACAAGTGATAATCCAACAGCCTGTGTAAATTTGACAATTGCAACTTCATCTGGTGATGCAGCTTGATATTCTAAAATATTATCTTCCATAGTTGGTGTAACATTATGACAAATAGCTAAAGTTAATATCAAATCACGAACTCTAGCACCCAAATCTCTTCTTGAAGTAGGCTTATTAGTTGGTTCACCAAAACTTGAGACATACTCTTTAACCAAATCCATAGTGTCACCAGTATATGAGACAGTTCCCAAATGAATTTTCTTCATTTCCATTTCATTTTGGGTAAGTGTACCAGTTTTATCAGATAGTAGATATTCGATACGACCTAAATCTTCAGGTATGGTGGATGTTCTAACAATTGTTTCTGGAATATTTTTATCATGCTGAATCTGATATGCGTAGACAGATTTACCTAAATCAAGATTAACTCTGAGAGAGACAGGGATAATGGTAGAAAATAGAATCAAAAACCTCATTATATCAATGTACCAATCAGAGGTAAAACCTTGACAAACAACTAATCCAATGGATAATACAAAAACTGAAACACATAAAACTTTAGAAATTTGATTTATTTCCAGTTCTAGCAATCCTACTTTAACTGAAGGTGAAGAAGTATTCAATGCTTGCTTTGTATCCTTACCTGTATATATAACACAACCAATACAAGTTCCAGAAGCTAAAACTGTATTTGCCCATAATGTTTGATCAACTGTAAGACCTACTGTATTATCACCGTAAGTCAAATTACCAACAAAAGAATGAATATGCTTATTAGGTGCTTGTGCTTGAATTTTAATCATTTCTAGATCAGATTCAGATAGTGATTGAGTTAATGAGCAAGCAATTCTTAATTTCCAATCAGTTTCACCATCTAATTGATCAGTTTTGATGAAAGATTCTCCGCTTTTTTCACTTGATTGTAAAAGAATCATATCAGCTGGTACTCTAGTATCTTTATGTAATTTAACCAGATCACCACATTTTAAATCTTTAGACATAACAAGTTTAGAAGATCCAAGAACTTGATAGAGTTGATTATTTTGTTCTCTATCTCTATGACGACGCATTAAATCATCCATAGCTTCCTTTGTCATTGTAACGGAAAGAACAAATGCAAGTGGAACAATATATGAAGATAAATAACCAATTCTTAGTGCGGGTATAGCTTGAGAGAGTGCAACCAAGAGGAAATATAAGTTAAAAAAGAATTTGAATTGTTCATAAAGAATGACGGGGAAAAATGAAAATATGTTATATTTTGCATTAGAAACTTCATTGGAGGAGTAAATTGGACTCATATGAGGAGTAATTGTTCTTGAATGAGAATCCAATTTTGAAGTATCATTGGAATCATCATCATATTCATCATGATCAGTTAAATGAATATTTTTCTTCCCCTTATGTAATATGAGACGTTTTGTAGTATTATACATGGAAGATACACTGTTAGACCAGATTGAATTACCTGAATTTGGATTGTTATTGTTGTTATCACTTAGCATCTTTGAATTAGAATTATCACTATTATGGAAACTTTTAAGTGAATACGTATCAGTATCTGGAGGTGTTCGTAAACTTGAATTATCTTGAACAAAAGGATTTGAATTATTCAATGTTCCTGATGAAGAGTTTTGACGAGTAATGTTAGTGCTAGATTTATTCAAACTATTTCTGCTATTGTGTCCGTTGATTATATTTCCAAGGGCGAAATCGAGATTGTCTTCAAAGTCCCTATCTAAAGTGTCTTGATTTATGTTATGTTCTGAAGACGACCAAGGATAGTCCTTTTTTGACATGTGTAAAGCAGGTTAACCTGTATACAATGAAACAATTGAGAATGGTGTAAATAGTTTAGTTTAACTTTGTTGAAGTTTGTCCTTTCTCAGTCAATTTGAGGATTCAGATCCTATATTTATTTTGGAGGCTTCGCTTGTTGTTGTTATGAATAGGTTTAATGAAATTTATAGAATTATGGTTACATTATTAGACTCTACAGTTTGTTATATCAAAGGTAAGGATATCAGAAGCACCTAATGCTTTCAAGTTATCCATTTTAGTTGCAATGTCCTTTCTCTCTACCATACTAGACACAGCAACCCAACCTTCATCTTCTAATGGAGAAACAGTTGCAGCTCTTCTACCAGGAGTTTCCTTCAAAAGAAGTGGTAGTTTATCCCTTGGAGCATTGTAATTACATAGAACATATTTTTGAGCGGCAAGTACACCTTCAAATCTTGATTTAATTGTTTCCAAAAGGTTTTTATCAGAGGGATTTTTAGAATAAATTAAATGAGCTGAAGTATCTAAAATTGTTTCGATTGCATGCAAACCTGCAGCTTTCATTGTTTCACCTGATTCAACAAGATCAACAATAGCATCACCAACACCTAAAGCAACTGAAGCTTCAACTGAACCACCAACGTATTTAATTCTAGTTTTCAATTCACCACCTTCAGGTACACCTTCCAATTTTTCAAAATATCTTCTAGTTAAATTGATAAAAGAAGAAACAATTGTTTTACCAATCAAATCTTCACCTGACTTGTATGAAGAATTTTGAGGAACTTGAATTTGAAGTTTACATTTTCCAAATAGTAGATCCATACCCATATCAACATCAACACCAGATTCTAAAACTTGATCATAACCTGTTATACCAAGATCACATCTACCTTCACCAACGAAAGTTGGGATATCTGCAGCGGGTAAGAAAATCAAAGCAATAGGAAGGTTAAGACATAATGCAATATCCAGTCTGTTTGATCTGCGAAATTGAATATCTGCACCTTTTAACATATCAGTACATTTTTCATAAAGTCTTCCCTTTTTCGGGACAGCAAATAGTAGTCTATCAGGTAAATGGTTAACTAAATCCATGGTTCAGTTTGGTTGATGAATAAATTGATGTAAGATGCTATGAAATAAGCTTTACACTTTCACATGAAATAGAGTTAACTATAACTAATTTGTATGACTCTAAGAACTCAGATTGAAAAATTGAATTTTTCGCTAAGCGCGGACTCGTGGGTTGCCGTATTTGGACGAAAATGGGGGGAAAATGCGAAAATGACCTGGAAAATGTGCCAAATTGGGAGTTGGTGGGGTGGGTGGTCTGAGGGAGGAAAAGAAACACATATAAGAGTTACCGTTATAGTAGAGAAACTACGGAATATAAAAAACCTGTTATAGCAATTACAATTCACCGGAGTTGGTGATCTTGATTTCTGCTCTAGGTGCACCAGATGGGGAACCAAGAGATTCAATCTTCTTGACAATATCTAAACCGTCAACAACTTCACCGAAAACAACGTGCTTACCATCTAACCAAGGACATGGAACAGTGGTAATAAAGAATTGAGAACCATTGGTGTTTGGACCTGCATTAGCCATGGATAAAAGACCTGGCTTGGTGTGCTTGTGGATGAAGTTTTCATCTTGGAACTTTGCACCATAGATTGACTTACCACCGGTACCATTGAAGTTGGTGAAGTCACCACCTTGTAACATAAAGTCTGGAATGACTCTGTGGAAGATGGAATCCTTGTAACCGAAACCTTTTTCACCAGTACATAAAGCTCTGAAGTTTTCAGCGGTTTTTGGAACATCAGCGTAAAGCTTGAAAGTGATTCTACCTAATGGTTGGCCGTTAGCGGAGACGTCAAAGAAAGTGGTGGACATTGCAATTGAGTTGTATGTATGGGAAGAGAAGAAAAGGAAAGGAGGAAAAAGAAGAAGAAAGAAGTGTAACTAACTGTTTTAATGGAGTGGCAAAGGCGTCAGCTGAAGCGTGGAAGAAATTCGGGGTGGAGCCAAAATTTGCCTTGAGGGCGTGGGGCGGCGACGCGGGGTCGATCGACCGCAGGGCCTGGGGCCTGGGGGGATTCTATTCTATGTACAGAGGAATACAACACTACTAAACTGACACACACACCTAACCTACTTCATCTCTTGTGCAAACGATACAGCGTCCTTCACAAACTCGGCAATGGCCCCCCTCTCGTGGAGCATCTGTACTTCCACTTTCTCGTGCGATCCGTCGTCTCTAAGTTCAAGTATCACTGGCCTTCCCTTGTAATCGAGTTCTAGATTTCGTACAATCTCAACTCGTAATGCAACGTATTTGACAACTTCATTACCAAACTGTAAACTATATGGCTTAGCCTTAAGTTGTTTGATGAGACCTTTAGTACCTTCAGGGCGTTTAAGATCAAGTCTTTTTTTACCAATTTGAGAAATAAACATATTCAACTGTTGTTTGTTCAATACCATATCATCATGATTATCTCCAAATTCTTCAGCTGTACGTCCATTCAATATCCATTGATCTTTATTATAAATGAACATAGAATTAACACTATTTTGAAACTTTAAATCATATTCCAATTCAGGAATCGCAATTTCAACGTCCCTTTCAGCTTCACATACAAAGGATGTAAATCTATTCACTTCAAGTCGATTATCTTTCATATCAATTAGAATATCAATACTTGGAAATTTTAAGAAATTATCAAGATTGTTTTTCCAGAATCCATTAGGTATCAATTGAACATGCGCTTGTTTACTGAATCGATTTAAAATACCTCCAGTTGGTCCAAAGAATTTTGCTTCTTTGTCCATCAATTCTAATTTACCAATGTTGCGGATAACTTCATTTATATTAGGGTTGAAATAGGTATTCTCAAGATTATTCTTTTCGACCAAGATTTTACCAAACTTAACGGAAATAACATCATTTAACATTAACTTACTGATATCTCTATTCACTTTAATATCAGAAAGCTCTTTTTCAAGCCTAGCTATATCTATTTGTTTGACTATTTCATCAACATCAGGTTTTAGTATATTGTCATTATTCAATTTAAAAAACTCAGCATCTTTTTTCTTCATTTCTTCAAACTTTTCACGATCTTCATCAGTTTCAACATAGTTGAATTCAAATTTCTCCTTTGCTTCTTCAACTTCAACTCTTAATTTTTCAACTTCATCACTTAATGCTCTAGCTATCATACTATCATCACTCAATAAACTCTCACATTGTCTCCTTTTCTCTGATGCATAACGGAAATACTTTTCTTGCTCAATAAACCATGGTAAACTGTCATCACTTACTTCCTCCTCAATTAAAATCTTCTTACATTCCTTCACAAGCTCAAAAAGTACAATCTTGCTGCATCCAACTCTAAATTGAGTTGCATTTAATAACTCAGTCTTTGCTTTATTAATCATAGAATTTTTGATTGAAGATAAAACATAAGTATCTGAATCTCCAGTTTCATTTTCATCCATGAATGTTAATTCCAACTTGTCAAAATATACACCAGATTCTTGTTGTAAAAGTTCCAAATTTAACGTCTTATTTTGCTCCTCACAAAATTTTTTTATACTCTTCATATCAATAGTATCGGTTGATAAATTATTCAAAAGATCATTCCATGACGCCTGTACAAAATTCACAATATTCTTTGATCCACGAACAACTAACTCTTTACGGGATTTTCCAAGAGATAATTGGGCACCAATAAGTGACCAATGTTGAGGCAAAAATCCTCGATTACTCAATAGAAAGAACAAATCCCTTTTCTCAGATAAATCAATCTTCGTTTCAACAACAAGATCTTTTGTTGGGTCAAGTGTCACTTTCAACTTCCAATGTTCTGAAATGATTCTACTGATCAACTTTTTCTTGTTGTCAGATTTTTTAACTGTAATTTCAGAACAAGCTTCATCAATATATGCTTTGAGTTGTTTCATACGGAAAGATTTATCAAGTGTATGTGCTAATTCAGTCAATTGTTTGATTGTAATTACAGGATCTTTAGGTTTCAACTCATCAATAATATTGCAAAATGATTCAGGAGAAATATTTTGTCTATATTGCATCAAATTCTTGTAATCTCTTTCAACTTTAAATGCAAGAGTTTCATTTCCTAATTTATCATTATGTGAGGTTTTCTTAGTCTTTTTAAGCTTCTCAATAATTGAAGTCTTTTTACGTACCGGGCCTAAGATTAGTTCATTCTTAGATGGATCTATAGGTTCAACAGTGGGCTGAACTGGTTCTAATGGATCTTGATCCCACGGGAGTTCCGTATCAGCAACACTTTCATTGTTCTCTGCTTCCCAAGGTAAATTGGAATAGGTTTCTCTTTCCTCTTCCTCTTGAGTCTTTTTGTGCACTATTGAGGAGTTCCATCTTTGAGCTATTGATCTCTCTATCACACTTTGTTTCAAAAGGACCCCACTATAACGCCCTATTCTATGCATAATGGACTGACTAATATATCAGATTGATAAATAGTTTATTGCTATATGTCTATCGTGCTAGTTTTTATCCATCACGATCGATAAATTGTCACTGAAAGATTGACAGGTCTGAAATTTTTTTTCCGCTACAGGTTCCAAACTCAGTATGTAGCTGATGATACTATAATTTTGATTTCAGTCAACAGCCTTTCAGATTGAGGTAATGTCACGTCATTAGGAGATATAATTGAAACAAAGGATATGGAGAATGAAGAGGCTAAAAATATAGGAAAACGAGGGAGATTGGAGGAGATAACAACATCTGAAAATGGACCAACTGAAATTTTTAAAAAAAGAAAGACAACTGATGAACAAAACATTCAATCTAAGGTACTACATGATCCTATTTGTGGTTTACATTATTACCGATATCTATTCAACAAATTGAAATCAGCTCTTTTGAATGGATTGCCTCAATTTGATAACTGGGAATACTTTTCAAAAAACTTTATACTCACTCAAGAGATTTCAGACGAATGGCAAACGATAGCATCTAAAATTGACATGATATATGTCGCCGAAGAGATTACAAAAATAATACAAGAATTTGAGAAACTAAATACTGTTACTTCGAAGAGTGATGGTTTGAATAAAAACTATTTTGATTTACTAAGGAAGGACTTTGTTGAGTTTTTTGATTATGGGACAAATTATGGTCGTTCTTCTCTTGATGAAATTGAGGAAGATGCATTTTATGTTGATGATGATTCTATCAGTCTAGATAGTTCCAAAAACGCACTCAAATGGACAGCAAAGGAGAAAGATATTTTTTACGAGTCGTTAGCTAGATATGGAATCAATAGGATAGATGAAATAGCAGATCTTTTACCGGATAAATCACAAGTTGATATTATGAATTTGTATAACATTTTGAAAAGTGAGTTGAAAAGATATAAAGAAGATAAAAAACTTAGATCAAAACTTGTATCATTTGATGAACTGCCAAAAGCTTATGAAGTGAGTGAAGAGTACATTAAACTAGAGGAACAACAGGCCAGTATCATTGAAAGTATGGAGAACGAAAACTTTGGTGAAATACCTACCCCACTTTCTAGATCCAATACAGAATACGACCTGATTGATTATGATAGCATAGAGAAAAAGTTCAATATCAAAATAGGCGACAAAGCAGCAAGAAAGCTTGATTCTATTGTCATAGAATACACAAGAGAATTGATGTGGCATCTTTATAAAATGAAATTATGTGAAATGACAATACCTTTCTCCTACGAATGGTATAACCAATTAAAAGCATGGGAAACTCCCCCGGATCCACGTAACTTTGTTCATGTCATAAACTTGAAAGATATGACAACAACTATTGATGATGAGCTTGATTTTGAGAGCATTGATATGTCGGATTATGAGGACAGTGAAAATGATTATTTCCCAAATTTCACGGAAAGAGAATTATTATTGAAAGATTTTGATTCAATTGAGAATATTATAGAAATACCAGAGGATCTTGATGTTTATGGATTGGGCATTACTGCAGAAGAAGTTGAGGAAGTGAATAACAAAATAATGAATTGCAGACCGATTGAAAACTCAAAGTTAGTAGAATCGGAAGACGTAGTTGCTTTGCAATCAGATAGTGAAAGTGATATGTCAAATGATGATACGGAACTAAACCAGAATGCTGAAAAATCGAATTTGCTATCAGATGTGGAAGATATTAATGATCTAAAGACACATTCAGATGTATTTGAAGATTTGGAATTTAATGATTCTCATTATTCTCAATTATTTTACCAGACAAACTTTATAGTACCATTTGATGAAGATTATACAGTTTGTGGAAATGAGTATTTGCAAAAGTTATGTGACAATGAAACTGAAAGACTAGAAGCTGTTGACTTTAAAGATAATCAATTATACGAGTTGCTTCTATTAGCATCACTTAAACAACTACAAGAGACTGATCGTAATAATATTCTGGATATAATTTCAAGTATAGACGATGAATTGCTTCATCCACTCCAAAAACCTACAACAAAGATAGACGAAAAACACTCAAAAAAGTTCATGCATTTGTATAACGACTATTAATTAATTAACCTTATATACATAGTTTTAATCATTATATCACAGTTTTTTCCAACTCCTTTTTCAGGCTGGACATATCAATTTCCTTTCCATCATCTTCAAGCTCTTCACCAGAAGCCAAACCTTGTTCGAAAATTTGTTTACCTGTTAACCTTCCTTTATGCATATCAGCATAACGTTCAGCGAGTCTTTTGTCAATTCCCAATTCTTTACGAAAAGCTTGTCTCCACTTTTCAAAAGATTCAGGTGTTACCTTTGTTCCTGTAAACTTCTTCTGTTCTTCTTTCTCACGAGCTTCACGTGCATCCAAAATCTCCTTCTCTTTTGCTTTGAATTTCTCCATAAATTGTGTCTCAGCATGATCCTTTAATGAAGAAGCCAATGAGAACACACTTGGCATACCTACATTCTCTTCTGCTTCTTGTATTAACTTTCGTAGAAGTTCGGCATAATCCTCTCTGTCAAGCTGGATTGTTTCAATCAAGTTCAAGAGTTTCTTTGACATTGTTTGATCATCGTCGTCGTCGTATTTATCATCTTCGTTCTCAGATTCTTCCTCGGAGTACTCTTCACCATCTGAATCAGTAGAACCTTCCAATATATTCAAAACAGGCACTGACTCTGGGTAGTCTTCCGTATATGTGACATCTAATAAAACAGTATGTTTGCGTTTGGTTTCCGTGTCTAGTAAGATATTAATTTGAAATCGTGTTGGGGTTAGAATCGTTAATTCGTCTGGGTAAATTGCTTGCAACACTTCCAGTTCTTGAGCTTGTTCTTCTAACGGATCCATGATGTTGAGTTTCTGATTGAATAGGAGACAAGTTTGCTGAAAGATGCAACACAATGTATATTTCAAGTTAGTGGTGATAATATTAGCTTTTAATTTTTTGAAAAATAATTTGCCTCAACAAAAGTCAAACATTTCATACACGTCTCTACTAACCTCAGGGTCTCGTTACTTTAATACAAAGTAAATAAATTAGGTATACAGATCATAGATTCATAAGTGTTTGAAAAGAATCCTAGCCAATCCTAGTTCAAAAGAGCCAGAGAGTACTAGAAAATCAAGAATTAACAGGATGAAATGTTCAACGACAACTCTTCCCTGAATTAGTTTGAAAAGATAGTGCTGACTTTGTTAAACATACTTAGCATTGATGTTTGAATGACATAATAGTATTGATACGTTTGCCTACTACAAATGCGCTAATTTTTAGAATGGACTTCAATCTTTAAGTATTAGCATAGCTGTTTGATATGTCAAAACACATAGATGTTCACACAGTATTGAGGTGACATAGCTACAATTACATTCAGTAATAGAAACCATCCATTATGTTTGTTTGATCCTAGTATGTCACTGATTTGAGTCTAGTATGTCACTGATTTGTGTCTAATGGAAATCAACATACCGAAGCAAGGTTGCAAATAAGTATTTGAATCATTTCACTTCATTTGCTTTAGTGTAAACGATAATCACTGGAACAGCACAGGATCAGTGGTACATGTGTTTCTTCTGTTGTTGAACTAAAACATACCTTGTATAAAATTTTCGCAGATCAACAAAATCAAAATTCAAAATGATTTCTTCACAATAAATTTATTTTTTAAATCTTTTATTTGTATATTACCTGGAAGTGTTGGATTTGAGATAAACAGTAGAAATGAGTGACGATCAATTACTTGGATTGATCCATCGTGCTTCAACCTTACTCCCAACTGATCCAGAACAAGCGTTAAAGGATCTTCAAGCCTTTCAGAATACGTATTCCAACAACCCATTATTTCTGCAAACTTTAGGAGAAGCATATTTGGAAAACAGTGATGTTGAATCAGCTTATGGTGTTTTATCAAAGGCATGTGAGCTCGATCCAGTAGCACAAGAAGGAATTGAAAAGTTTTTTCATCTTGGCCAAATCATTGGTGGTGAAAATGGTGTTCAACTACTTGAAGTTGGTATAGCAAAATTGATTAATCAAGCACAAATCTTACAGTCGTTGAGCCAAGGAGAGCTACAAAACGATGAAAATTTAGACACGAGTGTTAAAATATTGTTACAAGCTTATGGAACTGAAGAGAAAATTGGAGAGTATATCATCAGTAAATTAACACAAGGTATTGCAGCGATTGTGGAGATTTGGATGACAGATCTTTGCATGCTTCCACAAGCTGAATCAGAATGTGAAAAGTGGACTAGTACATTATCTGATATGTGTTATGAGAATCCAGAAACTCACTCAATCATTGCTAGTGTACGTATTTCACAAGAAAGGACAGATGAAGCAATCAAGGAAATTCAAATTTCATGGGATCTGTTTCAAAAGAAAAAGCAAGCACTTGAAGATATTGCAAACACAACAGAAAATATTGATCCAGATGAAATTGAGATGTTATACATAGAATTATATCAACCATTGGTTACTTTAGCAAAATATGCAGTAGAATGTGGATTATTTGAAACAGCATCGGAAATTGCTAGTTCAGCAAGAGATATAAATGAGGACGGAGTGGAAGCTTTATATGTTGAAGGTTTCTCAAATTATCTGGAAGCATTGAGACTGCAAAATGCTGATGTGGATGCAATTCAACTTGGTAGAAATTTTGAAAATTATAAATTAAACACAGACTCTGTGATGGAACATCCAAGCTTTGAGTATATACGCAACTCTCAATTAGCTTTAAGTGCTGCTGTGAAGGCATTACATGATAGAGAATTAGCTGCTCAAATAGATGAAGAACTTCAAAGTACAATAAGGACATTACTTGAAACTGTTGGAGGGTTTATAAATAAGGAAAAAGATGAAAGTGGCATTGATGAAAATAACTGGGAGAATGAAATTCCAGAAGCGGAATAAGTTATCATTTGTAATCATCATTGTAAATTGGTAATTAAACTGCTAAATATAACTTTAAGCTATACTGATAAATCATTGAATTTTTGCGATAAACGTTGAGTTTCATTATCAACATTTTGACTGTCGTTGTGACCTAATAACTCGGGCATGAATCTTTGAGCATTATCAACATCGTCATCATCAAATTCTTCTACTACAGGATCAACGTCAACTATGTAAATATATTCACTAGGTACTAAACCTGTTTGACCTGATCCTGGATCATAGGCCACCAGCCAACCGTCACCACATTCGTAATTTATGATTAAATGTTGGTCTGGTACCAAAGATAATTCGTTAGAATTTTCGGGTACAAATGGATATAGTGCAATTGCATGTACTAATCCCGTGTCATCATCATCTACATCATTTGAATCATTTTTTTCCAATTCCGATGAAACCTCATCATTGAGTATAGATCGTCCTTCAACAAATAAACTGTTCTTATCAATATATTCTTCTTCAGGATCTATACTTTCATATCGCATATATCCAATACTATCTTGAAATTCTTCTTCAGAATCATACTTTCCCTCGTCTTCTAAATCATTCTCATCTGTGTCGTCTGGCGGATATATACCAAAGTGTCTCGGGTCAGATAAATCATAGGCAAAATCCTTTATATTTACAGTAGGTTCTGAATCTGTAAATGAGGTATCATTAGGATCATCACTTCGGGATTCAGTGAGCGTCGACTGATGGCTGGGTTGCGTTTCCTTTGGATGGTATTTTGATGGGTGTTTCAATTCAGAAATTTCACTATTGTCTCCTATCCCTTTATTTACATCTGTACCCTCCATTGTTGACACTCTGTAAGTTGCAGTGATAATGGGTGTAAAGGTCACAATACCAGCGGGCTTGATTTGAAATTTAAGGTACACAATATCGATCTCCCTGCCAAATTTGAAACGTATAACTTTTTCTCGCAGGCCCAAGCCTCTGTAACTAAAGTTAGACTGCAGCTGGGTCTTTGGCTGGCTTGGACTGGGTGTTGGTGTTGTAGATGCCATTCTGGAAGGATCTGAACCATTAGGCTTGTCTACTTAAGGAGATGACTTGGTTGTTCTGTCTTGGAATCATTTCAAGGAACAATCATTGCGCTTCCTCTAATTAGAATACCTTTTGAAGTGAGAAGGAGTCCGTACAACTACTTAGCTCCTGTAATCTTGAGAACAGCAATGATGTATCACTACTTATTTTACTCAAAAATCTTTGAAAATTGTTGTACATACATAATTTAGTAGAATTATTTTTAGCTGATGTGATTCTGATACCATGGTAGGTAACTTAAATGACCTATAACTACAATAAGAACTTGTGTTCCTCATGAAGAATTTCCGTAATGATATCACTGCTTTCATTGATAATTTATACAGCTCTTACTAGAATGATTCTTATTGATTCTAGAGGTTTTGAGAAAAAAGAGTACCCTGTATTATCTTAACTGCGCTCACAAAACCTTTTAACAATAAACCAAATAAAGTGAAATGGTACGTACCATTTTTAACGATTCTTTACTTAACACGCAATGATATCGTTAATGATATTATAGACTTTCTATTCTACTATGTCAATCATTTCTACTGAAAAGGTGTGTTCGGTCAAGCCTACCAGGGTAAGAGAACATGAGTACCTATAATCAAGCTGAAATCGTGTGGAAACACTTTTGCTCCCGCAGATGAGTACGATATCAACACCAGTTTCCGCTTCAAACAGATTACAGCAAATGAAACTGTAGTTAGATATGTTTAAAAAGTAATGATAACTAGGTCATATCACTACAATATTTTTGTCAACAAATCAATAGTAGACAAAGCAGAATGATAACATAGTGGTTTGAAAAAATGAATATCGATAGCGAAATTAAGTTTGGTAACCAAATTTTCTATTAGGGTTTTGTAATAGCTTACCGGACCTCCTCAAGGAGGGTCATAAGGTAGTCTTATCTTTAAATTTGATACTACGAACAATGACCTCAGCGCATAGACCGACATTTGATCATGCTAAAGGAAAAGATAACAAGAATTTATCGTCCATTACTCATAAAAGAGGACTACCATCACATACGAAACTAAAGTTTAGAACTAAAAAGAGGAAAACTGTTAGTGAATTTGAGGAAGATGAAGATGAAACAATACTAAATGATGGAAGGAAGTTAGATGGTGTGAGTGGCGAACATATTTCTGGTTTAGTGAATGAATTGAAATCAGGAACTGTTGAGGTTGCTACAATCGGTGAAACCAATAATGATAATTTCAAAAGTGATGAAACTGAAAAGTCAGGGGCAAAAGATGATGATAATAAAGAAGAAGATGATGAGGAAAGTAGTGAAGATGATAGTGAAGATGAAGAGGCATTATTGATGGAAATGGAAAGGATTAAAAAGGAACGAGAGGAGCTTAAAAGTAAAGAAGAGAAGGCTGAAATTGAAAAACGAGCCAAAAACTCAAATCCACTCATGCTTATTGACACAGAATCATCAAAGAAGAGATCATGGCGAGATCGTAAAACTATGAGTAAGAAAACTGTTGCTAATAGTGAGAGTAAATTCATAAACGATACAGTGAAAAGTGATTTTCATAAAAAATTCTTGGATAAGTATGTAAGGTGAATAGAGAGTGGTTTTCTTTTTCAAATAATTGATTATAATATACAATGGAGATAAATCTATAAATATGAGATAATGCAATAGGTTCTAGTTTACAAAAAAAAACTTAGAAGACTCTCTTGGTTAAAGTTGAAAGAATACCTTTAACTAATGGCCAACCTGAATCAGCACGAACAGCATCACCATTTTCTTCCAATCTTCTTAACAAATATTCCTTAGTTTCAAGTGGTGGACCCCAAGGAACATACTTAATAATGTTTTTGGTATTATGATTTTTAATCAAATCATAAGTTATGTTATCAGCCATACCAAGTAATTGACCTAAAACTACATTTGAACGAACTTCTTGTGCAGTTGAACTTGAACCTAAATCTGTAAGTAAATTTGTAGCCTTGAGTTGTGTATTACCATTATGACTTGCAACGACTAAATGACCAACAGTTGGATTTTCAGAATTCATATTTTGAATACTTTTCAAAATACCTGCATCATAACATTTATCAGTATCTTCCTTAGTATCATGAATAACACCACGATCTGGTTCAGAATGAATATATGCACCTCTAACTAACTTCCAACCAAGAATATAATTACCTTGCTTTGCCAAAGCATCATCTTTAGCTAAAACAGAGGTAGATTCTTTTAAATACATTTGAACGGTACCAACAATACAAGCATCACCAACTTGTGGTTTTTCATTTGGATATAATGCACGATTGAATTTAGCCATTAAATCACGTTGTAATTTATAAACACCTTGTTGTAAATCGTTACGTTCAGCATCAATAACAATAACAACAAATGGAGATGTTCTAGAAGGATAAAGTTTCCTTAATCTTGCATTTTCTTTAACTGCAATTTCAGAAATCTTCTCACAATTGGTATACAATTCATTGAATTTTTCAGCATATGCAGGATTTTCGTAATTCAACAAGATTTCAGCAGCATTTTCAATCAAACCAGTTGGTTTTAATGCAACATAACCAGGTGGAATCTCATTAATCTTAGTCTTTATTTCAGCTGGATCGGTAACACCAGCAATAGCTTCATTAATCATCTTTTCAGTATGTGGAGCTAAACATTCACTAATACTTCTTTCAGTTTCCTTAATAATAGTTGGAATACTAACAGACATTTGTTTACCATCACATGCTTCAACAGTATATGAAATCATCATATTTTTGATACCTCTTTCTGCCAACCTTTCACCAGTCTTTAAAACTTGAGGTAGATTATCACCACCACAGTAATTTTGGTATACCAGTGCTTTTATGATCCACAGTGGAGTGTATGGGAAAAGTTTAATTACTAAACTCAAAATTGGCTTGTTAAGAGTTGCCATACCAATAACTAAATATCCAAGTAATTCCTTTGTAGTCAAAGTGTCTAAATAATTAGTTTCGGTCTTTGTTGAATCAGATCCTACATTTTTCACAGGAGCAACTGGTGGCATAGTTGGTGCAACTGACTTTTGTTCGTTAGTGTTGGAAATGTATCTAAAGGATTGCATAACTGGTTTATTCAATTTGTAGCGATAAGATTTTAACGCCGATGTCAAAGCTGATTGAAGAGGAACATTATTAGCCCTAATTGCTCTAGAAGGTAAGCGGGAGTACATTCGAGTTCTATGTAGAAAGAATCAGATACGTACTTACAACTGTAGATTCTCACCAGCGGAGAAGACTGTTTTCTTTTATACATCTCTCCCGATAGGAATGTAGCTGACTACTGAGTGTCATGGACTCAAATTGCCCCGCAATCAGTGCAAGTGCAACCGAGACGGCATCACGCCAAAAAATTGCAAGATTGTTGTCCCGCAAATGGAAACTTCAAGCGAGCTCGCTTACTTTTCCCGCCCTCAATGGGAGTCATTTCAGCTTGCAAAGTGTGTCAACGTTCAGATCTGCAGCCTGAGTGTGGGCGACTGCAGATTATTAGTGGAAGATAAAAACGTACTATAGAGATGAATAACAATGGCAACGGCGGCGAATTTGAGAAGGGGGACTAATCTTTTGGGATCAGGAACTAACTCCGGCAGTGTACGCAAGAGACCATGTCAAAGTCATACCATCGTCCAAATATCCATAGTTGAAATTAGGAGTATTGAAGAAATTGTATGATGTTCTAGGATCGTATAATGCATAATTGAGCATTAGAATACCCCTCCAACCAGAATTGATACCATTGACTTTATTTCCCAAATATTTATCCCATTCTTCTTTGACAAAATTAGGACCTCGAATAAATGATGAAATTGGAGTAATTGGAAGCATTTGAATTCCATGAATATATTCTGGATTTGTTCCAAAATAGGTAGTATGATCAATTTTATTTTCAAACTTTATACCACTAACAATATTTCCACGAAATTGTTGAGGAATTCCAACATTATCATTTGAATATAAGTAATAATTATTCATTGATCTATTCAAAATACCTAACATCAAATTTGCTCTGCTTTCCATATTTGAATCTTTTGTAACTTGTGCCCAAATTTTCATTGCATATGCAAAATTATAATCCTCACTACCACTCTCTTGATCTTTACCATCTGCATAAACCGTTATACCATGTGCAAAAGAATGACCAATAAAGAAATCAAAATTACGGAAAACCGGGAAATGCGTATCATTTTCATTAGGGTTGGCAACATCCCTTAAAAGTGTCTCAACCCATACTTTATTATCCCTCAACCATGAGCCATCTCCAATTTCTTGATCAATTTTAGCAACAATAGCAGCTGCATGAATATGGTATGCATAATGGAAATGATGATCATTATAGATACTATTACCAAAATCAACACTTGTATCTCCATTTGCCATACCACCAGTGGAGCATATACCACCCCAATTAGTTTCATAACATAATGGGAAAATTTGTCTATTACTAGTAAATCTTGCAATAGCCGTTTTCATTTTTTCTAAAAATGATCTGGTCAAACCTTCATCTTTAAGAATATAATGTAAAGTATATAAAACATATGCAAATTTATCAATTATTTTACCTGAAAAATACATTGAATCAATATTGGACAAATTACTCACATCATTGGTAATATCTTTCAATGCAGCATTTCTAATAGAATTTAATTCATCATTTGTATAATTTGCTCCATTAAAACCATTAACTCTTGACCATGGTTCCAGTGAAATTGAAGTAGGAATAGTTTCAGACATTTCGAAAACATTTGTTAAATATCCAACCATATCACCATGTACAGTATCACTCAATGTTGCATTTGATCTTTTTGATGATGTTTTCTCGGTAAAAGATTGAACATGATGAGGTAAAGCGTAAAAAAATGGTGTAGTTCCTGATCCAGCAGTAGTATAATTAAACGCATATGTACCAGTATTATTTGATGTAGATGCAGAAAGAGTTGAAGCAATTGGATAACAACCAGCAGCTTTATCATAATCAGAGAAATCACCACAACAAACTTGAATCCAGCAATTGTTAATAGAATTGGAACCAATTATATGCTGAGGATCTTTCAATGCAAATTGACATTTTTGATTGTCCGTGAATGTTACATACATAAACCAAACAGAACCATCATTTAATGTGAGTTTATATTTATCAATTCCTGCCTTTGGTGCTGTATCTCCAGAAACAGATCTGAATCCGACTTGTGAATGAATAGATGGGATTAAATCATTGTAAACAGCGGTAATCAGTCCAATACCTTGTAAAAGTGGAGCAGTAAGGTAACCATGTTGATTACTTTTCAAAGTAACATCAATTGACATTTTTTTCAAATTATTCAAAGACATTGAAAAACCTGAATTGAAATCAGAAGATCCTAAAACTAAGGACATAACACCAGATGGACTATAGTAATAACTTGGGGTTCCATGATCATTATTTGGACCGAAAACTCTTTGAGATGAACTTTGATGTGATACAGCTAAACCTTGAAAATTAGTTGCTGTAGATTTCCAAACAACGTATGGATGAGTGAAAACATAAGATGATTGATCAGCTAATGTGATATTACCCCAAAAGTTATTAGTTTGTATTGGAGCAGATCTAGAAATACCATTAGGTACTTTGATCGTACTAGAAACTCTTGAAAATAAAGATGGTGGGGCATCAGTTGAGATTGGGTTGAATAAATTGCCTGCAGTTTGAGCTGGAGTTGAATTGACTGAGTTCATTATGGTCTTAAGATATGTGTATTTTTTTGTTTTCTCTTGAGCAAAAAACCTAAAAACAATGTTATACTTGAAGTAATAGCAGTTTTGGTAGTAAATGAAAGAAGAAGAAAATAGAAGGAAAATATTAATGATGTAGTGTTGAACTTTTAAGGGGCAACAAGGAATTTTTTTTCAAATCTTTCATTAAATGACCCTATTTGGCCAATTTTAGGCTGCTCCATTTCAAGGTGATACTATTTTGATTAATGTTTATGCATTAAAGTTAATGGGGCAAGAATTAGTGATGACGAGGTGGTGGTGATTGATGATAATATATTGGATCTGAATGTACATCTGAAACCGGCATTCGATGATCATATGACATTTGATTGAATTCTTCAATCTTTAAACAGATTGGTGCATTATCAGCAGCTATAACTTCGGGGCTGTATTGATTAAATATTCCAATATATCCACGATCTTGAAGGTCTAAAAAATCATCTTGTTTTTGTGTAGCTATTTCCATTATTTTCAAGAGCTTCTTCTTATCATCTTTTGCCGTTTCTAATTCAGCTCTATTCCTTTGTAAAGAGCTTGATATTCTAGCTAGGTTTTTTATACCTTCAAGTAGTAATTGACGGTTAACACCATGTTTAGTTGCTTTCTCCTTCCCACTTAGTTCTTCTTCCATTTCAAATGTTAATTTACTATTTAAATCTTCTATATTCATTTTGCCAATTGTGTAATTGATTAGGATTGAAGAGATGGAGTAATCAAGGTTTGGCTGTGTAGATTAGAGTATTGTGCATGCAAAATGAAAAAAAATAATTTTTCAAACCAGATCTTATTATAATCGACAGAACAATTTTAACATCTTTAAAGATAAAAGATGAAATTTGTTGCATTGGTATCTGGTGGTAAAGATTCATGTTTTAATATATTACATTGTCTTGTCGAAGGACATGAGTTAATTTGTCTTGCTAATTTATATCCAGAGTCAGAGGAAGGTAATGATGAAATTGATTCTTATATGTATCAAACAGTGGGGCATGATGTTTTAACATTATATGAGAGATGTATTGGTAAACCAATGTACAGGGAGCCGATTTTAGGTAAGGCTAATAATCAGAAATTAGAATATGATCTTACTGATGATGATAATGATGAAACTGAAGATTTATATCGTTTACTATCAAAAGTCAAGAAAGCGCATCCTGAGATTGAAGGAGTTAGTGTTGGAGCTATATTATCAAATTATCAAAGAACACGTGTTGAAGATGTTTGTTCAAGATTAGGTTTAACATCACTTGCATATTTATGGCAAAGAAATCAAGCCGAATTGATGAATGAGATGTGTTTAAGTGGTATGGATGCACGAATTATTAAAGTTGCAGCATATGGATTGAATAATTCACATTTAGGTATGACATTGGAAGAGATTCATCCAACATTGACTAAATTGAATAATTTAATGGGTGTTCATATTTGTGGTGAAGGTGGTGAATTTGAAACTAGTGTTTTCGATGCACCATTTTTCAAATATGGTAGAATCAAGATTACAGAAAGTGAGGTTGTTAAACATACTAATGATGATGTTTGGTATTTGAAAATGAAAGTTGGATTTGAAGAGAAAGATGTTGTTGAAGAGGAGCCTGATTGGAAAGAATTTATCAGAAAACCTCCTGCTTTGAGTGAAAAGTTTGATGAAATTTTAAGAAATATCAATGAAATTGAAGTAGGTGAAGCAGCAGAGACAGAAGATGAAAGTAAGACGTTTCAGCCTAGGTTTGATATTTTTGAAGCCGAGGATAAAGTGTACATATCTAATATCAATTCTCAAAAAGTTGGAGTTGAGGAACAAATTGTTGATATTTTCAATCAACTTGGAATTGAATTGAATAAAAGGGGATTAAATTATCAAAATATTCAATCATCTAAGCTTTTAATCAAGGATATGACAAATTTTGGTAAAATCAATGAAGTTTATGTTAAATATTTTACAAAATCATTACCACCATCTAGAGTATGTATTGAAACTTTAATAAATAGTGATGCACAACTTTCAGTAGTTGTAATGAAGAATTTAGAAGATAAGATAGGATTACATATTCAAGGTAGATCATATTGGGCACCATGTAATATTGGACCATATTCACAAGCAATTGGTAATAAGAAGGAAAAAATGATTTATATAAGTGGACAAATTCCATTAATCCCAGAAAGCATGGAATTGAGTTGTTCTGATTTCAAATACAACCTTGTATTATCACTTCAACATTATGATTCAATTAAATCAGTGATGAATCATAAATGCAACTTATTAACAGTCTGTTACATTAAAGATATACGATATTCAAAGATCGTTGCAGCTGCTTTCAAAGAGTATATTGATTATTGTCAAGAAGAAGAAGATATTGGTGGAACACGTGACTTGATTATAGTACAAGTAACTGAATTACCGAGGGGAGCAGACGTGGAATGGAGTGGGATTGCATTTAATGATGCATGCGAAGACCTCAATTACCTCTCTGACTCTGAAAATGAAGATGAGGGTAGTTGCAAGTCGACGTCCACTATGAAGAGTGTGAAAGTGCACAGCATCCGTGACCTCAACTCTCTTGCTACCATGGTCTCCAATGCCAAACCCACCTCGTTCTACGAAATCTATGCTTCGCGTCCAGCACTGGGCGAGTTGGGCGAGTTGAGTGAATCCACTGCCACTCTCCTGCACTGCGACACCGTCCCTGTCGTGGCTGCAGCTAGGGGCGATAACGGTCAACAAGTTCTCGCGCACGTGATCGAGTACCCCTCCAGTCACGTGTGAGGGCACAGGGTTTTCCTGCTCTTCTCCCCCTCGCACCGCAGTCACGCGGGTGCCATTTCGGGCTGCTGGGCTGCTGGGCCAAAGCGACGCGCAGTGGTGGTGGTGGCGGCTCAGCAGACTATGTGATGAGTCAGTTTGCGAGTGACTGGCTGGTTTGAAGGGAAACTCAGAGGGCTCGGAGCTGGGCTGGGGGGAACTCCCTGGGGGAAATTCCCTGGGAAGCTTGGGGAGCTTGGGGATTGCCACTGGGGGGATCCGGACTTTCTTTTGCATTGTTGTGTTTGTGTGTGTGTGTGTGATAACCTCTGTTTGAATAGTACTCTTCTTCTGTTTGTTTGTTTAATAACCCACTTTAAGTGTTTAATACACTCAAACAAAAACTCAAATACAATGTCTTTACAACCTAAACAAACTAGAAAGACCCCTCAACCTCAAAGATTGAGACCTTCTCTTGTTCCAGGTACTGTTCTTATTTTACTTGCTGGTAGATTCAGAGGTAAAAGAGTTGTTTATTTAAAGAACTTAGAAGATAATACTTTATTAGTTTCTGGTCCTTTCAAAGTCAATGGTGTCCCATTGAGAAGAGTTAATGCTAGATATGTCATTGCAACTTCAACCAAACTTGATATCTCATCTTTAGACCTTTCTAAATTCAACGTTGAATATTTTGCTAGAGATAATAAAAAATCAAATAAAAAATCTGAAAAAGATTTTTTCGGTGATGTTGAACCAAAGAAAGAAATTAGAGTTGAAAGAATTGAAGATCAAAAAATCGTGGATAAAGCTTTGATTACAGAAATTAAGAAAACTCCCCTTCTCAAACAATATTTGGCTTCTTCATTCTCATTAAAGTCTGGTGATAAACCACATTTAATGAAATTTTAATTCTTGCTTTTCAAATTGTTTTGTTCAATCTTTGCCTTTTTTTTCACTAAATTTCAGTTACATTTTTTTAATCTTTTTTTTGTTTTTTTTTTCTTACACTATAGACTGATATGTCTGTTAATTAGAGACTAAAAGTTTTACCATGCCATTATATATCATATCTATACACACTGTTTATAAAATCATAATGTACTCTTAGTTCTATCGATATAGGTTAAATTTGGAATTTCGTACAGTTTTCCACGCACCAGCCTTACATTTTAATCATGTAATTACAATATCATGCTTTAATTAACAATGAACATTCCCAATCAAGTAACCGTTACAAAAGAGGACGAACCATTGATTAAAAACATTTTACCACATGATCGTATCTACACTATTCAAGTAGGTTGGAAAAAATACCCAATTTCTGGTGCGTCATTATCTTATGATGCACCATCATATTTCACCGAATACTTTCTTTCAAATCCATTATCTGTACTTCATCTAGACAGATCACCTGTATCATTTGAACATATTTATCTACATTTACAAGGTTATAGTATTAAAGTACATGATGAATATGAATTCCTGTATTTATTATATGATGCTAGTTATTTTAGACTTGAAAGATTACATAATAGACTTTTACGTGAACCATTGATAATAACAATTGGAGGTGAAACTTTTCGTTTACATAAAGATCTACTTTCACAAAAGGGTAATCATCCAAATTACTTTTCATTTATTTATGATTCAATAATGATGGATCCTTATCAAAATTTTAGAGGTCTTATACGTCCACCTCCAAGGACACCATGTGAAGCTACAAATTCACCAGAAATTTTCAAAGACATTTTAAATGCTTTACGTGGGCTTGAAGTTGAGATTAGAAATGATGAACATCGACGTAATATTTTACAAGATTGTCGATATTACCAGTTTTTTGCACTTGAACAGAAATTCATCAAACACAAAATTTCAAGGAATCCATTCACAGGTGCTGAAGAAATAATGTTATCTTATAGAGATGTGAAAATTTCAGGTTTACTTAATGATACAATGGATAAAATTATCGATTCAAATGATCCATATACGATAGTTAAATATCAACGTCCTTACGTTGATGAATCACATAGGGATCTCGTCTTACAACTTGATTCAGTCGAGGTAAGTTTAATGGTCAATGCAACACTTTCATTTTACAATCTTATAGTTACAGGTAAAACAGCTGTTAAGTTGAAGAAAATACTTGCTAAAATTAGTGATGATTATATGTACTCTGAAGAAAATGGAAAACCTAAATTAACAATACTTATTCGCATGACAGATTCTGTTGGAACTCTCAATAATCTCAAAATGGAGAAAGGTTGGCTTGATACACTAATAAGTGTTAATTTAAATGGTAGAGATGATAGTGCAGCTGTTTCAGTTACAGAAAGTGATAGAATGTCCAACAACAAAATAATCGTTGTAAAACTCTTACAGTCATTATGGACGATTAACGTACAAGGTAGGAATAAAATTTGGATGGATTGTCTTAAATTTGAAGGTGTACTTGATGTGTCTCATTTTAACGAAGGAAGAGAGTTTTTATAGGTACATTATTCATATATATATACACTTAGCTTTTGTTTAATGTTCACGTCTTTTACGCATATAATTTGTATTGAATAATGGGATAAGTTCATCAACATCACCAATAACTGCACCATTGGCATCATTAATTGACGCAACTAATGAATCGTTAGTTTCGGTGACAGTAAGTGATCTATCTTCATTGATTGTGAAAAATTTCAATACTTTATCCATATTATCAAAACTTAATACTAGACGATCATGGGAAGCAGTTAGGGTAATAATATCGGATTCAACAGGATACTCCTTATTGAAAGAAAGTTCACCATTCTCGGAGAGATCAAAAATAAATAATGATGGAATTCTTTCGAAAATAACGGCAAGTTGTTGTGTTTTATCAAGTGGTATGATTTTACTCACACAATATTCAACTAGATCATTTGATTCATTTTGAAATTTTTCAGGTACAAGATGTTTATCATTCAATTTATCAACAACGAGATTATCAATATTAACCTTTGATTTCAATTCACTAAGTTCTTCCTCATTTTGCCAAAGCCAAGTACAAATAAAATGATCACCACCACCTGAAACTAATACTTTACCATGACACCATTTTGGTAATACAAAAGATGAGATGAATTCACGATGACCAAATAAAATCTTTTTAATTACAAATGATTTAGGATAATATGAAATTCTAATATGTTCATCCCTATCAGCTGTAAATATAACTTCATTACCATTTTCATCAACTGCATTTTGAACACAAGTTAACATTGAAACGTGACCAAGAATAGGATCAAGTTTTGAATCTTCAATAACTGTTGGATCTTCTAAGGGGATAGAGAAAACATCACCGAATTTATCTGCAATTATAACATGTGAATCATCCATTGATGTACATACAGCTGAAGGTCTTTTAGCAATTGGTTGACGTTTAATTAATGTTAATACATTTTCACTTGATGATGAATTATAATCTATTTTGAAAATAACAACAGCTTTATCGTTATCAGTTGTAACAATTAAATGTTTGTTATCACGAGATAAACACATATCTCTAATATAAGTATATGTTGGTGGCGCACCAGGTCCAGGTAATGGTAATTTTGGCTTTTTATGCATGATTTGCTTTTTAGATGCAGGAATTTGTTCTTCTGGGATGATTGGACGTTTGTTATTTTCGTTTGTTTCATCAGATGCAGCAGCAGCTTCTGCAGCTTCTGCGGCTTCTTGTTCTGCCTTCTCCTTCTGTTGTTGTTCATATTGTTCGAGTAATTCCTTATGATGTTTCCTTATTGTATAGTATGGATCGACTTCATCAGTCCATGATGCTAGAAGTGTTGCTGATTTATCACTCAATTTAAATACAAAGACAGAGTTGATTGCAGCTGCAAAGAAGTACTCTCCTGTAGCATCGAGTAAGACGTGTTGGAACGGATGTTTCATCTTGTTTGAAAGGTGATTAAGATTATTGTTGACATTTTGGTTGAAAAGAAAAAAATATTTCAATATCGATTTCAGGACGGATTGATGCGGGTTGATAATTTCAGCGTTTATCATTTATCTTACTTAAACAATGAGTGAACTAACACACCCACTAATTGTGGATGGATGGTTTCGTGAAATTAGTGATGAATCATTCCCTGGACAAGCATTTACATTACGTGTTGAAAAAATACTTTATGCTAAAAGGTCTGAATTTCAAGATATTTTAGTTTTCAAATCAACTGATTTTGGTAATGTACTTGTACTTGATGGTATGATTCAAGTTACAGAAAGAGATGAATTTGCATATCAAGAAATGATTACTCATGTACCGTTGTTTGCACATCCTAATCCAAAGAGAGTTTTAGTTATTGGTGGTGGTGATGGAGGAGTTTTACGTGAGATTGTTAAACATGATTGTATTGAACGTGCAACATTAGTTGAAATTGATGATATGGTTATTCAATTGAGTAAGAAATATTTACCAAATATGTCTAAATCTTATGAGAATGAGAAAGTTGAAGTTAAACTTTGTGATGGATTTAAATATTTAAAAGAATGTAAGGATAAAGGTGAATATGATATTATTATAACTGATTCATCAGATCCTGATGGACCAGCTGAAGCATTTTTTCAAGAAAGTTATTATAAATTATTATATGATGCATTAAATGAGGATGGTATTGTAATTTCAATGGCATCTGAGAATGTTTGGTTAAATCTTGAAAAATTAAAGAAATTGAAGAATGAATGTGAGAAAGTTTTCCCCGTTGTAAAGACCAATTATTGTATGATTCCATCGTATACATCTGGACAAATTTCACTTATGTGTTGTGGTAAAAATGTTAATATTGATTTAGTGAATCCTATTAGGAGTGTGTCACAAGAAGATGAGAAGAGATTGTTTAAATATTATAATAAGAAGATTCACAGTGCCAGCTTTGTGCTACCAACTTGGGCTGACAATGTATTGAACGAATCGTAAGCTTGTACTTTAACCAAAAATATCATCCATGATACTCTTACTTTTCTTTTTGTGACTTTTCTTCTTCTTATCTTTTTTTGGTTTATTGAAAAGGTCGTTTATTGTTGAAATTGTTGGTTTATCTGTTGGTTTATCTGTTGAGGCCTCTGGTAATATATCGACTAGAACACCATCATCAGGTATTGATACTGGAGCTGGATTAATTGTCACATTTGTTGAAGGAGTAGCTTGTATATCAAATTTTTGTAATAAAGAGTTAATTTTAGCTGTTAATCCTATAAGTACAAACCCAAGATTTGAAAATTGACCTAGTTCAATGACACCCATGAATTGCCAATATGCAGAAGGTATACATTGTTTTGTGATATAATGGATTTCCTTTCCCATTAAAGATAATTTCTTGTTTATCAAATTGATTCCTTGATCATCAGTGAACTTATCATGAAGGAATAAATTACGTTTTGAATTCTTCTTATTACGTTTAACTTTCTTTTGTGATGGGAATTCCTTTGCCTTATAATAAGATTTTTTGTTTTCATTCCAAAGAATTGAAGAAAGACGACGTTTTGATAATATTTCATGAATATCTTCCATTATCAAGAGTATTTTCCTCAAATGTCTATGAAGTAAATCTAATGAAGACCACCATCTAGCTACTCTGTGTTGATTCTTATTACGATGGTAAACCAGATGTAGAATACGAAATTCGTTTAGTAATTCCTCATGTAATTTATCAGTATATGGAAGATCGTAGTGAATGGGCACTACACGTGTGAATTTGTCAAGTAAACTCATGGTTCAGAAGGAGTGGTTTGTAGTTGTGTAGTGAAAAAGTATATGTGAGTGCGACAAAAATAATGTCGTGAGCTAAAAGTTGTGTGGGCTAAGAAGGAAACAGTAGAGTGTTTGTTACCAATGTAGGAAGGTATGTATAGTTGATAATAGGTGGTATTTGTTATCCAATTGTGTCTTGTGTACTTCTTGTACTCTATTTTGTGTTACCAAAAATTGGTTAAAAAGAACATACCTAAACTACAAACCAAGACTAATAGATTAAAACAACTCTCTCTTGCTTACATAAACATAGTTTATAACTTCCTATATTTACTTCAATACATCTGTGCACCAAAATAAAAATAGTCATTTTCCCCAGCGACTCTTCAAAACATCGCTGAAACAAAACAAATTTACAAATTTTCAAAACAAAACAAAACAAAACACAAAACAAAACAGTAGGACAAAAAAAACTTCGCGGAACGCGGAACTCCGCCCTTTACGCTTCCTCTAATTTTCGCCCATTTTCGCCCATTTTCGCCAATCACCGCTCGCCCCCAACCGTTAAAGCTGAGCCGTTTCCCGCGCGCCGTTGCCCTTTTCGGCGCGTTGTTTACCTCTTCCCGCTTTAGGCAGGCGCCACGAGGCCCCCGTCCACGCCCTTCACGCCCTCCACACAGTGGGTGGGCCCACTGCGTTTGGCCCCTCCAAACCCCCTCCAGTCGTCCCAGCGATTACACGTAAACAACCATCAGCGCTGGACCTGTGGCACTTCCATTTTCGGCAACTTTCGGCGCTTACTCTCTCACGCAACATACTATCAACTGCTTCCTTTATAAACCAGCTAGTACCCCCACTAATTTACTTACTACTTCAACTCTTCTATTTTCTTCTTTACCAGAACCAACTAACTACATTCGCTTAACAATGAAATTCTCTATCCTTGCACTTACTTTCGCTTCCGTTGCTTTCGCTGACAGAGTTGTCACTCAAATTGGTGATGGTCAAATTCAAGTTCCAACTACTGAAAGACCAGCTCCACCAGCTCCAACTACTGAAAAGCCAGCTCCACCAGCACCAACCACTGAAAAGCCAGCTCCACCAGCTCCAACTACTGAAAAGCCAGCTCCACCAAAGCCAACTACTCACGCACCAGTTCCACCAAAGAACGAAACCGAAGTTCCAGACTTCCCTAATGCTGCTCCAAGAGCTGTCGTTGGTGGTGGTTTAGCTGCAATTGCAGGTTTAGCTGTCTTATTATAAGCTTCTTACCTTATTTAGAATAGATAATTATTAGATAATTTAAAATTTTGATACCATTTACATACTGACATGACCTTCTCAACGTCGATCGTCTAGCATGTACTCACCGTCGATCGACTCCCACGGTACTCTCCAACTAAAGTATTTTCCCCCCTACTTTCTTTCTTGCCCCTCGCGTCACTTTCCGCATCGGGCAACTCCATCCGGCGCTTATCTTAACCCAAATCCATCTCTCCACACTACTTCAAACAACTATATTTTGTCACACTTCTACATCTTCAAACTTCCACTCTTTTCATTAACTCTCTCATCAACAATGAATTTCTCTATATCAAAGAAAACACAGCGTCAAGCTTCAATCGCTGCTTTAGCTGGTATCGCCATTGTTGGTGCTGCATCATTATTCTTTTCAACTTATCCTCATCTAAATCCTTTCCACAAGGAAACAAAAGAAGTAAAAGATTCTGATCCTAATGATCCTACAGATGAACAAGAAGAAGTTGTTGAAGAAACAGTTAATGAAGTTAGTCAATGAGTAATTTAGTCAATCTATAAATCTTTGTATAACTAGCCTTTTTAAAAGAAAAAAAAATCATCCTCCAGTCTAATTTCAACGCGATCAATCAACAATCCTCTTTCTAACAGCATGACTGATCACGCAAATCAATACAGATCCGCTCTTAACGATTCTTTATCAACAACTATCGCTGCAGTAGATGCACTACGTAATGGTGAAACAGATTTACTTTCAAAAATTCAACATGATTTAATCTTTGATACTTTACAATTAACACGTGCAAAAAATAATTTTAAACGTGCTTACAGTACTGCTTCTGCACAACTTGAATCAACAGTAATAAATTCTCAAAATCCTAAAAAGAATCCATTTGCATTGAAATGTGAACAACAAAGATACTTGAATGTACTTGAATGGGATTCACTTCGTCGTACATTAGATCAAATACCTGAACTAAAATTAAATGCAATATCTCATATACTTGATATACCTAAAAATATTACAACTGATGAAATTCATAATAGATTATGGTTATTAGATGATCAAACTAATATTGATGATGTTTTAATTACACCTGAAAATGCTACTCAAATAACTGAGGCATTAGATGAATCAGATAAACAAAAATTTAAACTTGTTCAATTACATGATAAATATTATCAATGGAAAATCTCTTCATTAAAGGAAACTGAACGTAAATGGCGTAATGAATTGACTAAACTTACTCAATTTATTAATAATGATATTACTAAATTTAGAATAGAATTAGAAGGAAAACTATTAAATGATGAAATAAATGAAAATAATGTTGCAACAGGTTTGGAATCTGATGGTTCAATCGAGGGGGATGATAATTATGATAATGATGATATAGAAATGCTTGATGAAAATGATCATGAAATTGAAAATGATCATGAAAATGATGATAATCTTTCTGAACCTTCAGCTTACATAGAAGATACAGATATCGTCGATGATAACTATGATACCAATCACATTGAAAACATCACTGACTCTACAACACACCCTGCTGATACTGATATGATTGAAGAATAATCATGTAAATTTATAGTCTCATGTATAATATCCATCGAAACACGTGACCGCGAGTTTGTAAACTTAAACGTACTGAAAACCTTAACAAACTGGCTGCTTTTATATTACTATATAACATCACACCTTTTTCAAATTACACAACAATGCCACACTCTTACTTACTTGTATCATTACCTGCATCAGTTGGAGCCATTGATGAAACTCAATCATGGATTGAAACAAATGTTGCAGCTGGCTCTGTTGAAGTTACAAATCTTAAATTCCCAGATTTTAAAATTGGTACACTTGATTCATTAGTTCAACAAAGTGAAGAACTTTCAAAACTTGATTCTCAATTACATTCAAGTGTAAGTAAAGTAATCGATATTTATGCATCTTTAACAAATACTCCATTAAATTCTGTTTCTTCAAAACTTAAAATTGAAAATACAAATATTGATAATTACCTACAACATTTTCAATGGAATAAATCACGTTTTAGAATTGATAGATCAATCGACGATCTAATTAAATCAATTTCAAATGAAGGTTTACAATTAGATGCTGACCTAAGAGCTCAATTCCAAAATTATAATAATATAAAATCAAATTTATTATCAATTCAACGTAAACAAAATGGTGATTTATCAGTTAAATCACTACATGATATAGTTAAACGTGATGATTTTGTATTAGATTCAGATCATTTGAAAACTGTACTTATTGCAGTCCCCGTGTCATCAATTAATGAATTTCTTTCATCTTATGAAACTCTTGCACCATTTGTTGTACCTCGTTCAGCAAATCTTATCGCTCAAGATGCAGAATATGCCTTATATGGAGTTACTCTATTTAAAAAATACGAACAAGAATTCCTTGTAAATGCAAGAGAACATAAATGGACTCCACGTGATTTTACATTCGATGATTCACTTATCGCTAAATTACGTTCAGAATTCGCCTTAGTTCAAAAGGATGAAATTAATTTACGTAATGATATTATTAGATTAGCTCGTGAAGCTTACGCTGAAATTACTGGTTGTTGGATTCATATATTATTCTTACGTGCATTCGTTGAATCAGTTTTACGTTATGGTTTACCTCCTTTATTCCATTGCTTTATCGTTAAACCAATCGATGTGAAAAATTTAACAAAGGCTAAATCAGATATTTTAGCTCGTTATTCTTATCTTGGTGGTAACGCTTTCTCAAAAGATTCAAAGGGTAAACCAATTAGGGATTCATCATTACATGAATATGCTGCCCTTGTAGATACAGATTATGAACCTTTCGTTATTTACAATGTCGAAATTCTATAATTAAAACTTTAAAAAAAAAGCTAATCTCTATTCAATCTTGAATCTAAAACTGCAATTTCATCTCGTAAACTTGCCTCTTCAACTGTTTTAACTAATTCTTTAGTACTTCTAGCAACATCAAATGCAATACCAGCACTACGTTGTTTAAAACTTTTACCTGCATATTCTCCATCTTTACTTTCATCTTCTCCATATAATGCTTCCATTCTAGCAACACAATCTTCTAAAACTCCAACAACGTATTTGGCATGACCCATAGATTCAACATACCTACTTTGATTCATTAAAGTACTTGTACCTTCTGCCATTTGATTAACAACAGAATTGATCTCTTTAGCTCCAATTCGTAATAATCCTTTTGTAGCTTTAGGATCACGAATACTTTCTAATGTTTGTTGTATAGCTTTGATAACTTCAACAGTTTGATGTTCAAGGTATAATAATAATTCCCTTAATGTATTATCAGGATTCAAAGTATTGAAATTATCAACATCAAAATCTTCCTCTTCTTCATCATCTTCATCTTCGTATTTTGCAGGATCATACTCCCATCCACCTTGCTGCGGTGATTCATTAACAGCTCCTTGTGGAAGACGGCTTAAACGACGACTCAATCTCCTACTCACTCGTCTAGCAAGCTTTTCATCAAGTTCTAATGCACTACCCGCTGAAGGTAAAGAAGGTTCCACTGTAGCTTTCGACTTGGTAGTGCCATCATAGTTATTAAAATCATCCTCTACTTCTGACTGTTTGAGTGAAAGCTTGGGAACTGGATCTTCGCTAGTTTCAGCGGTAACACCTTGATCATTCTTATAAACTGAATCTCGGTTCACTTCAACATTTGGGTTTTGGTTCACTTCAGTGATTTGATTCTGATTTGCCTCAGCAATTGTTTTCTCTTTAGCTACAGTATTTGGATCAGCGATTTCATCTTCGCTCGCATTAGCAACAAATTGATTTACCTCTGAGAGTGAATTTTGATTTGTCTCAACTATTGAATCACCGTTTTTAGCCGGATTATTCACCTTATCAGTTGACGCGTCGTTGTATTTGATCACATTGCTCACCTCATTATTTACTAAATCGTTGCTGGATTCTACCAACTCATGTTCGGTAGCTGCATCATCAACACGCTCTTCATGCTTTCTCTCAAAAAGTCTATCCTCTTTTTCTTCAGCCGCAACACTATCTATCACCGATGCAACAGGATCTACACCCCGTGCAGTAGAAGCAACACCAGCTACAGCAGTTCCGATAAATCCAGCACCAACAGCTGCCATCGTTGCAGTCGCAGCAGACTCTGCCACGGTTCGTAAGCTGTCATTCTTCGAAGTACTTACTTGTTCAGTATCTTCAACTTTCATATCTTCTAAGTTAGCCTTAGAATCAAGAAATGGATTTTCATCTGCATCATTTGTTGAATTTGCATCAATACTACGCCTTTTAGCATCAAATTTGTCAAATGCCTTTACAACGTCCTCACTGACATTCACTTTGGATGGTGTAGACTTGTTCGAATTCATTGACTCATTCAAATCTTCAATAGAGGAGTCAAACTTTTTCATTTTGTCTAGAATGTTCTTCCCCCGTACAGGTGATGCTGTCATATTTGCTTTACCTATATTCAGCTCTTTCTCAGGTGATATGGTGAGAGAAGCATTACTATTGTTCACGCTTGAATAAAATTCAGACTTATCCTCATCAACATTGACTTTGTCTTCATGACCATCACTTTCGTCTTCATCTGTCGCAACAGTACTGATGTTTAGGCCAGATGTGCTCTTTTCCTTGTTTAATTTGTCAAGTTCATCACTTGATGCAACAATCATTGGAAGTATAGATGTGTTCTTCAACATAGGGGATGCATTTCTAGAATGCTGTTGATTAGGCTTCAAAAATTCACCATTTTCTAAAGAAGGTGAAGAAACTGATGCTAAACGTTGCGTGATTCTCAAAGGTCTTACATCAGTTTCGGAAAATGATTGATTTCGTAACTTCTCCAAGTTTCTGGTTTTGAAGGCTAATGGGGTTGCAGTGATTGTGGCATTATCTTTCAGAAATTCTTCATGTTGTTCATGTGCAATCTTTGAGACTTCTTCCGGGGTTTTGGAATTTGAATGAATTTTGACTAGAGTGACAAGGGAACACAAAGAAAAGTAAACATCGTTTAGAGCTGCATTCAGAACTAACTCAGGAAGTATTTGACGATAAACAACAAAATGTTTTGTAGTTGAGAGCAGATTGGAAATCGAGTGCTTCAATATTCTCTTTCTTTCCTCAACACGTGCATGTAAGGGATCATCAATAGCAATCTCAACAGTTTTATTAAGTTCATTAGCAGTATGGGCATAGTTAGCAACCAAACCAAACAGACGTGTTGCATCAACCTGACTATAATCATAAACATTTTCGTTCAAACTCTCAATCTTATTTGAATTTAGGTACAGTATAACTTTCTCTAACGAAGCATAAGCTTTTGAAATGAGACTAACATCAATGACCCCAGCTGAACTATAGAGGCTATAGTTGTCATAAAGATTAGGAAGTTCCGCCAATTTAGTTAACCTGCTTTGAATTTGATCTAAATGTGAATCATCTGTATGTACAACTTCTTTTCTAGGAACCGGAAATTCAGGCCTTGTTTGTTCAATAGGAGTAACAAGAGGATCTTCTTGTTTCTTATTTGCTAAATGGTTGATACCGCTGGCAATAGCCGTAGTTACTGCACCGGCAGCAACACCAGTGACGGCACCGATAGCAGCACTACCACCAAGATTTACCGGATTTGAAATCGAAACAGGTGAAGAATGTGCTGCTTTAGCTTTCTTGTAATGATCTGCTAAATCATCATATTTCTTTTGTAGTTTTTCATAATCTGTCGATACAGATTTTAAAGATTCATATTTCTGATTTAAACCATCATATTTCTGATTCAGATCGTTATATTTTCGTTTCATATCCTGATATTCAACTGCCATATTCAACATGGATTCTTGTTCTTCCTGTAAGGAATGGTACCTCTCTAATAGTGACTTATGTTTTGTGTCTAAATCTTCAAGTTGGTTTGCCTTTAATTTCAAATCCTCGTTTTCCTCAAGTACTTTGTCGAGATAAGATTTTAAAGTATCAAATTCTCTACTATCTTCGACGCTCAATTGCTTGGTATGACCCAAATCCGTCATTTTTTTCAGCTCATTCAGTTCATCCGTTTGGTTGAGGAAATTTTCTCTGAGTAATTCAAGTTCGTTATTGATTTCATCATAGTTTTTATATTTGGAGGTTAGACTCTGTAATTCTTTGTTTTTCTCCAATTCTCTCTGTTCCAAGTCGGCTATTTTCTTTTTCAAAGTCTCATTCTCAAGTTGAAGTGTAGAATCATTGTGATTCTCAAGAACTTTTGATTTGGAAGAGATTAGTTCTTTATCATCCTTCACGGGCTTATCATCAACAGGAAACTTGACATTTTCAGGTGCATGTTCATTGAGAACTTCATTTGTTGCAATAGTGTAACGCTTACTAGGAGATCTATTAATTACATCCTTATTTTCGTCCTGCACTTCCTTATCACTTTCTTCATCACTTGACCAAGTTAATTCTGCCTTTTGAGGTACTAGAGTGGTAGACTTGATTTGAGATTGGGTGGTAATTGGAGTTGTTGTTCCAGATTTAGTTTCAAGTTGTTTGGACTTAAAATATCCATTTGATTTATCTACATCAATAGTCAAGTTGGGATTTTTTGATAATCCTTTGGCAGGTAATTCACCAGGTAATACAGTTGGTACATTTACATCCTTTTGTGGAATCTTAAAATTTTCTTGTGGGCTCAATCTGTTCCCTATTTCATGCAAAACATCGTTCACCAGATCTTTGAATCTAGAGTTAGGTAAAGCAGCAAGTTTTTGTCTCGCTTGATTCCTTTTAGGATGATAGTTGTTTTCTGAGGGTAGAAACTTTATAGCATTAGGATCGTCTGGATTTGCATCATACTTTTTACGACGTTCCATTTCATCGTATACGTCTGTACTCAAGTCACTAAATTGGACATTAGTGAGCTTTTTCAACTTTTCACGAGCTTTAACAACACGTGAGGAAGTCACAGGTGTCAAAGTTCCCTGTGAATCCTTTAGATAATTTTCCAATTCTTTCTGACACTTGACAGTATCTTGAAAATTCATTGGCCGTTGTGTTGTTTGGGAATCAAAGAGGAAATGCTCAACTCAGATCCACAACTTGAGGGTCTCGTTTCAAATGAAAATAGTACTTTTTGAAATTTGTGCACCCGACAAAGTTTACTTTGATTCAAATTTCTGTTGAATCAAAAAATAAAACGCGTTTGGACGGGAATTGACGCGTTTTCACCAAGACAAAGCTACAAGATCTCACAAATGTTTTACACAACGACTGAATACGTTATACTTTGATAATCTACACAAGTGCTCAACTATATCTCACATGTATTATATTATGTAGCTGTTGTTTTGAAAAAATGTAGAAAAAAATAGTTCGGCAGAAAAATACGCCCTGTTCATCTTTAAAGTCTCAGCGAGACGATTGAATAAGTATTTTACACAAGTATTGTATATTACTAAACAATTAGGCCTTCCTAAACTTCCTCTTCTTGAAAACAACAGGAACGGTAGTAATTTTTTCACGCTTCAATTGCATTTGTTTCAATTTCCTCTTACGGTCTTTGCTCAATTTAGCCAGGGCATTACCATCTCTCATCCATTCAGGCATACCTTCAGTCTGTCCACTAGCTCTCATGATATTCACCACATTCTTTATCATATCCGTGTCTTCTTTTGTATAGAAAGTAACAGCCCTACCTGTTTTACCCGCACGTCCTGTACGACCAATACGATGCACATAAGCTTGAGAAGAATTTGGAACATCATAATTAATAACTAAATTAATACCTTTGAAATCAATACCTCTAGCCAAAACATCAGTTGTAATCAAACACCAAAGTTCACCAAGTTTGAATCTTTTAATTGCATCTTCTCTCTGCTTTTGTGTTCTTTCAGCGTGAATGACATCAACATTCAAACCATCATATAATAATTCGTTAAATAATGCTTTGGCTCTATCAATACTTTGCAAGAAAATGATCACAGGTGGTTTGAATTCACCATTTCTAATCATGTTTCTAATCTCTACCAATTTACCATGTTCATCTCCACAATATACAATCTTTTGTTCGATATTGGCATTTGCGGCTTCTTTTAAACCAATGATAATTCTAACTGGATCCTTCATTATGCTTTGTGCAATCTCTTCAACGTGTGAAGTTATTGTTGCAGAATATATACTTTTGATCAATTTAGGATTAGTCAATGCAGAGAGAATAGCATCAGTTTGCTCCAAGAAATCAGTCTGAAATAAAGAGTCTGCTTCATCAAAAATCATATGCTCAACAGTTGATAAATCAATCAATTCACCTTTGACTAAATCAATTAATCGAAGCGGTGTTGTAACAATAATATCAAATTTATTTCCCTTGTAATTATCAGAACGGTATTTTGAAGCTAAAGATTTATTCAAATATCCACTTTTTATACCAAGATTTTCCGTGATCAAATTGAGTTGATTGTTGATTTGTTGTGCTAGTTCCTTCGTTGGAGAAACGATCAATCCTTTCAAGTGTTTCTCAGTTACCTTATCGTCTTTTCTAGATTTCTTGTTGGAAGTTAAGATATTTTGAACCAAGGGAATTAAGAATGCCAAGGTTTTACCAGAACCAGTAGGAGCACATGCAATGACATCTCTTCCAAAAAGAGCACTTGGAATAGCTTCACTTTGAATTGGTGTAGGGTCGTTGAAATTATGAGTGATCAAGTTTTGCAACAAAGTTCTGGAAAGCTTAAATCTGCTAATAAGATCTTCAAATGATCCAATAGGTAAAGGTATATCATCTCCTGTTACTTTAGTTCCATGCAATTTCCGGAGTTCCATAGCCTGTTGTCGATTGGTAATTTTGGCAAGTTTCTTCTTTGAGTCAGCTTCAATTTCTTCTTCACTTTTATCATTTTCATCATTTTCAACCGTTTCATCCTCTTCAGCTTTTTTTATGCTCTTATGCTGTTTATTGTGGAAAAAATCAAGTTCCTTATCCACTTCAACACTGAGTTCTTGGTTTTTCTTTATTTCTGCATTTGACTGTTGCTTATCTGGTGCCGTAAAATCAGCTTTGTAACTTTTGGATTTGTTTAGAGACGCACCTCTACTCAACACTCTAAAAATATCCATCTCTTGTCTGTCTTTGTCAGGTATTTAAAACCAGTTTGCAGATTCTTTACATAAAGAAAGGGAGAAAAAAATTCGGAATGAAAAATTTCAAGGCGTGCTTACGTAACTTGAACAAAAATCACTACTTTTTGAAATTTGAGCTTGAAAGTGAGAACGTCGAAAAGTGAAAAATTAAAACCAGTGTCAAGCTGTTGTAACATCACACTAGCATTACTATCAGTTGGTAACAGCACTCAACTTATTATGTTCTCCTCAATAAGATCACAAATTATCAAGTCTGTTCAAACGCAGTCAACGAGATCTGTTGTCTTTGTCCGTGGTCAGCGTGTACAGGGGTTAATAAGAGACCCTAGTGAAGTTTATTCTACTGATGGTGTGAGTTATGGTGCAACTGAAGAAAACCTTTCCCATCTCAAGAAATACCTACAATCGATCAACTTGTCCCAAAAAATAGAATTATCCGACGAGCTTCTTTTACAAGTATTGACACATAAATCCTTTGCACATGGTTCTAAACCTTACAATGCTAATCTCTCATTCCTTGGTGAGCAACTTTTACAGTTAGCAAGTTCTAAATACGTTCTTTCTCAATCAAAAAATGATACTACTGCTATTGGATCATTAGCACACCGTCTGATGTGGTCAGATAAGTTGCTAGCAGTTTTCGCAGAGTCTAAGGGAATTGACTCAGTATTTTTCTGTAGAAAAGCTTTACCAGGAGGAAAGAGCGATAAACTATACAAGCCAAAAGCGATTTACTCAACTATTACTTCTTCATTGATTGGTGCAATAACAGCAAAATACGGTAAAAAAATAGGTGAAGAATTCGTTGAAAAAGAGATTATTCCAGCATACAAAAATTAGATGAATCATACCAAATCATACTATCTTCTATCATTATGAGCAAACTGAAATTTCAAATTTGGCTGTTTGTGATTTTATTATCAGACTAATAACTATTTATTATGCTTGTACATACTCTTAGAAATAATTCAATCACAGTCGACATTTTTGATAGTTTCTTTTCAGTTGTTAAACTTTAATTGCACGAACATATCTTTTCTCCTCTTTATAAATATTATCTCTGTATAAAACATTTTAACATCTTAACTGCACAGTTTTTTTTTCGTAATTTACAATGAAATGCTAGAATCGAGTTTAATTCTCTTTTGATCGTTAAATAATATGAATATATATGGGGTGATCTATACATGTGAACAATTAGTGTTCTTCGTAACCAACAATATGTCTTCTACCAATAATCTCACCTAAGGAGAAGAAACCAACAATTTGAATGAAGTAACAAATGTATCTGATAGTTTCATCCTTAGAGAAACCTTGTGCGTTTTTAACGATAGTTTCAGTTACAACCTTTGGATCCTTTGCAAGTAATTTTGCTTGGTTAAGTGCACATTGGTAAACTTTTTCGAATTCTGCAATAGATGGTGGTGCTAAACCTTCCTTCTTGTAAACTGCCTTGGAAAGTTCTAATGCAACTTTTGAGTAGTAAATTGACTTTTCAGTCAATGTGTTAACCTTCGCAACAATGTTGGAAGCATTTCTTCTAGCAACAGGTTGTGCTAATCTTGCTGATCTTAAAGTTTGTCTTGCGAACATTGTGTGATGGCTAGATTTGTATGGAGAATAGAACTCTGAACATTACACTGATTGTTGTAATGTATGTTGAGGACCTCTACCAAAATTGTCCTCATTTTCGAGCACCACTTTTTTCATTGGACGCTAAACTTGGAAATCATCTGTTGCCAATAGCCTCGAGAAACAGTGAATATTGAAACAAGTAAAGTAGTATATATTCCGGTATTGAAATAGGACTTATGCTAAGTATTTGATGTGATTTTGAACAATAAGACTTGTTTCTCACAATTGCTATCATCCATCTCATCGCTACGTAACCATACTACTTCCTAATTGGGAAATATGATGTTTCTATGATACATTAATCTATACCTAAAATACAGAGACTTGTTACATGACACCTCTATTCAAAGCTATTCTTCTATGACTACCTTGACCAAAGATTAGTACTTTACCGTCACCTTCTAATCTTCTGATGGACTCACCTAAATCATTATTTTCAACACGTTCTCCGTTACGTAACTTTTCCACCTCATCTGCCAGTCCTGTCCAGTCAATTTCACCAACTTCTTTCAAAACTTTCAGTACCTCTTTGTCAAGCTCATCCTTACGTCTTCTATCCTCCACAGAAACACCGGTTTGAATGAGGTCCATATCGATTCTTCCAGTGAGTGGATCAGTGGCATAATCTTTGATCGCAGATTTCATAAGGCGAACAGCTTCTCTAACATCGTCAACAATCACTTCATCCCTGAGGAAAATTTTAGCATGTGCTTCACTCAATCTAATTAGAGATTCCAACTGTCTTGTCGTAGCAGTTATACGTTTATCGGTACCACCGTTTCTGGAATCTTCACCTTGCTTTCTCATTCCAACATAAGCAGAAACCAGTTCGTCTCTAGCTTCTAGTGTAAGATTTGGACGCACATTCTCCTTTGCATATTGAATGTAAGCTGTCAAAAATTCGACAGGTAATATTTCTTCACTACTAGCATTGTCGAGTCTATCTTCTAAGTACATGTTAGCAATATGCTTTGCCAATTGTTCATCAAGTCGTTTATCTACCTTGTCCAAAATCAAGAACACCAAATCAAATCTAGATAAAAGTGGTGGTGGAAGATCGATATTTTTCGTCACTGGAAGGTCAGGATTGTACCTAGACTCGATCGGATTAGCTGATGCAAGAATTGAAGTTCTTGCATTTAATGTAGTAATTATACCCGCCTTTGCTATTGAAATTGTTTGTTGTTCCATAACTTCATGAAGAACGGACCTTGTTTGATCACTCATTTTATCGAATTCATCAATACAACAAACACCACCATCAGATAAGACTAACGCACCTGACTCCAACACTAATTGTTTGGTTTCAATATCTCTTGTAACATACGCTGTTAAACCAACAGCAGATGAACCTTTACCACTTGTGTAGATACCTCTTGGAGAAATTTTATGAACGTATTGCAAAATTTGTGATTTCGATGTAGACGGGTCACCACATAGCAAGATGTTTATATCACCTCTAGTACGTGAACCTTTTTGAAAATCCTTATTGGTACCACCGAAAAGTTGAAGAAGTAAACCCTTTTTGACATCGTCCATTTCAAAGATAGATGGTGCAAGAGATCTTGCAAGCAATTCATAAACGTCTGGACGTTGAGATGTGGTTTTGATTTTATCAATTTCTTCTTCATCCAATTTCCTAATTTCATCAATTTGTTCTTGTTCACGAAGTTCATTTTCAATAGTAGAGATATCAAGTCCGATTCTATGTTTATCGACTTTCTTTATATGAAGGACATCCAAATGTGTTTTGAAGAGACTTTTAACGATTCTCAACTTAGGCGAGACTCTAACTGGGGAAGATTTGAAAATACCACATACTTCAACCCTATCACCTGCTCTACATGAGTCGACTAACTCATCGTAAATACAGAGAGAAACCGAATGTGGGGTTTGCCCATCGGGGACAATATCTGGAGTTTCCTGTAGTTTAACTATTTGTTTGTTTGCAAAAATAGATCTGTTATGAATGAGTTGCATTGAGTTTGCAGAGCCACATTGTTGTCTTGGACATTTACGTGGTTCCTGAATGATACCTCTATCGTTTTCAATAATGACAGTGTGATCACATACGTTACATTTGAAGAATGCGTTTTTCATATCCGGTAAGATTGGAGTTGCCCTGATAACAAGACCTTTAATTGACACAAGTTTATCAATATCTTCAGGATTTAGTTCTCTCATACCCTTTTTATTACCAATATTGTAAGGTCTGACTTTGTAAAATCTAGATTCCACGTCATTGACAAGGTTGGCAACTTCCTCAGTTTCCCTGTATTCTGGATCATCAGTAATTAAAGATATAAGACAATCTTTAACACATTGATCCATGATTGGAACAACTTCTTGTGGATAGAGAATGAGATGGTTAGCAATACGCCTCGTTGACGATAAAGACATTAGGTTTTGTACGTCAAGGTTCAAGTTTGTGGAACCATTTGATTTCATCTCGTTAAGTTTCTGCACATAATAAGGTCTGTCACCATGTGGATCAATAATGTCGGTATTACCATCATAATTATACCTGTCGTTCATTTTGAAAGTCATTAGGAAGTTTTTAAATCTATCAGTGACATCTTCAATGGAAACATGTGTACCCCAAATAACTCTCACTTGAGCTTGTTCTTGTTCTTCGTTAGCGTTTTGTTCTTCGTTAGTATCAGTGTGGTTTTGAATTGTGGCATCTGAATGAATGTGAGTTGCGTCTGAACGTAGTGGTAATGGTCCATCAGAGTCTGCAAATGAGGAAGAGGAAAAATTAGGAATAATCCTTGGTGATGATTGACTACCACCTCTTGATGATGTTGATGCTGGTTCATTAAACATTCTTCTACGCATTGGTGATGAGAAGGCGTCAGTACTGTTGAGATCACCACGTCCTTGGTATCTATTCCGTGCAAGTCCATCTGTAGACCGCAGGATATCCGAGGATGCATGTGGAGTTGAATGAAGACGCATAGTACCTGTATTCCTCTGTGAAGTGATGTTATTGTTGTCGCTGTTATTGTTCAAGTTATTGTTGTCGTTGTGGTCGTCGTTGTCGTCGTTGTCGTCGTCAGCGTCATCAGGAACGAAAAGCGGAAGATCAGATGCTGGCGCTGAAGAAGGCGGAGGCGATCCTGGTGGAGAAGAAGGCGCATGTGGTGTGTTATCTGACATATTGATATCACTACTGTGATGAACAGGAGAGCTCATGGTTTGCTTGTTAGAGTTTGTGTTGAAGTTGAAACTATGATGAGTTTAGTTGCTGTTGTAAGTTGAAAAGGGCGCGTTATAAATTTGAAAAATCAATTTAACGAATTAGGAAATTATTGAAATTTGCAACCATATTATCGTGGGGAGCATCGTCGTCAAGTCTAAAATTGTGTGTTACCATGGAGTATATTTAGTTATAGCTAGTGATATAAGGATTTAACACAGATATAAAGCTACACGGACTGATCACTTCTGTTCATAAAGTAGTCAACGAGAGTAACTCTACTCAACGCAACTTATTACCAGACCTTACAGTTTAGAATGTGTATGATAGACTTTTCTATAACAGATATATGTACTCTTTATTTCGAGTAATCAAAGTTTGACTGAATATTTGGAGTGATATCAACTAATGTATTTGTAGATAATATATCAGTAATACTCATATTCCCAGTGTTAGTGGTATCAACAGACTTTTCAGTTTCTATCAACACCCATCCATTTTTCTTTGACCATACAGCTTCTTCACGTACTGTATTCTTAACAATAGCTTTTGACCAATCTTTAAAACGACCACCAGCTCCACCTTTCACTGCAACCTCGCATAAAGTTGGTAGTGAAAGGTGAGCATTTTCCATGATGAAAGTTCGAAGTGCTGTTCGTGTTGGTCCTGGAGGTATCGTACGACGTTTTACAGTCATTGTTATCGGTGATGAAGTTGTTGGTAAAGTCTTAGGTGTCGCCGTTGGTGTTGGTGTTGGTATTTTACAACGAGTAGTATCAGGTCGTTCCCCCCAATAATTATGAAATGGGTCGATTGGGGTTGTTGGTGCATCTGGAGTGAGTTCCCAGTTAAGTGAACGGAAATAAGTACTAAAATCGTCATTGTCTGTTTGTTGATAGTGTCGTATGACAGCAACTAATGGTCCTATGACTTTAGCTGCAGCGGCAGTTGTTGATTTATTAGAATCATTTTCATCAAGGAAAGCTTCAATATCTGAACTGGCATTCTCATCATCATCTGATTCATCTGAATCTTCGTCATTTGAATCAATGTCTTCACCATCACCATCTTCATCATCTTCGTCTATGTCAGAGTAATAATCATAGTCAATTATGGGTGAATCGTTTGAAAGACGAATTTTTTCACATGGATGCGTTAGTATGTCTTTTGAATCTATAACATCATTGTAGGTGTAGGAGAAAGTACCAAAGTATGCTGGCTTTTTATTTTCATAAAATTTTAGGTATTTGAGTGGCACATTTTGAAATTTGTCATTGGCTTCATTTATAGATCCTATATTAAGACATTGTAGTACTTCACTTGCTCTATTTATAGAGGTTGAAGGTGTAGGTATCGTGATGGTAGTGTTAGAGGTGTATGATTGATTGTTTAGATTTTCCCATTTGGTAGAAACATTTTGAGTTTTAGTATGCATTGTTACATGAGGACCAATATGAAAAGGTAGGAAATAATTATTGAAATCAGTTTGGGGTGGTGTTGAAATTTCTTCTGTATTGGTTGTAACATCATCATCTGTTTTCACTTTAAAGAAATTAGTAATACTTCGTTTACGTAATTTCTCTTCTTCAGCTAATCTTGCAAGTTCACGTTCACGTTCACGAGCATCAATTTTAGCCTTTTTAGCAGCCTTTTCAGCTTCCCTTTGGGCTTGCCTTGCAGTTCTTTCAGCTTCTTTTAATGCTTGCTTTGCAGCTTTCTCTGCTTCCCTTTGTGCCTTTTCAGCTTCTCTTTGTACCTTTTCGGCTTCCCTCTGTGCTTGCTTTGCAGCCTTTTCAGCTTCCTTCTGTGCACGTTTAGCTTCTCTTTCAATTTGCTTTTGAGTGCGATTATCCGTTGCGAGATCCATTATCATTTGATCGACCATTTCCTCTGTTTCTTCAACATCTGTTTCCGCCTCCACCTTCTGCCGCTTCTCATCCCTCTCCAGTTCCTTCTGGGTACCTGACACTTTCCTCTTGGAAAACATTTCAAGCGATGTCTGTTTACCAGCCATGTCTGTTGTTCAATGAAGATGTGTTGCGTGTTTGTTTAAAAGCTAACGCGTCTGAGATTTGTACGTGATTTGAAGTGTTGGTGAAATTTTATGTGCGCTGACGTAAGCGAGAATAACGCAGATCGCGGGTGAAGAGCGTTGTACAATACTCTTCAAGAAGGTGTGAGTGTGTGTGTGTGTACATGATGGATAAAGTCATGGAGGAGAATACAAGTGGTATAGTAATGGGTGACGATAATGAAGAGCTGTTTGTGTTTGGGACACAGGTGCAGGCTGGCGTTGACGAGTTCAAAGACCGGGAGAGGACCCGCGGGGTTTGGCGAGAGCGGCTCAGCGAGTATGCTTTAGGAGGGGAAGAGATGGACGTGGAGAAGAAGGAGAGGATAATGCAACAGCAAGTGGGGAAGGTGAAGGCGAAGGCGAAGTGCAAGGTGAAGGGGAGTGGTAGAGGGAGTGGTAGAGGTAGAGGACGAGGGAAGGGACAACGTTTGTTTAAAAGTATCAACAGAGAGACTATACGTGCTCATACGGAGGGTAATGAAGGTAGTCGTGAAGATGATGATAAAGGTATATTAAAAAGAGTTTACAGTGAGGAAGAATGGGCAGAAGTGCATGGTAGGATTTTGGAGTCGTTACCACGAAAGAAGAGGCGAATTCAGTGGGAAGGTGAAGACGGGGAATGCTTGGAAGATTCTTTACAACATTGGACACCACCACCGTTATGTGTTGAAGAAGCAGAAGCATTATATGAAGGAGGATTGATTGAAGTAGTGGATAATGATAATGATAATGATAATGACAATGACAATGACAATGACAGTGTATCTGGTGTGTCAGGAGTTTTTACATTGTCACAGGTACTTGGTGAAAGAGAAAATGAACAATTTAGACATCCTATTCTTGTTGTGAGTGATAGTGGAGAAGAAAGTGAAGGTATTATAATACGTGCAAATGATAGTGTTATAGTTGAGAAGGTGGTTGAAGTGGAAGATACGAGTGAGGAAGCTGAGGTGATTGTGTTGAGTGATAGCGAAGAATCGAAGAATATACAACAATGTAGTAAAGATTATATGAATGCATTAAGGTATGCATTGTTAGACAGTTCACTTTGGATGGATGTTGCTACTTATAAACCAATTTCAGTAAAGGAAGTATGTTCTCTTGCCAAGATCCCATTAAATGAAGGACGTAAGGGATTAGATGTTTTAGGTATATGTTGGGTTGAATGAATAAGTCAATTGAATTTTTTCATATCCTGAATTTCCTGATTTGAAGGTGTCAAAAGAAGACGGGTATTGCAAGCACGGAATAGGTAGAAGGCAAGAATAGTTTTGAGTGCTAAAACTGTGGCATCGAATAAGTTCCACAACCATATACGAGTGAGGAAATAAGGGTCTGTTTTGTTTGTGACATGACGGATATTGTGCCAGTAGAAATCAAAGACTATATTGGAGATAAGGGTGTATAGATCGCGGAGTAGGTAAGCCAGGACTATGAGCAGGATAAGCATGAGAAGAAGGGTCTTGGCGACTCGCATGGGTCTGACACGGTCCTCGTCTGGGTATGTGAGGCCCGTGTGAGTGTCACGGAAGGTTTGGCGGTGGGTGGACATTGTGCGTGTTTGTTAGTGTACTAATTACTTACGGTCTTGACTAGTGTTCTCCTAGTAGATGAAAAGAAATGGAATGGAATGAAAAAGACAGTACTCTACTCGTCACATCTGTGCACCACCACCAAAGCCACCACCAAAGCCACCACCAGCCCCACCACCAGCCCCAGCCCCCAGATTCCCACTGCTTCGCCCAAAAGGGAAACTGCGGAAAAAGCGAAAAGAAGTGGGAAATTACCCCGCACGGCGTTTGCACGCTGACTACGCCAAATTTCACTTGCACTTGCACTTTCATTCAGTTTTAGTTTGTCTCTCGGAACGTGTGTGGGTGTCCGAGATGATGTGTGGACCTGCCTCTCTTCCCCCATATCTCTCTCTCTTTTCACACACACATACCCTCTATCTCCCTCTCTCTTTCAATCCAAAATGACCACCTCCCCAAGTGAAACTACAAGGGTCGTTTCTACTGGCAAAATGACTTCTCGTGGCCCCGTGCCTGAGGAGTTCACAGTAAAAGGTTCAACACCATCGGGGAAACCCCGCGTTTTCGTTTGCAACGTCTGTACGAGAGCCTTTGCTCGTCTCGAGCATTTGAAACGTCACCAACGTTCTCATACAAAGGAGAAACCTTTCACTTGTTCAATATGTGCTAGAAAATTCTCAAGAAGAGATTTGTTACTTAGACATTCTGCAAAACTTCATGCTGGTGCCGCAAATTCAACTCCTCGTTTACGTAAAAAGTCATTGAAATTTGAATCAATACATGATAATAATGATAAGGATAATAATAATACCAATACTAATACTAATACAACAGGAAATAATACTATAAGGAAACATGAAAATGAAGAAGATAATGAATATCAAAACTCAATATCACCTTTGAACAATTTCAACTTACTCACTCATTCAATACCAAAAAAGGATATAAATTCACTGATTTTACCAATCTCAAGTAGGCGTGCTTCATTCTCTGCAATGTCTGGTAATAATTATGCCTTAGGTAATCCTGATATTGTTTATGCTAGTGATGCAATAGAATTCGCTTCACCACAACCTGATGATACTGAACAAGAACGTTGGTTAAATGATAATGCTGATACAAATGTAGATTCTCAATTTTTTCAAACAGAAATTCAACAATTGAATGATTTCCTTCGTAATTCAAATTCTCAATCTAAAGTTGCTAAAGGTTATTCATTTTATGATGATGGTAATCAACCAACTACAAATTCTGCAATTTCAAGTAATACACTGAAATCTTTACTTGAAAATTTATCAAATTCAACAGATGCTCCAACTCAACAAAATAATGATGTTTCTAATAAAATTAATTCATGGCAACAATCTCTTTTCAATTTAGAATTAGGTGCTTCAAATTCTTATGGTTTACCTCAAGGTTATTCATTTTATGGTACCGGAAGTACTGATTTGGATTGTACTCCTTCTTCAAATTCTGCAAATATCTTAGGTTCTTATCATGATCAATTAAGTTCTCAAGCAACAATATCTCCAGTATTAATCGATCCCATACCATTTGAACAATCTCATTCTAATGATTCATTACGTAGAGTTTCAGATATAGATAATAATTTCCCATCATTCTTCCCATCAAGTCGTTTATCTTCATATTCACAAGCTTATCTATTCACTCCAAATATGATTCATATGATAAAAAAATCACTTTCTGAATACCCCTTTTTTGGAACTCAAACTCCAGATTTACCATCAATTGATAATTTAAATCATTATGTTGATCAATTTGCTGCAAAATTCCTTACTCATCATCCTTTCATCCATCGTAGTTACTTGAATGAACATGCAGTTATAAAAGATGCACTTGATAATAATACTCCAACTTCTAATAATACACATATGCAAAATTTCACCGTCTCAATTGTATGCTTACCACTTCTAGTAGCTTGTATTGGTGCAGTTTTCTCTAATAGAGCAACCGATGCTGCTAGTTTATATGAAATCTCTCGTAGGTGCATACATGTGTACCTTGAAACAAGGAAACGTTTATCAAATTTAAAATCACAATCAAACCCACAATCACCATCTTCTCCACCACCAACTCCACTTTGGTTAATCCAATCATTAACTTTAAGTATAATTTATGGTCTCTTTGCTGATGAAGAAATCTCAACTGATATTACAATACGACAACTTCACGCTTTAAATTCACTTGTTAAATCCTCATCATTATGTCGTTTACCATCGAATTCACCAACTCATGTATTTAAAGAATTTATCGCTTATGAATCAATGATACGTACAATTCATATGATTTTCCATGTTTCTGCCCTACTTACTATGCTTTACAATATTGAACCTTCATTACATGTATCTGATATGGATATTGATTTACCAATTTCAACATTACTTTGGGATTGTGCAACAGAAGACGAATATCATCGTATGATTGAAAATTTCGATTTCCGTTCTGTCAATTTCTTAATTGTTTTACAAAGATTTATCAATGCTGATAATTGTAATGATTTACATTTAAATGATCTAGGTTTATTAGCTTTGGTAAATGGTTTACATCAATTGGTATATTATACTCAATTTAATGAATTATCACCACTCCCAACATCCTTTTGCATTCCAGCAGATAAATTGATTCATATTGCTAAAAATTGGCTCTCATTTGTACAACATTCAGAATCACAAATTGATCCTTCAGAAGTTATAAATGATTGCTTAATATTAAGTCATTATTTAAATCTAAAACTTAACAATACAGTGAACCTTAACACTGTAAAGCAAAATATTTGGCTTAGATCATTCACCGATGTAAATGAAACATTTGTTAATTCAATTAATGGAAAGGATGATTTAACTGCTGCTTTGAATAATTCACTTGCAATTCTTGACCTTGTATTTTTCAACAAGGATACTTCATTAATAGGGACTATCTCCCCTATACATAAACTAGAAAATGAAACATTACAAAAACTTGATGAAATCTATGATGTGCCCGAATACAACACTATTAATCTTAATATACTTCATAGACTTAGTATTGATTCACAATTGTTAGTTGACGTTTTCCTCGTACTGGTTAAATTCTTGGTGAATTTTGAAAATGAATTCAAAAGTAATGCACGATTTAGTTCACTCACAAATTTTACATACCTACAATCAAGTTTATTTGATGATATCACAAATACTGCAACTACCGCTAAAATGTTCAAAAATTACTACAAATTATTCAAAGTTTATTTGAATCTTGAAGCATTTGTTAAACACAATTACAACCAAGTAGATTTTGAAACAGGTCAAGGTTATGCAATCCTCTCTCAACTTACAGATTTAAACGATATTGATCATATTGTAGCTGAATTCCTCACTGTGAAAATACCACACAAAATTCTCAAACTTGCAGGACTCCTCTTTGCAGCAGTACACGAACGCAACTACACTCTTTCAGCATTTCGCAACTGCAGTAACGTGCTATTCCACCTCCGTATCTATCTCGAAACGAGAGAAGAGTTTGTATGAAAAATGTTTACTTACTGTGTAAGCTTAAACTTAAATTCCCTTCGGTCTTCTCCGAAATCGCGGAGATGTCCGCGAACAAATGGCGTGAAAGTGAAATCAGCCTCCCGATAAGAGAAACCCCATATATAAGGGAACACTTCCAACCACAAAGTACTTCTGTGTACTGGTACTCTCCTTCCCCAAGTACAAACAATGGCTTATTTACAAGATTCAACATACGGTAAAGATAACGTGAGATTTCTCAAAGTTAAAAAGGATAAGGTTAACCCACGAAAGCAAGAAGTTTTAGAAGCTACTGTAAGAGTACTCCTTGAAGGTAACTTTGATGTTTCATACACAAAAGCAGACAATTCACCAATTGTTCCAACTGATACAGTTAAAAATACAATTTTAGTGGAAGCTCGTAGAACAGATGTTTGGCCAATTGAAAGATTTGCAGCACATTTGGGACAACATTTTGTTAACAAATACTCTCATGTTTCAGCAGTTTCTGTGCATATCATTCAACATAAATGGACTAAATATGAAGTTAATGGTACTTTACATGATCATTCTTTTAAAAAAGATGGTGAAGATGTTAAAATCACTGATTTATATTATAAGCGTGGTGGTGACTATAAATTATCTTCATCACTTAAGGACTTAACTGTTCTTAAATCAACAGGTTCTGAATTTGTCGATTACAATGTATGTGATTATACCACTTTAAAACCAACAACTGATAGAATATTGTCTACTGATATTGATTGCACTTGGAATTTCGACACAAAGAAAATTGGTCCAATAGGTAATGTGTACAAACTTGCAGATAATGGTGTTTTCGACAAAACTGCAGCAGAAGTGCTTAAGATTACACTTGATAGATTTGCACTTGAAAATTCACCTTCAGTTCAAGCAACAATGTATAATATGTCATCTGATATTTTAGAAGCCTGTCCATATGTTTACAATGTCACTTATGCATTGCCAAACAAACATTACATTCTCTTTGATTTATCATGGAAGGGACTCGACAATAAAAATGAACTTTTCTATCCTTCACCTGATCCAAATGGTTTGATCAAGTGTACCGTTGGCAGAGAAATCAAGTCTAAACTATAAACCGACGTAAAGTAAAACTTGTGTAATTAAATCCGAATAATTTTTGACCTCACCGAAATTTCCGTGCGCTGAAAATAAATGTTCAACAGTACTAGCTTTCTGGCTTCACAAACTTTACTTATTAATTCCTTAACCAACAATGTTCAACAGAATCTTTCGCATTGGTACTCGATTCCAGTCTACTGTCAGACATGCAACACCTCCAAAACCTCCAACTGGAATCAAAAAACTTATACAACAATACGGTTACAGTGCCCTTGGTGTATACTTAGGTATTTCCATAATTGACATTCCTCTATGTTTCATGGTTGTTCATTCCGCTGGTGAAGACACAATCAGAGAATACCAGGACAAAGTAAAGGCATATTTTGGATATAGTAAAGAGGAAGATGATAAAGAACAGGTTGATAACTCAGAAGTGAAATCATCTACATTCTTAACTGAGTTCGCTCTCGCTTACGCTGTACACAAATCACTTGTCTTTGTAAGATTACCAATTGCTGCTGCAATCACACCATGGGTAGTCAAACAACTACTTGCTTGGGGGTTCAGAGTTGGTCCAAACGCTCCAAAGGCAGCTGCAACTATTTTAAAGAATGCAAACAAACTCAATTCAACGGGTAAAAAATAATGACTATTTAATTTATATATCTTCCCTTGTCTATATTATATTACAACGTTATCTGAATTTGGCATAGTATTTCTCCTCCTCAAATCGTCCTTCTACACGTTCAATAACTTGTGATGGGTAAACATCTTCAATTTTTTCACCTCCTAAAAGTACACGACGTTCATGTTCCCTTTGTTCCTCCTTTGTCAAGACAACAACATTTTGCATTCCAAGTTCACGATCAGGATACCACCTTGAAAGTGTGAGTCTTGTCGACAACCCACTCACTGGACTCTTACCCCTCCATATCTCTTCAAGAATATATTGCACGTCTCCTAGTCCAACAAATGGAGTTTTTTGATCCTTAATACCAATACGTGTTTGCTGTCCGGCAAGACTTTGGAATAAAGAATCGTAAACTTTGTACCTGTTCTTACCCTCAATAGGTTCAACAGGGTAACCACCAGCTTCCGTTACAATACGGGTCGCAATAGCAAGACCAAACATTCCAGGCATAGTGCCTAATACGGGCAGTATACGTACACGGAAGTTCTGCAATGCACTCAACTCATCCACTTTACCCTTGGCAAATTCTTCTTCTGCTAACGGAAGTAATGAGGCTTTGCGAGGATCAGGCTTTTCAGCACTGAAAACGGTGGTAATACCAGTAGTTATACCATGTTTCTTCAATCTACGTCTCACTGAACGAGCAAGAGCATCTTCATCTGAAACACTGATATCACCAATATTGAGTCTAGTTGGATCTGATTTACATGCTGCTCCCATTGAAGAAATTACAGGAATTTCATTCTTGTAACAATATTCAAGTAAATCAATCTTTGTGTCAATATTGTCAATACAGTCAACCACATAGTCTGGTTTATCATTTGTAGAATTCATACGATTCAAGAGTCTTTCAGATTTTTCCAAACTGTAAAGCTCATTCACTCCTTCAGCTTCACACCATGGTGCAATCTGAGAAATAAAATCAACTAAACATTCAACTTTACTACGTCCAACATCTTTCAATGTTGCACATGCATGCCTATTCAATGACGAAAGTGATACTTGATCAAAATCAACAATTTTAATATGTGAAACACCAGACCTAACTAAGGAAACAATCGCATTAGACCCAACACCACCAGCTCCAACAACAATAACATTGAGTTTACGAATCTTGTTCATTCCTTCTTCAGAAAGGAAAGAGTAATTCCGGGTGAGTTGTTCTAAAATCAAATCTTCAGAATATTCTTGCGGTTCATGTTTTACGGTGTTCTCTGAAGTTCTAACAAACTTCTGTTTAAATTTATCCTTCGTTTCAACTTTCACATTGTTCTCACTCTTGGATCCACGTACAATAGTTTCAACAAAATCAAACAACGTCAAAGCTCCATCTCTAAGATAATACTTGTGTGTGCATTCAATAGCTAGCGTCGTGACAACTGCGGTCAATGCAAACAGGCTCAACACATTCTGATTACAGGATCCCATGGTTGCGTCAATAGCTCAGAGGAAACATTATGCATTGCTTGTCCAAAAATATTTTTCAGCCAGTGAAAAAAATGATGCACACTTTCGATTGGAGGCTCGGCAGTACTCTTTAAAAACCAAAAGATCCAATAATAAGTGCTGGATGTTTCTCTGTGCTACTGCTACTGTTATCTTTATCCTTATCTTTCCCATCGTTATCTTCATTGATAGGCTTTGGCTCTTCTACCTTTCTTTTCTTAGCAGGTGTAAGTTTAGTCGTTGAAGAATCTTCCCCACGTTTGGCGCCATTCGACAATCCTTGTGGTGAGGGTGGTATCAACGGTTTAGCACGACTTTGCGCTAAATTGCTGTTGGTGCTGTTGTTTGATGTCCTTCCCTGTCTAATTTGCTTTTGTTGTTTTGTAGATTCTACCATTTCAGGGTTCTTAGCACGTTTATTGTTGATCTCCAACTCACCATACCACACGTACCAGCCGTCAGCATTGGCATTAAAATCTTCCTCGTAAACCAATTCTTCATCATCTATGAAGGGATCATAAACATCATATTTCCCAATACGTTTGTTATTTTCCATCTTCCTTTTGTGAATTTCATTCAACACAATCTTCTCCTTCTCAATATCGCTTAGCCCTGGTGCAAACTTGATCTTCAAAGACTTGACAATTTCATCTTCGTCATCATAAACTGTCTGCTGATCGTTTGTCTCTGGTTCCAATATCGCATCGTCGTCCCCATCTTCTTCATCTTCATCTTCATCAGCATCATAGTTCCATAAAGACTTGTTTATCGTAGTTGGCTGTGTATCCGTCCCATACTTCTCTTCTACCAATCTAGAAAAAATAAATTCACTGTGTATATCGTTATGTGTAGAAAGTGGTACTTCAATGTTGATTATAGCAGGAATGGGTTCTTTTGGTACTTCCTTTGCAAGTTCGTCCTGATCTTCCTCGCTTGCATCTTCGTTCCCCATAGAGACTTCTTCCTCCTCATTCATCAATTCGGACAATGTCATCACTTTGGCTTTAGGAGTTAGCTCTGATGCAGGATTCAATATAGTTGAGAGGTGCGGTGAATTCGATAATTGAGGGGCTTTGATTGTATCTATTTGATTATCACTGGTGTCACCATTCGTAACCAGTGATGAAATCGGTATATTTCGATTAGACCTGTTTTCTGTCATGTTTTGCTTACTATGGATTAAGATCTGGTGTGTATGGGTGTCCAAGATCGATACAACTTTCATTGTCGCCAGTATTTTTTTTCTTTCTATACACACATGCACTATAATACTTAACAAAATAATTTGAACTGCCATTTTTCAACGAATACAAAACTGATATAAAGAAAAACTAAATCAATGTAACTCGGTTACAACCATGAGTCCAATGAGTTCGTCGACAACTTGGGCGGCAAGTAAACCCGAAATATCAGCTCCTGCAGAATTTGGTGGTGTGTTAACCTCAACCACGTCACAGCCAACTAACTTGATTCCTTCTAATTCATCCAAAATAGTCATTACCTCTCTTGAGGTTAAACCTCCAGCTTCCAAAGTTCCAGAGTTAACCATCGATGCATCAAATGTATCCAAATCAAAAGTAAGATAGACTGGACGGGCACCTACTATTTCTTTAATCTTTTTACCAACACCAATAGGCGTGAGTCTATCTACATCTTTTGAGGTGATTGTTTGAAAACCGCATTCTATATCATGTTTTTCATCTATTTCATTAATATATGGTGCACGAATACCAACATGAACAGAGTGATTCTTTGAAACGTACCCCGCTTCTGCCGCATAATGAAGAAAAGTTCCGTGGTTAAGACTTGCATACTTGGTTATACCTCCACCTAAAACTTTTGGGTTCCAAGTATCAATATGAGAATCAAAATGAATAACAGCTAGGCCGTCTTCATTGTCTCCAAAAGTTTCAAAAGCGCTTTTAAGATTCATTAAGGTGACTGTATGATCCCCACCAAGTGTAATGATTCTCGGATGTTTGAAGTTGATGGACTTTTTGGTCGAATTGTGGTCATGAATAGCTTTATGTCCACGATATAATTGATTGAGTGCAATTCTTGCATCATATGGTAACATAGGAACATCGCCACAATCCACAATTGATAATCCTGTATTGTAAATTGGTAATTTATAAAGTTTGGAAGACTTGTCGTTACCTCTGATTGGGCTGATACCACCTCCAAGTCTCCGAGAACCCTGTCTGACACCATTTGGTCCAAACCTAGCACCCGGTGTATATGAGACGCCAGAGTCAAATGGTGCACCAACTATTGCAATGTCCAAGTTTTTAGCTAAATCAGAAAAACATTGTTCATATGGTAAATGTGCAAAAGTAACTATTCCTGAAAACAAGTTTACATCTGAGATAATGTCAGAGACATCATCGTCTTTTGGAAACTTGAGTCTGTTGGCTCTGTAGTAATTTGATATTGACTTTGTATACAAGTCTTTCTGGCCATCATAAGGATCCACATCATAAGTATGCTGCTTGAGTTTTAGGACATCAGGAGTATTGATAAGGTCGCCAAAGATACTATCCAAAAATGATTCTGGTAACAACTCATCATCAGTCCTTAAAATAGTCTCAGGGATCAATTGGCCCACAGAACCGGCGGCCAATGCAAATATTATAACACCGTTCTTCATATCTTACTGATACAGTATAGAAAAGAAGTTATAGTTGATATTCAAGAATCATTATGGGAATTTTGTACTCAAATCCTAATCACTATCATTTCCTAAATAGGAAGGTCTAGGCGAGTGGTTGAGTGAATTAAATAGACATTTTCAAGCACAGAAAGAATTGAAATCGACAATTGCTTGACTAATTGTTTAGACCTTCTGTTCAGAGCTCCATTGGTTATTAATGATGGATCTTGTTATTTCAGCATAATACTGGTGACATAAACAAGTTTGTCAAGTACAGTATGACTCTACACATCTGATGTCAATTGACCGCGGAAATTTCAATACACCTATCAATATCATCATGGTATGTTACACCAACGCTTGCAATTAGTCTCATATTTCAAGCTAATGCAGAAACAACGAACTACAGAGGAGCTAATTCGATACCTGAATAACTTAAAACCTTTTAAAGAGGGTACGATTTTAAATGAGTTACATTTTCATCAGAACTCAATTCTAGATCAATGGGCACTTAAACAGCCTCATCCAGTTACACTTCGACATCTTGCTAACTTTGGACGAAAAATAACACCAAACAAGTTACTAGCAAGTGCCAATTTTGTAAGAACGGAGATCCCTATTCGTTTGAGTTTAAAATTAAAGAGCTACAACAACTACCGTATCACATCACAAATAATCATCACTTCAATCAGGTTTATCAATCTTATTACAATTGTTTCACTGCATTTAGGAGAATAAGTCAAATAAAAACATTAGAAGAAAATCAAAGGTTCTGCACCTTTATTAGAAATGTCCTTGATGACCATCTTGTTGTCTTACCTCATTTAATGATGGGTTCTCTTGAAATATCAATGCTTCAATCTTTAGAACCATCTCGATTGGATGAGTTCATGTCATCAATGATTAAATCAAGAGTTAGTAGAAGGGTTATAATGAATCAACATATCTCTATGTCTAAATCTTTTTCTGAGTCACAATATTCTCCAACAGATGAAATGACCAAACCTCCTGACTATATTGGAGATTCTTTCCAATATTGTTCTCCGCATAGCCACATACGAACTTCATACGACTTAATCATAAGATTCATGCAAAGCGTATACCCTACATTGCCAATGCCTGAACTAATTCTAGCTGGAGATGATGTCAAATTCCAGTTTTTGACAAACCATTTAGATTATATCATTACGGAAATTTTAAGAAATTCACTGAAGGCTACCATAGAAAACTTCATTCAAAACAATAATGGAAATCAAAAACCACCTCCAGTGACAGTAGAAATTACAAGTAGCAAAGAAGAGATTGCGTTTCGATTCTCTGATCAAGGAGGCGGGATCCCTTTTGAGCTGACCGAATCTGTTTGGTCATTTGCAAAAACTCCAGAACTTGCTCAAGTGTATTTGAAAAACTTACATGACTTATCAGATGTTGACTTACAAAGAAGACCACGTATACTTGAAAAGGATCTACTAGAAAATGAAGCTTTAAATGAAACCGATAATATTGAAAATACGATTTTGAATAATATTGGTCAAATGGAACTTAGTGGAGACGAGGATGATAGATCCATTTTGAAAGCACTTGCATCAAGACCATTTGAGTCCAAACTAGGAATCTCATTGCCATTATGTAGAGTTTATACGGATTATTGGAATGGTATCCTTGAATGGAGCAGTGTAGAAGGATATGGAAGCGATGTATTTTTGTGACTTCAAAAACTTGGTAATCAAGATATTGAAAGATTGGATAAAGCATAGAAACTACATTAGTATGTGATAAAGCATTATATAAAGCTCTTTAAATCAGTTATCGCTGATTATGTTGATTTATTCCTCCATTAACGAAATATATATCCTTATCGAGCAGCAATCTATTCTTCATATTTGTCAATATTCTTGATATATGGACCAAACGAGTTTCTATTGTACTTTTTAAATCTCCTTCAAACCCTTGTAAAATATAAGTCCCTATGGACATTGGAGTTTCCCATATTTTCGATGGAACATCCGATACATTTTCAGCAGCTGCATTGATAGAAGGGAAGGCTATATTGAATGCTTCATTGTAAGGTTTTTCGAAGGAAAATGAAATTTCAAAAACGTTTGCAGTGTACATCAACTTTTCATAATTTCTATAGTAAAATTGTGCTACTTCTCCTGGGATTCTTTGAATCAAGGATTTCTCAAGTGTCTTAATCTTGTGAAAGAAGGTATCCGGGCTTCCGTAAAACCAGTCATTGATAAACTTCAGAAATTGGTTAGCATTAGGTTTAATTTTAACATTAGCATTGGGGAAACTTGGCCAGCAAACATTTGTTGAAGAATTATGAGTTGGGACAAACTGAGTAAAGTGTATATCAGCTGTGGCTAAATTGCCAACTGAGTAAGCATCTTGTGTGGGAACAGTCGGTGGTGAAAAGGGTTGCAAACCATGATTTGTCGTACATTTAAAAGCAGAATCATAAAATTGTTGATTATCAATGTCAATCGAGTTATGATTCTTATGAGTTTCTGTACTTAAAGCAGAGGAATTTGTTGATGGCGACACATAGGGCACAAATTTGAAAGAATTTTTAGAACTCTTCTTATCGTTTCTCTGAACAGGAGAAGTATTTGAAAAACTAGAATCTCTTTTATCATTAGCAATAGACACTGGCGGTGACGCAACGTGTGATATCTTAGAACTGGGCGAGACTGTATGGCTGTTATACCTCAAAGATCTGCTAGCATTATCAAGTTCCTGTAAATCATGTTCCAAAGCAGCCCAATAATTTTTGTCACTTTTTTGTATTTTTCTGTAGTCTTGAAGCTGGCAGAGAGTTGAATTCTTCAAATCTTTTTCTCGTTCCTCTTCCTTCTCGTTTTCTTTTGTTTGTAGAGAGGAGACAATATTTCCTAAAGACATAACAGTACTTTTCAATGACTTTAGTTCATTCACAAATATTTTATCTCTTTTATAAATTCCTGATAGTAGTTGTCTAATTGTGCTCAAAAAATCATCTTTGGTAATAAATGAGGAGAGTTGCTTGTTGATAATAGAACTGAGTTCTTCTTGGCGGTCCATTATGTTTTTGAGAGCAACATTTGTAGTATCAAGATTGTTATTCACTTCCTGTCGTGGACCATAAGATTGGATTTGTTGGCCTGCTCCAGGTTGTTCTGTTTCTTTTGCGCCATTATTAAATTGTGTAGTGTTCATGCGATACTTTTCTCGCAAATTGATTGTGGTATATTCATTGAAAAGCTCTGGGTAGGTAGGTTGTCTAGTCATATTGACTGAAGTTGAAGAATTATTTCTGAATGATGAAGAGTTTTGCATAGTAATAGAGTTTGCCGTAGGCTGATTTGAGATAGGTTGTGAATACTCAGGGATGGTTACATTGGAGTTTGGAAAGTTTGCTATGTTTGATGAGTTTGTATTCACTCCAATTTGAGAATCACCTTGATTTACAATCCCTATTGGCTTATCATTATCATATATCGTGTAGTCGAATTTTTCCATATACGTTTCAAACTCCAAACTATTAAAAGGTGGATATTTTTTGAATGGACACAAAGGATACTTCTTGAAAATGTACGGTAAATCTTGTAACAAAACAACTATGGTATAATCGACGAGTGTTTTCAAGCTAGAATCTTGTTGTATTCTGCTAAAATTGGGAATAACATCAAGAAATTTTCGTACAACAAAAGTAGGAGCTAATAGTTTTGCTCTTCTAAGAGTCGGCTGCTTATTTGAATGTAAACCAGACATCAGTTTAGCAACCGCTATATTCGATTCTTTATTTGCTATATGCTTTTCAAAATTATCCATCACACTCTGTGGCATACCTCGTTCTTTACAAAAGTTTTTACCAACATTCATCATTGTAGTTACTGATGAGACACTAGATATGTTAGCTTTCTTTAATGTTTCACTTCTTCTTCGTATTATTCCATGATAAGACAACCCTATCAACTTTAAAGATTCAAAACCGGTAAACATCATCATTATAAAGATCTGAAGACATGACATGAGTACAGGGCAATATTCAGGCTCCAAATGTCGTAGTATTATTGATGAGCTTTGATTGTCACTGAATGCGATTTCCAAACCACTATTAAATTCAAAAGTCACTGGAGTTAGTTCACTAATCTCGATCTTCAATGTCGTTGATGTGGTGCTGCAACAAGAAAATCCTAACATCAATTCTAATTTGTGATCAATAATTTTTGACCGAGCCAACGAATCAACTGTGTCATCATTTGCAAATATACTTTCATTGAGAGTATCCATTATCAGACGATACTCGGCAAAACTTAACTCTTTCAATGGTTCGAGCTGCGCCAAAGGTGGAGATTCAGGAGGAGAATCGGGTACATCAAGATCAAAATGAGCAGTGATAGGCACGCTGGAATATGAATGAAACCTGGGTAATGTTCCATTTTCATTTTGTGCTTTTGCCTTATCATCATTAGTATTGTTATCATTGTTTGACTGTACAGGTATAGTATCCACCGAATTATGTTGGGTATCAGCCGAATTTTGAGTGACTCCTCTTGTACTCTCTTTTCTTCCACTACTCAGAATCTCAAGATATCGAAGCCTTTGTGTTCGATACTCATCAAACAGAATATCTTCTGTAATTGATCTATTGTGAACAAACTGATACAAAAAGCTGAAACAATCATTAATGCTGTCTAGAGATTCTAATTTCTTTGGCTTTGTGATATTCGAGTTTGCAAGATATTTTTCTATGCCAAAATGTTCTAAGAACCTCATAATGTATCTTACCGAGGTGTGCTTCTCAGGATCATATGTAGGATCGAATGTGTAAATGAATTTTTTGTATTGCTGAAGAAATCGAAACATTTTCAAAATTATGGAGGGATCTTTGACTGCAATCTTCTTAAACATACTTTGCGTATAGTTCATATCGTTGCTTCTGGCAGTATTGTGAAACATATCCTTTATATCTTTGAACTGAGGATAATTCCCATCAAGATAGTCTATGACATTTATTTTCGAGTTTGAAGAATACCTTTTGGGCTCCACTTTTCGCTTCTTCCTCAAAGGAATAGACATATCCACTGTATCAGTTCACACCTTCTGTAAGTATTGGTTCACGTGAATATACACCACTTCTTGATTCGCCTCTACTTGGTGTTGAAACGGTTATGTTGTAGATCGAGAGACTGAGCCACCGAGATCGAAGAAGAGACAAAATTGGTCCTTCCACGTCGATCGGCGCAAATGCTTTGGGAGGCCCGTTTGCGCGGCCAGTGGCTGCTTCTTTACACAGTTAGCTGCATGGTCTCTCTATGTTTGGAGAGATGAGAGGGTGCATCCTGTGGCAAGAAACGTTCCTTGGGTAGCATCAGTGACTATGGTATGTATATGGAGTATAATTGGGATTGATTGGTTTTCTTTTGGAATGCTTTATTTACCTTGTTGATGTCTTATTTTTCCCGGACTTGGGCAAACATGGATAAGGTAACAGGAAATCATTGAGTTTTATTCAAGAAAGAAAACAGCATGAATACTAACATAGTTATTATAATAGGCAGGAGCATTAGAGAACGCACGTAAAGCGATCAAAAACCTTTCAATTGATGATGAAAATGAGTCTTTGTACGGACAAATCTACTCTGTTTCAGGTCCAGTCATTATTGCAGAAAACATGATTGGATGTGCTATGTATGAATTAGTTAGAGTTGGACATGATAATTTAGTTGGTGAAGTCATTAGAATTGATGCAGATAAGGCAACTATCCAAGTTTATGAAGAAACTGCTGGTGTTACCGTTGGTGATCCTGTTTTGAGAACTGGTAAACCTTTATCTGTTGAATTGGGACCTGGTTTAATGGAAACTATTTACGATGGTATTCAAAGACCATTGAAAGCAATTAAAGAAATGTCTCAATCTATTTACATTCCAAGAGGTGTTGATACACCTGCTTTGTCAAGAACTATCAAATATGCATTCAAACCAGCAAATTTCCAAGTTGGCGATCATATTACTGGCGGTGATATTTTCGGTATTGCATTTGAGAATTCTTTATTATCAGAACATAAGATCTTATTACCACCAAGAGCTAGAGGTACAATTGTTTCCATTGCTGCAGCAGGTGATTATACTATCGATGAACCTCTACTAGAAGTTGAATTTGATGGTGTTGTAACAAGTTATTCTATGATGCATACATGGCCTGTCAGAGTTCCAAGACCAGTTGCTTCCAAATTATCTGCAAATTATCCTCTTTTGACCGGTCAAAGAGTTTTAGACTCACTATTCCCATGTGTTCAAGGTGGTACAACCTGTATTCCAGGTGCCTTTGGATGTGGTAAAACAGTTATTTCACAATCATTATCTAAATATTCCAATTCAGATGTGATTATTTACGTGGGTTGTGGTGAACGTGGTAATGAAATGGCTGAAGTCTTGATGGAATTCCCAGAATTATATACAGAAATTTCAGGTAAGAAGGAACCAATTATGAAGAGAACTACATTAGTTGCAAATACTTCTAATATGCCTGTGGCCGCAAGAGAAGCTTCCATTTATACTGGTATTACTTTAGCAGAATATTTCAGAGATCAAGGTAAAAATGTTTCAATGATTGCTGATTCTTCATCAAGATGGGCTGAAGCATTGAGAGAAATTTCTGGTAGATTGGGTGAAATGCCTGCAGATCAAGGTTTCCCTGCTTACTTGGGTGCTAAATTGGCATCTTTCTATGAAAGAGCAGGTAAATCTATTGCATTGGGATCTCCGAACAGAGAAGGTTCTGTCTCTATTGTTGCTGCTGTTTCACCAGCTGGTGGTGATTTCTCAGATCCTGTTACAACTTCAACTTTAGGTATTACCCAAGTTTTCTGGGGTCTTGACAAGAAATTGGCACAAAGAAAACATTTCCCTTCTATTAACACATCTATCTCATATTCTAAATACACAACAGTTTTAAACAAATTTTATGAACAAAGTTATCCAGATTTTGCTTCATTGAGAGACAAAATCAAGGAAATTCTATCTAATGCAGAAGAACTAGAGCAAGTTGTTCAATTGGTTGGTAAATCTGCGCTTTCGGACTCAGATAAGATTATTTTAGATGTTGCAACATTAATCAAAGAAGATTTCTTGCAACAAAATGGTTACTCTACCTACGATGCATTTTGTCCAATTTGGAAAACTTACGATATGATGCGTGCATTCGTAACATACCACGATGAAGCACAAAAGGCAGTCGCAAGTGGTGCACAATGGAATAAATTATCTGAAGCAACTTCTGATGTTAAACATGCTGTTTCATCATCTAAATTCTTGGAACCAAGTAGAGGTCAAAAAGAAGTAAGTGTGGAATTCGAAAAACTTTTAAGTACTATCTCCGATCGTTTCCAAGAAGCTTCCGAATAAGTATAATAATATCTGGATAAACATTAATAAAAAGAAATAACCTTTGTATAGATAATCATCGCTGTATGTATATTAATACAAACACGAAAAGTTTGAATCGTTATTGAAAATAGTTGATCGACGCGGACATCTATTTCAAAGTATAATACAAGGAATCAGCTAATAGACTTCATCTTTCGAAACAACAAATAAAGTGCCATGAACTTTCTAACCAAAACTTTGGGAACTCTTACTGGATATTCTATTCCCTACACTTTTGGGGAAATTGTTGATCCTTCCATTGCGGAAGATCCATCATCTAATTCATTATGGAAAATTTACGATGGTGTTTCAGACAAAGAAAATATTCCTGTAACTATTTTTGAATTCGACTTGAAGAACCCAGTAACACAAAGATATACTTCTTTGATTCAAAACTCAGTGAAAAGACATCGTTCTCTGTCACTTCTTCCAGGTGTATTGAACATTATTGAAGTTATCGAATCAGATCGATTTATTTACATCATTACTGAACACGTACGTCCATTATCGGAATCGTTGACCAAATACGATGATAATACAAAAGTTTTAGGGGTGTATCAATTGACAGTTGCATTGAAATTTATTAATATTGAAGGTACTTCTGTTCATGGTAATTTAAGATTACCTAGTGTCTACGTTACAGATGCAGCTGAATGGAAGATTGGTGGGTTTGAGTTTTCTTTCAAATATAATGAGAACACTGATTTTTATGGGCTTTATGGTCACTACAGCTTTTGCAACAAGGACAAATTGGTACCTCCAGAATATGAAAGTAACGGTTCAGATTGTTTCAGATCACAGCTTTCAGGAAATAAAGCACTTAAATTTGACTCTTATTTATTTGGTATTCTCATTTTTGAGATCATGAAAGGAAGGACTCCGTCTGGCCCGGAAGCAGCTAAAGCTGTTAATTTAGGAGGAATCCCTATAAACAAACTTGTAGCACCAAGCATTGGGCTGAGGATTACGAGTGAACAGTTCCTCAAAAATGGAGAGTCTTCCTACTTTGCAACACCTGAAATATCAGCATACTCTAGATTTTCTGAGATTTCAGTCCTCAATAGCAATGACAAACTTGATATTTTCAAGATACTCGTGTTTGGTAATGTTGCAATCCAATTTTTAGAAAACAAAGTGCAATTTGAATTGGCCAAAACGTTTGATCAAACAAATAGCAATGAAAATAATATTCAAACAATTTTACTTTACCTAATGTACTCAATTGTTAAGAGATCAGATAGAGATTCCCAATCATTTAAAATGTACTTCAAACCAGCATTTTTTAAAGCGTTTACGTTTTCTGATCGTGCAGTACGCACAATTTTGTTGAAAATATTACCTACAATTGTTGATCAATTAGACAAATACGAAGTTCAGGATAAAATATATCCGAATCTTGTTACTGGTTTCCAAGATACAGATATCACTGTTCGTACTGAAACCTTACTGTCTATTTCATGCATTATGGATAAAATCACCGACAGGCAATTGAATAACGACTTACTTCGTTATTTGGCAAAGCTTCAGGCCGATCTCAACCCACAACTTAGAGCTAATACGGTTATTTGTCTGAACAAAATCTCAGAGAAGATGCAACCGAACACTCGGATTGGTGTTTTGATCACTGCTTTTGGGAAAGCATTGAAGGATTCAGATTATGTGACACGATTGTGCGCAGTTAGAGGATTTAAGTCTAGTATACAATATTTTGAACCAGAAATTTGTTGTTCAAAAGTATTATCGGCACTAGCACCTGCTTTGTTAGAAAAATCAGCAGTTATCAGAAATGAAGCAGAAGAAACATTTGAAATGTATATGCAAAAGATACGTGATGCAGCTGCTGGTCTTTCATCTATTGAAGAAGATAGTCGAATTGAGGCAGATGTTGAAGGTCTTAACAACACAATGAACAATTTATCACTCGAGAATCTTGGTGAATCATTGATTGGTTCTATATCTAACATACCTACACCTTCTACTACTCCATTCCCAGAATCACGCATGAATAGCAATAATTTTGCTAAACCTACACAATCATCGGATAATTTAATTGATGATTTTGAACTTGCTGAAGATGATGGATGGGGGATTGATGATGAACCCATTGCGGAACCACAACCGCGTTCGATGGTGAAGCCGAAGTTAGTACCATCATTCAACAGTACGAAATCGATCAACAGAGGGCAAGGTCCAAAGACTGCACCTGTACCTGTACCTGCCAAAAAGCTTGTTTTAGGTAAGCAAAAACCAACTAAGATCAATCTCAATCTAGCTACTAAAGTGGAAGAAGATGATGATGGTGGTTGGGGAGATGGTTGGTAAAGCTATCTTTGAAATATTATTGTGAATCATCGTTGAGATCATTGATAATAGTACCTAACTCATCGAGTGCACAGCGAACCAAACGTTCAGTTGTTGGTACACCAGTTTTAAAGTCTTCGTCCTTGTATACCATCATTGAGTTTGCAGCCAAACTCACAGCTCTAACGATTTGTATCCAATTACTTGTAATTTTTGCCACTGATCCAGTACCTGATTGTACTTTTTCAATATGTTCACTTAGCAACATGAGGAGAGAGTTCAATTTACTTGTCAGTTTTTCAATTTGCTGTAATTTTTCTAGTTCAGAAAGTCTTGACTGTAACAGTAGTTCAGCCTCTGTTTCTGTAACCATGGAATATCGACGGCCTGACATGGTATCTGATAACAGTATGTTAAAGAAAGAAACGGTGTTGATGAGAAATGACGCGTTATCCAATTGAAGCTTGAGTTTTGTTTTTCTTTTGCGAAGATGTAAACAAACATTTTTCTTCTTTCATACACAATCACACTTTGCTATAGTTTGAGCATATTGAATATGGTGAAGGCAATAATGGCACCAATAGGTTCTAGAGAATCTCTTGTTCCATCGGACATGCAGCTTGTTATTGCACCTCAGCAGACAAATTATGATTTTGAAGAATTAAAACGTACCTACGGAATCCAAAACAATATTCTTGCAAAGCAAAACGAGGAGCTTCGTATAAAATTATCTGATTTGGAGAGACAACTGTTTACTACTCAAAAGGAGTTGCTGCAATTAAGGAATGAAAGAGTTTATCTTAGAGAGAAATTACAATCGGATTCAAGGCGGTTCAATAATGTGATTGTGAATAGTTTTGAAACGATGATGAATGAATATAGAGAGTTTATGAGTGATGTTAAGGTTGATATTGAAGAAAAGAAAGTTTCTCCTGAATTGAAGAGAAAGGTTGTTGTTGATAAGGAGATAGTTAAAGCTGAAGTTCAAAATTTTGATCAATATTGGAAACAAATCAATAATAATTTACAACGAAGAAAGAGTTTGATTAGGCAACCTATAAGTGAAATGGAGAAGGGTAGTGATGATTTAGATACCTTGGTTGAAAATGAAGATGAAATGATTGATTCAGATAAAGAATTGGTGAAGAAAACTGTTGAATTTGAAGAAAAGCCACAAGTTGAACAAATTGCACCTCCTTATGAAGACGTTGATTCATCTTTTGTTCCAACAAAACATAAAACTGTGGAGATGGAGAAAGTTGAGAAGAATCCACTTGAAGATGTTCCATTATTGACGATGGAAGGTGAGAAATTGGTTGAAGATGAGAAATTCAATGAGAATGCTGAAGTGGGGAGAACAGCAAGTGATGATGTTGTGGAGAAATTCTCCGGTGATACTGGAGTTGATAATGACAACAATAATGATGAATTGTTTGATTATAATTATCAATCACCGGTTTCCTCAGTGCATGCTTCGCCTGTTAAGGATAAAGTGAATGTCAATACTATTGATGAAACAAAACAAATCAAACAGCGTACACGTAAACCTAAAGTTTCACGAGAGTTGAAAAATCTTGACCCTGAAAAGACGAGGAGATGGACAGGTGTTGACCCATTTGAAGATGATTTTGAATCGACAAGTGATAGAAGGAAGAGTAGGAGGCGTTCACTTGTAGTTAATTATCAATTACCTATAATAAAGCCAAAGAATAAACGAGGTAGAGAGAAGATGACTATTTTCATTGATGATAGTGATAGTGATAAGGAGAATCGAGTGAGTAAACGTGTGAATAATAAGAAGGGGACAGTTTTAAAGAATATCAGTAATATTCAGAAGCGTAATGAGACTAATGGTAAATCAATTTTTGATTTGGAGAATACAGATATGTTCAGTTCTTATGATAAGAGTAGGAGTCGTCGAGCTGAACTTGAGAATCAGTATGATATGTTATTATAAAAGAAGAGTATGTAAATTATTTAGCGATAAAGGTATGTAATATCAAACAGCCATTTTCATTTTAATTGGTCCATAAGGATCATAATCGACTACTTCGAAATCATCGAATTTGAAATCATCAATATTTGAAACTTTCCTTTTGATTACTAGTTTAGGGAAATTTCTCGGTATTCTTTGTAATTGTTCCTTAACAGCATCTAAATGATTTGAATAAATATGAGCATCACCCATAACATGAATGAATTCACCAGGTTCCATATCAACAACCATTGCAATCATATAAGTAAGTAAAGCATAAGAAGCAATATTAAATGGTACACCTAGTCCCATATCACAAGATCTTTGATACATTTGACAACTTAAACGAGGTCTAGTATCTTTATCTTCACTCTTTGGAAAGCTAACATAAAATTGACAGAAAACGTGACATGGAGGTAATGCCATTTCTTCAAATGCTGGTGGATTCCAAGCTGATAATATAATTCTTCTATCATAAGGGTTAGTCCTTAAAGTATGTATTATATTTGCCAATTGATCATATCCTTTACCAGTATAATCTGTATGACAATCAATATAATCAGCACCGAAATGTCTCCACTGAAATCCATAAACGGGTCCTAAATCACCAATTTCTCTATTTTTAAGTCCGAGAGAATCAAGGTATTCTCTGGACCCATTTCCTTCCCAAATTTTAACTCCTTTCTCGGATAACAATTTTGCATCTGTTGATCCATGAATAAACCAAAGTAATTCATGAAGAATACCTTTCATGAAAACTTTTTTCGTTGTAAGTAGGGGGAAAGTTCCATTTGCGAGGCTGAATCTGAGTTGTGGTGGTGCAAAGAGAGAATAAGTACCAGTACCTGTCCTATCTTGTCTGAACTCACCATTTTCAAGAATATTACGCAACAAGTTCAAATACGCCTGTTCCTCTATGTTAATAGCAGCAGCTGTCATTGTCCACAAGAGAGTGATCAACCAACACCAAAACCAAAACACCAAAACAACACGAACTTACTCAGATCTTCAGATTTAGTTTACGCGTTATGTAAAATAGTGAAAAATTGGGCTGGTGCAAAAGCAAAATTAAAATCAAAGAGACAGGTGTGGCTGGTGCCCTCCCTGGCCAGAGATGAAATAAACTTTCTGGTGCACGGGTGGAAAATAAATTTGGGGTCTCTCTCTCTCTATTTTATTTATTTGGCCAATCACAGCGCAGCAAATGGGCTGACACCCACACAGAGCACAGTTTTCCCAACTGGGCACACCTCCTGCAGCAGAGACAAACCAGTGCATCCACTGGCTACACCTGTACAGAGTGGATACATCCCGACACTGTCTCCCACAGCAGACCAGGGCCCCTGTGCAGTGTGCAGTGTGCCCTGGCTGCTACGCCCAGCGGCCTGGAGGGAGCTCCGTGGGAAATCGCTGGGGGCGGCCGCCCACGAAATTCGCCCCAAGCTCCCTCGCTCTGGCGAAAAAATCATGCTTCCTCGAATCGCATTCTCTGCGTTTTGCGTTTGGCGTGAGAGACTGTGCTGACGATTCAACTTCTACCACAACAGATTCAACTCACCTTTCACCTTTCACATTTCACCTCTCGGTTATCTCTCGTTTGCACTTACTTTCCCTTTGTTTCTTCTACTTCCCTTCTGCAGACAACAAACAAAGCACAATGTTCTCCCAATTTGTCAAGTCCAGTGCTGTATGTATCCGTTCAAATGAGTTCACTAGTCTGAAAAGCACACCCTTTTTCACTAGATTCAACTTCATTTCAAATCCCTAATGTTATCCAGTTTGCATTCAAGACCAACTATTACGTGTGATTTAAACAATTCAAATAGATGGAAAGTCGATACATTAATGACTACAGTAAATACCTTAAACTATGGAATGAATTAAATTTAAGAATTTTTCAAATCAAAAAGAAAAAATCATAACCACTACCATGTTATCATTCAAATATAATAATCTACTACATTTCATATACAATACCTCTCTTCAACATTTGAAACTCATTTATGATCTTTCACCATTCGATACTTCTCATCCAATCGTAAACCTTTCCACTATTATTTCAACATCGCGATTTTTTTTGCTTAACTCTCATTGGTCAATTTTTTGAACACTACAAATATTGGTCTTTTAATCAAAACTGGTACAATAACAACTAAAATCCTTATAACAACTGTTACTAACATTAACCCTTTCTTTCATACAGAGAACTTTTTCTACTGCTGCAAAACCACAAGTTTCTTCAAATGCAAAAAAAGTTGTTAATGCTGCAATTGCTGCAACTGGTTTAACAGCTGCTTACGTTTTGTATCAAGATTCACAAAATGCACAAGCAATGACCGCTGCTGAACATGGTCTTCATTCACCAGAATTCGATTGGTCACATAAAGGTATGTTTGATACTTTTGATCATGCTTCAATTAGAAGAGGTTTCCAAGTTTATAGAGAAGTTTGTGCTGCTTGTCATTCTTTAGATAGAATTGCTTGGAGAACTTTAGTTGGTGTTTCTCATACTAATTCTGAAGCAAAGGCAATGGCTGAAGAATTCGAATATGATGATGAACCTGATGATGAAGGTAATCCAAAGAAAAGACCTGGTAAATTAGCTGATCATATTCCAGGTCCTTACGCTAATGAACAAGCTGCAAGAGCTGCTAATCAAGGTGCTTTACCACCTGATCTTTCATTAATTGTTAAAGCTAGACATGGTGGTTGTGATTATATCTTCTCATTATTAACTGGTTATCCAGATGAACCACCTGCAGGTGTAACTTTACCTGTTGGTTCAAATTATAATCCTTATTTCCCAGGTGGTGCAATTGCTATGGGTAGAGTTTTATTCGATGATTTAGTTGAATATGAAGATGGTACTCCTGCAACTACTTCTCAAATGGCAAAAGATGTTACAACTTTCTTAAATTGGGCTGCTGAACCTGAACATGATGAAAGAAAGAGATTAGGTGCAAAGGCATTACTTGTTACAACTGCATTATATTTTGTTTCCGTTTTCGTTAAAAAATTCAAGTGGACAACAATTAAACACAGAAAGATTGTTTACCATCCACCAAAGAAATAATTCAAATATTGATAAAAAAAACATTTAAAACATTAAATCACTAATGATCTCACATTATTCAACGATTCACTAAAAATAAACCCCCCTTCCTTCCATTCTATCTCTTCTCCCTCCTTTAAGGGAGAAACAAAATATATTTATATATATAATTTTACACTTTCTATACATTCGTGTTGATAAATACTAATCCCACGTATATTTATTATTATATAAAATTTCCATATATCTACTGATTAAAATCATTCTTAACTTTGTTACTGAGGGAAATAAAATTTCTATTATAAAAACAAAAAGTATTTTAAAAGAGCTAGATATATAGATCTTTATTTTAAAGTTATAAAGTATTTCTAAGAGATTCTAATTGATATTCACTCACATAATCATCGCTTTTAGATTCACAATCTTCATTATATCTTTTCTTGTTTTTGAAACTAAAACTATTTTTCCATGATTTATCAATATGAATATGAGCATCTCTACCATAAACAAGACCTGGAGAAAGTATACAAATAATTGTAGAACTTAAAGTAATTAAGAGTCCTTCAAAAATCATAAAATAAATTTCATCATATGCTAATTTAGATTCAAAACCTTCTCTTAATTCAATCAATCTGTAAATACATCTAACAAAAATTAAAACGCAACAAATTGAAACACCACAAATCATTGGAATTAATAATTTTCTATCTCTAATATGTTGATAATCAGGATTAAAATCACAATTTCCATGTTTATATTCTTTGTAAACTCTGTAAAATAAAATGAACCAAAAAATTGAAAAAATACCAATTGTACAAACTTGAATAGCAATACCTGCAACTAAAAGATCTTGACCAGTTGTAGAACCACCATTATTTTCGGCCTTTGTTGCAACACCACCACCAGCACCTTGAAGGAAAATAGAGAAAATATCAGCAGTAATAAAAATTAATGAATATTGCATTGGTTTTAAAAGTGAATATTGTTCACCATAAATAACAGTTAATTGTGCAATTATATAATAAATACCAGCCATCATAAAACTTGGACCTATAGTTAAAGCAATTGAATTCATAATATAACCAGGACGATTATTAATATCATTTGATGACATTAATCTACCAATATAACCAGCAATTTCTAAACCTAAACCACAAGTCCAAGTAACTAAAAACCACCATTGACGAGAGAAAACTGAAGTTGTTGCCATAAGACCAAATAAAACAATATTAATTGCTAAAATTGCTGCATTACCACCAACTGATGGATGATGACCTTTATAAAATGCATGATCATCAAAAATTTCTTTCATAACAGAAGATGCTCTAGCAGCTTCTGTCATTAAACTTGCCCTTGAAGCAGTATTTGTTTCAGTAGCAATGTTTTCTAAAACACTATAGAAATTAATTGTTGCTTGATTTTGAACTAAATCATTAACATAATTCCAAGAAGAACTTTCAGGAATAGTACTTAATGCATTTAATAAAGATTCTTGTCTAGATTCTGCAGCTGAAAGAACAGAAGTAATTGTTGCAATATTTTGATAGATTGTGGTTGGTACAGATGATGGAACAAACGATGATGTTAGTTTCATGTAATCTGTATGAAGATTGTCAAATTTTGTAACTATAGTTGATAAAGTATCCATTTTTATAATGATTTCTTTTGTGAAACTAGATAACTAGAAGTAAAGAAAAGTAGATATTTTAAACACTGATAGTTTTGTCAAAGAAGACAAAAGGATTTACTACAGTTTATATAGAGACACAAGTTGTTGAAAACTCGAACAAATTTTTGCTACCAAAGTGAAAATGGAAAATGCTTTAAGCCTGGTTCTAAGCCTCACAAACCGCGGTCTATTCACAATTTTCCAAAAAGCCACTTTTTGCCGACAAATTGAGATTAAGGTTCAACAAATTATTGTTTGCTACTCTTGATGGTAATAAGCCTTATACAACAGCAAGATAGAGTATGCTTTTGTACGGTTAGTCAACGTAAATTACTTTGACCCTGTTATGGGTGGTGTGGGTATTTCCTTTTATTTTTCTCTACATGTGAATTTCTATCTCGATTGCGCTTAGATCTTCAGTGTACCACTAGTGATCGTCTACCTAAATTGCAAATCTGTCTAGCATGAGTCTACAAATTAACGTCTGATTCTACTCTCTGGAGTAGAAAATCAATAACTACCCACACATAATACACACACACGCACAGTTCAGGACGATCCCGAGACACCAGCTAAGCCCAGCTGCAATGCAATGATTCCACACTCACAACAATGCAACTCCACTCCTCCTGATAGAAGAAACGAAGAAACCACCCCCGAACCACCGGCCGGCTGCCTGATACCGATCCCAACCGTTGAGTGCACCCTGAACAGCTTTTGCCGCTAAGCCCCGTCGTCGATGCGCAGAATATCGTGTAATCGCTCCCGTCCAGATCGATAGATCTCTTATAGGCGCGGTGTGTGTGTGTGTGTGTATGTTCATGCTCTTGCCAGCCAGAATTCCACTGTTTCACAATATATACACTTACCTTCTCTATGTCAAAGCTGCCAAATATACAACCCTTTAATCCGTCAAAATCTGTAATAGATACAGTAATAAATGGTAATAACAATTTTGTTTCAACTTTAGATCATTTACCGTGTGAAATTACACGATGTTTGTGGTTTATACAAATGATGAATCTAAGAAACACGCGTAATGAAATAAAACTAAAATCTGAATATAACAAACCCGATAATGAAAGGAATTATAAAACTATACATCAATTGAGAACATTGATTTTGAGAAATTCTGAAGAACTAGTAGAAGAATCTAATTACCTTATTTCTTTCTTATCGGATCATTTAGAAACTCTTGATGACGATTTATCAATAATACAAACCCTTAAAGAGAAACTTCCTGGATGGACTAGTGAAGCAGTTGAGAGAAGATGGAAAGAATGGGGGATGTTCAAATTAAATTACCTTTCACGTGTTAAAGATAAAGAACCTAATGAATTTGATAAATATGTTCAAAATTTTGCCAAAAAAACCACTAACAAAGGATCTTTACGTACTACAATCCCCAAACCTTCATCGGATTTGAAAATAAAGATCAATTTGAAAAACATTACATTGAAGGCGAATGTGAAGAAGACAGATTTTTCATCAATTACAAAGCATAACAAGGTCATTAAACCTTTACCAACTCTTCACCTTAAATCTACAACAAATTCTGACAATGAAAAGCAATTAAAAATTGAAATTAAACAACCTTCATTAGAGAAACCAATTGAAGAGCTTTATTGTTTCTGTAATGGTCCATCCTTTGGTAAAATGGTTGCTTGTGAATATGATAAATGTCCACATGAGTGGTTTCATTTTAAATGTGTTGGTTTGACAAATGAACCAAAAGGTAAATGGTTTTGTTCAGATACTTGTAAAGATAAATATGAAACTGCACAACTTCGTAAAAAGCAAAGAAAGAAAAGACGTTGGTAGTAAAGATACTCTGATATAAAAATGAAATACAAAAATTTAAAATAATACAACTTTAAAGTACATCAAAAAAAAAATGCTCTCTCAAATGAAAACCCATGCAGAAATAGCAACAAATATAATTAATACAATAGCAGTTAAAACACCAGCACCAGCTTTATCCTTTTGAGTAACTGGTTTTTCATTTTTATTTGTTGGATCACGAGTATTTAAACCAGCATTAACATTACCTTCAGATGTACCACCTGTTGAATTTGTTAAAGGTGGTGGAACTTCAAGTACTAAAGTATTTTGAATTATTTCAAGAGCAGATATTTGTTCACCAAGTCCATACCATCCATCCCATGAACCATAAGACCAATTAATTCCACAAGTATGATGATCACTACCACCAGAACATGAAAGTGCTGCACCTGCAGCAGATTTATTAATTAAATCCATTATTCTATCGGTAAATGAAGAAACTAAAACTGCAGTTTGACCTAAACATCTTGAAAAAATTGATTTAAATGATCTTTGATCATTATTACATTTACCACTTTCTTGACACATATATTCATAAATTATACCTGTTGATTGATTAACAAATGTTGATTCAATACCTTTATAAACTTCAGAAACTCTAGTTAACCATTTTTCATCATTTGTATAATTGTATAAATATGCAGAACCAGCTAATAATAAACCATAATTATAAGTCCAAAATTGTGCATGTAATGTTGAACAATTATTATTACCAATATTTGCACCATCATAAATTTGATAACCATTTGTACCATCTTGAATAAATCTAATCTGTTCAAGCCAATCCCAAACTGTTTCAGCAGTATCAACATATGTATCATTACCTGTATATCTTGCTAATCTTGCAGCTAATGTAAATAAACATGAATTAGAGATTGTATTTTTATAATCATAACCTGAATTCCATTGAAAAATTTGCCATCTTAAACCACCACCACAATTTGCATTATCCCATCTTGACCACATTGTATTATAAACTGCTTGAACTAATGCAATCCAACCTGGTTGATCAGGTGGTGGATTTGTAAAATTTCTTTCAGCTGCTTCCATTGCAGCTAACCCCCAAAATGCTTGATCATCATTACCTTCAGTTGTTGATTGATTTGCTGGAACATAATCATTTTGTGCACCTCTTTGATACATTAATGCATCATAAATAATTGTTTGATAAGTATCATTTTGACACCATGCCCATGTATCAATCATACCACCAAATGCTTCACCTGCTTCCCACCAATAATAAGGTGGTTGAAACATTCCAACTGTACCACCATATCTTGTACCTTCATAATAATCCATTATACCATTAGTAATTAAGGTTAAAGCATCACAAACTGAATCTTTATTACCAACTACTAAATCTAATGCCTTAGTAGTGGTAAAATATGAAACTAAACATATCAGTTGTAATAGAAATTTATTAGATGACAATCGATTCAGCATTCTTTTAGTAATCGTTGTCTATTTGTGAGTGCTGTTTGTAAAACTGAGCTGATAGTGCTAGAATTATATATATGCTGGCCTGTGTATTTTTAGCCACAAATCAAAAAGCTTACGCCTCGAAATTCACATGGCGATTTCACAATGAACTCTAAGATTTGATCTACGCGATGGATACACCCTTGAAAACAACAATTAATATCATGTATATGGTATATGCTTTATGTTTACAAAAATAGAAAATATGCATGATAAAATAAAAACGAATAGAAGGCATAAAAAAGAAGTAGTCATGAAAAATAACCTTACATTTAATCACTAGAGCTAGTAGTAGAACCAGTGTAAAATACTTGGTCAATTTTAGAAACAGTTAAAGTTTCTGTAATAATGTTTGTATTAACATCTGTAATTTGAATTGTTATAGTTGGTGCAGGTACGGTACTAATATTATCATCATCGACATCTTCACCGCAAGTTTCTTCAGTACAAGGTTGTGGAATAGTATTGATAACAGAATTTTGAATAACTTCCAAGGCAGCAATTTGTTCACCTAATCCATAGAGACCATCCCAGCCATCTATTCCCCAATTCATACCACAAGTTTTCTCATCAGAACCACCAGAACATGATGCAGCAGCACCTTTAGCAGATGCATCAATGATTCTCTGTGCTCTATCAGCTTGTTCAGGAACAAGTTGTACAACTTCACCTAAAGATCTAGCAACAGCAGCTCTAAAAGCTCTTTGATCATTGTTACATTTTTCCCATTGTTCACATTGATATTCAAATAAAGTATCTCCACCAGTAGAATTTAGCATATAATGTTCAAGACCACCGATAAATTTACCAACTTCATCACTCCAAGTTGCATCTTGAGTAGCACCGTACATATAAGCTGAACCCATAATCATCAATGCATAATTATAAGACCAAAGAGCACCATTGACAACAGGACATCTATTGTTATCGTTAATATTAGCTCCATCATGAACATTATAGAAATCATTTCCTTCAACTTGATGTACAAAATGAGATTTTTTCATCCATCTAAGTACTCTTGAAGCTGTTCTTTTATAATCATCATCATCTGTATATCTTGCAAATCTACCTGAAAGTGCAAATAAACCAGCAGTAGATACTGTACTTTTGTAATCCCAACCAGACATGTTATTTAAGATTTGCCATCTTAAACCACCACCACAAGTATTTTCATCCCATCTACTTGCCATTTCATTATAAACTGTGAATGCAAGATCAATATATGAAGGTTCATTATTACCGTTAGATAATTCAGGGAAATCTCTTTCAGCTGCTTCCATTGCAGCCAATCCCCAAAAGAGTTGATCATCATTTGCCATAACATCACTTTGATTTTCTGCATGAAAATTATTATCAACACCTTTTTGATGTTCAAAGGCAGCTTTGATTATATCAACGTATGTATCATTATTACAAATTTTCCAAGTATCAATTAAACCACCGAAAACCAAACCAGATTCCCACCAGTAATAAGGTTGTTGAAACATCCCAACAGTACCACCATATCTTATTCCCAAATAATAATCCATGATACCATCGATGATTTCTGTTGCAGCATTACAAACCGAATCTTTATTACCAACTTGCAATTCTATTGCATTAGAAGTGGGTAGTAAACTTACAGCTACTGCAGCCAGTAAGTTTGAATATTTCATTATCAGTTGGAAAGTGAGTTATGTGAAAGTAAAAGGTAAAGAACAAGGGAGGATAAAGATGGTGGTAAAGGGTAAATTGCTCCTGTGGAGAAATCGGGCGTAATATAAAGGTCTAAGGCATGCATGAACAGGCCCTGTGGAGGGAAATACTTGGCACAGAAAAAAGAAATAGAAGAAAGTGTCTACGTCACACAACGTTTATTTTCCGCTAAATTTAGCACCAACATTTAACAATCCAATCACTATTCCATAAAGGGGAATTCTGCCCCAGCTACGAAAACAAAAAAGTTCATTTTCCGCGCGTGAAAATGGAGCGAAAATGAAAACTTGATAATAATAATAAAATGTGAATTTTGAGCTGAACTAGCAGGTCAAAAATGTGAATTGACTTCTCAAAAGGGAGGCTCAGTGTTAAGACATTCCCGGATCACGTGACTTTGTGGGAGGAGGATTCAGAGCATCAAAAAAAAAGATGTCGGTAATTAGCAGGTGGGTATCTCCGAAGAAACATTTAAGGCCGAAACGGCTGGTCAGCGTGGAAAGTCTTATTTCCGCGTCACAGATTGGTATATAAGAAAGAACAGGATCTGAGAAGTGAAATCAAGATCAACACTTGACTTTTCTTGATTAGCTTAGGCTAAACTAAGCAGAGATGAACTACCTGAAAACACTAAAGGGTGCAGTATTTGGGGACGACTCTGCTGAGAAAATCAGTAGAATAATACCCGTATCTGATCAAGAATTCCAATGCAATCCCTCAGAATGTCATATTCAATTTAAAGAGTCGGCTTTCCAACTCAAGGGATCAGATGCAACAGTACCTTTATACGAAACAGCAAGTCCTGCCGATCTTCACATTTTAGTATCAACTGGTAAAACTGATTGGCCACATGATGCATTTGATGAGAAAAATACCATCTTACCATTGATTCGTCGACACAGTCAATCATTAGGTAAAAAATATGTGGCTGCAAATGTCACCAATGAACCCCTTGACATTTCTGATCCTGACTGTTTATCTTTAAAGAAACTTGATGTTTTATTATTACCTTGGTTTGTATGGATCAAGGGGATTACTGAAACTAATATTAAACAAGTTTTTTCAAACATCGAGGTAGTGTTGAATGACGAATCAGAAAATGTTAAAGGTAAGCAAGCTGAAATCCTCATTGCAAAGTTAAAATCTATTCCTGGAATATCATGTTATAAAGATATTAATTCATCATATATTTTATTATGTTCACATCGTACTAGAGATAAAAGATGTGGAATAACTGCCCCAATAATGAAGAAAGAATTTGATTCTCAATTAAGAGATTTAGATTTATATAGAGATAGTGGTGATGATAGATCCAATGGTGTACATGTTATGTTTGTTAATCATGTTGGAGGTCATAAATTTGCTGCAAATGTTTTAATTTACAATAAACATGGAGAATTTATATGGTTTGCAAGATGTACTCCACTCAATGTTAAATTTATTATAAATGAAACTGTTTTACACAATAAAGCTGATGTAAAGCATGTCAGAACATGCATAAAATTTGATGCCATTAAATGGTAATATTAAAATTTGCAAAATAATGTTTTAAAAAAAATGTAAATTATATATTTCTCTAAAAAATAATTAATTATAATTCATCCTTTGCAAGTGAATCCTTGGTAGTTGTTTCATCATTAGAATCAGTTGCATTAGCTTCTAATTCTGCTCTTTCAGCTAAAACTTGTTCAGAATCTTTATAAGTTTCAGGAGTAACTAAAGTTTGAACAAATTTTAACAAATTAATCTTCATGTTAATGATATCCTTACCTGGAACATCAATTGACTTGTCAGCAATTTCTTTCTCTAATCTAGCAAGTTCTTCATCAACGTATTGATTTCTACCAGCGATAAATTGGTTAACAAGTAAAGCATAATATTTGATTTCATTTTTATAAATATTATCATCAACTTTTTTTAATTCTTCAATAAAGTCAGAAACGTATTCTCTTCTATCAATAATATTCATTCCAATAAATTTCTTTAAAGGTTCAATCATTGCTGGAATTATACCTGCATTCGGATCAAGGAATCCATCAACAGCTCTCTTGGTACCAATTCTTTCATTAACAAATTGAATCAAACCATTGACTTCAAATCCTTGAACAACAATGAATTTGTTAATATCACCTTTCTCCACAAACACCATTGAAGGATATTCAGAAATATGGTATAATTCTCTAATCCAATCAGTTGGTTCATCACCATTCTTTTGTGCTTCCGCAATAACAACTTTATCTAATTCCTTATGAAATGCATGAGAAAGTTCATCAAAAATGTCCTTAGCCTTATCACATTCTTCACAATCTTTCTCCTTAGTGAAAAGAATAAGAGCTGCCTTGTTTTTATTCTCAACAAATTTTTCAATATTACCATCATGAATTTGAACAACCTTTGATGGTTTCTTAACTTTTTGACCTTCAGCACCAATTTGATTTTGTAGAAAATTTGAAAAAAATTCAACTTCTCTTTCACCAATATAATCAACTGGATCTGATAATGCATCTGCACGGAATAATTTTAGTGTTGGATAACCCTGAATATTGTATCTTTTACCAATATCTTTTGACTTATCAGCATCAATTTCAACTATTTGAACATTATCATTTTTGGCATAAGATTCTGCAAGATGTTCCCATGCAGGTACCATTTGTTGACAATGAGAACACCATTCTGCATAAAATTTGACAAATGATGATTTACCAGAATTCAAAACAATGTCATCAAAATTGGATGAATCTGCAACAATAACGTTGCTTGCAACTGCTGCTGCAACTGCACTCAATGCAGATAATATAGTTGTAAAACGCATTTGTTTGACTACCAAATACTACAATTAATAAAAGACTAGTTCATCAGGACACGTATTTGAAAGCATCCATCTCAAGTCTAGTACTATTTTCAAGGCGCGTAATAATATATTACTACTACTATAGTTGCAGGCTGTGCAGGCTGTTGCCCAATTGGGCAGTTCCGTGAAGTAATCAATTTTTAACCTACTGAAAAAAAAATTTGAACTCTTTCAGCTGAAAAAACAGTGACTTTGTTAAGGATCAAAAACTTATGGATACTGTACCAAAAAAGAAGGAAATTAAGGTGTCACAGCTTTGTCATCTATGTCATTGCAGAAAAGCAGTTATGAAGAGGCCTAAAAATCTTCAAAAACTATGTAAAGAATGTTTCTTTCACGTTTTTGAAACCGAAATTCACTTGACCATTCAAAAAGAGAAGCTCTTCCAAAGGGGAGAGACTATTGCAATTGGAGCATCGGGTGGTAAAGATTCTACAGTATTGGCATCTATAATGAAAACATTAAATGAAAGATATGATTATGGGTTGAATCTTGTCTTACTATCTGTTGATGAAGGTATCGTGGGATATCGTGATGATAGTTTGGCTACAGTGAAGAGAAATCAACAGCAGTATCAAATGCCCTTGGAAATTGTATCTTACAAAGATTTGTATAACTGGACAATGGATGAAATCGTTTCATGTACTGGGGTTAAATCAAGTTGTACATATTGTGGAGTACTACGAAGACAAGCCCTTGATAGAGGTGCATTAAAGCTTGATATTCATCATGTAGTCACGGGGCATAATGCAGATGATATGGCAGAAACAGTTCTGATGAATCTTTTGAGAGGTGACACAGCTAGAATAGAAAGTTCAGTGAACGTAACTACAAACTCTTCAGGTTCTCCTGTTAAAAGATCTAAACCATTCAAATACACATACCAAAAGGAGATCGTCCTCTATGCACATTACAAGAAACTAGATTATTTTAGTACAGAATGTACTTATGCTCCAGAAGCGTTTAGAGGAACAGCAAGAGTATTATTGAAAAACCTTGAAGCTGCAAGACCTTCTTGTATTATTGATATTATTCATAGTGGTGAACACTTTAAACTAAAACCTAGAAAAGTAAGAGTTCCAACACAATCATATAAAAAACAAAACAAAGGATCAAAGAATGTTGATGAAATCGAAGTACGGCCTGACGGTTCTGTTTCTGTTTCTGTTTCAAAAGATGGTAATAGATGTGAACGTTGTGGTTATCTTTCAATGAATAAAATATGCAAAGCTTGTATTTTACTTGAGGGACTCGAGGCAAATAGACCTAAGCTTGACATTATCAAAGATGGTGATACTCCATCCACTGATGGTGCAGCAAAGTTGTCAAAGACATTAGAAACATTGACATTTTAATTCTTTATATACATTAATTACGATCAACTTATAAATAGTACGACTTGTAAAGAACTCCTTCCAAATCTTCTAACTGTTGTTCTGTGAAAAATTTAGAATCAATATGCCAAGTGTCCTGTCTAGTCTTTTTGAATTGACTTAATGCGTCCTTAGCAGCACGACCAATAACACCAGGGTAACCTGCACATTTGACTTCCAAAATACTTAGTATATCTGGTAACCAACTTGGTGGTGGAGTAGTATATGGAAATGCTTCAACGATTGCTCGAAGACCAAGTGTCGCACCATGAACAAGACCTACCTGTTCAGAAGTAAGTTTGATATTCTTATCAACTTTGTTTTTCCGGATAATTCTTTTAAATTTCTTGATATAAAATTGAATAATCTCATCCTTTTCTGATTGTAAGAACAAATGAATAAAAAGCTTCACATTTTGGGCATATTGCTCTCTTAAGTATACGTGGCGATTGAACAACATTTTGTAGGTTATTTCCATTAATTTTTTACGTTGTTCAGTTGTCCTTTCCAAAAACCTCACAGTACCATAAACTCCAAAAAATGCTAGCACATGTTTATATTGTGTAAGTTTTGGTGATGTCCAACCCATGTTTGTTTCAAGCATCTCTATGACTGTGTCGTGATCTTTTTCCTTGAATCGTATACTACCAAGAATCAGAAACAATGAATCAACGTTTATTTCAGCTAGATTACATGCATCCTTCACATCATCCAACTCAAGAACCAAAGGTAATATGTAGGGGCGAATATAATCAACAATTTCAATATTCAAAGAAGTTTTCAAAATTCTCAAAAGAAGTGATGATAATCCCTTTACATGATACATGAAAGGAGAGTTCACAATCTCTTGTGGTGTTTTCCCTTTATTCTCTTTAGCAAGTTGGATAGTTCTAGTAAAGAAATGTTTGAAGTGTTCGTGGAATATAACATTCTTGGCATGTTCAATTGAGCCCATTCCTGTTTCGTCTCTCTTTATTTCAGAAATGTAGTCATCAAACTCAATTTTATCCGTATTTCTGTAGAAAAGTATGTTGAATAGCACGGCAGATGCCTCTTTTGAGATTACATCGTATGGATGTGCTAGAATTTGAAACATTCGGTGGGTAAGTTCATCAAAATCATGAAACTTGTTTAGGGAAGAATCAAGATAACCTTCCAAAAATACAAGACGGCAGCTCAACGCAAAGGGTGACTTCTTGTGATCATTATCCACCTCAAAATTACATAATAGTCTTAGTAATCTTGGCGTTCTTCTAAAATCAAAATGACTTGATAACCACCATGAGAATATCGTCCATGTGTTATAGGTAGACTGAGATAAATGATGCTCAAAAATATCTTTGATTCTTATGCATATTTGTTCCTCAGCAATCAGCCTGGCTTCATCGTTGTTTTTGCAAGCAAAAAGAATACCACAAAACAGTTCACTGACAGCAACATGGGTAGGTTTTTCGTCACTTTTGAAAAGCTCATCAGCAATAGCAAACAGATCTAATAAAGTCACATTCTTGATGTAATCATAGATGATTAGATTGGTGATAGAGGTGAAAAAGTAAACGATACCTGGTAGAAATGCTGATGTAGACTCCGATTCGTCGATATGTGTTTTCAGGAGCAGAATAAGCCATTCCTTCGTAACATGAGCTGCAAAATCTTTTACTGCAGATTTATCGTTTTCATTAAAGTTTGGATCCATTATGTTCATAGGTTTTACCACATATAGTTCTTTATTCCATGGGTACAATGGCACCCATTGTTTATTATCAATAAAAAAGGCAGGATTATCAACTTCTTGTATTTCTTTTAGAAAGGAATCAGGGCTATTCTCTTCGACTATCTCTTTGAAAAGAACGACGCTTGGATCCTTGGGTCTCAAAGAAAGCATATTTTGTAAATCATAATCATTGTAAGCTCTTGATTCAACGGTATCCATAATTGAAGCAATCCAAAACATCCCCTTTTTAGATATTTCAGGATGTGAACCATCGACATATTTTACCATTGTAGTGAGCACATCCTTTTGTAAGGGGATTTCAAGATGGGATTGAATTGTTGAAATCAATTCCATAATAAGCAAGGTAAGTTTCCAATTCAAATCTTTCGATAAATGAGATAATTCTGTTCTTACCAAGTTCTCCAGATTTTTCAATAATGATTCCCTCTTCTTAGCTTTTGCAAGTTTCAACGCAGCAACTTTATTATCAACATCGTAATCTGGTGGTCTTATGACATCTAGCATAGATTCGTCAAAAATGCACACCAATGCAGGTACCTTCACGTACTTTTTCAAAGACCTGAACAATCTCATACTAGTGGTACTAACTTCAGGATCCTCCATTTGAGCAGACTTAAATAGCAAATCTTCATACTTTGGAAGCATTGTAGAGCTCTTCTCAACCAAACCACGTAATTTCTTCTTGTCAAACATCAATAAGATATTGAGCAAAATTTCTTTAGTGTTGTTTGAAAGCGCTAACTCCCAATCTTTGAAAATATTGAAAATAGCACTTGTACAATTCATAACTCGGTTTAAAGATGTTCCAAGAACAGAAGCAGCATGTGCGGCAGTAGCTCCATAAGGAGATGCTGATAAAGACACTAGATCTCTGATGAGGGTCTTGTCTAATTTGGTAGGGAGTCTGGTACAACATGAGATACTGACTCTACTGCAGTGATATACGACAAGTCTAGAAGCCAGAACGGTTCTAGTGTATGGTGCGAATACCCCTGGAAGTTCCAACAATGAAACAAAATGCAAGTTATCAGTGTGTAGCTCATCATCTGCTGAATAATAGCCACAGTCTGTGAGCCATGTGCTGGTGCATTGAATCACTTTACTTGTAAGTTCGACAGAGCCATCTCGTTTCACTAGGCACTTCATAAGAGTACTTAATGCTTTCCCAATAGAATCTCGAGTCATGTGGAGTTTCCTATAGGATGGATTCACAGCTTTACTTAGATCATCTGAAAAATATGAGCCATAGGAGTAGAGAATTGGAGCTCTCTTAGTCAAAGTTGGATCGATTGCATCAATAGAATCGCTTAGATTAGGTGTAGCTGTTCTAGTTGGAATTTCACTTTCAAACTCAGTTTCATTGATAGCAATGTTTACATTGTGGTCCACTTTTTCAATTTCTTCTTCGAGCTCTTTATTGATGGGATTGATATGGGAGCCATCATCATCCAGAACAACATCATTAGTATTTAATTTTGCCGAATCCAATTGTGAGACCACAGAATTGTCTTGTCTCATGTGTTGCGCGTTAACGGAGCTGATGGAATCACTTTCAGGTAAATTTACCAGAGATGGTGATGATGAAATTGATTCCCTGGATAGCAACTTCAATCTATCGAGATGTTTATTCTCCAATATAGGTTCTTGATATGACTGATCAAACAAACAACAAACACCTTTTATCAAACCTTCAAGTAGTTCAACATGAAATCCAATTTTATCTGTTTCATCTAAAGTGACTTTAGATGATGTATTTAGAATTTTTGACATGCGGATAATATAATCAATAGAGGGAGTAGCAATTTTCTCGAAGCAATCTGCAATAGAGTCCACTTCAGACGCAGAGGGCATGTACCATTTGTAATCTAGATATTTGAGTTCAAATCTGATATCGGAAAACTGGAATCCACCCCAACACTCTTCAGAATACTTTCCACCATGCTCTTCTAACCACTTATTGGATATCAATCGTTTTTCAAGTGGCTTTAAGCAAGATATAGTAGACAATGAGCAACTTGCAATCATGGCAGCGCATAAAGCGGCTGTTCCTTTCAACTTGTCTGTGTATGATAGAATAAAATTCTGAATATCTGGTAAGTATGCTAAAATCTCAGTCGTTGCACCAGAAATTGCACCAGATAGAATTCTCATATCCCAAATCAATCTTTGATCCTTTGTCAAAATGTCCTGTGATCTTGAAATTCCGGCTCCATTTTGGATTTCCTCAATGATTTGTGGCATGAAATAATCATAGAATCTTTTGAATTGAGATACGGGGTTTCTCCTAACAATAGTCTCAGCAATATTGCAAAAAACCAAAGCCACTTCGTGTTTAACATTACCAGTAACATATTCATAAAATTTATCGGCAATGACATCAAAGAGTTCATCACTTACAGATTCCATTAGGGCCCCGAAACAATATGAAATAAGGGCGCATGCTTGAGCTTCAATGTTAGAAGTATCGTCGATAGCAGGAGCAGTTTCCAGAAATTTAAAACAATTCTCACAGAAAAGAGTCAGAAACTCTTTAAAAGATGAGGTGGCTGACTTCAAAGCCTCTAATTCGAAATCGGAATCATATTCAAATACTTCAGGTAATGCATCTCCACTAAATTGGCCGGTGGATGGTGCAGACTCGTAAAATTTAGCTTCTAGATATGCCAAATGTTGCGTTGTAAAATCAGTTGCAATTAGGCCACCATCGCCTAATCCTTCAGTCAAGTCGGCAAATGGTATAACTACAGCAATGCAAGTTATCAAATCAGTAGTCGATATTGTTTTTTCTGGATCATTCGAGTCGATAGCCGGAATAAGCATTGATAATAATCTAGGAATGTGTACTCTGTATACAGGAAGCAACGACATGATTCTCGCCAGTTGAGAAAATTGGTTTATAACAATTGGAATCCGGTGAGTAGAATGAACAGATTCAAATGATGAGTACCAATCTAGTAGCAACGTATCCAATACCATTTGAGGTTTCATGAAACACAATACTTGTAGAGCTTCGTTGTAGCGTTTTCTAATCCCAGAGTTCTTTGCTTGAGCTCCAAGATTAATAAGTGGTAGTAAAGTTTTCACAACGTCTTCAATGATAGAGTCATTCAATTTCAACTTATCTGGTAGTCCCACATAGTTAGGATGATATAATGGCACAAGATCACGATCGGATTTCTCACCCTGAACTCTCATATGTAAACTAAGTGCAAGCTTTTTAACAACTTCAGCAATAACGCCAGACCAGGGACCAGAATTAGATGGGTGAATCATGGTGAATATTGCATCCGTATACGTTTTCAGTAAGTCTAGAACACCTCCCTTCTTGAATGCGTGTTCTGCACTCAAAGAATTTATAACTATTTGAGCGATAGACTTGCAATATTTAGACATTCTATTATCTCTGTGACGAATTTGGGATGAGAGAAATAGTTGATTGATCATAAACTTGAATTGCTGTTCTGTAAAGATACCATGTACGCCACGGTAACTAATTTTATTGTTTTCGGATGTTGACTTAAGCTCTTCTACACAAATATTCATTATTAGACTTAAAAGGTAATTGATTTCAGTGTCTGATTTATTATTCAACCATATTTGAAAGAAAACGGGGAGATAATAACGAATATCATATTTGCTAAACTCTGTCTGACCATTAGGTTTCATTGTGGGCTCTTCAAAGCTAATTGGTAGAAGAACTGTAAGGTGAATCAAACAACTCGAAACGTTTTGATTAGTGAATTTTGTCATTATTTTTTCCATCAACTGTGGGATGCAATGAGGTTCGAAAAAAGGTTTTACTATTAACGCAAAGGCGATAAGTTTTTTGAATCTGGTATCTTTCATCGTTGGACCAAAAGTGATTGGGCTACCAACTGTGACGTCAAACTCCTTATACACCGGTTCCCAATCTAATCTCAACCCCGACTTAATGAGAAGCTTTCTTTCTCTGCTTAATAGATTCAAAGCCTGTGTATAAAAACTAATGTCTATGTTCTGACCTCTTGACAAACACACTGCGTAGTAGACTTTAATAAGCTTTGCTGTGATACTCAAAGGAATCACCAAACCCATCTTCAACAAATTCTTCAACTCTTTGGTCCAATATTTAAGAGTGATGATTGAGGCAGACTCTGGCTCGACTTTCAAGATTGGAGTTGAGTTTTCAGCTGCTTCATCGTCCTCATCCTCTGATGAGTTGTAGTAGTCACTATCATCTTCGTTTTCGTCATCTTCGTTAGCTTCACTTTCGTGGCTATGTAGAGTTTCAAACTTGTTACCATCCAAGCCTGGACTCAATCCAGAGTGAATATATTCGTCCTTATCTTTTTGACCCAAAATTACACTCTGGGCTTCTTCTAGATCTTCTACGCTAACAGTAAGGTTCCCTTTAAGATCTAAACTTTTCGCTGATATGTAAATATGGGCAATGATATGACTCAAATAAATATACTGATCCTTGATAGTTTCTGTCTTATACGGAAACAATTGTTTGTTCTTCAATCTTCTCTTTTTGTTGGTTGCATAAAATTTGGATTTGGGGTCTAACAGTTGCTGGTCTGCTTCTTCATCATTGTTGCTGACATCAAGATCATAAGTTTCCAGTCGATCAAATTCCTTATTCATGTATGGAGAGAATACCCTTTGATGAGAATCATTGAGTTTTGATGATGAGCTGTAATCAAAGTTAGAAGCATAACCAAGATTGACAGGACGCTTTGCAACAGGTCTTGTGAAAATTGAGTCTGAAACAGGAGAGCTCATTGCAATTACTTGAGATTTCAAGGTCAAGAAAAAACAATTCAATTGAAGTCAGAAATTCAAACACAAGAACTGGTTTCAATTCCGAAATCAAAAAACTGAATTATTTTGCTAACTCGTGTGATTAAGAGATTGTAATTTAGTCAGTACAAGGGCAAAAAAAAAGATTTAAAATAATTTCAAGTTTTTGCTATCAGAGATCACAAATTTGAATTCATGCGCAGGCAGCAGAATCAAAGAACCCAGTCCCCGTCATTAGAAATGATCATTTTACATATTCAATATTTCAACCTAGCAATAGTCAGATAGATTTCAAAGGGCTTTCTATAGTTACTGTTTAATGGACGACGCTTAAAGTGAAGATGCTCTAGGTGTCGATGGTTTGTTCAAAACATTTCGTTTCAAACAAGGTAACTTGAGTGTGGACACTTACGCTCAACAATTCCTAGTTTTAGGAAGACGGTAGTGTCCTGGAGAAGCAGAAAATGTTAGAACAGCAAGATTTATTGCAGGTTTGAAAACAGAGTTAATTTTTCAAGCAATTCATGTCCGACATTTCGTAATGTCAAAAGCTATTGCAAATGCCAAAATTACGGAATCCTCTTTAGCACATACGAATAAAACTTTTTCTAACAAAATTCAAGCTAAGTATAAGCAGTTTAGGGAACCCAAGGCTAATTTCAAAAATTTCAAGAAGAAAGGTAAAGGAGTTGGCAAGAGAGATACTAAGCATTCGTAATTTGAAACAAGATTGTATGATATTTCTTCCAAATAAAATTCTATTTTAGTACAACTAATTTCTGCTTTAGTTAGTTTGACAAATGAACTGTCGAATATTTCACAATAATCACCTTAACAGAAGTATTTACAGAACAAATAGTAGCTGCCAAACCTGGAACTCAACTTTCATCGCATGAATTCGATCAATCATATCAAGAATTTCTTCAACATTGTCAATAGCTCTTGCAACTTCGATAAATATTTCTTTGCTTTACAACAGCAGGGTTTTTCTTACTGCAACGCAGCAATTACAACAATCATTCAAGAAATAGCACATCATGAACCGTCTAAAACACAGATGAACCAAGCCTATCTTTTGTCGCATCAATTATTCTGCAAGCACATTTCAAATAACATGCTTTATTGGGACAAGACAGTGAACTCAGTGCTCAAAATAAAATGTGAATTTACTTGATAATTACAAAAACTGTCAATATTGGTAGATATAATATAGATAAATACAATGATGTGACTACTTATGATCCTCGCCACCCAACAACTACTTTAGGAAACCAATTCAAGGATGTTTCTAATACCTTCTTGAGCTCTCTAACAACTCACCTTCGATTGAGTTACCCTCGTGAATAACTGCAATGAATATTTCCCGTCATACCCCACCTGTGTCGTTATGATAGAGTCTAGAACCAGCACTTCATTAGATCATCTATTGCAGTTAAAGTTGAATGGTCACTATCCTGGTCATTGCCTAGTACTATATTGATCAGCACCCGCTGCTTTCAGTCTTTGACGTGATATTTATTCAGCCTCCACTTGATAAGCAAATCACAAAACAAGACACTTTCCAACAGTGCCTTAGTAATACTCGATGTAGTACCTAAAATGTAGAAGCTCCTTCTCGTTTACAGCTATATTTATACAGAGTAGTGACATGTCAGAAAATGAAGAGAAAGTAATCATGTTCTTCAAGCGTTGTAATCGATAAAAAGATATTCTTCAATCCCTTCAACATGTAGGAAATCAGATACTAAATTAGGTGACTCTGCTTGTAGCAATTCAACTACCGACAAATTCAATTATTCAATCACCAATGTAGACATCATCTGCTTTTGATAAGGTGAGCTTTAGGTATTTCTGCGTTTCAAATTTCCGGTACACAGGTTGCATTCAACTCCTAGTATTATCTTAATGTTCTTTAGATTTGAACGCCCAGCGTTTTGATATCTAAAATTTAGAGACTTAAGACCACTGACTTGATTGTAGAGTCACACATCAGTCACTAACGTACACGTAGAGTCAAGTCAGTTATGCACTGTCCCATATTGGACGTAGATAATCATCGCCCATCAAATCTCAAGAACTGTCAATGTTGCAATTGCTACCAAAAAAGAGTCGTTCATCTGGCATTGATTCACTGTGTCCAAAAGTTTTTTTTTTAAAGTTCAGGGCTAATCTTGCTCCGACAGCTACTTGTGTGAAGATTCAATTACATAAGCGTCAAGACATTTCAAAGTAGTTCTATAATTCATTGTTTTTAGTATAAACACCATTATGCTATGCCATACTATGCACCACCCATCCCAGCACAGTATGCTAGTGACCAAGTCCTAGACATACCATTATCTAGCCAAGCTTGCTGGAAGTTGGGCTGGCTGAAAAACCGCCAAGCTTTAACTGGATCAACCATAGCACAATTCAGCATCAAAAGACCTTTCCAGCCGCCATCTATAGATTCAGCAAGCGAGCTTAGTTGCATCTGATTCCATTCTTCAGTAACAAATTCACTATCACGCACGTAATTACTCACTGGTGTGATAGGTATCATATGAATTCCGTGTATATATTCTTTGTTCATTCCAAAATATGTGGCATGATCTACCTTGTTTTCGAATAAAATTCCGGAAACTTTATTCCCAATAAAGTTTGGTGGCATGATATTATTGCTATTCTTGTATAACATGTACATTCCTATTGCACGTTTCTCAATTGCAAGAATTAGTGACCCTAATGTATCCAATTGTTTGTTACCAGTAACATAACCCCATAACTTAACAGCATAGTGTGCATGGTAGTCTTCACTTGAACTTTCCTCATCTTTGCCATCACCATGAGCAAATAAACCATTTGCAAAACTATGACCATTGTAAAAATCAAATGATCGCAATTGAGGGAAATACGGATCATTTGAAACTGGATTACAATAGTCTCTAATCAATGTTTCAACCCATGGTCTAGCCTTAGTAAGCCAAGATTGATCTCCAAACTGGTTGTCCACAAGGGCAACTATCGCAGCAGCATGAACGTGGTAGCCATAATGAAAGTGATGATCGTTATAAAAACAATTACCAAAGTCACAATAAAAATTTCCATCAGACAAACCTGAAGTTGAAATTATTCCCTTCCACTTATTGTCATAACATAAAGGCGCCTTTTGTGTATTGTCAATGAATCGCTGGAAGGCTAGTTTCATTTTATGAAGCATGGTCTGAGTCAAGTTCTGATTTTTTAGAACAAACGCAGTTACATAAAGAATAAATGCACCTTTGTCTAAAATTTTACCAGAAGTGTACATTGAGTCGGTATCTGATTCATTAACAACATCGAAAGAATCGACCTCAGCACTAGCAACTTTCTCGATAAAACTTTTAGCAGCATCAGAGTAACCTTTGACTCCTCTCTGATCTGACCAGGGATCTAAAAGCAAGTCCTGTGGAAGTAATTTCTCTGTCATGGTGAATTGGTTTATCAAAAACGCAGTCATTGGACCTTTGCAAGTCGAATCTAATACGAGTCCGTCCAATCGTGCTATTCCTAGTTCAGATTCCATTGAATCAACATGATGGGGTAAAAACCAATGAAGTACTTTTCCTGAAGTTGAATGTCCCAAGGTTTTATAATTGAATGTGTAAGAGTATCTTTCTTTTATAGTTTTACCAGATAATGAGCAATCAACAACGTAAGCACCGGCGGCCATATCATAATATGATATTGTGTTTTCGTCACTCAGTTTAGCTATCTGAATGATTGTATTTGTGTGATTTGGTTGACCAATAATTGAGTGAGGAGACTCCTGTGTGAAGACATTGTTCGAATAAACAATCCATTTTGTGTTATCAAACAATACTGCAAGATACTTGTTCAATCCATTGGATGTACTACCGAGATTTTGAAACGATTGAACACCAACCTTTGATGCAATTCGAGGAGTTATATTTCCTGAATAGTTCCCTGTTATGAAACCCATTCCTTGAACTAGATGAATTTGTAGTTCACCGGAAGCTGTTGAAAACTTCAATCCGGCACTGAATCTTGTTAAATCGCCAACAGCAAAATCAAAACCTTGCTCAAATTCAGCTGCACTGAGCATCATTGAGCAGATGCCGACTGGATTGAAAAAGTACTTTACTGGGTTTGTATTTGGATCATCGCCAAAAACTCTCTGATTTGCTGATGTATGAGAAATACCCAGTCCTTTGAACTGATTATCATTTGACTTCCAAATACTATAAGGATGAGTCCAAACTGGTAAATTCTGTTCCTCTACTAACAAGTTCCCATAAAAATTATTTGTTTGAACAGGATGATTAGGGTTGTTGTAAAATTTAGGCAATTTTACAGGATGAGTATTTGACATTGATATGTAGCCAGGTGGTGGATTCAAGGATATTGCATTGTGAAACACATCATCTTCACCTGTACTGATATATCTTCCGTAATCTCTGGCAGGAACTGGTGGGGGTGCTGACATTGTTTACTAAGAGCTTGTGTTATAAGTGCATTAGAACTGATCCGAAGTATTTTCGGCCTAAGCGATGTTCAAAATGTTTCCATATATTAATCTAGCTAGAATTTTATAGGACTTATAGTTCAGACGTTAAATCATGGTGAAGAAAATAGTGAAGGTTTGTGGTATCAAAACTACTGAAGCTGCAGAAGTCTCTATCAGAAATGGGGCATCTTTGATTGGTACAATTTTGGTCCCCAATCGTGGACGTACAGTAGAACCAGATGTTGCACGAGAACTTAGTAGAATTTGTAAGGAAACCAGAGAACGGAGACATTCAAAATATGTCAATTCTATTGATCTTTTAAATTATGTGAGAAGTGTTGAGTTGACAGGACCTGAATGGTTTGAAAAAGTTGCAGATATTATAAGTGAAGAAGGACCATACTTGGTAGGAGTTTTCCGTAATCAACCAATTGAAGAAGTGAAACAAATAAGTAATGATTTAGGAATTGATATTGTACAATTACATGGATCTGAAAATATTGATGAGTTTGTGCAAGCTTTAGATAAACCTGTGATTCCTAGATTTGTGTTATCAAAACCAGGTATTGAAAATGCACTTAAGACTCATGAATTTTTAATCCCATTACTGGACTCAGAAGCTGGTGGTGAAGGAAAAGTTATAGACTGGAAAGATGCTGCAAATTTCGGTATTGAAATGAATGGAAGGTACATTTTAGCAGGTGGATTGAATCCAGAAAATGTGGAAAGTGCATTGAAAGTTCCTGGATGTTACGGAGTTGATGTTAGTGGAGGGGTTGAATCCAATGGAGTTAAAGATCATTCAAAGATTGAATCTTATGTCCTCAATGCAAGATCATTAAATAATAATATGATAATAAGTTAAGGAATAATTTATAGAGCTTATATAAATTACTTAATGATGAAGCACTTATGAAGAACCAGAAATGAAGAACCATTTGTCAACCGATTTGTCAATTGGAGCTGGTGGTAATGGGTTTGCTTCTGGAATTTGGACTTCAGCAGTGTGATATGGAGAATCAGCTAAAGTAGTGTTAGTTAAAACAACACCCTTGTTATCTGCAGCCTTACCAGAAATCAAGTTCTTCCAAGATTCATGACATTCAGCAATAACTTCTTCAGCGTACTTTTTGTTCTTACATTCACCGTTGAATGCGAAAACGTTTTCTGGCTTTCCATCAGGAATTTTGTAGATTCTGAACCATTCATTAGTTGCTCTTAATAATCCTGGTAAATGTTTTTCAACATCTTCAACATCTTCTAATTTAGAAGCTAAAGGATCGTTAACATCGATTGCAATAATTTTCCAATCAGTTTCACCTTCATCCAATAAAGCCATAACACCTAAAACCTTGACTTGTTTAACTTCACCAGGGTATGAAACTGCTTCACCAATTTCACAAACATCTAAAGGATCGTTATCACCTGCAGCATTAGTTTCTGGGTTAATAACGTTAGGATCTTCCCAAGTTTGTGGGAAAGCACCATAATTGTGAATGTAACCCTTGTGTGGGAAACAGTTTCTGACAAATCTTAACTTACCCTTTTTAGTGTCTTGAATGACTGGGTTAAGTTCTTGTTCCTTTGTGATTTCTAACTTAGCGTTAGTCCATCTTGGAACTTCGACAACCATATTCAAGATCTTCTTAGATTCATCTGCGAATAAAGGAATGTCGTGGAATGGGGAAACTGGCTTGCCATCCTTTTCGATGTAAACCTTGTAGTCTAAGGTGTTTGCAGCACCAACTTGTCTAGTAGTGTAACTCATTGAGATTGTGGATATGTAGAGCAAACAATTGAACAATGTCAGGCCCGACAAGAACCACACCTCCAGGTGGATCCAGATGTGTCTAAATATATCAGGCCCAGGGAGAGGGCTGCACTCCCCCCGCTCGACGACGAGGACGACGATTCGAGTCTCCATTTGCTCGCTCCAGTGGAACTTTCCAGCTTCTGGTTTTGCGCAAAGTCACGTGTACTACAATCAGATCAGATTACATACACAAATACTAAAGAACAGTAACTATCTCACTCAATACATAATGGTGGCTTCGTATCCAGGTGGGAAGGCGTCTGGTAAAAGGGTGACCTTACCCTTATCGTTGTAAACAGCATCGGAATCTTCGCAATCAACATTGTAGCTTTTACAAATGGACTTTATTTCGCTACTCAAACCAAGTTCATCTCTTGCAATCCATAAAATAGGCCTTTTGGAGTCACCGATTTCAGGTGGTTGGTAATCTAAGTCACATGTCAATTGCTTTGAAATTGGGTAATCCCAAAAATCAGGCATGAAAGGCTTGTAGAATGAATAGTCTGTATAATTCTTAGGTTTGAAAAATCGTTTAATAGCTTCTCTCATTCCTAGTTTGGATCCATCCGGCAACCCTTGAAGATTTTCCATTGGTTCAACCCCCTCCTTATTTTGAACTTCAAAACCTGATGTCTTATTTAGGCTGGAATTCATTTCATGATATGGCTCATTGAGACTATTATCAACTTTTGTGGAATGTGTGTTGCTTTTCTCTAAAGTACCACCAAGACTTTCAGCTTTCTTGGTTTCTGAATATTCATCCTGTTTCCTATTTGATGTGTTCTCAGAGTAATCCTCGTTGGCTTTAAGGGTGTTATTATCGTATCCATTACTGTTAGAATCTTCATTAAGATAGTTTTGCCCCACTTCAATAATTTCAGCCCTACCTAGATCCTTTTGAGCATAAGCACCATTAATTACTCCTAGTGGAACGGTATCTAAAACTGGTTCAAATTGTCTCCTGAGGTAAAGATGTGCCAAAACTGTCAATGCAAGCCATACTGATTCAAGTACCACACATGGCCAATTCTTTTGCATCACAAAGAGACCAATAAGACAAATTTCTGCAAGATAAACTCCAACAAAAACTTCAAATAATGCCAATGGATAGTTTCTTCCTCTGTTATCAACGGTGTGACCAGAAACATAAACTAATGAATACATTTGAGCAATTGCAATTAAAATAAAAGCAATTGAGGTGAAAACAATGATAATTGGTGCAATAATAGCATAGCAAAGCATAATAACAGTAAATAAACCAAATGAACCATACATTACTCCCCATGATGGTGATGATAACTGAATATCACGGTTCCATTTTTGACGTGGTGTTTTATCAAAAACTCTGCCAATGATGAAAGATAAAATCAAACCTGTAATTTGTGCCAACATACCAGAGCTAATTGAAAGTCCTTGAAGCAACATATAAGAAATGTAGAAATTAGAAGCTGGAGGTAATTGCTCTGACAACATCATCATTGCTTGTGATGGATCATCAATAATAGATGTAACAACTGAAGATGCTGCTGATGTACCTGTTGTAACAATGAAAACTTGAATTACTTGGAAACCAAAAAACCACTGCTGCGTCCAAAAATCTAATTGCTGGACTGTGATACATCCACCAAGCTTACCCATCCATTTTATTATAGGAGGTACCAAAGACATCAAAATTGATAGCAAAACTGATGGTAAAATACCAGTGATAATACCCATTAACACGTCTGGCATATTGTTAATGAATCTCAAAAAGTGAACTTTTTCTGTCAAATAATTGATGTTTGATATACAACCAACCACAGCAACTGGTATAGCCCAGAATATAATCATCAATGTTAAAAAGGCTTGAGCCCCACTTCTCTTTGACTTTCTTGCAGCAAATCCAAGACCAGCATTCTTCCAAATTATTTCATTGGGGAAAAATCCTTGAAACTTTCTTGACTTCCTCATACTTTCAATACCATCAATGGCTTGGTACGCTCTTTGAAGTTCAAGGTGTTCTGAGAATTGTAAGAGTACAGTACCAACCTTTTCCAAACTATCAGAAGATTCGGCAATAGACTTTTTATTCTCTTCAATCTTTAGATTAAAATCATTGAACTCTTCAATTCCATCATTGAAAACATTTTTCTTCTTACCAATTATAGGCTTATAACTATACTTTGGTAGTTTTTCTTCCTTTATATAACTGACAATTTGATTAGGTGGATTTGGGACCTCAACATCTTTTCCTTTCTCCAATTTCTTTTCGGTTTTCCGTTTGATACCAATACATTTGCTAATCACTTTATGAAAAGCTCCTTCGAGTTTTCCCTGAAGTTTTGTGCGTTTTTCAAAAGCTTCCCTTGCCTCTTTCGTATCTCTTGTAATTGTTATGTTACTTGCTGCGGGAAACAACCTTTTGAGATTTTCCTCTTCCAATAAATCTTCCGGTACATTATCAAGAAGCAAAACTTTTGAGCTTGGTAGACTGTTGTAAAACGCAGTGCATTGTAAACTGTGTCTGAAACCTGTGTAATACACCAATTCGGAGTAAATACAATAAACAACGAATCCAAAAAATAACCAAGAACAGAATAGGTGGGCAAATACCCTCCACTTGTGAGTATTGTTAGAGTAAGATATTATATCAAACCCACTTTTGTTTCCACCTCCTGTTGCATTGATTGCAAATAAAACAGGCCATAAAATCAACCCAGAAAAAAGACCGACATTTGCCCAAAGCATCAAATATCTCAGATAAAAATAGCCATCAATTCCAGTATGCTGAATGAAGAATTTAGCAGGTCTAGAAACCAAATCTGGAAACCAAGCAAAGGCGGAGTGTGCCAAAGGTGGTGATCTCAAATGAGCTGGTAACAATTTGTTTGTAGTTCTTGGTCTGTATACATTAGCATATTTGTTTCTGAGAAGAATGAATATTCCAATGAAAATGGCAAATATAATCAAATTAAAAATCAATGATGACACAAATGCAGATGTCGAAGAGCCTGAGTCTGCCATTTTGTCTAATTATGTGGTTGAAGTTTCAAAAACTAATTAGAAATGAACTCCGAAGAACGGCTGCACATATTTTGTGCTAAACGAGGAAAGATGAGCTTTTAAAAGATAAGGTTTATTGAGGTTTCTCCCTAAAGATTATCCATCCATAGTGTGGGACAGGCAAAAACAGCTGTTTTACGTTTGTCGTGCCTGGGAGTGGGACGGTACTTTGGCATAAACAACAACTGTCAAACAAAAGTCGAATTTTATGAGGGTCTCCCTAAATTCCCCCATTTTGGACTCTCGGTCCAGCCCTGTGGGCCAAATTACTGTAGAACTCGTGTTTAGTATACAGCGCTAAAACTGACTTGGATTATCATCTGCATCTGCGTTGAGCTAATTTAGAAGCTTCAAGGATTATTGCCTATCAAATGCTGTTACTGTATAACAGTTGGGTGACTATTTGAAATAGGTAGAACCACAACATCAGCAGATACTTCTTTATTATGATAGTGTTTCACCACACAACTTGGATCTTCAGACTAGTATTTATTTACTCTTTGTAACTCATTCCTTGCATGTTTTAATAATCGTAAGCTGAATAAAGGAATGAACCAAAAAATCAAAGTTCTCTCCAAGACAAGTTATCAAGTTTGTGAGCAGGAAAAGTTCAGAACACGAGCTGCTTTAAATTCCAATATGTCTCCTTGTTACTTATGAGTGTTACGTTTATACTATCTAAAAATTTTAGATCTCTTTCACGTTTACAATTGAATTAAAACTGTGCAATCAACAAAGTAGTCTACCTTTTTTGGTGAGTGTACTTATTCAAAGAGAAAGAAATGGTGAAAACCTGAAAGCAATTTTATTTTTGTAAAAATTCCAAGATTAGCTGGAAACGGACACTAATAGAGACGAGTATATACAAGCTGAACTTGTTGATTCATCATCACAGATTTCAGGTATGGTTAGTAGTTTTTTGAACTTAAAGCTTTCATAGATTGTAGTTAAAGTGAGATTGTTTCTTTTGAATCAAAACACACAACTATCCTTTGTTTAACCAGAGAGGCAAGTAACAGATTTGTAATTTGCTCCCATAAACGGTGAAAAGTTTTGACACCTTATGATTGAGTCTGTAATGGTTGTCAGTCAAATTGGTAACTTTTCATGTTAAAGCTGTCTTACTCGAGCTTCAAAAACAGTCAATACCTTACTAATTCTTCCATAATTGGAATAGACTTTGGAAGCAAACAAAGAGCAACTTCAATCAATTTCTATAATGAGAACTCAAAACGCATCACGTGACCCTGAAAATATTACTACGTACAAGTAACCGCAAAAATTTATTTAAAAAAAATGCACGCGTAGCTCAGTGGTAGAGCAGCAGATTGCAAATCTGTTGGTCACTGGTTCAAACCCGGTCGCGGGCTTATTTTTTTCTAGTTACTGAAATAGAGTTTTCAAACTTTGAGAAAGAGATCAAATTTTCAAACAAAATATTTGATTCATAAGCGAAATTCCTGGAAAGAGCGCCAGAGCCACAAATTCGATCGTTGAAGGAACGAACACGTTGAGAAATTCACAGATCCATTCTGGAAATTTCATTATTACAGCTTTTCGATTTCCTTTTTTTTGAGCAAACCATTCAACTACCAAAACCTGTATGTATCCTGAATAAGAAGTGAAAAATTGAGAGATATTTCTGTGATTCTAATTCAAAGAAGAAGCGTATACTAACATCAAAGTATAATACAGGAATATGTCCGAGGTTCAGATTCCTGAGATTGAAGCACCAAAGCCAAGAAAATTCATCAAGCAACCAGATGTTCAACAAAGAAACAAATTGGTTGCTAAATTAAATGATGAAATCAAAACTATTGAAGCATCAATTGACGCTGTCACCAAACAAATCGAACTAACTTCTATTTCTAAGGAAGACATTGCTAAGCGTCAAGATTTAGCTGCTGAGTTGAGAAAGATTATTGCATCTCAAGAAGATACAAAAAAGCAAAGAAATCATATCAATGAACAAGTGAGATTACTTGATCAATCTATTAAGAAGAAGGTTGCTGAAATTACTGCCAAGACTTCTAAATACAATTTCAAGACAACTGAAGATATCGACAAGAAGATCAAAAAGTTAGAATCTGATATTGAATCTGGCTCCTTAATGTTAGTCGAAGAAAAGAAAGCTTTGAAGGAGATTACTTCATTGAATAAATTAAAGAAGGATTTTGCTGGTATTGCACAAGTTCAAAAATCTATTGATGCTGATAAGGAAAAGATTGCTGAATTAAAGAGCAAGTTAGCTGGTATAACTAACAAAGAGATTCAAGCTAAATTTGAAGAGGTTACCAAAAATTTAAATGAAATTAGTAACAAGAACCAGGATATTCAAAAGAAAAGAGATCAATTATTTGATAAAAAGAGAGCTTTGAATAATTCTAAACATGAAGCTCTCAAGCAAATCAGGGAAATTAGAGATCAATTTGACAGGAAGTTTAAGAAATTCCAAGCAGAGATTGCTAACGAACGTAAGAAGAGAGAAGAAGAGGAAAAGGCATATAATTTGTCTTTGGAGAGAAAGGATATTCTCAAAGAGATTGAAGAACTTGAAGCAAGTGCACATTCATTTACCAATGAAGCAGTTGAACAGATCAAATCTACGATCAGATTACTCAAGCCAAATTATGTTTTTGAAGATGAGAAGAACGCTTTAGACGAAATCGATTCATCATCTACCGATAAAGCTGATACTAAGGAAACTGAACTCAAGCTTCCAGAAGGTGCAGAACTAATTAAAAAGGAAGAGGAAACTTTCTTTGCTGGTACCGGTGGTAAGTCCAAGAAGGGTAAAAAGGGTAAGAAACAAAACAAGGGAGTTGATAGAAATATTATCAGTAGTTTAACATTAATTGGTATTTCTCCACTTCCAAAGGATGAGAGTGAATTTGAGGAAGTTGTTGAAAAATTAAAAGTTAAATTAGAAGAAGAAAAGAAAGCAGCTGAAGAATCTAAAAAGAAGGCAACTGAAGCTATCAACAAACAAATTGCTGAATTGAAGGAGAAGGCAGCTGATTTAGGTAAGCAAATTTTAGAAGAATTATCCAAGGAGAAGGAAAGAAAGGAAGCAAAGGAAGCAGAGAAGGTTACAGAAGGTGAGGAAAAGGAGGAAGAGGAAGAAAAGAAAGAAGAAGAAGAAGAAGCAAATTAAAACTTGCTTTTAGCTCTGTAGTTACTTTCAATTTTATATTTCTCTCAATGTTTATAAAAATTACCTTAGATAACACTATTTTAAAAAAATTCTATTTTGTATTTTCTAGAATTGCCTTAGAAACGAATTTTTCATCACCAATTTCAAGTTGTCTATCAACACCAACATTTCTCTTCCTTTTCCTAATAATATTTTCAATATAAGCTTCACCTGCTTTATAAGAAGATCTAACCAATGGACCTGAAGCACAATATAAGAATCCTAATTCTAATGCAACGTCTTTCCAATAATCGAATTTTTCAGGTGTTACATATTCCACAACTTTCATATGTCTCTTTGTTGGTCTCATATATTGACCAAAAGTTACAACATCAACACCAATTGATCTTAAATCATGTAAAGTTTGCATAATTTGTTCATCAGTTTCACCAAAACCTAACATGATTGAAGTTTTCGTAATAATATGATCATTATTTAATTTTGCATTTTCTAAAACATTTAATGATTGTCTATAAGTTGCTCTACGATCACGAACATGTGGAGTTAATGCTTCAACAGTTTCAACATTATGAGCGAAAACATCTAATGGACTATTAGCTAAAGTTTGAACATGTTCTAAATCACCTCTAAAATCACCACTTAAAACTTCAATTAAAGTTTTCGGTGCCTTTTCCTTAATTTTTGATACAGTTAAAGCTAAATGTGCAGCACCACCATCAGGTAAATCATCTCTATCAACAGTTGTTAAAACAACATAACCTAATTCCCATCTTGATATTGCTTCAGCTGTATTTTCAGGTTCATTTGGATCAAGTGATGCAGGTTTCCTATTAGTTTTAACAGAACAAAATCTACAACCTCTTGTACATGTATCACCCATTAACATAATTGTAGCAGTTGCTTCACTTTTTTTACCACCCCAACATTCACCAATATTTGGACATTTTGCTTCTTCACAAACTGTTGATAATTTTAAATCTCTAAGATCCTTTTTAACTTTATGATATGACTGACCTTTAGGTATTGGTACACGTAACCATTTCGGTAGACGTGCATTAGGATCTTTACGAGCTGCTTCAAGTGGATCAATAAGCATATCCTTAGCCTTCCCACTAACAAAATCATCAAATGAAGGTCCTTGATTTAATGCATCACTAAATTTAGTTGTCCTTCTTCGACGTGTAACTGCAGGAGTTGGTTTATTAACTAGAGTTTCATCCCTTGTACTTGTAGGTTGAGTTGATGTAGCAATACTAAGTCTTTTAGATGCTGTATTTAAATTTCTTGTGGAAACTAAGAATTTCAAATTTTTAGGTGTGAAATTCATTATGATAACACTTTAGTATGAATAATATATTATGAAAGATGCTTTAGAAAGTTTTAACTTTGCTTCTTCAACTGTAGGTATAATAGGACCTTGTGATGCGGAGGTGCAGGGATACTGTGAAGTGAACGCGGAATTTCGCTAGACTACGCTCCGTGAAAATTCGAGGTAACTTCTGAGGGGGGAGTCAAAAGTTGGCGGTAGGGTGGAGTCAATTAAGTTGATTAGCCGGGATATTAAGGTATTTTACAAATGGTTGATCTATAATGTAGAAGAGAGAGAAAACAGAAAGAAGGGTATAACAAGTGTGGTATGGTTTTAGGTTTGTAATCCACTATGTAGAGGAGGAACTATTTTAGTAGTTGAATCTGATGTAGATTTACCTGATTCCCTTCTTTCAATTTCTGAATTGACTATATCTTTCAGTAAACTTTCACCTTCAAAATCAGAATATTTACTTAACCAAGGATGCATTAACATTTGAGAATATGTTGGTCTCTTATTTGGATTTTTATGTAGACAACGCCTTACGAAATCTTGAGCATCATTTGAGAATTTTTCCTTTGGTAATTCAGGTGCTTCACCATCAACGATTGCACTAAGTTGAGAGAAAACATTATTATAAGTTTCTGGTGGATAAGGATAACAACCTTTAGCTATTTCAAGAATTGATAAACCTAAAGACCAAACATCACTTTGAACTGAATAAGTATTTACATCTAAATTTGAATGTTTAATTCTTTCAGGTGCCATATAACTTTGACAACCAATATTAGTTCTAGCTAAAGAAGCAACTAAATTACCACTAACACCAAAATCACAAAGTTTTACAATACCATTTTCATTTACTAACATATTAGTTGGTTTAACATCTCTATGAATTATATTTTGTTCATCTTTTAAAATCTTTAAACCTTGAACAACTCTTTTAGTAATATAAGCTAAAGGTATTTCAGGTATTCCATTACCATAAATTTTATCAATTGATCCACCTTTCATGAATTCCATACACATATAAACGGCACCTTCAACAAAGAAAGCACCATAAAATTCAACAATACAATCTGAATGACAACGATGTAAAACTTCTAATTCCATTAAAATTTGACTAAATTTAGAATCATCTAATTCTAATCTAACTTCTTTCATTGCCATAACAACATTAGTTGGTTTATGTAAAACTTTTGAAACAACACCATAATTACCATGACCTAGTTCTTCTAAAATTTCCAAATCATCCATTGATATTCTAAATGATGAACCATTTGAAAAATCAATACCTTTTGAATGTAATGAAGCTTTACCAGAAAAATTCAAAGAACCTGATTTAACATCAATATATTTTGAATAGGTTGAGAAGCTATTTGTTTGAAATGTATTCTGTGGTCTATTATTATTGTTTATTGGATTATTATTAGTATTATTCTTTGATGGTATAGAACCACCTCTTAAATTACTCAGATTTAAATTCATTGGATTTTTACGACCATTTGGAGTAGCGTTATCCCTTAATTTATTCATATTAGATCTGGTATCATTTAATGATAATGAACCTAATTTAGATTTCATTCCATTAAGATCAACAGGTTTTGAATTAAGTAAGGTTGTATTAGGAGATGATTGACTGTGAATTGAATTGAAATCGAGTTTCATACCTCTCCTTTGTGAAAGAGATAGTTTTTCACTTGATTTGGGTTTTCCAGATTGATCTAATGATGGAGTAATATTTCGTTTATTAGAAAGTGTGGAAGAAGTTATGGTTTCACCATCACTTGAACCATCTGAACAAGATGCAGAAGAAGAAGATGATGAGGATTGTTGAATTGGAATAGAATTTGTACTTGAATTGAGTGATGAAGAAGTTGGAGTAGATTGTCGTTTTTGAATTTTGGAAATAATGTTTTTATTAACAGTATTAATGTTAGGTATAGATTTCCTCCTTTCATTATCATTATCTGATTCGATATAATCATCTGAAATATCACTAGATGTTGTTGCTGTTGTAGTTGGAATAGCTGAATTTGTAGATGAACCACTATTTAATCTGAAAGATGTTCTTCTTACTATATCATCATCAGCAGATGCAGACGAATTACTGCATCGACCAGCACCTATTCTGAAAGAAGTTCTTCTTGAAAGGGGGTTTTTATCCTTGTCATCATTAGGTGAAACTATTGGTGATGAGAAAGTACTTGAATCTAGACTTAATGGTGTTAATGGAGAATTAGATGCAATATTAGAATAATATTGTACTTTAGATATTAGTGGAGAAACTGATTCTTCAATTGAACAAGATTCATGATGATCTAAAGGAGATGTAGTAGAATTTACTTCAGATTGATTAATCTCTGATGTTAATTCTGAAATATTTGTTTCAGTAATTTTAGATTGTTTTATCTGTTGCTGTCTTTTCGCTTGGAAAGCTAAAAGTTTTGCTTGAACTCCTGGATTCATATTACCCATTGATCTAACTTTTGAGGTTGATGAAGATCTTGAAAGTTCACCCAAATTTGCAGAGGAAGTAGAAGAATTTGGAGAATTTGTCATTTCTTCAACTATCCTTATCCTTTTATCTTTCTATCTGCAGGATAAAATTATGCTAAATTCTACTCCTTTACTGTCAACGAAGTGATGAAAAATGCGTGTAATGGGAGTAGTTGATAGAGGGGAAAGTTTGAAATTTGAAAGAACAGAAGTAAAAGCAATATAATAGTTGTTGGAAAGTATATAATATAAGATCTTTTAGTTTGTGTGTATGTAGCCAAAGTGGGTAATGAATGAACTGCAGGTACCTAGTATTTCGAGTTGTGGAGTGGTGTGCCAGATTGTACGTTGATTTTGTCGTAAAAAAGTGGTGGGGAAGTTTCGTGGGAAGTTTCGTGGGAGAGGCGCGTCCATTTGGTGGGGAAAAAGATTTCGCTTGCGGGCGCGGATTGCTTCGGGACAGGATTATATGAAGCTGAAGCTGAAGCTGAAGCTGAAGCTGGTTCATTTAACAATGTACTATAAGAGACCTCGTTTTACTTGCCTGAAACGTCGAATGGACGACTAAAACGGTGTTTACGTACAGTATCCACGGGGTAGTGGTTAAATGATTAGTCGGTGTGTGTAGGTGTGTGTCCACCATTGATGCACCATTGCTTTTTACAGTAGACGAGCTTCACTGTTTCTCCCATCCGCAAGTATATATAATTAGAGGCCCGACCCAACCACGACCGGATCTGTCGAGTGACCAACTGCAGGTGGTGAAAGCGATCATTAATACAGGACAGACAAGCCAGATCGGACATCATTGCGGCATTGAGTGTGCATGTTGAGCTGGGAATGTTACATTGTATAATCGTCTTATAATGCAGGGGACTCTTAATTTGTGGATCGATGTAACATCTGAAATTTGAGAAACGAACTGAGGGGAAATGGGCCTTGCACCTCGCGGGGTTCGAACCAATGACCCCCACCCCCCTTAAAAAAGCAACCAACCCTCTAACCTCGCTACCCACGACAACAATCCCTGTCGCGCCGGCTGCACCTTCCTATTTGGGGCGCCGGCGCCTTATCAGAGAAAAAAATCACAGCTACTGCCGTATTATAGATCGACGCTTAACTAATATTAATCAATTTCACAATTATGACCTAAATTCCGATTTCCCCACATCAATTAAACTCTACTTTTAAATTCACTCTCACGTCTCGAGTTTCCTTATTTAGTATAATTTGTGAGCAGATTCTTTCTAAATTAGTTCAGTTGAAATGCCAAAATTGAATAATTCATTTGATAACTTTGTTTCCACTTCAAATGCCGATTCCACTTCTTCCGCTGGTATAAATAAATCAAAGAAATCAACTCCTTCGAGAAGTCGAAACGGTTGTGTTCATTGCAGGAAGGCTAAAATTAAATGTGATGAAACTAAACCAATTTGTATCAACTGTTCAAAATCAAATCGGAAATGTGATTATAGTATTCAATTGGTTTGGGGTGGTCGTCCATATAAGAAACCAAGAGCCGAAAAACTTAATAAATTCTCTAACCTTCCAAATTCACAATTAAATTCAATTAAAACCGTTAATACTCCTGCTAATAATTTTGAATTCAATAATATATCCCCAAAGCAAATCACAAATACTCTTAACCCAATAGAAAATCTGAATCAATTATTGAAAATTCAGAAAAAGAAACAACAACAACAACAGCGAGTACCTTCACAACCACCTTCACCATCACCACCACCACAACAACAATCACTGACAAATCTTGAACTTCTTGAACCATCAAAATTACAACCCATACCTTCACCAACAACTAATCCAATTATTGATACTTTGGCTACTTTTTATGATCAGAAAGTTACACAATCTTTACCCTGGTCAATACTTGAAGAAATTGATCAATGTGATCTGATAAAGGAACCTTCACTTGAAAGTAGTGGATTTATAGTATCTCCAAGTAGTCCATTTGAATTCGATATATCTGATCCAGTCAGTTCTTCTCCACATAATAACCTTATATCTATCCCATTGATAAATGAACATAAACAATTAACAGATAATTCATCAACTAACTCAGTATTGATTGAACCAATACCGAGAGGTTTATTACCATTACCTGATATTTTATTAAATTCTCCTCATTTTTATGAACCTTTCCAACATTATGTTAATTCAACAACAAATTTATTAACTCCTGCAGATAATACAGTTTACATTAATAATCCATTCAAATATGTTTTACCTAAATTAGCAATGACTAATGATGGTTTGATGTCATTAATTATAGCTTTCGGTCTTGCACATAAAAGTATGTTATCAAAAACTGATCCAACTGAATTAATCGATTCATTATTAAGTAGAGCATTGAGTGATTTATTAGTATTGTTAAATAATAAAGAAACAAGTACTTCTGATTTAACATTGACTTTAGTAATTATGTTTTCCTCTTTCCTTGCATACGGTTATAAATCTGATAAATGGAAAGTTCATGTTAATGGTGCTAAACAAATCTTATTAATGAGAGGTTATAATAAACCTTTTGATAAATTAGTTACTGAATTAAAGGAAGAAGGTAATTCTATTGGTGGTGAATTGAAAAAATCAAAAATTATTTATTTCCTTATAAGATGGTTTGCATACATTGATATTTTCACTAGACTTTCATCACCACTTTTACCAACAAATGAAGATATTGTTAATTATTTAAATAATGATAATGCTGATGCAATATCACCAATTTCTGAAGTTTCTGTAGGCTCAGAAGAATTTAAAAGATCATCAAATATTTCTCAAATTGATTATGAAGTTGATGAAACAAATCAAACTTTAATTAAAGATGAATCATTTAATGGAATTGATTATATGATGGGATTCGATTTGAAACTTTTACCAATTTTTTCACAATTATGTGATCTAATTAAATACGTAAATCTACTTAAAAAAATGAATGAAAATGGTAAATTACAATTATCACCAACACTTATTGAAAATGCCATAAATATTCAAAACAAATTCGAATCTTTAAAGAAAACTTCTTATATTGAAGGTATTCATCCATTAAATACAATAATTGCAACAAATTCTTGCTTTATCTTTATGGGGTTAATACAACTTTATAAAAGAGTTTCATTAATGAATTCAGATTCAAAATTAATTCAATCATTATGTGTTCAAACTTTAGAAGCTTTTGATAAATATATCGATTCTAAATCACAAAATGCTGTTGCCTTAATTTTCCCATTATTTGTTGCAGGTTGTGAAATTAGAACTTCAGATTTAGAAATTAGACAAAAATTTATTGATAAATTATATGATTTAAAACAAAATGGTGCTGTTTCAGCTGATTGTGCGACTGAGGTTATGATAACTTGTTGGAATACAAATTCAAATTGGTATGATGTAATGAAAGATGAAAATAGGAAAGAAGTTTTCTTATAAAATGTATAACTATGTATCTTCAATATACATTAATTTTGGTCTTCTACCAGATCTTGAATTTTTCATTTTTTTCAAATTTGTTAATCTTTTGTTTAATTCATCACTCCTTTTCAATGAAGCATCAATTTTAATTAATTCTTCATGTCTTTCTAATCTTAATTCCGGATTGAAATTTGTAAATAATGTAACATGCTCATTTTCATTATTAGATTTTTTAAACTTTAAAATCTTGTTATGAAATTTCCATAATGTTGTTCGATGACAAACTGAAATTACAGTAATACCTAAATCTTTTGTTGCTATCCTATAACACTCCGATTCTAAATCTGATGATATATTGGATGTACATTCATCTAAAACGGCAAATTTCGGTTTGTGATAATATAATCTTACCATAGCTAATCTCTGTTGTTCACCAATAGATAGAAAATCAGGCCATTTCTCAACTCTATCAAGTGATGGTTCCATAAAAATACAATTCTCAGTAAGAGTCTTAGTATCTAAACAGTCTTCTTGTTCTGAATCGGAATCGGAATGATAATCGAGTAAATAATGTAAATTGACTTTATGTAATAAATTAACAAGATAATCATCATCGATTATTTCATCTTTATTACCCTTCCTTTGTTCAATAATCCTTGCCTTATACTCTTCAAGAGAATCCGGATAAATTATTTGTTCTCTTAAACTACCGTACGTGAAATAACTCCTCTGTGGAAGATAAAATAAATCTTTACGATTGTGCGGAACAACAAGTTTACCAGGAGATTGAACTTCCCATAGACCACCTAAAATTCTAAATAGAGATGATTTACCACATCCATTTGGTCCAATAATTAATAAATTATCACCTTGTTTAATTGAAAATGATAAATCATGAACTAAAGTATTACCCTTAGGTGTTATAAGTGGAACTTTATCAAAAGTAATTTCATTACCGTAACTTACATTTGGTCCAGTTAATAATGGTTGTTCACCTCTATCATTGACAGTATCCTCAATTTTACTAGATTCATTAATTTCATCTAAAATTTTCTCAAATTCAACAATTTGATTTGCATAGCCAACCATATTTTGTATGTTCTTTTTCGATTGAATTAATTTACCCAAACTGTCACTTGCCTTGAGTAACAATCCTCTGTTAGTAACAAAATCAGATGAAAGTTTAGTAACTTGCTCTTCATTGGTTTCACCTAATGTTACTGAAGTGAATGCTGGAACAGAACATAAAAGTAAACCAAAGGCTCCAAGAGTATATTTGAAGATAAAACTAACAGCAAAATCATAAACTGAAAATCTCCTTAATGCCATTCTTTGGAATTTTTCCAGTTCAAAATAGCAAGTATCAAGAAGATCAATCTCTTTAGAATGTCCCTTTGCTAGGGCAACTTCTTCATTGTTCAAAATGACATTTGAATGGAACTCAAAAAATTTGTTCTCCAAAGAATTACGCAGATTGTACAATGTGGAGAAGTTAGGTGTAAATATCTTAAGAACCAATGTGGATACATTCGCCATTAAACCAAGTAACAACGCACCTTCACTTACATTGTCACTGGTTTTCGACATATGATTAGCTGCAATAAGTATATCTAAAATTGGTGTTAACAATTGAGATGGTAAAACACTAAGTGAATAAGCAAAGTTGTCAACAATTGTAGTAAGTCTATGATTAGGATCATTCAATCCAACATTCGAATTAATCAATTGATAGATGGTGGAATTACCATTTTTTGGTAAATATTTTTCCAAAATTTCGAATGTAATATTTTTACGAACTGATTGATGTAGGCCAGATTTTAAGTACTCAATTCCTGAATCAACAATCGATGATGGAATACCGAGTAATAGCCAAAATGACAAGAACTTGAAAAACTTTTTGAACCTTCGAGAAATAAGTGATGATACTAAGTCACCATCCAAAGTTGCAAACTTAAGTGTAACCATTGCCTTAACTATTAGGAGTATAATTTGTCCACATAATTGATAAAGCGATTGCAATGATTCCTTTGACTTGTAATTAAGCTGTACCGCCAAAAGGTTAATAGTAGCAGACCTTTTGATTCGTTTAATAAACTTCTTGATTGGGTTTTTTTCAACATCTTTAGTTATGAATGAGGAAGCAACTTGTTTCTCCGTAACTGCGATTTCCGACGCTGTTTCACCTTCATTCTTTCCTTTATGACGAGATTTCTTAGATTTAGAGCCATTGTTGAAAAGCATGTAAATGATAATAATATACGATACTTTAAGGACGACGTTTCTCCTTCTTTTGTAAAACCTTGATATTCCACCGAGTGTTCGGAGTAAGTAAGTGTTTGAAGATTTTGCATCCAATTGAGACATGGCAGATACAGTTGTAGCCGACATATCAATGTAGTGTAAGTAGTAGTTCTATGTCTTTTTACAACAGGGTTTCTATTAAAGAGCAGATGTATAGTACAGTACAGAGGAAACTATTTAACAATCAACTAAGCTAGCTCTCCAGTATCATTTTAGATCACGTCCCTCTCCCCCGCACTGCAAAAAGTTACGCCGAGCCCCTCTTTTCTTTTCTTACTTTGACACTCATCATCACCAGCTAACCAATCAACCACATACTTCCTATATCTATTCAGTTGCGTACAAGTACAGACTCTTTGTTAGCAGCAATGAAGTTGGAACGCTGTGCCTGACTAACCACACGTACACCAACAAACTGACGCCCACTGCGGAAACACAATTCGTGTGCAAATATTTCTCCAAAACCCATCATCATTCCATTTATAAAGGGAAGGACGAGGTTGATCCCACATCGCACTAGGAAAGACCATGGACTTGTTGTTTCCACTAGAGTGATCTCCTTGCCGCTGTTATTATTATCAGTTTCATCGATAATGACAGATACATTTGCATTGTGTACATCGATTTCTTGCTCGTCAGCTGATGCTGCTTCACTGCCTTCGTAGAAGTTCTCAAGTGCCTGTGTACCTATCACAATATCACCTACTTCACTCATTCTTGGTAACTTATAGAGCGTTCAGTTTGATATATGAGAGACAAAACTACATGTAGTCTATACGATTTGTGACATATCCAGTGACTTCGAAAAAACCTGCCTGTAATTGCACGCGCCTTTGGGTCACGTGACACTACCGAAATGTGTCATTGGGCAAAGTCTAAGTCGAAGAAAGCCACACAGTAGTGTAGCGTAACCTTTGATATCAGTGGTGACTGCTGCATCGATAAACTAACGAGGTATCAAAATGTCATTAGACGGTTCTATTGGATTTGTTGATACTCCTGACAGTTACGACGATCTTCATGACCATATTCATGAACATCTCGATTTAAATGATCCTCATGACCAAGAAAGTCACGATCAACACGATGAGGCTGCCGTTGTTGCTCGTGCCCTTACAGGTATTGTCGATATTGGATCTAACGGTATTAGATTTTCAATATCTTCAAAGGCCCCACATCATGCTAGAATAATGCCATGTATTTACAAGGACAGACTTGCAATTTCATTATTTGATGTACAACTAAATGAGGATTATGATGGTTCAAATGATAGATTACTCAAAAAACCAATTCCAGATGATGTTATTGTAGAAATTGTTAGAGCAATGAAACGTTTTAAATGGATTTGTGAAGATTTTGGAGTCCCTGCAAACGGTGTTAAAGTTGTTGCAACTGAAGCAACAAGAGAAGCATCTAATTCTAAATATTTTATCACCAAGATTTATGACGCTACTGGTTGGAAAGTACAAATTTTAAGTAAAGAAGAAGAATGTATTACTGGATCATTTGGTGTTGCTTCATCATTTCAGGAGGTAAGTGGATTGTTTATTGATTTAGGAGGAGGTTCAACTCAACTAAGTTGGATAATTTCGAAGAATGGTCGAATCGAATATTCTGATAATCCTGTTTCACTTCCATATGGTGCAGCAGCTTTAGTCAATAGGATGAAAAATGAAGATGTTAATGAATTATTTCATGAAATAAAGCAAAATTATAGAATAGCTTTTGAAAAAATTGGACTTCCACAAGAATTAGTTGATGATATTAGAGCTAACAATGGGATTAAACTTTTCTGTTGTGGTGGTGGATTGAGAGGATTAGGTCATTTGTTAATAGCAAATGAACCTGATTATCCTATTCAAACAATTATAAATGGATTTACTACTACATTTGATAAAGTTGAGAATTTATGTAATTTTCTTTTCCTGAAAAGGAAGGTACCAAAGTTCAATCTTGAAGGAATAAGAGACAAAGAAGCTGGTGGAAACAATAACAATAAAATTTTCTGTGTTTCCAATCGTAGAGAACAACAATTACCTGCTGTTGGTTTACTCCTTTCTGCAGCGTTTGAATCATTACCTAAAATTAGAACTGTTCATTTTAGTGAAGGTGGTGTTAGAGAAGGTGTTTTATATTCAATGTTTGATGAAAAGATAAAATGTGAAGATCCAATTATTGTTGCAACTAGACCTTATCAACCACTTTTAGCGCATAAATATATGGAATTATTGAAATCAGGACTACCACCAAATAACAATGGTAGTGTTCCATTTGAAATTGAACAACGAATTATACCTGCTTTATGTAATATTGCATTTGTTCATTGTTCATATCCTAAAGAATTACAACCAACTGCTGCACTTCATGTTGCTACATCTGGTATAATTGCAGGATGTCATGGACTTTCACATAGGACGAGAGCATTAATAGGTATTGCACTTTGTGAAAGATGGGGAGCTGAATTACCTGTTGCTGAATCTAATTATTATGCAAATCTTGAAAAATTAGTACTTGAATCAGCTCCACGTAGAGGTGAAAGAATGATTTATTGGACTAAACTTTGTGGTAAAATGATGCATATTATTTGTGGTATTCATCCAGGTGGAAATATTCGACCAGGATCATTAAAATTTGAATTTATTGAAAATTATAATAAAAATGATAAAGATGCAGATGATGTTAAAAATGATTTGATAATTACATTACCTGCAACTGATGATATCAAATACAGTTATAGTATAAAATCTCGAGCTTTAGGATTTCAAAAGAAAATCAAAAAATTGAATAAAAAATATTCAATTACAGGAAAAGTGAGAGTACGTATTCAACATGATAATATATAGTTTTGTAATATTTTTTTTCCGACTAGTTTGTTTTAAAACTGAATAAAGGCTATTTTACTAGAATAAATATATGGTAGTAGAAGAATGAATAAATAAAATGATTTTTTGTAACAATTTTGTTAGTGTATTATGTGATACACAATTAAAATTGAGAGGTAGCAGAGAAATGCAAATGCAGACTATCATTTAAGCCTTTCCAATACCTCTTCCTTCACCTAAATCTTCAATAGTTTCAGATAATGGCTTTCTGTATAATAATTCCCAAAATCCTTGCTTCTTGTAAGTACCATTTGCAAATTCTTCATCCAATGATTTATTAGATTCTTGATTTTTGATTTGTCCATTATAATACATATTTGTGAAGTTTGTGTTGAAATTACCAACAAGACCACCAGTCCAGTTGAATAGTCCAACAAATGCAGCCATACCTAAAGCTAGACCAACTTTTTGATTCAATGGACCAGATTTGAAAATAGTTGCAACAAGGATACCTGAAGATGCTGCAATCATTTCATTTTTTGTTGATCTTTGTTCATCTAAATTATATAAGGAGCTAGAAATGAATGAATAAGTTGATAATGCTAATGGAATCGATATGAAATGTCTTGGACTTAGTTCAAATAATTTTAAATAACGTTCTTGACCTGGTCTTGCTGAACCCATTCTATGTTGTAAAAGTCTTCTTAAATGCATACCACCAAGGAAAAGTGTTGAATAGATAGCAATCTTCTTGGTTTCTGAGAATGTATCGATTGGTTCAAAGTGAGTGTGTTCTTCAACATCTCTATCTCTTAAAAGAAATGGTCTTGGTAACTTGAAAGATTCTGCTTCAGACATGTCTAAATATAGTGTTTGATGGATTTAAAAACGGTGCAATATGAATAATAGGGTCTGGAGTGAAGTTTATACGCTCTGTCAAGTGCCGTGTATCCTTGACCTGAAACAAATGTTCTCTTCTAATTCTATCTATACAAACGGCCCCCCTCACTGAAATTCGCAAACTCTCGAGAAATCCTATTCGACAAAATTTGTATCACGACCACGCCGATCGTCCCACAGGGGGCTCAGCCTTCTTTTTGCAGATAGATGGACTATCAAGATAACAAACAAGGTACAGAGACAGACACGTCCTGATACGGTATCATCTACAACTGGGCCAAACACAATGCTGGGACAGTATCTGCTTTATGCTAGTGCTACAATCTACACTCTGTTGTACAGTGTTTCTAAACTACCATATGAAATAGCTGTACAACCGGGCGCAAAAACACCGGACTTCGATGAACCCATAAGGAGCTTGCGTTTTGGAAAAATTAATTTCTTACACACAACAGACACTCATGGCTGGTATCTTGGCCATATCAATCAGAAGCAGTATTCTGCAGATTGGGGAGATTTTATTTCTTTCCATAAACGACTCAAGGAACACATTGAAGAGGATGGAGGTGATTTATTATTGGTAGATTCCGGAGACAGACATGACGGAAACGGATTGAGCGATCTAACATTTCCTAATGGTCTTTATTCATCAGAAGCGTTTATTTCCGCTGATTATGATATAGTGACTTTAGGAAACCATGAGCTATATGTTGAAAGTGTCAGTACTTTAGAATACAATATGGTGGTTCCAGTTTATGGGGAACGATTCATTTCTACTAACGTAGAGTACCTTGATGACAATAACGAGTGGGTTCCGTTTGGTAATACCCATAGATATTTTGAAAGCAAGGTGAATAAGTACAAGATTTTAAGCTTTTCCTTTATATTTGATTTCAAATGGTTCAATAGAAGGGTCAATGTGATTCCAATTTCGGAGATTCTACACCAACAATGGTTCATTAATTTAGTTGATGACTATGCACAGAATTATGAAGTGGACATGCTATTAATTGTTGGTCATATACCAGTTACACATGATTGGTACGAACTTTATTATTTACATCATTTTCTAAGGAAACGATTCCCACAAACTGTGATTCAATATTTTGGAGGCCATTCTCATATTAGAGACTTTTCTGTTATTGATAGATATGCAAGTGGGTTACAATCAGGAAGATACTGCGAGACAGTAGGCTTTTTATCATTACAAAACCTAGATACAACAGGAAATTACAATATTGTCAAGGAAGTTGATAGAAAGTACATTGACTTCAACATTCATTCATTTACTAATCATACGAATTATACCGACCTTGACTTATTTCATACTGACGCAGGGAAGTTGATGTCGAAAAGGCTTAGAGATTTTGCCGAAAAACTAGGTCTCAATAAAGTATATGGATATGTTCCACACAACTACTTCATTTCAGCAGCAGATTATACCAATCATGATCCAAAATCTCTACTTAGATTTTTAGAGAACGATATTTTATCTCAACTTGAGGCTAAATCATGTTCTGACAATGAAGCTTTCCATGATTCAGATAATATAAGATTGATTCTTATCAATACAGGTGGAATTAGATATGATTTGTACAAAGGTGAATTTACAAAGAATGCATTATTTACAGTATCACCTTTCAAAAACAAATGGAGGGTCATTCCGAATGTACCAACGGAATTAGCAATCAGATTAAAGGATATATTGAATGATGGGGATTTTATTTGGAACCATGTAAGCTTGAAAAATCCTGAACAATATGCATTAGCAAAGAAGTTACAATCACAAGATGCCCAATCTTCTCCACAAGGCAATCATAATAAACGCCATATGTCTTATGGCTATAAAACATACGATGATTTAGGATCTGATGGGGATGACACGATCCACAGACCGCTTCCTAACTACTACGTACCAAACGTGATCCAATCGTACAAGCCTCTAAATGTCGGAGACGGTAAGTTTACCGACGTTGTTTACTACGATTTCATCGAACCCTTTGTTCCATACGCATTGCAACAGGCTTGCAATGACGACCCAGCACTCTACGAAGAGCTAGCCTCTAACACCACGATGTACAACGACTGTGCAGACGAGTGGAACCTTGGCCAATTGTTGAAACGCTTTGTGGAAAGAGAGTGGAGCTGAGCCCACGCCGTAACCCTCGCACCGCACACAGTTTTTTTTGGGGGAGAGGACGCAAAATTTGTAGGTTTTTTTTCATTTTTTTCACTTTCGCACTTTATAAGAGAAGAATTTCCACAGTGTTACATTTGAAGAGCTTTGGCATTACTTCTTTTCTCAGATCAATCAATATGGGTAGAGGACCGTATGTATACCATTTGAGAATACCATTCTGACCACGAACATCAACTTGACAACAGTGGCATGGGGGTATTCATTATCAATCTGTTTGATATTCTTTTTTTGTCTGCTTGGTTGTTTGACCAAGTGGATTGTTAGGAGATTCCAAGAGTCTCTCCTAACCTATGACTTCTGTTTACTTTCAAGGAAGCTTTCTTGAATTTATTCAAAAGTCATAAGATTAGATTGATACAATCACGAACAGCTTTATGCTGTTCAAAATAAAAAAGACTAGCTACAGTAATTTTTAATGAATGTCTGCTTTCTGTTTGTTGATGATCAATTCTTATACCTTGATCATTTTACTAACTTATTCTTCCCTATTCTAAAGAAAGCACCACTTAAAGAGATTAGCTGCACCAAAGCACTGGATGTTAGACAAGTTGTCTGGTGTCTACGCACCAAGACCATCTGCAGGTCCACACAAATTAAGAGAATCTTTACCATTAATTGTTTTCTTAAGAAACAGATTAAAGTATGCTCTTAACGGTAGAGAAGTCAACGCTATCTTGATGGAAAGACACGTCAAGGTTGACGGTAAGGTCAGAACTGACTCTACTTTCCCAGCAGGTTTCATGGATGTTATCACTTTAGATGCAACCAACGAAAACTTCAGATTAATCTACGACATCAAGGGTAGATTTGCAATTCACAGAATTACCCCTGAAGAAGCTGCATACAAGTTATGTAAGATTAAGAAGGTCCAATTAGGTAAGAAGGGTATTCCATATGTTGTTACACACGATGGTAGAACTATCAGATACCCAGATCCATCTATCAAGGTTGGTGACTCTGTTAAGCTTGACTTAGAAACTGGTAAGATTTCTGAAATCATTCCTTTCTCTACTGGTAAGTTAGCTATGGTTACCGGTGGTAGATCTTTAGGTAGAGTTGGTGTCATTGTTCACAGAGAAAGACACGAAGGAGGTTTCGATTTAGTCCACTTAAAGGATTCTTTAGACAACTCTTTCATTACCAGATTATCTAACGTTTTCGTTATTGGTAACGAAGCAGGTAAGCCATACGTTTCTTTACCAAAGGGTAAGGGTATCAAGCTTTCTATTGCTGAAGAAAGAGACAGAAGAAGAGCAATGGCAGGTGTCTAATTTAATTGTTAACTTAGTTTATCAAATTCACTTCTATATCTTCCATTTTCTATAGGGATTAATAATTCCTTTTTTTAATATTTTAGTAACGGCTTTTTTTGGGTAAATAAGTTCATTAGCGCTAGTAATATTAGTAGTACAGGAAAGTAGAAAGTAAAAACTATTTACAAATTCAAAACAGGTTTTTAAACAATGTTTTAACCTATCTCTTGAATGGATATTCAACTTCTTCATCTTTTCTTTTCCAAATCTTCTTCTTCTTCTTTGTTGGAACATATTCAACGAATATATTCTCACAATATTGCTTTTTGAACTTTCTGATAAATCTTGGATCCCAAAGTTCAGAAGCTATACCCAAGTCCTTACAACATCTCATCAAAGCATTACTTTTACATCCTTCAGTGGCAGTTGGGATACCTGCTTCTTTAAAATAAGTTTGTTCTCCTCTAGCTATAGAAACCAACCTCCCATGAATAACCAAACCATATTCTCTAGTCAACAAACCACCAACACCTGATGATTGTATCAATGTTTCACCTCTTGGTGCCAAGCCCCATGCTCCTGCACCAAACGCTCGATTCAATATTCTTCTATACTTGATTTCAGGTAAATACAATAATCCATCTGGTGTAATTTCAATATCATCTGAAGGTAATTCAGCTGATAAGATCTCTTGAGCTTCTTTGCTGAAAGCTTCATTACTTAATCCGTGAAATGATGCTGACCAATTTTGTGCTCCACTTGTTTCTGCCATTTCATGCTTATTAAAATCATTTAATGATCTAGAAAAACCCGATTCTATTGCTTTACTTTCTGAACCTTCAAAATCACGACTAATATTAACAACTGGATCAATCGTAGGTTCATTCTGTAATACATTGGCGTTTGATGTTTGTGGCGTGGACTTGGAGCTACTTGCATTTCCGAAAACTTCAAACATTTCGTTTGAAGAGATAAACCTCCTGCTTATCAAATTAATCGGGAATCTGATCCTGAATATTGATCTTCCCAACATGTGTCCTATTGTCTTTATTTTTGTAAAACAATGTGTGTACGTTTAAGTTGATGGTCTACTCCATTTTGAATTTGAAATTTAAGCTAGCGAATTTGTATGTTGAAAATCAGCACTGATCGATTCATCAAAAAGCTTAGTACTAATATTACGTGTCATTTTTCAGTCTACATTGAGAATATCTATTCCACATCAAGTTCCAGATCATGGCACCAAAGAAGTCAACAAAGAAGTCTGAAGTGACTATTCTTGATGATGTACTTGAGAAAAGTATACCAAAACGTGATTCTTATACCATTCCATCAGAAATGAAATCGTGGTATAAAATCGCCAATATCGTGATGACTTCCTTGGCATTCTTTACCAGGTTTTACTACATTTGGTATCCAAATGAAGTTGTCTTTGATGAAGTTCATTTTGGTAAATTTGCATCTTACTATTTAGAAAGGACTTACTTCTTTGACTTGCATCCTCCTTTTGCGAAATTATTAATTGCTTTTGTAGGTTGGTTAGTCGGATTTGATGGTAAGTTCAAGTTTGAAAATATTGGTGATTCATATATTGAAAACTCTATACCATACATCCCATTGAGAGCATTATCAGCAATTTTAGGTACTTTCACTGTTACATTAATGTTTGAAATTTTGAAAGAATGCAATTATTCAGTTTGGACTTGTATTTTAGGATCTGCTATTGTTGCATTTGATAATGCACATGTTGCTGAAACTAGATTGATTTTGTTAGATGCAACTTTGGTGATCTCTATTGCAGCTTCCCTTTACTGCTATATCAAATTTACCAAAACTAGGAAACAACCATTTTCATTTGAGTGGTACAAATGGTTAGCATTAACTGGTATCTCTCTATCATGTGTTATATCAACAAAGTATGTTGGTGTTCTGACGTTTTTTTCTGTTGGTGTTGCAGTTGCAGTTGATTTATGGAACCTTTTGGATTACAGAACCGGATTGACCATTCGTCAATTTTTCAGACACTTCTATGCAAGATTCTTTTTGCTTATAGTTCTTCCATTTATTATTTATCTTGGTTGGTTTTATGTCCATTTTGCTATTTTGATTAAATCTGGCCCCGGTGATGCGTTCATGAGTAGTGAATTCCAGGAAACTTTAGGAGATTCCATGTTGGCAAGGGAATCAAAGGAAGTCAATTATTATGATATCATTACAATCAAGCATAAAAACACAGATTGTTATTTACATTCTCATATACATCGTTACCCACTTCGTTATGAAGACGGTAGAATATCTTCTCAAGGTCAACAAGTTACTTGTTATAACGGCGAACCAACATTTTCTGATCAATGGGAAATTCTACCAGCAAATCCATTCCCTGGTAGTAAACTTGGTCATCGTGTTGAGCAAGGTGATACATTTAGATTAAGACATGTTGAAACTAACGGTTATCTACTTACACATGACGTTGCTTCGCCTCTTTACCCAACCAATGAAGAGTTCACAGTTGTTTCTATTGAGGAAGGTGATGGTCCAAGATTCAATGATACCTTGTTCAGATTTGATCCTGTAGATGGTAAGAAAGAGGCTACAATGAAAACAAAGGGATCAGTTTTCAAAGTTATTCATGTGCCAACTGTTGTTGCTATGTGGACCCATAATGATGTTTTCTTACCTGATTGGGCATTGGGTCAACAAGAAGTTAATGGACAAAAGAATGTACAAGATAACAGTAATAATTGGTTTATTGATACTATTGTTGGATTAACTGGTCCAAGAGCAATTTTTGTTCCTAAACCAGTGAAGAAATTACCATTTTTAAAAAAATGGTGGGAACTACAAGGATTAATGTTTGAACATAACAATAAACTTTCAAGTGAACATCCATATGCATCTCAACCTGATGCATGGCCAATCTGTAAATCTGGTGTTTCATTTTGGACTAAAGCCGATTTAAAGCAACAAATTTACTTTATTGGAAATATTCCAGCTTGGTGGTACGAATGTCTAACTTTGGTGATATTTTTAGCAATTTTAGCAGTTGATCAAATTACACGCCAAAGGAATGTGTTAGTTTTAACAGAATTATCAAGAGCTAGACTATATAGGAACATTGGATGGTTGTTTGTTGCATACCTTTTCCATTACTTACCATTTTTCCTTATGGGCAGACAAAAGTTTTTACATCATTATTTACCTGCACATATGATTGCAGCTTTGTTAGCAGCGGCGGTTAGTGAAGTTTTGTTTACCAACAATAGAACAGTTGCATTTTGTTCGAAAGATGAGAAGCCGAATCAATTGAATACATATGCATACATTTCATTTGTTGTTTTACTACTTGCTGTTATTGTTTCAGGTTTTATTTTCTTTGCTCCAATCACTTATGGTAATGTTTCCTTGACAACATCAGAAGTATTGAAGAGACAATGGATGAACGTTAAATTACAATTTGGTAAATAATAAAGAGGATATAGATTTATATAAAAGTTTAGTAACAACTTAGTAACTCTTTGTTGGAAATGGAAGGAAACGATGCAATCTATTATTAATTTCTAAATAGTCAGGTTCTAATTCAGGTGTTAGTAAGGAATGCCTTATCATAAAATCAACTATTACTGCACCACAATTATCTTTAAACTCACCATTAAATAGTCTAACTTTAACCTCTTCAATTGGCATCAATCTGAAATCTTCTGATTCATTATCGACTGGATGAGGCACAGTTTCAGAATCCATTTCTATATCATAAATATATTCAACTTCAGGTTGAACCAATCCTAACTCACTTTGGAAGTCATATGGTTTTAGTTGATAAAAGTAGGAAATCATACCACAAGAGAATAGTTTTTCTTTCAAATAAGAAACTTCTAAACCTGCTTCTTCATAACATTCCTTGTATACTGTTTCTAAAGGTCCATATGGGAACCCTAACCCACCACCTACTGTATTATCAAGCATTCCAGGGTATGTTGGTTTATCTTTGGCCCTTCTTGGAATCCATAAACTGTAATTTCCATGTTCATCTTTAACATATCCATTTATATGTACACCATACATCACGACACCTAATAATGGACACATTGAACGTTCCAAATTGAAATAAGGCTTTTTATTTTGATCGTATATTGTATATTTTTCATCTCTCCATCCTTTTAAAGTTTCAAATGGTTCATCTTGTTTCCATTTTTGACCAACAGCGTGTAATGCATCTTCTCTTAGTTCTTTAGTGTTTAAGCTAGGGTGAAACTTTACCTTTCTAGTCGAATCATCAACAATGAATGTTTCAGGAAAGTTTCTTAATTCATTGACAACTGGTTCAAGAAGGTAGCCTAACGCGAATGATTCATCATGTGAGATTAAGGTGTAGAGTTGATTAATGAAACTTTTATATTCCGATTCATGTGGATAAGGGACAACGTCAACTTTCTTAATGACTTCAAGTAATGAGTTCATCATTCTGTAGATATTTCAAGCTGAAATCACGGCTGATTTGTGTCAGTTCTAAATTGAACTTTCAAACAATAGATCAACTCTACTCGCGTTCCATCGATGTTGTATGCAAATCTTGTCTAATTTTGCAAAATTATTGTTTTCATTAAAGACAACAGATATACGTTAAGAGAGATAATTTCATGTTCTTGAGTCATTAAAGTCATTAAGGGTATTTAGACTATATATTTAGAAATCAATTTGATGGAGGAGATATAAAGAGTTAATTTGAACATTACCTACTTCCAAATTATAATAATGTAAGACGTCATAGTCATATGGTGAGCGTGGAGGGACTTCAGCTCCTTTTGTGAGTTTATAGTTTAAAGACAGGATATTGTCATCAGAATTTATTGTTCCACTATTTGAATTCGGGTCAAGACGAGTGTTAAATTTATAAATTGATGTGAAAGTGTCTTTGCATTTGACTTTTAATTCCAAATGAAATTTGATATATGGTTCATCTTCATGGACTAACAAGAGCAAATTATTTTGATCACATTGGTCTGAAATTGTTCCACTTTCAGAATTCTTCAAGTCAAGTGGATTATACGTAGACATTAAAGTTCCTAGACGAAACAATGTTTTGAGACACGTCCCGCTTATTAATTGTGAAGATTTACTTAAACTTTGAAACAATAACGCATGTGGTTTATTTTCTAGCTCGTTAAGTTTTGTGCATAATTGGTTCATGTCTATAAGAGACTCATTTGTAGTAGGGTATTTAGGAGTGTTTACCAGTGACGTTGGGTTCGACAAACATATGGTATTGAAAGTCTCCCCTAAATGATGATGCAGTTGAGGAGAATATAAACTGATGAAGAAATCTTGATTGAAGACCAAATTTCCAATTTTGCTTTCAATTGTTGATAAAGCTAGATTATTGAAAAATTTATTGATGCATAGTAAATTCAACAAATCCCGGGAGGGTACTTTATCCAGCACCTGAAGCTGTAGTTCTGTAGGTAAATATGGAAAACCCGACATATTTCTGAATGTATGGAGCACTGTATTTTCCAAAAGCAACAATTTTGTTGAATGGAAGGAGTGATTGTGGAGGATACTCTAGATATTTATCAGATCAGATTGTTGTAACTGCAAAACGAAAACGGGTGATTTCGGAGACAGGCCCGTCGTCTCATCCCGGAGCTAGAAAGAAAAAGAGTCCTCTGAGGAAAAAGAAAAGAAATAGAAGTCATCCCGAGTTTCTACGAGGAAAAAAAAGGCAACAGACAGTGCTGAGCCCCCTCTCCCATTTGCTGACCGAGCCTCCACCGATTTACCCGGCCACGGGGTTTTCGATTCGATTTGAGAGGTCAATTTTTCAACCATTTGACAATCAATGTACGCAAGAGACAAGAAGGAATGATAACTAACATCTGTAGTGGAACTATACACCTGGAGCTATGTTCACTTGCCGTGGTTTGAGACTCGTTGTACAGGCTAGATTCTTGGCAACGGAAGCCGATGCTGCACTTAATGCTGCCAAGAATGACACTACCCACGATGAAATGAACTCTTTGTTGAACAAATTGAGTGCAATCACCAGTGAACCTATCCAGAATCCAAATACTGTTATTGGAAAGACTAAACGTTCAGGGAATCATAAACGTAATGATAATAGGGAACAGCGTGAAAATAGAAGAAACAATGCAAGATCTGATCGTTCAACTTCTTTCAGTCCTCAACGTCGTTCAAATGACAATAGATATGCTAAAAAGACACAATCTATTTCTCATTTTGATAAGATTAGAAACAAAAAGACTAATTCCCAAACAGAGGAATCATCTGAGACTAGTTTGAATCAAGCAGGTGTAAATTTTGCGGATCTACAAGAACAAAAAGCACAATATATTAAAAGGAAACTTCAAGATCAAAAATCTTTAGACATTGTTACACCTGGTCAACTTGTTTATAATTTTATTTCATCTCGTGCCTTACATAAAACACAAATATATGATCCTTTATCAGACAAATTCGCTCAATTGAAAACTCCTGAGAATGTTTTCAAAGTTGCGAAAGTGAGTAAAGCAGAACTTGAATTGTCTAAGGATAAGTTGGCTTATAATACCAAATCTCGTTTATTGAGAGCTTTAGAACAATTGACTAATAAAAGAGGTTTCAAATTATCAGATGTTGCAAAGAAGAATGTTCAATATTTACCAAATTCTGCTTACATTTATCCTTACGCTAACACCACTTTACCAAATAACTTACAAAGACCTTTTGCAAATTTGAAGAATTTAAATGATATTTCAAAGGAAGAAGTTGAATATACTTTTGCAACTGTTGTAAGAGGTGAAAGGCCAGAATTATCTGTTGACCCTAATACTGATTTTCCTACAGAAAGAGCTAAATTGAATGCACATGTGGTTGTAAACAATTTAAATAGAAATGCACAATTACAAGTAGATAATTTGCATAAATCCATGGCATCTGTTATGCTTGGTGAAGCACCTATTAAATCTCTCCCACATCCAATTCTTGCCTCAAAGAAGATATAATTTTATTACTCCCTGTTTATAGCTCAAACTTACATGTATTTTCCTTGACCTAATGTATAATCTCATTGTAAGGTTCAAAGAGATGTACGCGACGATCGACCGCGAATTTTTCAATAGATTCAACAATCCATTTTCTATCTTCGAGATTATATTTACAGCAAGTTCAGCACAAATACTGACGTAAATATCTTTATTCAACAATAATTTACCAACATAATGTTTAAATCTGTCAGTAAACGTTGGTTTTCATCATCAAGGTCGGTCTTTCAAAAAGAACCTTCAAGTTTGGATCCTCAAAAGGTAAGTCATTTACAGAATCTTTTGAAATACTATGAACCTGAAGTTGTGGATTCTATTTTAAAGGCAGAAAGTGCTATTGATCCTGAACATTTTGCAAAGAGAAAATTAAATCCAGTTCAATTTGCTCCACATTTTATAACAGATTTTACTCAAAAAAGTGATTATTTTGATCACAAACCTTCAGAATTGAACAATTTTACAAAAGTTTCTCAACCAAATCAAGTTCAAATTCCGAAAGATCAAATCTTAGATACTGAAGGTAATGGGAAAAGATCTGAATTGGGAGAATTAGCAAAAAAATTGTCATTGGCAACAGGATTTGATGAAAGATACATTATGGGTTTAAAGGTTAAAACTTTAATTTTGAAAACAGTTAAAAATCAAACTTCAAAGGGTAAAATCGTTTCATTCTATGCTATGGTTTGTGCAGGTGATGGTAATGGTATGGTAGGTATTGGAGAGGGTAAAGATCCAGAAGAACCAGGATCTGCTATATTAAAGGCACATTGGCAAGCAGTTAAAAATTTAGTAAAAGTTCCGAGATTAGAAGATAGAACTATTTTTGGTAATATTGAACATAAATATGGTGCATCAATTGTTCATTTGAGATCTTCACCACCGGGTTCTGGTTTAAGATGTAATCCAATGGTTTTCGAATTGGCTCAATGTGCTGGTATTAAAGATCTATCATCTAAAGTTTACAGATCAAGAAGTAAAATGAATGTTGTAAAATGTACCATGGAAGCATTGTTAAAACAAAAGACTACTGAAGAAATGGCACTTGAAAGAGGTAAGAAGGTTGTTGATTTAAGAAAGGTCTATTATTCTGTGGAAAAGAAATAATCTTCATTATTTTCCATCGCCGAAAACATTATTATCTGTACATATTTTTCTATAAACTAATTACTTTAAAGAGAAAAGAAACAATCACTTCTTCTTTGTTTTGGTTTTCTTCTGCGTTGCTTCTGCAACCAATTCTTCGAATATTTTAGCTTCTTCAGCTTCCCATTTGGATCTTTGTGCATTTTTGAAAATAGTACCTATAATTTTCAAAGCCTGAGCTCTTTCTACTCTTTTGGATTTAGGAACTGATTCATCGTATAATACATTACTAACAACTTCTCTCAAATTCGATGAAATTTCCATATGTGAACCTTTCCATGCAGCTGCTAAAATTTTACCCATTAGCAGCTTCTCCATTTCAGCAACTTCTTCATCAGTTGGTGCAGGTTCTTCATCCTTTTTCCCATCAGACGCATGATTTTCTTCACTCTCTTCTTTGAAATTCTCAGAGGTAGACTTTATATCATTAGAATGATCAGTATTAGTATCCACTGATTCTACTTCATCTTCAGTTGTCTTTTTAAGCTCCCTTTCCCTACGCTCTGTCATGCTAGAAAGTTCTTGCATTGTACGTTGTGCATCCAAAGCCATACTAATAGTCGAATAAGTATCTTTTATTATCCCTCCCTTTTCTTTCAATGTACCATACCAACCACCAATTCCCCAAAAGGTGTTTTCTGCTTTTAGAAATGTACTTGCCTTATTGTAGTAAATTGAGCCAATCGTATGAAGTAATTCAAGACCAAAAGATTCCATTTTGAGGTTTTCTGCCTCCAATCTAAATTTTTCCTTAAATGATTCAACAACATCTGCTGACTTGTCAGTTTCTGTATAAAGTGACAATCTGTTTACAAGTTTTTGAGTTAGATCCTTTTGAATCTCGGTTCTATGTTGTTCTTGTTCTTCTTCAAGCTTTTTTCTTTCCGCTTCAATTTTTTTAGTCTTCTCTTCTTCAAGCAGCTTTTTCTGCTCCTCTATACTTAAACCATTCAGATTAGCATCACCTAAAAGCATATTTGACTTGACACCAGAATTAGAATCGTAATATCGTTCTCCTTCCTTTAAAATTTCAATTTCAGCAGCTTTCTCTTCTTCTTCCTTACTTTGAAGTTCCATTTCTTTGGTTAGATTCTTTAGCATTGTGAGTTCACCTACATAGGGCAAAAATGATTCACCTCCAAATATATCATCAAAAAACTTTTCTGGATCAACTATTTCAGCTGCTCCTCCTTCTTGAATACCATACTGATCATATTTTGCCCTCTTTTCTGTATCACTCAATACTTGGTAAGCTTCACTAATCTTTTTAAAAGTTTCCGCAGCATGTTCGTCATCTGGATTCTTGTCAGGATGGTACTTGATGGCCAACTTTCTGTATGCCTTTTTTATTTCAAGTTCGGATGCAGACGTCTTTATTTCTAGCAAATCATAATATTGTGTGTCTTTGACCATGTCTCTTTTACAATGTGTCTACAATTATTTAGCCAAGATCGTAACCAAAGATAACAAAAACCCTGGTTAAATTTTTCTGGAAATTACAAATTTTAGATTTGCTAGCGAAAACAGTGATATTTTGCTAATTTACGATTTATAACTCTTTATCTAGATCTATAAACCTGCCCTTCTTTTCTTTTGTGCAGGTGCACACTCCTCACCATTCAGTATATCCTCTTTAACTAAAGTATCAGCTGCAACCCTTTTTGGAATGTAATCAAGAATCGATTCGATTTGATCATCATTAGACACTTTAACAACTCCATTATCATCCCCCATAATGATATCACCTGGGTTGATGGTTTCAATATATGGTTCTGGATATCCATCAATCAATATCTCAACTGGAACATTGATACCCACCATTTTGACTACAGGTCCATGTGCAGCAGTTCCTAACCCATACGAAAAGACATCTCTTTGCAATTCTAAATGTTCATCGATATCTCTAACTCTACCAAATACTACTGTACCATTGCTTTTGAGGTAGTTTGCCCTAGTAGACATCAATCCACCATACAAAGCATTTGTCATTTTAGTAAATGGGGCAGAAGTCTTTTGTAAATTCAATGTAGTTGCAATAACAAGAATGGAATCCTCAGGCAATTTATCAATGTAACCACCTCCGATTGCTTCTCTTGGATCATCTTTTGGAGCAAAGAGAACGGTATACGCCTTACCTACCATAGTATTCCTTTCGGCATTCGACGAATATCTTTTCAAGTTAGGAAGTGAACCACCATAAATCTTTTTGTGTTTAACAAGTGCATCTGACAGATCACAGGTTGCATATTTAGATAGGGCTTCAATCAACTTCTTTGTTTCTAATGGCATTGAGTTTGTGATATTGGTATAAGCAGTTGACAATGTCGTTTTCTAATCATAGCTTACCCCAGATAATTAGCCTCTTAGATTAATGGATCTACAATCAACTCAAAAAATTCGGGCCGAGGTTCGGGCTTCCGGAAAAGTGGTCGATCGGCTTGAAAGTAAAAGGATTGGACAACACTGTCAGCATTATATATAAAACAGTGTTTTGAACTATCAATGGGTTTCGATGACAAGCCCATAATACACATGCTGATAGCTTGAGAGGTTGTGGGTATTACGGGTTATAAATTCAAATCGCATTTGATCCTCGATGTCATCTTTTTCCAATGACTCATAAGTTGAGCATGACTAGTTCTGTATCTTCAAAAATTACCAAGAAAAGCTGACGACATCATAATTGTTAAAGATTGACTTAGTCTTGTCGAAATAATTCAAACAGGATTGTGCATGAAGATTTATAATGCCAAAAATCTTTGGAGGCTCAACTTTTGGGAGGAACATATATCGTTTCGGAGTATTTTGAGAGATTAGGGCAGAGTTGTTTATAGGTCAATCTGGTCAACAACTCATCTTTGCGTTAACCAATCTTTGCTACTATTGAAAATAAACCATGCAGTTGAGTAAAAGTTTGTTTTTACTAACATGGATGTGCTTATTTTTTAGTAACTTTTTTGTATCGGGTGTTCCCATTAATCCATTAGGTTTTGATTTACCATTAACATCAGTTTCTCTCCTTTGGAACGCTACCAAAAGTGTTTTAAATGTCTTCATATCGCATCAAGATAATACACTTGTTATTGAAAATGGGATCATTTCAGTTTATGATTTGGGCAACAAATCCAACAGTGATTCGTTTGATCTATGGTTGAAGGAGCAAACAAACATATCTTTTACAAGGATACTAGATAATATTGGAGGAATAGGCTCCAATCTACAAAATGTATCTGAAGGTGCAGTCATTGCATCTCCTTCAAAATCAAAACCCAATTACTTTTATCAATGGATTCGTGATGCCGCAATAACCATGCAATCTCTCATTGAGTATCTAAAAGACCATTCCGATGATAACAATACTCCATACAGCAAGAAATTGAGATTTGCTATTGAGTCATATATTGTAAATAATTACATACTACAACATCTTGATACCAAATCTGGAACATGGGAATCAGGGGATACTTTGGGGGAGCCAAAATTTCTGGTTGACTCAACACCGTTCAATGAGCATTGGGGCCGACCTCAAAGAGATGGCCCAGGCCTTAGAGTTATTACTATTGCTGATTACCTCAAATATTTAGAAAACAATAAAATTGACATTAGCCACAAAAAATTGCCAAGCAGCAAATACATTTATGAAGAAATTGTTAAAAAGGATTTGACCTATGTAATCAATAGTTGGAATAAAATTGGGTTTGACCTATGGGAAGAAGTCAACTCGTTTCATTTCTTTACCTCTATAACTATGTTGAAAGCACTTAAGGTGGGAATAGAATTAGCTGTACAATTTCAAGATGATACCTTTTTGAGCAGACTAAGAATTGCCTTTACATCTTTAAGGATGTTTATTCTGATTGAGTCAGGATTTAAAGACGCTAAAATTCCATACATTATTGAGACTCCCTCTTTAACAGGGGAAAGATCTGGCTTAGATATTGGCTCGATTTTAGGATGCTTGAGATCACATGACCTCAATGATGGCACAGATCTGATTGCTATTCCATTCTCATTAACAGATTCGGCAGTAATGGGCTCTTTAATAGGACTTATCAATGATATGAAATATAGATATCCAATTAATCACGAAAAAGGTAACTTTAATAATGGTTTCGCATTGGGAAGATATCCTGAAGATGTTTACGATGGTTACGGTTTGAGTGAAGGTAATCCATGGTTTATTGCTACTGCAAGTGCTGCAGAATTTATTTTCAAATTAGCTTATCATCTTTATGATCAAAAGCTGGATCTTGTTATAACAAAGGATCAATATGCATTTTACTCGACTTTTATCAATTTGAATCCAAATATTCAAGAAGATAAGGTAATTATGCCGTTTGCTTCAAAGGCGTTCATCAAGACAACATTGTCACTATTGAATTATGGTGATACGTTTTTGGAAGTGATTAAATTGCATGTTGCTGCAGGTGGTCACATGAGTGAACAATTCAATCGATATACTGGGTATCTGGAAGGAGCAGAAGATTTGACATGGAGTTATGGCTCCTTTTGGAGTGCTACTAGATGGAGGGACAAGGCTCTAGATAACATGAACAATAATTCAGTCTATATAGGTAACTGATTTCTAGAAATTTTACAGAGTTAATAGGTTAGAAGTTAAGACTGAAAAGCAACTTCCTCTGGTAATCGGAATGAGATACAATACATCAATTTACATGGAGCCACTTGTCTCACAACATGAAAGCTAACATCTTCTAATGGTATATCATAACCCAGCTGTTCAACAATCTTTTTATGCATCCTCTTCTCAAGTTCAGTGTGGACATCTCCTTCAATTTCCTCTTCTTTGTATTTTTCAAAATGATGTACATTGATTATAGGAAGTTTGTAACCAGGAAGATCCTTAATTTCTTCTTTACTTTTTCCATTGAAGCTATTTATATAGAGCCCTCTATATGCATTAACAAATGTTATTGCAGAATCAGGTAAGTTCATAACATAATGTGATGGAAAAAGTGGTACATCAATTTTTGACGTTCTTTTCTTATTAGGCTGTTCCTCTAGACTTTTCGACTTTTTTCCTTTATTACCACTGTTAAGAACCTTTACAGGATACTTAACAAAAGGTGTCCTTTCTCGGAAATTGGATATTAGTTGCACAGAAGTTTCTATGAATTTTCTTCCATCTAAATTTGAAGGTTGCACAAAAAGGTCAACCTTATTGGCCTTTATATTTTGTTGTAAATATGAGTAAGCTTCAGGATTCAAATCATTTGCAAAAACTAAAGTTGATTTTTTACCTGCAGGCACTGCAAATGGTCCAACACCAGCCATGACATCACATACAATCTCTCCTGCTTTAAACGAATTGATCAATCGTTCGTGTTCGGTAGCAAGTCTGGAATTCCAATAGACATTCTTGAAATCAAAAGTGAATTGACATCCACTTTCCTTCTGTGTAACTACAAAATCATCCTCACCAGCCAATACTTCCATTTCAAAAGTCCTGAATTCAGACGTTATGTTGTTCGTCTTATTGACAACCGTCTTAATATTAGGAAATTTCTCCAAAATAACCTCACCAATAATATGTCGATAAGGCATATACTGATCCTTCAAGTTAAGATGTACCAAATGACCAGCAATCGTAAATGCACTAGGACATTGCTCTACCAGATCATCAGGCAATATTGCTTTTAAAATGTCATCGTATGCCCAATAGTCAAAGTCAAACTTGAGTTCGTAAATTTTGAATACGGCACCAAGATCGCTTAATCGTTCATATTGCTGTAAAGTGAGTTTATCCTTTAAAAGTTCGGGCTTGTAATCGTCTTCATGCGTATGATCCACATCTTTTTCAGTCACAGCTATATCTTCCCTCAAAAGCAATGCTTTGAGTTTAGGGTTTTTGTCACTTAATTTTTCTACTAGAGACTCTAATAAAGTTCCTTTAGGAAATTCAACTAATGATGGTTGCTGAGGTATATTCAACACTAAAGAGGTTGGTGTCGTTCTTGTTTTTCTGTCAAGAAATTCATTTACATATCTAATCTCTGGTAAAAGCAAAGCCCATACTTTTCTAGTCACTAAAAATTTGGACTTATCGAGTTTTTTCATACCAACATTTCTTGGCGGTTTGAGTTGTGAAATAGGAATAGAGCTAGTCATTGATTTCATTAACTTCGTAATATTCATGAACCAGACCTCATTTAGTTTTTTTTAATGTTTTTGGGTAAGGTGTAACAGTTGAAAAATTTACAGATCGATAATAGCGCTTTGAAATGGTAATCGACGACAGATCTCAAGCCGGCTGGTCTTTGTCACGTGGAAATGTATCACAAATTCTCATGAAGTGAAACATTAATAACAACTCACCACACTTTTACTTTCGACTGCATATACAATTTTCAAACCATATTCTTGAAGAGCTCAATGAAATAGCATGATGGATTGTTTATACGAAAATTATTTTGATTGAAAACTTATTTTTTCCGAAACGGGGCAACTGATTTTCATTCAATCATTACCGGATTTGAGTAGCAAGGAAAAGTGCAAAGCTCAGAAATGCCTAATTTCACAACTAAAGTTTTCACAGTTTCATCAAGAAATGGACGACTATATGATGTATTCTGACTATGTCAGATCATCTGCTGATAGTCAAAGAAATAACCAAGAGAGACCTCCTGGTCTGGTTAATTCAAACAGCATTACAAATAATTCTACTTCATACGTTGATACACAACTGCCGTCAAATCAATCGGGTGGAATAGCTACTGGAAATTTAGTTCCTGAACCAAAGAAATCACGTCGTCAGATCAAGGAGGAATGCAACGCTTTGTTAGATGACGATCCTTACTTTTCATATGATATCGATCCATCACAACCTATCACCCAAGAGGAAATTCATAGTATTTTTGTTGATATTGGTTCAATCTTCGGATTCCAAACACATAACTGTGAAAATACCTTTGAACTTCTCATGTCTCAGCTTGATTCTAAATCTAGTAGAATGCCCGCTAATAAAGCTTTAACTCTTATTCATGCGGAGTACATAGGAGGGGAGCATGCGAACTATAGGAAATGGTATTTTTGCGCTATGCTTGATGAAGATACTACTCTAACAGAGGGTCTTGAGACATCATGTGGAAAGGGTAATAAGAGATCGAAGAAGAATCAGAGTTTTGAGATTCGTTCCAAAAACAAGCATGAAATTGTTGAATACAATTGGAGGAAACGAATGTATATACTAAGCCCATATGAGATGATTCAGCAATTGGCATTATTTTTGATGATTTGGGGTGAATCTAACAACATGCGTTTTGTCCCGGAATTGCTATGCTTCATTTTCAAGTGTGCTTTGGATCATTTGGTTGAAATGAAGCAACACAAGCTTGACCATAAATTTCCAGAGAAAGATTTTTTGAATCGAGTTATCACACCGTTGTATGAGTATTATAGAGATCAACAGTACAAGGAAGTTGATGGAGACTTTATTAGAACAGAGAAGGATCATTACAAAACAATTGGCTATGATGATATGAATCAACTTTTCTGGTTTTACGACGGAATTAAGAAATTAAAAACATCCAAAAAGAGCAAAGACCGCTTTGTTGATATTGAACCCAAAGACAGATACTCCAAGTTAGGTGAAATACAATGGAAATACTCTTTTTACAAAACTTACCGAGAAAAGCGTTCATGGTGGCATTTGGCTACTAATTTCAGTAGAATCTGGGTCATCCATTTGAATATGTTTTGGTATTATTCTAGTTTCAATTCACCCACTTTGTACACTTACGATTACAGCTATCTTTTGAATAATCAACCTACACTGCAAGCTAGATTTTCAATTGTATCTTTGGGAAGTACTATTGGTTGCTTAATTCATATCCTGGCAACAATTTTTGAATTTTCCTATGTTCCAAGAAAATGGCCAGGTAGACCCAATTTGTGGAAACGTTTAATCTTTTTGATTCTAATAACAATAATCAATTTTGGTCCATCAATTTTTGTTCTTGGTTTTATCCCACTAAATGCTGTTTCCAAAGCTGGGTTTATTGTTTCAATAATTCAATTTTGCATTTCGATACTTACAACTGTTTGGATGGCGTTCCAACCACCATTCAGTTCTTTTAGTTTTTCATTCAAGGGTAAACATATTTATGATCCGATAAAGGTTTTTACAGGTAGTTTCCCCGCACTAGGAAAGACCAGCCGTGTTATCTCGATAATCATGTGGCTTTTAGTTTTTGGAGCAAAATTTATTGAATCATATTTTTTCTTGACACTTTCTTTGAGAGACCCGATTAGAAATTTGAACTTACTAGATCACAGTAGATGTTATGGTGATACATATATTAAGGACGTGTTCTGCAAGCATCAAAATAAAGTTGTGCTTGTACTCATGTATTTGACTGATGTGATTTTGTTTTTTCTTGATACATACTTATGGTACATTATTTGGAATTGCATTATTTCTCTTTCCCTATCATTTTCAAGTGGAATTTCAATGCTATCGCCATGGAGAAATGTTTATACAAGACTACCAACAAGGATTTATTCAAAACTTTTGGCAACGTCCAGTATGGAGGTCAAATTTGATTCCACACATTTGATTTCTCAGGTTTGGAATGCATTTGTTGTTTCATTGTATAGAGAGCATTTGATCACTCAAGACCAGCTTCATAGAATGACTTACAGAATGATCCTTGATGATGCAACTGGCAATATGACTCTAAGATCACCATCTTTCTTTTTAAATCAGGACGATAGCGGTCATAAAATAACAGATTATTTTCAACCTGATTCAGAAGCTGAAAGAAGAATATCCTTTTTTGCCCAAAGTTTATGTACATCTATTCCTGAACCAGTTCCAGTAGAAGCCATGCCGTCTTTTACAGTGTTTGTACCTCACTATTCTGAAAAAATATTGCTAGAACTAAAAGAGATCATAAAACAGGATCCCAGTTCCAAAATGTCATTGTTAGAATACTTGAAAGAAATGTACCATCACGAATGGATGAATTTTGTTGCAGATACAAAGATTATGGCTCTTTCGCAAATGGCTAACTCAAACTCTTTGAATGAAAGCGGTAAAGATAGTGAAGTTGATGCTTCTGATTCTTTCAAAACAGAAAAAGAGTTTGTTGATAGTAAAATCAACGATCTTCCATTGTATTGTGTGGGATATAAGTCATCAGCACCTGAATATGTGATGCGTACTCGAATTTGGGCCTCATTGAAGACACAAACATTGTATCGTACTGTTTCTGGGTTTATGAACTATGCGAAAGCTATATCAGTTTTACACAAAATTGAGAATCCTGAAATGGACTCATTTTTGACCGACAGAGATGTTTTCAATAGATACCTAGAAATCTTAGCAGAGAGAAAGTTTCGAATGTTGATATCCATGCAGAGGTTACAGTTGTTTAACGAACAAGAGAGACTCAACTTAAAGGCTATGATCAATACTTATCCGTCAATATTGATTGCTTCTTTAAACGTGGAGAAGGATTTGGAGAATAACAGAAACAAATACTTTTCTGTTCTTTATCAAGTGGAGGAAGCAGAAGATGACACTGATCCGATGAAAAAAGGAAATCATTTGGTTGAGAAGTATAAAATTGAGCTATCTGGAAATCCCATATTAGGTGATGGTAAGTCTGATAATCAAAATTTGTCAGTGATTTATTACAGGGGTGAGTTTATTCAAGTTATCGACGCAAATCAAGATAATTATCTTGAGGAATGCATGAAAATCAGGTCTGTTTTGGGCGAGTTTGAAACGTTGGAAGAAGAAGTTGAATATCCATATATTCCTTCGGTTGAATATCAACATAAACCACCAGTTGCTATTTTAGGAGCTAGAGAGTATATTTTTTCTGAAAATTCTGGGGTTTTAGGAGACGTTGCTGCATCCAAAGAACAGACTTTTGGAACTATGTTTGCTCGAACATTATCAGAAATTGGGGGAAAACTTCATTATGGTCATCCTGATTTCCTAAATGCCGTCTTCATGTGTACGAGAGGTGGGATCTCTAAAGCTCAAAAGGGATTGCATTTAAACGAGGACATTTATGCTGGTATGAATGCAGTTTGCAGAGGAGGAAGAATCAAGCACTGCGATTATTATCAGTGTGGAAAAGGTAGAGATTTAGGGTTTAGCTCTATATTAAATTTTACTACAAAGATTGGTGGTGGTATGGGAGAACAGTTGCTATCACGAGAATATTATTATATCGGCACGCAAATGCCCTTGGACCGTTTCTTGTCATTTTACTATGCTCATCCCGGGTTTCACATTAATAATCTTTTTATTATGTTGTCGCTTGAAGTTTTCATGTTGACTGTGATAAACCTAGGCGCTTTAAACTATGAATTGATATCATGTATCTACGATAAAGATGTTCCTATTACCGATGTTCAGATACCTATTGGATGTCAAAACTTACAACCTGTTTTGGATTGGGTTTACCGATACGTGCTTTCTATTTTTATCTGCTTTTTCATTTCATTTGTTCCATTGGTATTGCATGAATTATCAGAACGTGGAATTTGGAAGTCAACAACCAGGTTATTCATGCATTTTGTCTCATTATCACCAATTTTTGAGGTTTTTGTATGTCAAATTTACACAGATTCTTTGAAAAAAGACATAATTTTTGGTGGTGCAAAGTATATTTCTACCGGTAGAGGATTTTCAATTACCAGAGTCTCATTCACGAAATTATATTCTGCATATGCACCTACTTCTATATATGCTGGAGCAAGATTGTTTTTGATGTTACTATTTGCTACAATTACAATGTGGCAACCCTCAATTTTATGGTTCTGGATAACTTTGATTTCACTAACCCTTTCTCCATTCATTTTTAACCCACATCAATTTTCTTGGGTTGAATTCTTTTTGGATTATAGAGAATTTACTAGGTGGCTAAGTAGAGGAAATTCCAAATGGCATATGAATTCGTGGATCACTTACACACGTATAACGAGATCTAAATTCACAGGATTCAAAAGGAAAAAATTGAATGCCGATGGAACTGTTGAAAAAATTCAAGATGATAACAGAAAAGCACCATTTCTTAATACTTTATTTGCGGAGGTTTTTGCCCCATTAATTCAAGCACTTTTATTAGTTGTTGCATACATGTTTATGAATTCACAATCAGGTGTTGAAAATCCAGAAGAGGTGAATTTAATTGCAAGATTGGTAATTGTAACTTTTATGCCTTTGCTTTTGAATTCATTAGTTCTCATTGTGATATTCCCATTCTCATTATTTGGTGCATCAATATTAAGTTTTTGCTGTACAAAGATTCCATCAGTATTAGCGTTTATTGCACATTTCCTTTCAGTTTTCATTCATTTGATAACGTTTGAATTAATTTGGGTATTACAGGGATTTAATTTCAGCAGAACCCTCATCCTATTTATTGCTGCAACTTTTTTACAAAGATTTTTGTTTCAAAGTAGCAAATTACTATTTTTGACAAGGGAATGGAAGGAAGACTTTAGTAATAGAGCATGGTGGTCAGGTAAATGGATAATGCTCGGAAGATATGCATTTACGCAACCATTGAGAGAATTTGTTGTTAAGATTAGTGAGATGAGCTTATTCAGTGCCGATTTTATCATTGGACAGGGATTGCTTTTACTTCTTACACCTATTTTATTTATACCATATATTGATCATTGGCATTCATGCATGATTATGTGGATAAGCCCATTGAGTAAATTGAGATCACCAATTTTGACGACGAGTAAGGAAAAAAGAAGGAAACGAGAGGCTACTAAGTACGCAGTACTTTATTTTTGCAGTATAATTCTATTTGCTACATTTATTATAGCTCCAATTGCTGTAAGTTTATGTTTTGAAGAAGAGGTTACGAAAATGCTACCACATGATTCTTATGGGTTGATCCAGCCTAATCACCAAGACAACAACGATACTGGAGCCCGTGCACCGAAGACGATTATCCAGACTAAACCTGCTGATAAAGAGTTCAGTACTTTTTGGATATGATTGTAGTTTGTAATGCCTTTTATAGCAATCGATACAGATCTAGCTAAATTTGATAACTAATTCGTTTAGATCGACGCGACGCTGATTCGGTCTGGCTTCAGAAAAAGAAAACTCAGCAACGAAAAAGAAACGCGGTCGCCCGATTGGGCAAGAGATAAACACACATGGAACCAGCAACAAAAGCAATCTAAAATTGCAAAATTTGAAACGCGATTAGTTTCAACGTTGATCTCCCCAAAACCGACTAATAATTACCTTTGATCACAAATTTGCTTAGACTCTCATTTCTACTTTCCTTTATTTTACCTGTTTTAACATTTCCTTCACTTTTTACTAACTAGACCTTTGCTTTAAATATAACTAACAGCAATGATCTTTGGTAAACTTTCCACCGTTGCTATTTCAATTATTTCATGTCTTAGCGCTGTCAAGGCAGACGATGATTTCCCAACTATCGAAGTTGTGGGTAATAAGTTTTTTTACTCCAACAATCAATCACAGTTTTATATTAGAGGTATTGCATATCAACAGGATGTTAGTGCTAATGATAACACCTCATTTGTTGATCCTTTAGCTGATGAAGAATCTTGTAAAAGAGATTTACCATATTTGACCGCTTTGAACACAAATGTTCTTAGGGTGTACGCTTTAAATGCGGAAGAAGATCATGATGGCTGTATGAACTTATTCAAAGATGCAGGTATCTATGTTATTGCAGATTTAGCTGAGCCAACTCTTGCTATCAACTCTAATGATCCAAAGTGGAACTTAGAATTATTCGAAAGATATACTTCCGTCATTGATATGATGCAAAAATATGATAATGTTTTAGGTTTCTTTGCTGGTAATGAAGTTGTCTTCAATTCAACCAATGCAGATTCTGCACCTTTTGTTAAGGCAGCAATTAGAGACACCAAAGCTTATATCAAAGAAAAAGGTTATAGGGACATCCCTGTTGGTTATTCCGCAAATGATGATGCAGAAACTAGAGTTGCTTCTGCCGATTACTTTGCATGTGGTGATAGTGATGTCAAGGCTGATTTCTATGGTATTAATATGTATGAATGGTGTGGTGATGCAAATTTCAAAACTTCTGGTTACCAAGAAAGAACTGCTGAATTTGCTAACTTGACTGTACCAATTTTCTTCTCTGAATACGGTTGTAATGAAGTTCAACCAAGAAAGTTCACAGAAATTGCAACTATATTCTCTGATGAAATGACTGATGTTTGGTCTGGTGGTATTGTTTACATGTACTATCAAGAAGTCAATGATTATGGATTAGTTACCGTTGATGATGGTGCAATTTCTACTATGCCAGATTACCAATATTATTCTTCTGAAATCAATAATATTCATCCAACAACTGCAACTGTAGATTCAGCTTCTACTTCTGAAGCAAACTTCCAATGTCCAGCATCATCTAAGGGATGGCCTGTTGCAACTGCATTACCACCAACTCCAAACCAAGGTGCATGTGATTGTATGAACCATGCATTAGAATGTGTTGTTGATGATGATGTTGATGAAGATAATTACGAAGAATTATTCTCTTACATTTGTGGTCAAATTGACTGTGGTGGTATTACCGGTGACGGTAAGACTGGTAAGTATGGTGCTTTCTCTTTCTGTTCAAGTAAAGAACAACTTTCTTTCGTATTGAACTTATACTACTTAGATCAAAACAAGAGAAAGAATGCCTGTGACTTCTCAGGTTCTGCTAAGTTAGCTTCCGCAACAACCGCTTCTTCTTGTTCATCAATCTTATCAGCAGCTGGTCCATCTGGATTAGGTCGTGCAGGTGTTGTCACCGGTGATGCATCAAAAACCACCACATCATCCAAGTCAACCAAGGCTACTGCCACTACTTCTTCTGAAAAGGAGACTAAAACAACTGCTTCAAAGGAATCTTCAAGTAGCGTTTCTTCAATCTCTTCTACTTCCAAGGCTGGTGCAGATGTTATCCGTTCATCATCCATCATGGGTTTCTTTAGTATTATTGCTGCATTGATGTTATAATCAGCATAATCAATTCAAAAACATCGAAGTGTTTCTTGCACTTTGTTTCATTTTATAGTTCGTTTTATTTTTTTAGATTTTAGACTCTAATTTTGTATAAAGGAAATTGTATTTTTACTGCTAAAAGCAAAAGGAAATTCGGGTTTATTAAATCAAATCAACATGTTTTTCAAATATAGATCAAATATAAACAAGATATTCACTCTTTCAACCAAGCCACATTCCAGGTAAACAAGAATTACAATACAAACACGGTATTTACGTCTCCTGTTCGATCCAGACTCTCAATTTGAACAGCTTGTGTGTGTGTATAGTGTGCCTACTATTCACGAGTCGTGTGCCAACCTAATGACATCACTCTGATCTACGATGGAAAATACAAGAAACTGCTAAATTTAGACTCCATGTGGCTAATTGTGCGCGCCCCACTTTTGCCCAATCCGGTAATGTACCTTTGCAAACTCCATTATTCTCTGCAAATGTGACCTTTTTTCAAGGGTTCTCCTCATCAGGCGTGTTGTTATTGTTTGCACTAATAATATACGCTTACGCGTGTTATCCGACCAGCCCGTAATGTCTGATCTCTCAACCAGGCTTTTAGTTTTGTCCACCAATTCCAACAAACCTGACTTCAATGTCATTAATTAATTTCATCTTCCCCGTCTGTAACTTTTAAACTGCTTGTTTGTTCTTTTGTTCTTTTCTTCTTTTGTGAAGATATTACTCTCTTTATTTGCCAAATTCTTTCCCTCATTATGAAACTCACCAATACTTTCGCTTTATTGAGTTCTTTACTTGTTGCTAAGACAGTAGTTGCTGCTGATTCAGATTTCCCAACTGTGGAAGTGATCGGAAACAAGTTTTTTTACACAAATAATGGCTCTCAGTTCTATATGAGAGGTATAGCATATCAACAAAACACTGCTGGTTTGGATCATGATGCAAAATATATTGACCCACTTGCCAGTGATACCTGTCTTAGAGATATTCCATATTTTAAAGAACTGAATACAAATACTTTGAGAATTTATGCCTTGAATGCAACTGCAGACCATGATGAATGTATGCATGCTTTACAAGATGCTGGAATTTATGTCATTGCTGATTTATCTTCACCTGATGAATCGATTATAACTACAGATCCAGAATGGACTGTTGAACTTTATGATAGGTATACTTCTGTTGTTGATATGATGCAACAATATAATAATGTTCTTGGATTTTTTGCTGGTAACGAAGTCATTACAAATAACACAAATACTAATGTTGCACCTTTCGTCAAGGCTGCAGTTAGAGATATGAAGGCATACATTAAAGAAAAGGGATATAGAAATATTCCTGTCGGTTATTCTGCAAATGATGATGCAGATACTAGAGTGGCATCTGCTGACTATTTTGCTTGTGGTGATGATGATATCAAAGCAGATTTTTATGGTATCAACATGTACGAATGGTGTGGTAGATCAAGTTTCAAAACTTCAGGTTACGAAGATAGAACTGAGGAATTCTCTAACTTAACTATCCCTGTTTTCTTCTCTGAATATGGTTGTAATGAGGTTCAACCTAGACCTTTTACTGAAGTCCAAGCTATCTTTGGTCCTGACATGACTGATGTTTGGTCTGGTGGTATCGTTTACATGTATTTTGAGGAAGAAAACAATTATGGTTTAGTGAGTATTGAAGATGGTAAGGTTTCAACATTGCCAGATTTCAACAACCTCAAGACAGAAATGGAAAAAATCTCACCAACTTATGCTACCGCTTCTGATGCTTCTAAAAGTGCTCACAGTTTTGCATGCCCACCAACTGGAGCAGATTGGAAGGCAGCAACAGCTCTACCACCAACTCCAAACGAAGAAATTTGTAAATGTGTTCATGACTCTGTGTCTTGTGCAGTTTCTGATGATGTTGACGAAGAAGATTTTGGTGATTTATTCAGTGTTGTATGTAATTACGTCAATTGTGATGAAATCAATGCAGATGGTGTTAAAGGTCAATATGGTTCATTCTCTTTCTGTTCTCCTAAAGAAAAGTTGAACTTTGTTTTGAACAAATATTACGAAGATCAAAACAAAAATAGAAAGGCATGTGACTTCTCCGGTTCTGCAACTATCGTTTCCGCATCATCTGCTTCTTCATGTTCTGCATTAATGAAAAATGCATCACAAACATTCACTAATGAAAGAAACTCTTCGTCTAAGACTTCTTCAAATGAAAGTTCTAAAACTTCAGATTCTAGCTCTACCGTGTCAAGTATTAGCTCAACTTCTAAAGCAGCAGGTTCAACAATCAATGCACCTTTAAGTTCATTTAAAGGTCTATCAACAACATACATTATCACATTGATGAGTTCAATGATAGTTGGTGGTATCTCTGTGGTATTGATGTGAACTACTAAATATGTTTACCAATTTTTTCATCAATTCTTTCCTTTTTTTTACTGTTTATTCTATTTTAGTTTACAAAGTTTATAAGATTGTTTAAACAAAACAATATGCAGCTATTTTAAATTCTATTTGATCATGAAAATTTCAGCTAAAGCCTTTGGATCCATCACCGCAGCTCGCTTTTGTTTAATCCATTTTGAACGTAATGCCATCTTACTTCCTATAACGCTCGTTGAAGTTGTTTCCTTAGGTTTCAGCATAGATTCTCGAGTGACTTCTGATTTATTTTTCTTCTCTTTCTTATCCTTTTTGTCTTTGTTTTCCTTCTTCTCTGTTTTTTCCTTCTTCTCTTTTTTCTCTTTCTTCTCCTTCTTCTTCTTCTCTTTCTTCTCTTTTTTCTCCGTTTTCTCCTTCTTCTCCTTCTTCTCCTTCTTCTCCTTCTTCTCTTTCTTCTCCTTCTTTTCTTTGTTTTCTTTCTTCATCTTCTTTGCTGCAGGCTCTAATGTATCATCTTCTGCTCTTCTCTTACTACTTTCCACAGGTTTTAACGTTTTGCTTTCCTTGTCCCATGTGCTACATAACGTACTGCCTTGTACAAAATGAATACCCCAACGGCCATTCAAAATTCTCTCATTTCTTTTTCTTTCAACTTCCTTATTTATCTCCTCCTCCTTACCATTAAGTCTTCCAAGCAATCTTTGAAATGCATCTAGATGTACATTCTCTCCACTATCAAATTCATCAGTTTTATCTTTCTTCTTAGCAAGATTTGCACCCAGTCCTAATGTATCGTTTTTCAGCGTAATTTTAATGTGAGATGTAAGAGCATGGTTCGATAAACCTAATCCTTTACCAGGAGTCCACCCAAGCTTGACTAAGTGTTGATGTCCGAACCTTTCGGTATTATTAGACCAATTTGTGTTTCTTGGATCCAATCCAAACCTTTGTTTCGTCCTAGTACCCGCTAAACCCATTCTGTTATCTTCTCTATTGTTGTCAAAGCAACTTCCGTCCTGATCTTTTGCTATTTTTTTCACAGAACGGTTTAATCACTACATTAAATAACTTTTTTTTTACAGTTTGATATTGACTCTCCAAATTTTTTTGATCCGTACACCACCAAATTTGCTTGTTGTGAAAAATTGGGGGCCAATATTTTTGTTCAACTTTGAGACTTGTAATTTTTCAAAAAATGAAGGCGTAAGCATCGGTATTAGGGTATAATTTGACCCCCATTAAATCATTTATTGATTTTAGTTTGCGTACAACTGCTTTTCTCGAGCACTCAATCGATGTCTGCTATACCAAATGACATAAAAGAGGTGCTTGGCAATCTTATTGCCGCACTTACTTCATCTGATAATACATTCCGTAAGCAAGCAGAAACTGCATTGAACAATGACTGGACAACAAAGGATAAAATCGATATCTTACTTGTTTATTTGGCAGATCAAGCAGCCAATGGAAGTGATGAAAACACAAGAGCATTTTCTGCAGTTTTATTTAGACGTTTCTCAATTAGAGGACCAACATATCAAGGGTTTTCTGTTGCTGACAGACAAATTGATCACATTACCCCTGGTGCGAAGACAGAGGTTCGCCGGATACTTTTACAAGGTTTCACTTCCCCTCAAACTAGAAATGTTAGACATAAGCTAGCTGATGCAATAGCAGAAGTAGCAAAAGATAATTTTGATTGGCCAGAACTTTTACCCACTATTTTACAAGCTGCAGAAAGTCCTGATCCAGTCATGAAAGAATCTGCGTTTAGAATGATCACCACAACTCCACAAATCATCAGTAATCACGATCTGAACGAATCGTTCCTAAAAATGTTTCATTCTGGTTTTGAAGATTCTTCTGATGATGTTAGGATTGCTACTTGTACAGCCTTTGTTGCTTTCTTCGAAAATTTACCAAAATCAACGTGGTCAATTCTATCTCAACTATTGCCTAATTTGTTAAACTCATTACCGAGATTATTAAGTAGTGGCAATGATGCTGCTTTAGCAGCAGTTTTAGAGAGTCTGATTGATTTGGTAATTCTTGCACCCAAGATCTTCAAACCAATGTTCGAAACCATCATCAACTTCTGCGCTGAAGTTGCTCAAAACAGAGATTTGGAATCTAATGCTAGATTAACTGCATTAGAATTACTTACCTCATTTGCTGAATCATCTCCTAATATGTGTAAGAGGGAACCATCTTACCCAAATACAATTGTTGTTGTTACGTTGAAGTTATTAACGGAGGTTTGTGTAGATGATGAAGATTGTTCTGAGTGGATCAATGTTCAGGATCCAACTGAAGAAAATGAAGAAGAGGAATTTAGTGCAGCAAGACAAGCTCTTGATAGAGTTGCTCTCAAATTAAATGGACAATGTTTGGCAAACCCACTTTTCCAGTTGCTTCCTCAAATGTTGCAATCACAAGATTGGCATGAAAGGCAAGCTGCACTTATGGCACTATCATCTGCCTGCGAAGGATGTGCTGATGCTTTAACTTCAGAAATTCCAAAATTATTGGATCTTGTCCTACCATCATTGAATGATCCTCATCCAAGAGTTCAATACTCATGTTGTAATGCACTCGGTCAAATGTCTACTGATTTTGCCAATGTTATTCAAAGAACATCTGGTGACAGAATTTTACCTGCATTGATTTCCATGCTCTCTACTGCAAATGTAGCAAGAGTTCAAAACCATGCTGCTGCTGCATTAGTTAATTTCTGTGAAGAGGCATCTCAAGATACATTGGAACCATACCTTGATGATTTATTAAATAATTTATTGAATCTATTGAAGTCATCACCACTGAAATATGTTCAGGAACAAGTTATCACTACAATTGCTGTCGTTGCCGATGCTGCAGAATCAAAGTTTATCAAATATTATGACACATTGATGCCATTGTTAATTTCGGTCATGAAGTCTGATGTTGATAAATCAAACAGATCTCTTGTTGCCAAGTCTATTGAATGCTCAACTTTAATTGCTTCAGCAGTTGGAAAAGACAAATTTGCTGAAAATGCAAGTGAAATTTTAGAGATATTCAGCTTTTTACAAAACAATTTGCTAGGTGAAGATGACCCTATGAAGTCATACCTTGAAAAGGGATGGTCAAGAGTTTGCAAATTAATTGGAAAGGCATTTTTGCCATTTTTACCAAGTGTCCTACCACCTCTTTTAGAACAAGCAAAGGCTACTCAAGATATTTCTATTGTGGAAGAGGATCAACTCGAAGAGATTAACCAGAATGAAGAATATGAAGTCATTCAGCTTTCTGGTAGGCACATCGCTGTTCATACATCTGTCTTGGATGATAAAGCTTCTGCTATAGAACTATTGAAACTGTATGCAGAAGTTCTAGACGATGCATTTGGGCCATATGTTTTCGATATTGCAACTGAAATTGTGATTCCAGGTCTTGACTTTTACTTGCATGATGGTGTGAGAGGAACATGCGCAGTCACTATGCCATCCTTATTAAAATCTTACATCCATTCGAATGGCTCACCTCAATCAAATGAAGTTTTTGTATTATGGAAAAATATGGCGAACAAATTAATATCTCAACTTGAAAGTGATCCAGCTCTTGAACTATATTTTGCATATTATTACGCCATTTCGAAATGTTTAAATCTGATGGGACCTCAAGCTTTAGACGATCAACAGTTGGCTGCAGTTGCAAAGTCTATTAATGCTAATTTAACTGATCTTTATGAACGAATTGTTAACCGTGAAGATGGTGATGATGAATATAATGAAGAAGTTTCCGATTACGATGATGATTGTACTGATGAAGAACTATTGGAAGAAGTAGGCAAAGGAATTTCTTCCATATTTGAGAATTGTGGACCTAGATTTATCAGCGGTTTTGTCACAATAACTCCTCTATTAAACAAATACCTTCACGAAGAAAACCCTATACTCAAAAGATTTGCAATTGATGTGGTCTGTGACTTGGTACGTTACGGTGGTGTTGAAGCATACAACCTACGTGAATTATTCCTTCATGTAGTTGGAGAAGCATTAACCTCTTCTGACTCTAAAATTCGTGAATCTGCTGCTCGTTGTGTTGGATATTGCGTACAGTCACAAAATAGCGCTGACTATGCTCAATTTGCTCTGGCGTGTATACAACCATTGACCCAAATGAGTAGCATACCTGACGCGCGTGCACCTGATAACATTGATGCTACAGAATTTATGTGTGCAACGATTTCACTCATTATACAATACTATGGTAATCAAATTCCTAACGTCAACGAATTAATTAACAATTGGATACGTCTGCTCCCTGTTTGCCAAAACGAAGAAGCAGCTAAAACCGCATATTTCTTTTTGACAAACCTAATCAATCAACAACATCCTAGTGTTTCTAGTAAAATAACAGAAATTACCGACAGTGTTGTTCAAGCCCTCCTCTATGCATCAATATCGGGTGAAACTGCTAATAATGTCATCTTAGCAGTGAAATCGTTACTAGCTACATTACCTCAGCAAGAAAGTATGGCTATACTCAACAACTATAGCACTGAAGCCAAAGCTGTCATTGCGAAATGGTTCGCTTAAAAAAAATATATCGGCTCTGTATTCATCGAAAATTATGTACACCGTTAATAGTTTTAATTACCCTCTTTACTATTATACCTACATAGTTTAATACAAAACATTGGTATAGTAATTTATATCCAGAGTTACCGTACCCTTGGATATTTTGGATGGCTTCAGGGTAGATGGATTGACCTTTAAAAATTTGTTCAATGACTTGAATGGCTTTGACTGACCATTGTCTAAAATCTCCACGAATTGACGCAATAAATTACTTGCCAAAACACTTTTTCTCAAAATGTCAGTTACTAAATCAAGATTGGAGAATTCTATGGATTGCGCTGGAACAGAATCTTTAGTGTCAGATTTTGATTGAAATAACTTGGCAATGAGAGAAGAAGTTGGGGTGATGAGATTGAGATTTCCGTAATTCAGATCCCTAATGTTCTTGAAAAGTGTAAGCAATCCAAACTCTTGATAAATCAAGATCAAGCTCACACTAAAATCGAAAGTAAACTCACTCAAATATCTTGACAATGAATTATCCATTACTCCTTCTGAATCTTTCAAAGTTTTGTAATTTTCAGACAGGGTGAGCAGACATAAATTTGAAATAGAACATAATGATATTGATGAATTTAAAAGTTTGTAGCTCAATGATTTGCTTGACTTGAAGCTGGCTATTTTAGTAGACACACCTTGCTTGAAACTGTTGAGTGTGTATTCAGGTTGTTTATTTTCATCATTGAAAAGGTCAGGAGCTCTCAAAACATTATAGGTATTATTCAAATCTTTCAGAAATTTGTACACTTTAGATTTTGCGGATATAGTAAGAAGCAATGCATGTTCTAGTAGTTCAAGTGATTTAGATTCCTTTATTATTGAATAATTATCTAAATCTCTCAATAATTTGAATGTCACTCCAAAATTGTCTATTTGCAAATCAATATTGTTAATGAATGAAAGATCGGACCGATAAACAGGGGGGATGGCATCAAGCCCCAAAACGTCAGCAAATGATGGTGGAATTTTACTTAGATAATTCGTATTAAATTTCATTTTGTTGATAACAATGCACAAAATTGTCTCAATAATATCGAGCAGAGCATGTACACTTTTAGAACATCCAACATCAACCAATAAGCTATTAAGATTCATAAAATCTTCCTCTGACTCTAAATTTAGATCAAGATTTAGTAAAGCCAAGTTAAATATAACAAGAAAGTCACGCTCTTTTGTATAGTCCAACTTAAGGTTCTGATCATAAAACTCAAAGATTGGCACAAGAGATGAAATGCTTATTTCACATAGTTTATTGGTGTTATTCAATCCCAAAATGGATGCGTATGCAGTATTATTATATTCAAGAATATATTCAAGTAGTTCATTTGAGGGAGCTTTGAATATATTATAATATAGCAAATAGGTTTTTGAAACTTTTAAAAGAAGAAAGGTAGCAATATCAGCGGATTTTTGTTTCCCCTCATCTTCTTGTTTGGCAATTTCATCCAACGTATAAAAGCTGGATGTATTAGATGTAAGAAGTAGAGTTAAGTAGTCAAGAGTAGTAGGATTAATGCATATATCGCTTGCAATTTCAAACATTTTTTCACAATCAGTATTCTCTTGTAATACATCTTGACATTTGTTGAAACTAATTATCATGTGGTTCAGAAATGATTTCTGAAAAGATGAATAGAATAGGATATTAAGTAAATTTGAAGATTTGTTATCATTAACCAAAGCAGAGTCTTCTAGTAAAATCATGCTTCTAAAACGTAACATGATGGAAAATAGACTTGGTATTGAGCTTTTGGTTATTGGTGGTAAACTGGCAAACTTGAGTATGCGGCTAAGCTCCTGTACGTTATTGACGTCAGTATAATAGCTCCTCATATATTCCAACAGGTCAGAGTTGAAACAACAGAGAATGGAAACCAAACATAATGTTTTCTCTAAACTTTCCACCTTATTAACCTCGCCAAATATTGCATAACATTCCTTCATATATTTAACAAAAAGTGCAATCATATTATATTTGTCACAAGCAAGCAATCGTCCAAAATTTTTAAGACCATAATTATTATGTTGAACAGGCAATTGGAAGTGATATTTCAGTAATGAGGTAAATGATAAAAGTAATGAGTTTAGTTTTCGAGCTGAATCTGAAGTCAATGATTCATTTAGTAACGCGTCAATTTGATTGATTGTTCTAATAATTGAAAGTACAGTAATAAACTCAATCTGATTTTCTTCTCTTTCATTATCATCTGAAATATTTATAAGTGTTCTTGCTAGTTTATCTACTTCTGCAGTATATGTTGGAATTCCTGGAATTATATCTTGTGCTACTTGATCGAAGAAAGCATCTGAAGAATCAATTACTAAACCAATTTTACCAGGTTCCTGGTGCAATGATAATCGCTGTATGAGTTCCTCTAAATTGGTCATTTGCCATCTAGAGAAAAGATAATGTCATTGTGATTCCGAGATCAAGCTCAGCTATCTATTTGCAAATGCTGATAAGTTTAGTGTTCGCTGAGCCATGTTGAAAAGTACATCAATTACCTTTTTTGGATAACTTATTGAACAAAACGTAATTATGATCTATCAAAAAAAGCATATGAAGAAAAGACTGTATATGATTTTACTGTCTGAACAGTTTTCATTTGAGGTAAAGTTCATTAGTGAATGGATGTCACAATACATTGGGAACGGCTTTAAGTGGTGTGATATTAAATAAGTCGAGACCAGAATTGCACTGTATATTTCAGTTTAATGATCTGTCTTTTGTTCCGTAAAGGTCCGAAGTTTTACAATTTTCTGTTAATTTGCGCTGTAATTATGGAGTTATAAAGAGTATGATATCCCTGAACCTTTAGAAGCTGAGTCTTCTGGAGAACAATTGACAACTGACATGGGGAAGACGGCATTACTTATTATAGATTTACAGGAAGATTTCCTTCCTCCTAATGGATCTTTAGCTGTGAAAGATGGTCGCACTATAATTCCAGGTATAATCGATTTGATGACATCTGATAAATACAAATGGGATGCAATTGTAGCAACAAAAGATTGGCATCCTGTCGACCATATTTCGTTTGCCTCAACTCATAAGAAGGAACCGTTTACAGAAATTTTGGTTGAAAATCCAGTCGATAAAACGCAACCACCAATGACACAAGTTTTGTGGCCAGATCACTGTGTACAGAACTCCAAAGGGTCTGATTTCCCACCCGAATTTCAATCTGCTTTTGATAAAGTACTTTCAGAACAGAAAGTGCCTGCTAAACTTGTTCTTAAAGGATACTTACAAGATCGGGAGTATTATTCGTGTTTCCAAGACGTTTGGGGTATCCATAAAACCGAATGTACACAATTTTTGAAGGATAATGGAATTACTGACGTTGTAAGTGTTGGTATTGCCTACGATTATTGTGTTCTCAACTCATCTATCGATTCTGCCAAAAATGGATTCAAAACAACAGTCATACACGGACTGACCAAATCTGTTTCCCCAGAAAATGAAGAAAAAGTGACTGAATCTTACAAATCACATAATGTTAAGGTAGTTGAGACTGTAAGCGATTTATTTTAGTCCTATTTATGAATTGATACATTTTTTATACTTAAACTTTTTTTCCCAAACACCTATCACTTTTGTCAATAACATTGTGACAGCAATAGCTCTGTATATATAATAATGATCTAGGAGTAGTAAATCATATTGGTCCTCGCAAATCCAAGCTCGACATTTTTCCGCATTCTCAAATTTCAAGACTTTCTGAATATTAGCTTGTCAATTATATACAACGTCCTAGAAGTAGTTCTACCGTCATACCACAGATTTATAATGTCATTTGATTTTGGTAAGGTTCTCGGAAGGGGTGATCCTTCTAAGAAAACTGATGCTGTACTCAAATATAATGAAAGAAGGTTTTATCAGATGGCAACCTTTTATGGATTCACTTTAGCAACTTACATTGCCTCCAAAATAGCCTACAGAGGTGTTATAAAGAGAAGATACAATCCAACCTTTTATCAACATAATCACGTCCCTCCTAAGTTCAATTTTTACATGGATGCGTTGAGTGCCGTTTCGCATGCGAGTTTACTAGCTGTTGCATCAATGGGTATGTTGACCTCAGGTGCTTTCTGGTATTACGATATATCTAATTTGAAAGAATTCACCTATAGAATGAAAATCTTTTTAGGTGGTGATGAAGCTGAAAAGGCTCTCAAGGCAATGCCGGAAGATGAAGAAACTAAGCAAATCACAGAATCTATAGACAGTTTATTGAAGGGAGATATTTTAACTGTCTTTGGCAAGGAAGGGGATGATGAGTCTGGCAAGAAATGAATGTTGTTGTCAGTATAATGCTTGTATATATAGAGAAAAGTAGTCCAATCGTGTCGCAATACAAGAGTCGTAACCATCATAAAATGCGGCTGACCATTTCGAAACGTGCCCAAATTAATTTTTTTTGATGTCATCAGTCTTGTTCTTTTTATCTTGAAAACTATAAGAGACGAACTAATTTATTGTTATAACAGTTTTTTTTAAAAAAAATACCATTCTTTGAAAGAAAGTACAAAATGAGTACAGAATATACACCTCTGACATCGGCGGATAAAGACCTACAATACGATGATTATGAAAATGATAGCATAGTTCCATCATGTATTACAAATAACAAGAAAATGAAATTAGTGACTATTTTGATCATAGGTGCCTTGCTTGCTGGATTCCTCTATTTTATGGTGGTGTTTTTACCAAGTTTGACACCGGAAGGTGTCCCTATTCCAGATATTGCTATGGTCAAAGAAGTAGATGTTTATCTACACCCTTTTGTAGACGATAAAGTGAGTAGTTCAAAAAACAAAGAACTTCCAAATTTCAAAGATGCACTTTATGTTCCGGAAGACAACGATACCTTGAAGAAACATTTAGCAAAATTAAGAAGCAAAGATCCCAATTTTGACTTGAAATCTAAAAGAAAGAGAATTATTGTTATTGGTGATGTCCATGGTTCGTTATCTCAACTGAAAAGAATGTTGCGCCATCTGGATTACGATTATGGGATCGAAGATCATTTGATTTTATTAGGTGATTTCATGAATAAAGGTAAAAACTCAATGGGTACCCTTAAATTTATAATGGAGAACAATATTGACTGTATTTTAGGTAATCATGAAATTGCAATGCTTAGAAGATACTGTCAGTTGCACAGTGTTAAACCACCCCAATTTTTAAATCTTGGAAACAAAATGGATGTTAAGGAAGCATACAAACTTGATGATTTGATGAAATTGGCTAAAAAGCTTACTCCTGAACATATCGGTTTTTTCAGCAAACTTTCTGCAATAAAAAAGATCGGTCCTGTACCTCATTACACAAATAAGAAACAAACTAAGGAAAGTTCATATCCTGCATATGGTGTTGCTGTTCATGCTGGTTTGATGTGGAATAAAGATTTGAATGAGCAAGATGTAGATGAAGTTACAACAATGAGGAATTTATTATACCCAGATTGGACAGTTCCAACTCCAGATAGAACTGTTAAAAAGTCAGTTGCTTGGTCCAAAATATGGAATCAAAAACAGTCAGAAAAATATGCAAATGAGATAGATTCTGCTGATGAAGATACACTTACGATTGGCGAAAAGGTATACTATGGACATGATGCTGGTCGTGGGGTAACATTAAAGGAATTTTCCAATGGTTTGGATTCAGGCTGTGTGTATGGTAAAAAGTTAACAGCAATGATTATATGGGCTGAATTGGAAATAGTGAATGATAAGGAGGAAATTGTTTATAAAGAGAAGGAAGTGCAAGTTAGATACTAGTATTTTATAGAACCAGTTATTTTGTAATCTTGAATCGCGTTTTCAGATCTATGCATACAATTCCTACCATTCATGAGCTGCTGAGTTGGATCACAATGGCAAGTATCATAGCAAGGCGTACATTCCATAGTACAATCTTAAAGAAGAATAAAGTCACAGCTGTCTTCCCAGGACAAGGTAATGTTTCACCACATCTTTTCAAGTTGACTCATTTTCAAATTGACGTATTAAAAAATCCCAAATACCTTGAATTGATAAATCATGCACAAAGTATAATCCCTGAAATTCCATTATCATCATATTTCAGCAAGAGCACGTACCCTGGTAAGAATGTTACTGATACACAACTTTCACAAACTTCATTTGTGCAACCATTAGTGTTACTTGCTAGTTATTTGAATTATACAATTTTTAATGATATGTTTGAATGGGATGTGAAGAAATCAGATTATATTCTTGGCCATTCACTTGGTGAATTAACAGGACTGGTTGTACAAGAAGCAATTACATTAGAAGATGGGTTGATTGCTGCATATAAGCGTGGTAAACTTATGGAAGAGGTTTTAATGAAAAATGAAGGTAAAGAATGGGGGATGTATGCGTTGATGTTCCGTGAGCGAGATTTTGAAAGTGTTTATAAAATATGTGAAGATAATTTACGAATGAATATTGCAAATGTTAATGGGTACGATCAAATTGTTGTTTCTGGTGAAATTGATGAATTGCGACAAAAATTAGATAAGCTTGATCAAATTCAAAAGGAACTTCTTAGACTTGGTCAATGGAAGAGTCGTATAAAGAAGGTTAAATTACAAACCAAGATACCAGCACATCATCCGATTTTCGAAGAGATGAAACAAGAGCTTCGAGATAGTATACGGATAAATCTAGATAAATTGAATGTGCCAGTTGTATGTAACTTGAATGGATTTGTGGTTACAACAAATACAGAACGAGTTGTTGATAATTTTATTGATGTCACTAGTAAACCTGTTCAATTTGTCAAATGTCTTGAAACTATTAAAAATAGTAATTTGAATGAAAATTTGAAATTTTTCAACTTTAGTGATGTTACTTATGGTTTAACAAATCGGTTCTTTAAAGACGACAAATCAGTTGAAGTTTATGATTTAATAAATGAAGCTGAGAAACAAATTGTTAAATGATAATTCACCTTATTGGAATAAAATTTCCAACGATACAACTAGGTATATTATATCTATCCCTTCTAATTGTAAAACTAAAACAACAATTTTTCTTCTTCCTACCATCTCTTGTACGTAAATTACAACTAGTAAGTACAGCTTTTTGAGTTTTATCGAAAGCAATAGAACCATATTTTTCCCAAAAATTAACACTACTTTCTTCAGTCATTAATTCATAGATTGTCAATTTACCATTTTTCAAATCTTCAATTGATACATTAACTAATGAAGCAAATTCTTTATTACCTCTGTAAATTTCACCAGTTCTACGCCATAAACAAGCAGGAATTGCCATTGAAGTGAAAACACGATCATAATCTAATAACATTCTTTCAAAACTTTCTTCAACTAAAATCAAGTCAATATCTTTAAGTGTTTTAGCTATTGCTCTAAACCCTGGTCTAAAAGTACTCAAAGGTTTTAGAATACGTGCTCTACTTGAAGGTGCCATATATTTATCCATATATGTTTGTAAACGTTGATAACCTTTAGCATAATCATATGGTTTGAGAAGTCCTGCTTCAAGTTTAGCATTAATGACTTGCTTTAAACGTTCCTCTGGTGAAATCTCTGTTGTTGGGTCAGCTGCAGTTAAGAAAAATTTATCCCTTGCTGCATCAGATATATGCGGTGTTTGTTGATATGATGATTTAGATGGATCGAAATTATCCTGTTTTGTATGTGAATGAAACTGTGAATTTTCAGTTTGAAATTGAATTGGTTGCTGTTGTTGCTGTTGTTGTTGATGCTGCTGTTGTTGTTGTTGCAGCTGCTGATGATGCTGCTGCAGCATATCTATCCCAGGTTGGATATACGATAGCATAGCAGGTTGTTGAATTTGAGAAGATTGTAATTGTTGAACTTGAGAGTTTGTAATATCAAGTGATGGTTGTTTCATATTAGGATTGATATTAGCAATATTTGAATTACTTGACATTGAACTGATATAATTTGCAGCTTCAAGTTTTTGTAATAATGGATCATTTGTTAAATTGATTGTATCCAGCATATCATTATCATCAATCATTGACAAGAATTCTGTTAAGGAATTGAATTCAGAACCTGCATGTTCACTGTAGAAAAATGGTTGTTGATTAAGTGCTGTTGCTGATGGCAAAGAATTAAAAAATATAGATGATGTTGATTTTGGTAATTCTTGCTGAGTGAGTTGTGTTGTTGATTGTATATCATCAAGATTTTTCTTCATTTCAATTATATTTGAAATCATTGGTTTGTTATTCTTCAAAGGTTTGTCATGACACAAATGACCAATATTCCTTTTAACACATCTTTTACACGGTCTAGATTCATCACAATTCATATGTGATCGTCTACAATAAACACATGCACTGAAAACTTTACGCCTCTTCTTAGATTTGCTGCTGTCATTATTATTAGACGATGAATCACGTTCCAAGTCATTTTCACTATTTACAGAACCTGATTCTGATTTCACTGATTCAGGTTTTCTTGGTGTGATAAAGACAGATGGCAATGGGACAGTAGATGTGTTCTTTTTGTCATTTTCTGATACTTCAGTAGCAACATTATCTTTAACTTCAGAGACTTGAGACGCCAATGTTTTGCTGGCAGGTGAAGGCTGCTTTTGTAAGTCCTCTGTAGAGCCTGCTTCAACGGCCAAGCTTTCAGTCTGATCGTGGGACATTTGCTAGTAGATGCCGAGCTGGTGCTGGGAGAGCGGATCTGATGCCAACGGGTCGTGTGGGGTTGATCTGGAAAGAAACTGTTTGTAGAAGGGCGGAAGAGCTAGCTATATTAGGGGAAGTGCAACGGTGCGTAGAAACCCGGAACGGCAAACGGCAAAACGCCCAGTGTTTTCTCCACGGCCTACCCTGGAAATTTGTACAAATTTTGAATGAAATAAATTGCGGCGTCGATTCTCGCGTGTGTGTGGCGCAGCTGGAGAGGAGAGCCTAAGAGAGCAATGATTTGAGTCACAGTTCAGTTGCGGAAAAAGATGTTGCCGCCTGCACTCCTGTTTGTCCACTCTGGGCTTCTTTGCGTAATCTCTAATCCAGCTGGCTGGAGCTTTATATAAGTGTGGAGATACCCCAGATAATATCTCTGGTGGTTGCTATTCAGACTTAGTCTTTCCCCTCCCCAGTTTTCCAATGAGGTACAGAATCGAGAAAGAACTCTTGTCCTTGAAGACAACATCTTCGATTTGCTATGATGATGAAGATGTTGAAAAACGCGTTGCTCGTGATGATCGAATCAAGCCACAGAAACGTTTACTCACTCCGTTCTTTAAAAAACAGATACCACCTATTCCTAATGATGAAGAACGGATCCCATTTGCATACACCAAGAATAATTTACTTTCTGAAACATTCTTTACTTGGTGTTTCCCCCTAGTTAAAGTTGGTTATCTACGTACATTGGTTAAAGAAGATCTTTACAAGATTACAAATGGTTCAGAGTTTGATGTTAAAGTTGATGTTGATGCAACTTTTGAGGAATTACAATCTCGGATGCGTAAGTATGAATCAAAGTGGCTTGCTAAAAACGGTATTGAAGATACTCAAGAGAATAGAGATGCATTAAAATCTGATCCTAATTTTCATTACCCAAATAATTTACTCCTTCTTTCAGTTTTCCATAGTTTAGGTTGGAATTTTGTTATTACTATATTATTCAAGGCATTATCAGACATTGCTATTGCCCTAAACACATTACTTATTCGTGCATTGATTTTATTTATTCGAAGCAGAGATGCTGGCACTATATCATCAGGTAAAGGTTATGGATACGCTATTGGTATTTCATTACTTGGTTTATTCAATGGTATTTTAGGTGCTCATGCTTTCAATAGGGCAGGTATTGTAGGTGCAACTATTAAAGGTGTACTCACTAAAATGTGTTTAGAAAAATCACTTCGTTTGAGTAGGAAATCTCATTCAGAATATCCAAATTCATATATTTCTTCACTTGTTGGTAATGATGTTTTCAAAATTGATTTGGCAGTTACTTATTTACCATTTGCAATTTGTTTACCAATAGGTTTAACTATAGCTATTGTACTTATTGGTGTTAATTTAGGTGGTGCTTCATTAGCTGGTATTGGTTATTTCCTTCTTGCAACTTTTATTTTCTCAATAATCTTGAAGAAACTTTTAGCTTGGAGGAAACTAGTTAATGTTCATACTGATTCACGTGTTAGATATATTAAAGAAATTTTAAATAATATGAAAATGATTAAATATTATGCATGGGAAATTCCATTTTTGAAAATGGTTAAAAATGCAAGAAAGAATGAAATGGATATTATGTTGAAAATGCAAGTTGCTAGAAATGTTGTCACAGCTGGTGCTGTTACTTTACCATTGGTATCAGCTATGGTTGCATTTTTAGCAATGTATGGTCAATATGGTGGTTTAAAGAATGCAGCAGATATTTTCTCTTCATTAACATTGTTCAATATTTTAACTTTACATATTTCATTATTCCCATTGGCTGTTAGTTCTTCAGGTGATGCATGGATTGCCTTTAAACGTATACAAAATTTCTTACTTGCTGAAGAGGAGAAACCAGATTCAGGTTATCATTTAATTCCTTATAATAATAACAAATCTGCAATTAAAATTGAAAATGGTGAATTTACTTGGGAATTTGATGTTGATGAAGAAAGTGAAAGTTCAGATGATGAGAAAAGTTATTTTGGATTACATGAAATCAATATGGAAATTCAACATGGAGAATTTGTTGTTATTACAGGTTCTATTGGTTCAGGTAAATCATCATTACTTGCAGCTCTTACAAATGTTATGACTCGAATTTCAGGTACTATAGATATTTCAGGTTCTCTTATACTTTGTTCAGATCCATGGATTCAAAATACTTCTGTTAAAAATAACATTCTTTTTGGACTGAAATTTGATGAAGGATTATACAAACGTGTTGTTAATTGTTGTTGTTTAGAAACTGATTTTCAATTGTTACCAGCTCGTGATTTAACAGAGATTGGTGAAAGAGGTGTCAATTTAAGTGGTGGACAAAAGGCACGTATTAATTTAGCTAGAGCAGTTTACAGGTGTTTATTTATGAATGATACTTATAATATTGTTTTATTTGATGATGTTTTAAGTGCTGTTGATGCCAAAGTTGGTAAATATATTATGGAAGAATGTTTCCTTGGAGAATTAAAGGGTAAAACAAGAGTTTTAGCAACACATCAATTATCACTTGTTGATGAAGCTGATAAAATTGTTTTCATGAATGGTGATGGTTCAATTGATGTAGGTACAAGAGAAGAATTATGTTTAAGGAATCATTCATTCAATAATTTAATGGAATTTCAAAATGGTAAAGAAGGTGATAAAGAAGAAGAGGAAGATGATAAAGATGAAGATGAAGAAGATGCTGAAGTGAAAGAGAAAGAATTGAAATTAATTAAAAAACAAACTACTAAACTTGATAATGATGGTAAATTGATTGTTGCTGAAACTGTTAAGGAGAATTCAATTTCAAGTAAGATGTTTATTGAATATTTAAAATCAGGATGTGGTAAATTTGGAATTAAATTTATGGTTGGTAATGTTATTTTAGGAATTATGTTAACAACATTCTGTATGCTTTTCGAGAATGTTTGGTTATCATTTTGGTCAAGTATCAAATTTGAACGTCCTGATAAATTTTACATTGGTATTTATGTTTTAATTACAATGATGTTTGTTATTTGTGCAATGTGGGAATTTTGTGTTATTGTTTATATTGCCAATAGAGCATCAACAATTTTGAATATTAAATGTATTGAAAGGATAATGTTTTCACCAATGTCATTTTTCGATACAACACCATTAGGTAGAATCATCAATAGATTTACAAAAGATACTGATGTTTTAGATAATGAAATTGCAGAACAGGCAAGATTAACATGTATGGCATTAGGTAATGTTATTGGAGTTTTAATTCTTGCAATAATTTATTTACCGTGGTTTGCAATTTTAATTCCATTTTTAATCATTGCAATTATTTCACAATTTAGTTTATATCAAGCATCATCAAGGGAAGTTAAAAGAATAGAAGGAGTTGCAAGATCATTTGTTTTCAGTACATTTGAAGAAACATTACAAGGTATGTCAACTATTAGAGCATTTTGTGCAGTTAAACAATTTATTGATGATAATGCGAAAAGGATTAATGAAATGAATGAAGCATATTTTTTAAGTATTTGTTTAATGAGATGGTTTTCAATTGTTTTACATGTTTGTTCATCAATAATTAATTTATTAATTACAATATTATGTGCAAGTGGAGTTACAAGTATATCAAGTGCAAGTGCCGGTTTAGTTATTTCATATACAGTTCATTTATCACTTCAAATAGTTACAGGTACGAGAGCACTTGGACAAGTTGAACAATTAATGTCATCAGTTGAAAGAGTTGGAGAATATGCAACTGAATTACCACAAGAGAAAAGTTATTTTGAACCAAAGGCACCACAAAATTGGCCAATTAAAGGATCAGTTAAATTTGAGAATGTTTGGATGAGATATAGAACAGGATTACCACATGTTCTAAAAAATTTAAGTGTTAATTTTAAAGGTGGTGAAAAAATTGGAGTTTGTGGTCGTACAGGTGCAGGTAAATCAAGTATAATTACAGGATTATACAGATTAAGTGAACTTGATAGTGGATTAATTGAAATTGATGGAATTGATGTTAGTAAGATTGGATTATTTGAATTAAGGTCAAAACTTTCAATTATACCACAAGATCCTATTGTATTTAGAGGTACAATTAGAAGGAATTTAGATCCATTTGGTGAAGTTAGTGATGAAATTTTAAATGAAGCAATTAAAATTGCTGTACCTGATGAAAAAGTTAGAATTAATAAATTTTCACTTGATGGATTAGTTGAAGATGGTGGATCTAATTTTTCATTAGGTGAAAGACAAATAATTGCATTATGTCGAGCAATGGTTAAAGATAGTAAAATTTTAATACTTGATGAAGCAACAAGTAGTGTTGATTATGAAACTGATTGTAGAATTCAATCAGTTATTAATGATAAATTTAATGAATGTACAGTTATCTGCATTGCACATAGATTGAAAACAATTATTGGATATGATAAAGTTTTAGTAATGGATGCAGGTGAAGCAGTTGAATTTGATTCACCATTAGAACTTTGGAAGAAAGGTGGTATTTTCAGAGGTATGTGTGATAAATCAGGTATAACTGAGGGTGATTTTTAAGTAAAGGAGGAGAAGAAGGAGGAGTAAGAAATGGGGTATAATTAATATTTTATTGCTTTATAATGCAGAATTAATATAAACATAATAATATAAGAATGTAATGGTAAAAAGAGTGTAATTGATGAAGGGGGAGGGGGAGGGGGAAGTTGGTCGGTCATATTCCTAACCACCATTTACACCTTTCATAAACAAAGAAAGAACAGGCAAACATTGGTACAACTTTAACAAAACCTATTCCTAAACCAACATAAAACCCATTTAAACCTCTTTCTTTCCAAATTGCTAAACAAGTACCTTTTAAAGATAATCTAATACCTGTTGCACCAGCTACTTGCATCCGCCTGCGGATTACTTCGAATGGATAAGCAGAAGTTTGAGCTAACATACCAGCTATACCACCAGCAAATAATTGAGCCCAAGTTTTAAGTGGTGGGCGGTTAGTATGTGAGTTTGCACTTGAATTTGAGGCTGAGGTTGAGGTTGATGTTGTATTTTGTAAAGTATAAGGTGATAATAAAGGTGAACGTAAAATATCATGAAATAAATCATGAGAATAGAATGAAACACCAGCATAAGGTATCATACCAATGATTGTTGGTATAAAACCACGATAAAAATTAGCCAATTTTAAATTTAAGAATTGCGGTGGATGTTCAGTGTAAATCAACTTTAAAATATGATGTAAATTATTATGATTATGATGAGTTGTTTCAAATGCTAAACGAACACGAATTAAATCTAATGGATAAGTGAAAAAAACAGAAGTTATACCAGCTAAAGAACCAGTTAATAAACGACGGAAAGCAGTTTCATGAGCATCAGTTGGTATTAAATGAGAACGATATTGTTCATAACAAACGAATTTAATTGCAGCATAAGGGAAAATTCGCAGTAAAGTTGCAGAATGACCTTGATATAAACCACGGATTCCATCACGAGAATAAATATGATTTATTGCACGTGGTAAACCAGACCAAGTACCAATAAATTTCCTATAATGAGCATTATTAGTTTGAAATAAAATTTTAACTCTATCTAATGGAGCAATAAGAGTTTTAGCGGATACTCCAGCCAAACCTCCAGCTAAACCTGATTTTAATACATAATCAAGTGAATGTTTATCAGGTAAAGATGTTGGAGTTGTAACCGGAGTATCGACAATATCAACGGTATTATTAAGCGGCGGTATGATTGTAATGATTATATGTGAACAAGGGTTGTTATCCCTAGTATATGTGTGTTGAATGTGATTGTGTGTGTGAGAGAGTGTGTGTGTTATGTGGGGAAAAGTGAAAAAAAAATCAGGACTAGTGTATTAATTGTCTGTCAGCTATCCTATCATCAAATTTAATTATACGTTAAAATTCTATCGTCATGCGCAGATATTAAGAATCGTAGACTACTGCGCTGATGAGGGCTCGATTCTTTAAGTGTGTGACGCCCACGCGAGCACCCGCACCAGCCTCTCAAGCCTCTCAAGCCGCACCAGCCCCGCCGCTGAGCCCCCCGCGCCCTCGCCCGCAATCGCGCGCCGAGCCCTCTCTTCGCGCCACCTGTGCACCTCCAGTTTCTGACCACCAGCGAGCGCGAAAAGCACAGCGAGGAGCTCTTCAGGGTCAGAGGACCCAGAGGGCCCAGAGAGGGGGGACACTCCCCCCTGGAGTTCCCCCTGGGCTCCCCCCTGGGCTGCCCGCTCGAGGAGCTTCAGCACCGCACCGACTTTCGTCTCCACTTCTTCGCCTTCCCCCGCTTCCCCCGCGACAAGCGCCGTGTCGCACTCAACATCTAGCCCGGTCACGTGCCCCGCCAAGGCTTGCTGAGCCGCCTGTTTTCTTGATTTAGCATCACTGATATCTACCACTGCTGCTGCTGATCTATCTGGCCAGCCTTCCAATGCAGCTGCACATGCACGTTCGTCAAGGTGTTCGACAACCATGTCTGCAAGAGACTTTTGCATTTCAAAGAATGACTTTGGCAATTCAAATACGTCATTAGGTGTCAATTCTTTCCCATTCATATTCTTTACAAAGAGGAGTAACGTAGTAGTATTAGTACTGGTTGGTATATAAATTGGTCTTAATACGCGAAAAGCTATTTATCATCTTTCTACATTTTCTCATTCTCTGGTTTCCAGCTACCACTGAAATTGTGTAGCACTAGGGCAAGTTTATCAGTTGGTGGTTTACTACCCATTTGACCAACACCTGGTGAGAAACATGTTATAGGTAATATAAGAATATCATCAATTTTAATACTATTCCTTAATCCTGTAAATTTAGTATAATTGATTTCCATATCTTTTGCATGTAATGGTAATCCATTTTCATCAATTTCTTGTTGTTTAAGTTTGAATTTTTCACCTTCAACCCAATATTTACTACCAATTCCATAACCATCACCATATTTACCATCACTTAAAATATTATTTAAATAATCAAATATTGTATCTGTGAAAATACCTGGCCCTGTCCATGACATAACATCTCCACCTTCATCTTTACCTTCAACAATTTTTAATGTACCCATCCTTTCACGACGTAATGTTTCGTCAACTATCCTTGCAATTAATTCTCTTAAAAATGGATGACCTTTCTTACTTACAATTGTCCATTGTACAAATTGTATACGACGTGCATACCATTCATACCAATCTTCCCTATCTGGATCAGCTTCAATTCCAACAACAATTCCTGTATTCTCTTCAATTGGCCAATTCTCAATTTTTTTCAAACAAAATGTATCAATATCACTATAAATACCACCACGTGCAAATAAAACAAGATATCTAAACATATCTGCTTTAAGTATCATCTTAGGTAATAAATCCCATGCTTTAACAACTTCTTCAACAATTCCATATTCACTATGAACCCATTCGTCAATAACATCATCTGAAAATATAAAATGTCGATATCCATCAATATTATTTAAATCATCCCATGAATCAACACTACCAATATATTTCTTAGGGAATGATGAATCACTCCTACTTGTCTTCCATGTTTGGAAAATATTACGCGGTATTGATGATATAGGATCATATGGGAAATATTGGGCAAGTTTACCACGTAATGTACCTGATGGAGGTGAATTTTTCATATTATAATAAATTTCATCCCTTTCAATTCTATTATCAATTTCATTTTTTCTTGGTATTAAAAAATAAATAATTGAAATTAAAGTTATAATTGCAATTATTTTACCTCTACTTGTTAATGATCCTCGCATCTCATCAACCCTTGGTCCAAAAGGGAAACACGTAAGTCAACGCGTAATGATCTGATGATGAAGTCGATGTACATATTTTATTTTTAGATCCACCACACAGCGAAGATCAAATATTACATAATAATTTTATTATACACAATTCATTCTCTTTACCTTCCAACACCTGCAACTCTAAGTGTTTCACGTTTACGTCTACGTAAATTCCTTTCCTTTTCAGTTTCTCTCTTTTCAATTTCCCATTCACTTAACCTTTCAACACTTGGTGTAAATTCTTCACCATATTTTTTAACATCATAACGTAATCCTTGAACTCTACCAGGTTGTGCTAGATTGAAAAATGGTAATGAATCAATATATTGTGATACTTGTTGTGGATTCTCAATTAATTCCTTTTTAAGTTTGTACATTTCTTCATATATTGCAACTGCAATTGATGTACAAAATTCAGGTTTTAATCCAAGATCATCAACGATTGTTTCCGCAAAACTTTCAGGTGTCATTGTTGAATCAAGTAAATCCCATTCAATTTTATCTGTAAAAAAATCTTCACCAATATTTGTAGATATATCAAGTATAACATGAAATTCTTTCTCATTTGATAAAAATTGATCAATTATAGTATTATTAGGATTCGCAAATAATTCACGATACATTTGAATTTGTTCCTTCATTTGTGATAAAACCATACTTTCAGCATTCCTACTTAATTCTAATTCATCTGCAAGTATACTAACAAATAATTCAGGTGTTGTTACAGGATCATTCAAATCCCATAAAAATCGATCATTTATAACTGATCCATTAGTTGTAACTTTAACCTTAATCGGTATAACTTGACTAACTAAATTTTTAACAACTTCTTCACCACCTAAATCAATTATAATATCAGGTGCTTTCTTTGGTGCTTCCCTATTCCCAGCTGACGCATTCACTTTATTTGCTGCTGCTGCACTCGTTAACATATCATAATAGTATTCATCATCAACATAATCTTCATCATCTTCATCTCCCTTAACAACACCACCATCATCATCATTCCCCCAAATATCTCCATCTCCATCACCAAATTCTTCACCATCACCAAATTCTCCATTACCATCACCGGGCACTCCATTACCACCACCAATACCACCCCCATTATTACCTAATAAACCATTACCTGTATTATCCTCTTCAAAATCATCGTTGAAATCTTCCGCATAATTGATCTTTGATGCTTGACGTTTCGCCACACGAGACGTTGACAAGTTCGCATAAAGTGCATTGTCCGCATGTGAAAGTCTGTGTGCGAACGTTGAAGTAAGCGCCTGTGGGAACAGCGGCTTAGTTGTAGGTCTGGACATTGCTCACTGCTGAATACACACTCTCCTTTAACAGCAACAACAATCAAGTCTTCACTTACAAGCCTTTTCAAATCAGAAACCCTCACTCCGGGTTAGCTCGCCCCTCGCGAAAACTGAAAAAAATGGCGTCCACAGTCCACGTTTCGCCATTTTTTTTTTCTCGACGACTTGACCAAATGGAATGAAAACCGTAATTTAAAAGAGAACATTGACCACTCTTTCTTTCTTCCCGCTTTCCAACCAAACACAATGTCCTTCTCAGACTTCTCCAAGATTGAAACTGTGGCTGCACTCGATGCACACTTAAAGAACGCTTCCTACGTTTCTGGGTATGTATCATAAATCATAATTATTAGAAACTATTATTATTGCAAAATGTCGTCTTAATGATGACTACATTCTTTGGTCCATGTTTATGAGGCGGACTCAAGACCCGCTGTATGAGTATGAAACGGAAGGCTGTTGACGCAGCCATATAACTGAACAATTCGACACTTTGCAAATAATATTTTCCTCCCTTCTTTTCTTTCACAAGTATACTAACATTTACAACAGTACTGCTCCAACTCAAGCTGATGTTGCAGCATACAAAGCTTTCCAAGCTGCATACCCATCTTTCACTAGATGGTTCAACCACATTGCTTCTTTCTCTGAAGAATTTGAATCTCTTCCAGCAGGTGAAGCTTCAGCAGCAGCACCAGCAGCTGATGCAGAAGAAGATGATGATTTAGATCTTTTCGGCTCTGATGAAGAAGCTGATGAAGAAGCTGAAAAATTAAAGGCTGAAAGAGTCGCTGCTTACAATGAAAGAAAGGCTGCAAAGGGTCCAAAGCCAGCTGCAAAGTCTATTGTCACTTTAGATGTTAAGCCATGGGATGATGAAACTGATTTAGAAGCTTTACTCAACCACGTCAAGTCTATTGAAATGGATGGTTTAGTTTGGGGTGCTCACACTTTCATTCCAGTTGGTTTCGGTATTAAGAAATTACAAATCAACTGTGTTATTGAAGATGATAAGGTTTCCCTTGATGACTTACAAGGTCTTATTGAAGAAGGTGAAGACTGGATTCAATCTTCAGATATCGCTGCTATGCAAAAGTTATAAGCACTTTTGATGATGATGATCTCTCATGTAATCTGTACTAGCTTTTGTATTTAAAAAAAAACTTCAACGATCGCGCGTTATCAGAGGATATTTACTGTACCATGAACACTTGTCGATAAGAAAAGGAGGTTGACTACTAATTCAAATGAAGAGTAAGATAGTTAGGTCAAGAAACGGTTGTGTTACCTGCAAACAGAGACGCCGTAAATGTGATGAAACAAAACCAGTGTGTCTTAATTGTACAACTTCTGGACGTACCTGTGGAGGTTACGTACGACAGTTTATATTCGATGTGGATGACTCTCGTAAGAAACTATCACATCATGGATATGCATTTAAGGGTAGACCTAGAAAAATAAAGGAAGAAATTGTGCATGAAGTTGAAATGAAAAGAGAGAGTAACAGTCCAGAACTTATTTTCAAATTTGAGCAAATTAATAATAACAATGGTGAAACTGTTGCTATGACTCGTGAGAGCACTCACACTTCTGACGAATTCGACTTTGGAGATGAAAATCAATTTGAGCTAGCACTATTCTCAGGTCTTGATTATATACTTGACAATTATGATACTGATCTGGTAAATAATATCGATAATATTTCACCTCCAACATTCATACCACAAGATTATAATGATGTACCCAAACTGAAAAAGCAAGAAGAATCTCATATTCTGGAACATTTCTTCAGCAAAGTAATGTACTTACTAGATGCTCATCCACAAAACCCATGGCCTCAATTGATGATGAAATTTGGATCTGTCGACCTAGCTAAATCATGTTTTCTCTCATTAAGTTCAATGCATTTATATGTGAATAATGGTGGTGATAATTTTTACAAAAAGGGTTTAATGCATATCAATAATACTATGGAGTACTTAATCAAATATGTCAAATCATCAGATTCTGAAATAGATATCCCTGGAGTAATATCTAAAATCAAACAAGAGTCAGTCAAACAGGTAGATAAGGATAAAAATTTCATGGTTGTACTCTTACTCTTATACGTACATTTACTATTTGCTATATTGGAGAGCGGCAGGTCCGCCCTTTCACGTATGTTCCTCAAACTTGCAGCTTCAATCGCTGAAGACCCCATCTTTAACCGCAAACTAAAACGCATTAAACAGTCACAGTACCTCCTTTGTGTTATTTCCTGGTGGGATACTGTGAGTGCACTTGTATCACCAGACTGCAGACCACCTTACCATAGCATCAACTCTTTTGGTAATTCCAATGACATAATATCTACAGATAATATGTGTGGATGTCCCGTTGCAACCTTCTCTACTCTCTACGATCTTGCACTATTCCGTAACGAAGCATTATCTACATTTACAAATCAAACAGTTCCAATCACATCTATTACTACCCTCTACGGAAAACTGATTGACATTCGATCAAGACTTCTTCATTATAGAGATCATGTTCTTCTTAATCCGCCAACTGAATCTGCATTCAAATACGTGGACCGTCTTAAGTGTGCTCAATTGTGGTCTATCGCTGGTATGCTCCTCACTGTGCAACTTGAGACACATTACTTTGAACAATATCCATCTTGGGTGAAGCAAAGAAGAGTAGCATTGAATGCGTCTGAACTTCCTGCATCTGTTCCAGCATCCCTTCACTACAACAACCACACTGCAGCTCTTGTAGCTGAATTCTTCGCCTTACACGGTACACTAAGTCCAACTTCCCCACTCATTACACAGATGGTGTGGCCATTGTTCTACGCAGCAGCGTGTGCTTACACGGTAGAGGCGAGAGAAACAGCGTGGGCACAGTTGCAAACACTCTATGAGACAGTCAAGATGGGCACAATCAAGTCAAACATGGAAGTTGTACGCCAAGTATGGTCAGAAGGTTGTAGTATTGAGTCTATTCTCGCTGGTTCTGGTTGGCTTCAAAACGGTATTGACCTTCTCCCGTGCTGAGGATCGAAACGTTGTGCATTGTGGAAAAAAAAATGTTTAACTAAAATAAATTATTGTGTAAGTAGCTTTACCTTTATATAATCTTTGCAAACATCAATGAGCGTTGTGGAAGGTATATTTGCTGGTTGCAATCGGAACCTTGCTATATTTGACTATGACTACCAAAGCAAAGTATTGGCATACGGTTCAGCTAATACCGTGTCTGTAACGACTCCAATATTCAACGAATCCGGATATGACATTGGTACACAAGTAGTTGCAACATTGAAGCACCACACAAGGGCAGTTTCTTGTGTAAAATGGCTTCACAAATCTTCGATTCTTCTATCAGCGTGTGAAGGTGGTGTGGTGAATTTATGGAAACGTTCTAAAGATGGTACCTACACACTATTGCAAGGTCTTAAACCAACTGAACATGCTATTTCCGGCATTGGTCTTGTCACAAATGATGATAAATGTTTTGACTTTGTTGTTGCTGATAGTAAAGGGATGTTATTTTACTATTCATTTGAAAGTGATGTACATAGATTTATGGAACGTGCACAAATAGAACTTCCATTTGGGTATTATGCGATGGGTGTAAACATTTTGCGTATATCAGAGACTGAAATGGTCATCGTTACAGGTGGATCTAAGCCTGTCTTGCAGGTGTTGACATTTGACAAGATGGTCAATTTGTTTGTACTACAAGCAACGGTTCCTGGTCATGATGACTGGGTGCGTAGTATCGATTCTCGTGAAATCAAAACAGAGAGTGTTGATGTCAATGGTGTTCCCGTTGAAAAGAGACGTATTGTCATTGCAACTGGATCATTAGATCGTATTATCAGGTTATGGAACCTTACAGTGGAAGATGTTGCTGCTCCAGTTTACGTGGAAACTAACAAGTTGAAATTACTTACTTCTAAAGAATTCAAGTTCACCACATTAACCAAACGTTACGTTTTATCGTTAGATGCAATTCTTATGGGTCATGATGACTGGGTTTCTGAGGTGTCATGGAAGGAGGGAGATTGTGGAATGCAAGAGTACAATTCCTTGCAACTAGTTTCTTCTAGTGCCGATTCTTCCGTTATGGTATGGCAACCAGATCAACTTTCAGGTGTGTGGTTCCCCGAGACACGACTTGGTGAAATTGCAATTAAAGGTGCATCTACAGCAACAGGCTCATCAGGTGGATTTTATTGCAGTAAATGGATAGCTGATGATAAAAGTGGTGCTGAAATTGTTCTTAGTAATGGTAAGACAGGATCTTTTAGATGTTGGGTCAAACAAATAGATGGATCATTTGAAAGGAAGACCTGTTTAACAGGTCCAGTTAGAGGTGTTACTGATATTTCGTGGAGTCCTTCTGGTGAATATGTTCTTGCAACATCACTTGATCAATCAACGAGATTGTATGCAAGATATAAAGGTAATGGGAAATGGTATGAGTTTGGACGTCCACAAATTCATGGTTATGATATGATTTCAGTGAAGTTAATGACAGATACTAAATTTGTCAGTGGTGGTGACGAGAAAGTTGTACGTGTTTTCGAAATGCCACGTAATGTTGCTGAAATGTTAGAACGTGTTGCAAATGTCAGTGTTTCTAGTGGAAATATCACGCTACCAGAGTTTGCTAGTGTTCCTGTACTTGGATTGAGTAACAAAGCTAACATTGATGAAAATGATGAAGGAGTAGCTGGTGAATCAGAAATTGTGAGTGACATCCTTGTTGATCTGATTCAACCACCAGTGGAAGATGTTTTACAAAGACATACTTTATGGCCAGAATGTGAGAAACTGTATGGACATGGGTTTGAGATTACAACACTTGATGCTTCAAAAGATAGAAGTATTGTTTCAAGTGCATGTCGGTCTAATGTTGCCAAACATGCAGTTATTCGTAACTTTAACTCGTCAACGTGGTTACAATGTTCTGAAACTCTTGCAGCTCATGATCTAACTATTACAAGGTTACGTTATAGTTTACCTGATGATGATAATAAGAATGAATACTTGCTTGCAGTTTCAAGAGATCGTAAATTTTCACTTTGGTTACGTCATGGTGAAGAATTTAAACTTATCAAAGTTCAAGAAAAAGCACATAGTAGGATTATTTGGGATTGTGCATGGGTTAACTTTGGTGACAATATTTCATTTGTTACAGTTTCAAGAGATAAGGAGATGCGTTTATGGAAATTAGAAAATGATGATGTTGTGTGTACTGGTAGTGTACGATTCGAAGAATCAGCAGTTACAGCTATTGATTCTGTTAAAACAGCACAGAAAGGAGTTTTCAAATTAGTTGTTGGATTAGATAATGGTGATGTTTATGTATACATTGTTGATGTTTTACACAATGAGTTTGAAGAATTAATGAAAATTGAGGAAAGTTTACTACCTGGAGCTGGTATAAGTAGGATCAGTATTTGTGATAAGAATGTGGATGATACGAATGTTGTCTGTATTGGTAGTGATGATTCAAGTTTACGATTTTTGAGAATATAATGTTTTTAAAGTGAGTAAATAATTACTTAACCTTTATACAAGTAAGACATAAAAAATCGTTAAATAAGAAGAATAATAAATAAATGTGTCAAAATCAAATCAAAACAACTTTTAAGTCTCTTATTGTGCAGCTTCAACTAAGTAAGTAACCAAGTCGTTTCTATCCTTAGCCTTCTTCAAACCACCGAAAGCCATCTTAGTACCTGGAATATATTTCTTTGGGTTTTCTAAGTAGTCAGACATAGTTTGTTCAGTCCATTCAACACCTGCTCTCTTGTTAGCATCAGTGTAAGAGTAACCTTCAGCTTGACCAGAATGTCTACCGAAGATACCGTGAAGGTTTGGACCAACCTTGTGTGGACCACCTGCTTCGATGGTGTGACATTGTGCACATCTAGTCTTGAAAAGAGTTGCACCCTTCTTTGCGGAACCTTTTTCGTATGGAGCTGGCATTTTATATTATATTAGTTTGATAACTATTGATGAAGAATGAAAGAAAAACAAGAAGAGGGGAGGTCACAACTTGAAAAGAAACAAGTTTTGAAGTTGAAGAGAATACGCTGAGTCTTTATTTTGAACAAACAAATTCTCTCACATCAGGCAGTCAGGCCGGACAGGCCGCTCATGCATACGACGGGCCAATCACAACGCGTGCAAAGGAAATCCGCGACGTTGCCAAAAACAGCGTGGGAGGAAAGTGGAAAAAGAAAGTTAAGGACCGACTCATTGAATTTTCGCTACCCGGCCCTTCGGCGATAAGAGAAGCGTGTAAAGTGTATCGCGGCGCTAGTGACGGATATACGGGGCTTATTGCCGGTGGTTTTCAAATTGAGTCGATCGACGCAGACAGAGGAGGGAAGGTAGGGCAAATTTAGAAAGTTGGAGGCGCGTCAACTTTTTATAAATTTCATTACGATCGCGAAGATTCAAATTCAATTTTATTTCCAGCATGAATTTGAAATTTCAAGCTTTAAAAGTCACAACCTTAAAATGCTCAGCGATTCATTCCGTCACGTCTTCTTTGCCACCGGGTTTATCGCTTTCCCAAACCCTTCTTTCTTTGCAAATACACTACTAACTACAACAACAAAAGATGTCCCGTCTACTAAGGTCGGCATTTACATCTCCCTTTGTTCGGATCCGCACATTTAGGGTTCTCGGACTGAATTCATCTCCTATCCGTCAATTTCCAATCAACACAGTTTCTTTCAAAAGAAATTATGCATCTACAATTCCTTCAAGGCAAGATCTTGCTGCACTTGAAAAAGATGCAAATGAAAAACTTGCAGATCCTGCTCTTCAAGCGGCATTCTATAGATCTTTATTAGATGCAAGTTATCCACATATTGTTGTCGCACGTTATGAAACTCCAGGAATATCCACTGATGTCGACTGTAATAATCTTTACTTGGAAGCATTACTCAAAATGGGTAATAAAGAGAAAGCAGAATCAGTTGCAAAATCTCTAAACATCCCATTACCAGATATTTCACAACCGAATCCTTCATCATCATCTCCAATACCACCACCTCAACAACATACAGGTACAAAGGCAGATCCAATTCATGTCATTGTTACTGAATCTTATTGGATGGCAATCTCAAGATGGATTAAATGGTTGATCCCATTAGGTTTACTCACTTATGCAGGTTATTACGGCTTTAACTTATTGATGGAAAATGGCTCAATAATAAAAGGTGCAACTTCAGAAGATAAATCTGTTGAAGTTACTGAATCAAATGTTAAATTCTCAGATTGTAAAGGTGTCGATGAGGCAAAGGCAGAACTTGAAGAAGTCGTTGATTTCTTAAAGGATCCTTCTAAATATGTTAGTCTAGGTGCAGAATTACCAAAAGGTGTCTTGTTAACCGGTCCTCCAGGTACTGGTAAAACTTTATTAGCTAGAGCAACTGCAGGTGAAGCAGGTGTACCATTTTTCTTTATGTCAGGTTCAGAATTTGATGAATTATACGTTGGTGTTGGTGCTAAAAGAGTTCGTGAATTATTTGCAAAGGCTAGGGCAAAAGCACCAGCAATTGTTTTCATTGATGAATTAGATGCTATTGGAGGTAAAAGAAAATCAAAAGATCAAGCTTATGCAAAGCAAACCTTGAATCAATTATTGGTTGAATTAGATGGTTTCTCGCAAACTGAAGGTATTATCATTCTTGGTGCAACAAATTTTCCAGATTCTCTTGATAAAGCTTTAACTAGACCTGGTAGATTTGATAAAATTGTCCCTGTTGATTTACCTGATGTACGTGGTAGAATTGAAATTTTAAAACTTCATTTGAAAAAAGTCTCATTAGCTAAAGATGTTGATCCAACAGTTATTGCTAGAAGTACAACGGGTATGTCAGGTGCTGCTTTGAAGAATTTAGTTAATCAAGCGGCTCTTCATGCGGCTCAAAATAATGCATTACATGTTAATATGAATGATCTTGAATGGGCAAAGGATAAAGTTCTGATGGGTGGTGAAAGGAAAACAATGGTTATGACTGAAGAAACTAGAAGAAATACTGCATATCATGAAGCTGGTCATGCTATTGCTGCAATGTTTACACCAGGTGCAACCCCCCTTTATAAGGCAACAATTTTACCAAGAGGTAGAGCTTTAGGTGTAACTTTCCAATTACCTGAAATGGACAAACACGATATTACAAAGCAAGAATGTTTTGCTAGACTGGATGTTTGTATGGGTGGTAAAATTGCTGAAGAAATGCTTTATGGTCCAAATAATGTTACATCCGGTTGTTCATCTGATTTATCAAGTGCAACAGGTATGGCTAGGGCGATGGTCACAAGTTATGGTATGAGTGATAAGGTTGGACCAGTTAAATTAAGTGATAAATGGGAAACTTGGTCTCCAAAATTAAGAGATTTGGCTGATCAAGAAACTAGAGATTACCTTATCGAATCGGAGAAACGTTGTAGGAAACTGTTGAATGACAGACGTGTTGAACTCAAAAGATTAGCTGAAGGTTTATTAGAATATGAAACTTTAAATAAAGATGAAATCCAAAAAGTTGTTAAAGGTGAAAAAATTGATAAATTGAAAGTTATTTCAAATAAAATTATAAAGGGCCCAAACACAAGAAAAGAATTTGATATTGCTCCCGAGGAAAGTGGTGCTCAACATCTAAGTACCGAAATCGGTAGAGAACTTTAACGATCCACATATAAACATTACATAATTAACGAATCTTGTTACATAATATATATTCCCTGTTGTTTACTTTACAAACTAATTTTATAAAGAAAAGGAAAAAAAAAGAAATTTATGCCTCTTGCGTAAATGGGAAAGATGAGGCTAACGAACTAATCTGAGTTGAAGTACGTGAACTACGACTAACTAGAGCATCATCATCATCATTGTCATCATTTTCAACTTCTTCACCACCATCAATCTCCTCTTCAAGATCACTGAACTCGAGATCTTCTTCACGCTGTTGAGCATCCTGCAAAATTTCATCATCTGAATTTTCAATAGGATCATCAGGATCTTCCCCTCCATCATCGTTTCCTGATTCATCGTCACTCTCACTTTCCTCAATAAGTTTCCTCGTCTTTATAAGCTCAGTAATTTTACGTTGTTTCTTCTCAGTATTAACTGTCTCCACTGGAGCATCTCCAACAATAACTTCTACATGATGTAGGACACGAGTATAAGAATCTCCAAGAGAAGCGCTATTTCTTGCTACACGAGCAAGCAATAACTCTGAATCATCAATAACACCTGCCTTGCATGCGAGTACAATCCGTGCTGTCAGTTCACAGAGGTACTTTTCATACTCACCAAGGTCCGCATCATTTCTATCAGCCACACTATATGCTGAGAAACTAACCGCTTCATCAGCATCTCTGTCAAGTGTATCTGATGTACCGTGAATCTCAGCAACTTGGTATTCACGTACAAACCATAGATGCATGATTTTATCAACGATTGAGCCATTTATATGGCTTGTAAGTGTCCGCACAGCATCATCATCTTGTCCTACAACGTGTGAGAATTCTGTAATGAAAGCATGAATAGAAAGCACATTGTCTAGGTATGATATTGCAATTTCGTGTGCAACATCAAGGGGGAAGGTATTATCGTCGATGGATAAGGCAATACACCTTTGAATAGTGTTAATCGTATTGATAGTTTCAGGGTTTGAATTACCAGCAGTGTAAATTCGATGAAGTGACTTATTCACGTATGTGGAAGCAATCTGCAGAAACGTGGAAATTTCAGAATGAATGACAGGTGATGGTGGGTGTAATTGAAATTTGTCTGCAAAGGTGTACAATCCAGAAGTAAGGGTATCAAGTGTATTTTTCGAAACTGTTGCATTGTGAGAAAGAATGAAAAGTTTCTGTAATGTATCTATGGAGACGTTATCAGATTTTACCTCTGTTGATAACATTATTTTAAGTTCAGTAAGTACTGAATCAATGTTCACAACAATATCTAAATCTTCTGCGTTAATTGTTTCAAAAAGAGTAATGTATTGATGATTGATTGAGTCAGTATAGGTGCAGGTCTCTCTAGATGCCTTTGTAAAAGTAGGAAAATTTATTACTGTGAAGTATCGTAAAAATAAAAGCACAACATCTTTCATTTTTTTATTTTCATGTTCATATTTAAGTATGTGGAAAGTTATTTGTAATAATATTTTTATCTTTTCAATATCAGTATGAAAATAGTTACAAATTTCAGGTAAATGAGTAACTAATTTGGAAATATAATGACTATTCTCATGGAATTTAGCCGTTGTTCCTCTAATTGGTGGGAATAGGATTTTGTAGAATTGGTTGTTTGAGCCTTCACAATATATTACAGTTGCACCGTTGATGAAAGCAAGAAGGAGATATTGAAGATTAGAATCTAATTCCAATGTGTCCCTAATTTCTTGTGGGATAGTGAATGCGGTAAAATCGAAGTTAAGGTAAGTAATCAATAATTCAAACAAATCATTATTTTCATTATATGGTTTATGTGAATAAATATATTGGAAAACTTGCTCAAACTTGGAGATTTTAGAATTTTTCGATTTCTTCTTTATGGCATTAGTGCTATAGTTGTTGAGATAATATTCATAAGAATCTTGTAAAACATTCAATAAATACTTCACTTTTAATATTTTTTTTGAATCAAGTGGTAAAATTTCATTAACTTTTTCATATTCGGTCTCTTCAGCTTCAATTAATTCATTTACTTGAGCAGATTCAACTTGTTCAATCATCTTCACAATCTCTTTGAAAAATTTAGGTGCATTAGACTTAGACCCTGTTGATGGATAAACAATATCTTCACTATCAACAAATATAAGACTAGTAAGTTTAATATGATCATCATCTTCAAGGTAACCCTTTTTAACAATTTCATTAACTAATTGAAGACAATTGTACCTTGCATTAAAATCAGTTTCGTAAATAATGATTTCAATTAATTTTTGCTTGAAATAAGATGTAAATTGACGTAATGCTGTAACCGTTATTCTCTTTTTGTACAATTTAACTAAAACTTTGAAAACTTCAGCTCTAATATTAGAATCTTGATCTGTTAAAAGCCAACCTAAGTATCTCAAATAACTACTTTCGAAAAACATTTCAGGGTATTCTTCCATCCATTCACCTAATGCAATAACACATTTTAACCGAATATCACTAGCAACGTCTCTATATCTATGAACAAATAATGTATTGAAAAAATCACCAATCAAATTATCAACTATTTGTTTTTGAGTTTTGTACGTTTCAACGTTATTTTCGATTACCTTGATTCTTTCACTTACAGCTTCAACTTGTCTTTGCAAATTTCTTTTGTTACCATTACTATTCAAAAGATTTTGTAATGTTTCATTTTCCCTTTTTAATTGTCTTGAAAATTTATCAATATAAGTTGTTAAGTTAACCGATAATTTACATAGAACTGATTGTATTGTCAATCCGAAAAGGGTGGAAGTATATCTCAAAGCTCTAATATTTGAAGTTGACATTGCACTTATCCATTCTAATAATAATTGAAGGAATTGATCATCATCTTCATACAGTACACCTGATTCACTAGCAATGATGACAATAGAGGAGACAAATGCGAGTGCATTATTAGGATAATCTTTCCAATCATTATTTTTCCCTACTTTTGTGTAAAGCATTGGAAATTCATGATACTTTTGTCTAGCAAATAAAGTTTGGATTTCATCTACTGTTTCCTTAGCATTATCTGTATTAATCACATCATGACGGCTCAGTTGAGCAATACAACCAGAAGATCTTAAAATGAAATTAAGGAAATCTTTCAAAGCATCGAATTTAGTATTCATGTTAGTTGAAATAAAATCATCAAACCAAGAATGAGCAAGATCAGATGGAGTCATATCATCATTACTCAAATTTTGAAAAATTGGATTTTCTATATAGTTTTCGATTTCATCAATGTTTGAAGCAATAGTTGGTTTCTTGTGAATTGATTTTGCCTTTTTGTTTGTTCTCTTTTGTTTCTTTGAAACTGGTTGAAATTCATCCTCTGATATAGATTCATTATCAGAATCAGAGATGACTATTGACGCGTCAAAACTAACACTATTGGTGTTCCTTGTGGAAGTTCGTGTACTTCTTCTTGTAACTCTAGTAGCCATTGATTTTTCAATATGCTATATTGGTAGTAAGTTTTGAAACCGGTAATGGTTTTAGAAGTGTTTTATCAGAAAAGTAAGAATACTGAGCATTCCAAAATGTAAAGTTTACAAACATAGTTTTACGCGTCGATGTGGCGCCAAAAATCATGAGGTTTCTATATTATAGAGATTCATGTTATAGAAAAGACGCTGTTTGTTTGAATGACTAGTTATATTTTATCGTATTGTTATGACGTCGTTGAGTAGTGATCGTTCTCAATGAAAGCTGTGAAACTCGTTGTATTTACCACAAAAGAGGAGTACCTTACTCTAGCTATTTTGGAATACTCTTAGTTGAGAATCAGTACGAATTCAAGAATTTAATCAATATATTTATATCGTTAAATTGAATAAACATGACAAAATAAATAAATAAATATGTAGACGTGGATTATAAATGAATCTAATGTAAAGCGGAGGTTAAAGCTTCTAAAACTTCGACTTCAATAGAAGCTTCAGCAGCCACTTTTTCATCAGAAGAAGCAGCATTCTTTTGAGCTTCAGCTAAAAGGTTCTTAGCAGTTGCAGCATCGAAAGCATCTAATGGGAAAGCTTCAACAGCTGTAATAGCGATCTTTGAATCTGGTAAAACAGAAACGAAACCACCAGAAACAAAGAATTTACTTGAAGAAGTACCTTCAAAGACTTCAACAACACCTGGTTTCAATTGTTCAACAATTGGAACGTGATTTGCTAAAATACCCATATCACCTGAAACAGCTGGAACATTAACTTGAGTAACTTCCTTGTTTTCAAAGATGGTCTGTAAAGGAAAATAATAATAAGATGTTAGTAAATTGTTTTAAAGGTGAATTTGTGTCAATAATGATATATAGTATGTTTTGATGTTCAATTGAAATTCATCCTAAATGGGAAGATGGATAGACATTTGAAACGGCCATTCCATATCCTAAAACATCTAAATCTTTAAATCACAATTAATGTTCAATACACTGAATGAATTGATTGACACTGAGTTTTAATCTATAATAAGGATACATACATCATGTGGCATAGCGAAGTTCAACTTCAAAGCATTAGCAGCTTCTGCGTAGGATCTAACACCAGCAAGTCTGTTAACCTTGGTGACGGTTCTGAGGGTTTGTCTGAACATTGTGCTGTGTAGTTTGCTGTTACTTACTGGACAGAGTGCAACTCGCCTGTCTCCAGCACCAACACCGTTGTCCACTCTCGTTCTCTTCACCACCTCTCACCTCTCCTGGAGGGAAGCCCACCCCTCCAGGCGCCTCGCGCCCTCGTCTCCAGTGCACCAGCTGCTTGAGGAGAGAGAGATAGGGGAAAAAGGTGTGGCACAGGGGCGTGCACCCGGGTCCGCGCGCGTTGTGCCAATTTATTGGGGGATTGGGGGCTCAGCTTTTCCTGTGAGGGGACGAGGGAGGGGGCTGGTGCAGGTCGATCGACTCTTGGGGCTGGTGGATTTGGGGGCTGGTGGCTTTGGGGCTGGTGTCTCTGGGGCTGATATTTTTCAGCTTTGTTTGGAGGATGTACAGGTAACAGACCAGTTCTTGTCAGGTTTCACTCTGGCAAACATGCAGAACGCCCTCGGAGATGCTGCTGATGCAGTACTAGTCACTGCAGCTAAAATTCTGGATACTTTGACGTACAGGCTTTCAGATATAGCTACTGACACGAGTGTTCCCAACAATAACGATACACTTGTAGCACCACTCACGGAGAAACTAGCTACTGATCTAGCCAAATTCAATCACGTGCTAGATGACTACTCTTTAGATGTCGTTAATTGTAGGCATCTAATAGAGAGTTTTCGTATAAAAAATGAGAAAGAGAAAGTGATAAAACAGGAACAAGAAGAGCAGAGGCTGAAGGAACAACAGGCTAAAGAAGAGGCAGATTTGAGAGCACAGCAACAAATACAGCAGCAGCAGAATCAGCAGAAAAAAGAAGTTAATTTGGATCCAGCACCACAATTGAATAATGCTGATGACGATTTAGGTCTTGATCTCACTAATGATAACGACGATCTCATGTTGGATCTTGATCTCGACAACTTCAAGTTTGATAGTGCTGCTGGTGATGCAATGAACTTTAATTTTGATGATTCAAAAGATCTGTCATTTGAAGCAAAAGCGCAGCAGCAACAGCAATCACAACAATCGCAACAATCACCACCACTACAACAACAACCGCAACAATCACCACACCAGCAACCGCAACAATCACCGCAACAGCAACAACTGCAACAATCACCGCAACAATTACAACCACCTCAGCAACCGCTTCCTCAACAATCACAACAATCACCACAACACCAGCAATTACAACAACAGCAACAGTTACAACAACAACCACTACCACAACCACAATCTCAACAACCACTGCCTCAATCTACATCACAATCTACAAATAATGCCACTGCAGGATCAGAGGATTACCTTAATTTTGGACAAGACGAAGAATTAGCAGATTTGGATTTAAACTTTTTAGAAGAAGGTGAAATGAATGAATTACTTGGTTCAAATCAAGGAAATGACCTCAACGTAAATCTTGATTCTGGTAAACCAGAAGATATGGAACAATTATTTAGTCAATTTGATGAAATGGTAGGTAATAATAATAATCTATAATATTAAATTGATTTTAGTTCTAATTACAAAATTGAAAGTTTATGAAATTTTATAAAGTTTCGATAAAAAAAAGGATGAAATTTGCTTATTTACTGAATCTAGTACAACATCCAGCTGATGGTGTATCATCAAATGCAAGTCTTGATGCATTATCAGTTAATGATTTGATTTCTTTATTACCTGCTTTTTTAGCTTCTGATGTAGTCATTGCATGTGATGGTAAAACATCTAATGCAGGATTTTCAAGGAAGAAATGTCTTGGTCTTAACATTAAAGTAATTGGTTCAGCTGGCATTAATGGGAAATCTTCTGGTGCTGGGAAATGTGAAATACCAAATGTATGATAAACTAAAATATCAGTATCAGTAATATTATCAGTTCCATCACCAATCCATTTTCTCATACCAATATTACCATCACCTGACCATTGTGGAACATGATCTCCAGATGGATATAATCTATCTTCTTCATATTTAATAACTTGCATTGTATTATGTGCCCAAGGTGCTCTTTTATAAACTAAAGATCCAGGTTTTGCAAATAATGGTGGAGTTTGAAATGAAACTAATTTATAAGATGCAGGCTTACCAGAATATTCATTGATTTTCTTTGGATTTAAAATATCCCATGTTCTACCACCTTCAGCTTGAGTCAATGAATCCTTAACTGTTTCAAATACTTTAGATTTTGCATAAAATCCATTACCATATAAATTATCTGGTGATCCAAGTGGTGCTTCAGCTGGAAGACCATCAGAAACTGCAACAGAATTACCATCACCATCAATTCTTGGATGAATTCTTAATGCAAATAAATGTTGATGATTATGAGCATTAACATTTGGATAAACTCTACAACCCCAAGGACCAACTTTCTCACCAGTTGAATCATCAACCACAAAAGTATTTAATATACCAGTCAATTTGATATCTAATCTAATTGCACCATCTTGTAAGAAATTCCAATAAATACAATATTCATAATTAGCAGCAGTGAAAATTTGTGAAATAATCAATCTAGTTGCTCTAGTAACAATTGATGTTGCAAAGGCATCTCTGAAATCAGAATGTTTATATAATAAACCATCATCTTCTTCATGAATACAAACTGCATGTTTAACAGTAATTGGTTCACCAGCTCTATCAGCAAAATGTGCATCTAAATAATGAATAACACCTTTACAATCACAACCTAATGATAATGGATTAGTCATATAACCAGCACCATATTCACCAATATCTAATGCATGCTTTCTTTGATGTGGGAAATCTGGTGAACCATATGGAACAATCATTTCAGCAAGAGAAATTCTATGGAAAATTGGTCTATTATTACCATGATCATTATAATGAATATCAGATAAAACAATACCTTCTCTATAATTGAAACCAATATGAAAGTTAAAATTATTCCAATGCATAATATTACCATCTAATTTAAAGGAAACACCTTCTGGTTGAGTAATATTAATTGGTTTTAAACCTTCTCTCATTTTACCATATTTTTTAATCATATCCTTTGGATAAAAGTTGGCATTTGGAGCTTTAGAAACTTTTCTTCTTCTATTTGGAATATCAATGTAAATAACTTTCTTTTCCTCAGTATCAACAATTGGGCAAAAATCTAATGGATGAGAATATTGAGAATCATCTTCATCTGATCTATAATAAAGCAAAGCTTGTTGTAATCTTTTTGAAGTACCCCATCTTTCATCATAACCAATTGTCCAAGGATCACAATAAACTTTATGCATATCACATGCAGGAATACCAACAATACCACATTGTTCAATAACATTTGGATCTTTTCTAATAACTTCTTCAGTACCAACTAAATCTTCAACTGTTAAAATAGGTTGAGAGTTAGCTAAAGGTTGAACAGATAAAACTTGTAAATTAACCAAATCAACTAAACCATCTTTAATACCTGGAACACCTTCTTCTAAGATAACATAGTATGCAATTCTTGGTGGGAAAGCACCATTATTTTCTTTCCAATCTAAATAAGCTTTTTTAGATGGTTCCTTGAGAGTAACAGTATTGAAAGAGATTTTTCTACCAGAGAAATAGTTTTTAATAATTGTTGTTGTTACCTTAATTTCTTCAATAGATAAAGGATCTAAAGGGTGAGCTGGTAATGGTGGTGGTGCAACTGAAGCAGTTGCTTGCTTTGCAATTTGTTGTAATCTTTCCATATTTGAGAGTGGATTAGAGATAGAAAAGCTTAAAGATTTTCAAGTCAATACCGAAGTGATCTTAGGAACTATTTATACATAATTTCAAATGTTAATTAATATCAAACCGTTTATGATAGGGATCTGATAGCCCGATGAGGAAGAACCCTTTGTTTTCCACGGATCGCATTACTGAAACAGGAAATCTTTCCCGAGCCTAGTTGCAAATCTCAGCGATGGGCTTCGGGCTTCCAAATAGGGGAGGTCCGTCCGATTGAAGTGCAGCGATGACCAGAAAGGGAAGGTTGGTGCGCCAGTCAGGGGATTATATGCATGCTTTCCTATGCACCCAGATCATACGATGTTAAGCTATCTAGAAATGAATTGGCTGGTTTGCGGTGTTGGGAACGATGGATTTGGAAAAAAATTAAGATGAAAAATTGAAATAAAAATAAAGGGGTCAACTGGGAATTGAACCCAGGGCCTCTCGCACCCAAAGCGAGAATCATACCACTAGACCATTAACCCTTTTATTAATTTTAAAAGGGTCTATCTTGTTCTCGTCCCGCTATAATCACGTGACTATTACCTGTTAATTAAGAAAAAGTACACGTAATTTTTGATTATGTAATATACAATTTCTTCATTTTTACTTTTGTACGAGTTGAAATTTCAACGAGAAATATGAAATTGAAGCACAAAACATTTTAATTGAAACAGTCAATCCAAAATACACTAAACTAATTACATTCTTCACCTTAAAAAGTTCGGATATCTTGAAATATATCGTTTCTGCAATCCTTTTTAAAGGATAAAACTGGTTTACTTATATCACGACACAAACGGTGTCATACATATTGGTTGTGTCTTGCAAGGTGCACAGATGTCTTCGGCGTAATTGTGCATGCCACTTTGACCACTCCTCGCGTGCACATCATGATGGTTGCTTCCTGTCAGTCTACAGTTCCTGCAAGTCATGATGGTTGCTTCCTGTCAGTCTACAGTTCCTGCAAGTGCCTGGAGATCACTACCGCCACTCCTGTGTCGTCAGTACTCCAGTCGCCCTCAACACTCTTGGTGCTCCACAAGGTGGATAAGTCGATCGACCCCTTCCCAGAATGGTAACTGGTCTCGCTCCCCCAACGCCCACCGTTGGCAGGTAGGCCTATTCCTGAATAGCCTTAATTACTCGTTGTACTCGTAAAACCTTTGGAGGATCTTGGAGCACACACAGAAGTCTCCCAACAATAGATAATACTGTTATAACCTTAATAATATTTGATTGACTCGTTTAGTACCCATTGTTCCCCACATAGTTACTAGCACTTCCGGTACTTTCATTTAATTTGTTTCGAGGATTGTTTGTTTTACTCTTGCTACTCTTTTTCCTTTCTTCTTAGATTAGATTTTTCTGTTATAAAACTTTACTTTGAGGTTGATCACCATTGATTTTGCGTCTACGTTCTAAACAGAAGAGTAGATTCGGTTACAAAGGTGACAAAACTTCCAGCTTTTTCGAAGTTTATTTGACCTAGAGGCAAGAATGAAGGCATTGGTGAAGAAATAATTCTACAGTTTCTTCCCAAACTGGCCAATTAAGGAAAAACAAACTCTTTTGGCACTGATCTAAATTTGAAATCGACCAGTTGTCGCTGAAACAACTGATTGACTCCAAGTTGCCAACAGATATGTCTGTAGGTGAGGGGTGTTAATAGAAACAAAATATATCCTTAATTAGTTAGTTTGAGAAGAAGCTTCAGGTTTAGTGGAGCAACTGTGCCTTACTCTGCAATTGAAGTCAGATAGCAGGAGAATCTCTTAAGTTCATAGATTGTACAGATTGTGTGTATAGCCTGTATAGTACTTCTAAGCCACATCTGTGCACCCGAAGAGAGACGGTAACCCAAAAGGGAAATTTCCCTGAATTTTTTTTGACGTGACCGTTGTACGTCAAAATTGCAAAAGAAAAGCGAAAAAGCGCGAAAAAGAGCGAAAAAGAAAGGAAAAACAGCGGGTGTGACTCTCCGCACCCCGCTTGAACTGTCTTCGATTGCTTTTTTTTGCTGTCAGCGCGAGTCATGCAGAGTGGATCTGGCCTGGCAGAGTGTCTCCCAGATTAATAGCTGTGGCTTTCTCCCTTTCCTCTTCTTCACCGACTAGCCTCTTCTTCTTTCCAAGCATACACACACGATCTCAGATAAATGGCAACACTACCTCCATTATCTCTCTTCTCAAACTCCTCTAACAGCGCACAGAACATAGACCAGAACAATTTGAACAGCAATAGCAATCAAAATTATTTTAACTCCGATATTACCTTGAACAACACTGATGACGTTTTCTCCTTACATCAAATCAGCAGATTATTCCCATTTTCAGTGGAAATCACAGATAAAATTATCGGTTATGCTTACTATATGGATGCTCAGCACGTTGTGAAATATGATGATGATACTAATGAGCCCTCTCAAAATAAAACATGCGTGTCATCATCAGCTAAAAACACTACAGGTTCTAGATTTTCAAATTTAGATAATCTTATGCTGGTTAATTCTGGTTTCCATTTCCTTTGTTTACAATATCAATACAAATATTGTAAATTCATTAGATCTTTCAATTTTAGTAAATTTCTATTGAATTTGATAAATAATCCATATTTGGGAAATTATATCGAATCTTTAGATTTCCAAGAATTTACTGCAGTTGGCTTAGGTAAATCTATCGAATCTATTTGCAAAATACCAAATTTAACAAGTGTTACATTATTAAAATGTCTTGATTTTTGTTCTAAAAATTTGAAAAATCTACTCCTTAATGAAAGTATTGATATTGATATCAATTTTGACGTTTTAAATTATATTTTCAACAATCTACCTAAACTAAAATCATTAGATTTTTGTGGTTCTTCAAATGATAATTTCATTGATTATTTCAATGATCTCGTTATTGAAAATGATTTAATACATTTAGAAAATTTATCCTTCCATGAATGTCTCAATTTCCCAACAATTACTTATGATAAGATTTTACAGCATACCCCAAATTTGAAAAAATTAGATCTCTCTCATACTCAAATAACAATAAAATCTTTGTTACAATTTTTGAATCCTAATACAAAATTAACTCATCTTTCTTTACGCAAATGTACACAGCTTGGAACTATCACAGATTTAATAAAACTTTTACAACATCCAGCTGTTTGTGGTAATTTAGAAGAGAATCTAAGTAAAGATGATGATATTGAAATGAAGGATATTGAGGAAAATTCAAAACAACAATTACGTTGGCTTAATATTCAACATTGTTTCTCTAGTAATACTTTAACTTGTGAAAGATTAGATCAAATTATAAAAATAATTTCATCTGGTGCACCTGATTTAAAATATTTAAATTTAAATGGTTTTGCGAATTTAAATGCAAATCATGTTGAAAAAATTTGTGAAAACTTAAAACAATTACAAAGTTTAAGTATTTGTGATGTTAAATTAGATCCAACTGACATTAATGACTTGAATATTTTAAATAAGTTAAATGATTTACCTAATTTGAGATTTTTAGACATTTCAAATAATTTATACAATTTCACTGGTTTAAGAAATTTAATTCAAACTTTAGATAATATAGAAGTTTTAGAGGTTAAGCCATACTTAACAGATAATTTAAGTCATGTTTTCAATGTTGGAAATGATTATTGGAGAGTTTTCAATAATAAAGGTATTTCAAGAAGATGTTGGATTCATAAATTAAACAATTTAAATGAAAATCAACTTTATGATAATTACGAAAATGAAAGTTCTGGTTCAAGATTAATGGAATGGGACTCAAATGGTAATATCATTTATCAGAAGATTAAAAAAGTTGATTGGTTAGGTTTAGCTTGTGTTAAAATTAATTTGGTTGAAGATGAATTTAATACTACTTACAATAAAGATCTTGGTGAAACATTTGATAATGATTTTGGTAATGATTTATCAGTTCGTGGTTTATACAAGTATTATTCTTTGAATGTTTAATTGAGTTATCGGATATACGTGGGTATATCAGGTTTTAATATTTTCTCATCTCTTCCCTTCTTGCTATTGCATTTTAAAGCATTATTTTTATATATTTTTATCTGTTTAATTGCATCTTTATCATAACTTTTAAAGCATTTTATAACTTCAATAGGAAATACAAAAAAAAATCTAGTGCGCATGAACACACTCTTTACCATTTTTGGTAAATCAAGAAAAAAATATTCTTGACCAGAACATTTCTACCTTCTTTATTATCAACACAATGGCTAAATTTGATAGATCGAAATCAAATTTTAAAGGTAAATCTTCCAGTAGTGGAAGGTCTCATTACACATCTTCAAAAAGCCGCTCTAGCTCGAAACATAAATTCACACAAGAACAATCAGATTCTGATAGCGGTCCTGAAATTGGTGGATTCAATGATAACCAAATAAATTCTGAATCTGAAGATGATGATTTTTTCGATAATAAAAAAAATGGAAAACTTAAAGGAAATGCAAAGAAAAATAAACATGCACCCAAAGAAGTTAGAATATCGAAAAGACCAGTAAGTGTTATACGTGAAATTCCAGGACTTGAAATTAAGAAAAAATATACTGAAGATGATGATTCTGCTTCAGCTGGTGGTTTACATTCACGTGATATTCGATTTGATACAGCACTTGGTAGATCATTAGATTATGAAACTGTACGTAAACAATATGGATTCTTAGATGAATATCGTGAACGTGAAATTGATGAAATGCGTAAAATATTAAATAATAAGAAATTAGTTTCAATGATGGAACCTGAAGAAATTGAAGAATTACGATATAAATTACAAAGTACACAGAGTAAATTAGAAAGTTTAAGAAAGAAAGATAGGGAACGTGAAGCATTACGTAAACATATACGTGAAAGTAAAGAAAATGGTGAAACAAAATTCCTTACTCGTGCTGAGAAAAGGAAAGTTTTGTTGGTTGATAGATTTGAAAATATGAATTCTAAGGAAAAGACAAAGAGTTTAGAAAGGAAGAGGAAGAGGAAATTAGGTAAAGAAATGAGACAACTTGAATTTAGACATGCCGGTAAGGATTAATATAGATGTTTTTAAGAAAAAGATTATAAAACTACTAGTGCTCTAAAATTTGTAAATTACCAGTTATAACAACATTTTCAAGAATTGAACCATTAGGAATATCAATTTTTTGACCATCAGAACAAACAATTATAACAGTACCCTTTAATTGAATACCTTTACCAAAATAAACGTTACCCGTAACTGTTAAATGATCTAACTCAATTATTTTTGGCATATGTGGTATTCTTGCTTGGAAACTTGAAACTTTCTTAAAATGTGAACCTAATTTAATTAATGGTGCACCACCAAATCTAGCTGGATTCATAACCAATGCACCATGTTGTAAATTAAATAAATCAGATTTAACTAAAAGTAAATCTGAACATGTTTTAACAGGTAAAAATCTTGATCTTGGAACAACAACACCATGTGCATTATTAAAATATCTAATTGCTGCACCAACTGCTGTTTCTAATTGTATAACATTGATTTCAGAATTACCAATAGTAATTGTCTTTTGATTTGGAATAATTTCTAATTGTAAAGTATTGGATTCAACAAGTTTTTTAATTGCCTTTAAATTGATCCATAAGTTATTAGTATTGAAATTAGTAAATTTCTTAATAGACTTGAATTCTTCAACATGATCTTTTGGAACTTGAGCAATTTCAAGTAATCTAACAGATCCATCATAATTAATTAAAGTACCACCTTTAACATCAGCTCTAGTTTTATCTGTCAATTCCATGATATATTCAGAACCAGATTCAATCATATGATTAAGGATTTTTGGATCAACTGTTGCACCTAAATTATCACCATTAGAAACAAATAGAATTTCTTTACCTTCTTCTAATAATTGATCTAAAACACCAGATGATACAATAGATTCAAATAAATCACCATGTCCTGGTGGATACCAAGCATCCAATCGATCATCAGCAGATTGTGGAACAGGAAGTAAATTATCTTTGAAAATTCTTGGATATCTTGATTGATTGAATGTTTTGACCGTAATTCTATGAGATTGATATTTTTTAACAATGATTTCCGTATCTCTATCAGTATTAAATGAGTTCATTAATAAAAGAGGGACATCAGTATCGTATGTTCTATTAAGAAATTCAATTTGTCTAACTGATAAATCAAGGAATGATTGACCTTCCCTAACTTCAATAACTGATTTTGGACCAACACATCCCATCGATGTTCCAAGACCACCGTTCAATTTTAAAACAGCCAATTTAGAGAATGCTTTATTAGTTTCTGGAGCATCTGGAAGTGAAGAATAATGAACAACTTCATCTTTAGATGGAGATCTGATTTTCTCCCAATCCAAAGTCAATGCAGATGATTTGTCATTGAGGTATCTTCTAAAAAGAGAGAAGAAGGAGTCCATATTATGTTCAAATCTCTCCCTTTCCTTAGCATCTGTCTCTGGTGGGACAGAATCGACAAGTGAGTTGAGGGCGTTTCTCATTTGAGAGGCTGCTACATTGGTTGAAGCATTTTCAAAGGCAAATGTTGATTGTGACTTGCTGTGTTTGGACATTGTAAATCAGCAATGCGCAATTGGCAATGACAGAGTGTTTGAGTGTGTGAAGAAAGAATGGAGTTGAGCAATGAGATTGTACCACTTGCTGGAAGGGAAGGGAAAAGGAAGGAAAGGGAAGGGAAGAAAAGGAAATTGGAAGACTCCACCCCGCGTTTTCCGAATTTCCTCGTGATTTGGATTTCTATTTCTCTGCACGTTTCTCGATGGACAAGCTTACTACTACATTCGGTAAAGGAGAAAGAAAGAAGGATAGAACGACATGTCCAGTGCCACAGCAAATGACACATCGTCAGAGTATACGGTGTGGAAGAAGAACTGTCCTCTCTTGTACTCACAGCTGCAGACATCGTCCTTGCTTTGGCCCTCACTTGCTATTGACTGGTTGCCTGACGCGTCAGTTCCAAACAAAGACCAACCAGTTTCACAGCACAGGCTTTTGATCTCTACATTCTCAGATGGTATCAATCAACACGAATCTCTTATTGTTACTAGTGCCAATATTATTGATTTAACTGCACCACAATGCCAGAATCTACAAAATTTTGACTACTCCCAAATAAACAATGAATTTGTTTATTCTTTACCATTACAGACACATTTGCGAAACACTAAAGATTTACTGATTCAAACTGCACCTGTGGTAAGTACGGAAGAATTAGCAGCTGCATCTGCAGAAGGTATTGACTTATCTACACAAAATAATAATAGTCAGGCAGTATCTGACCATGCAACAAAAGTTACCAATTCTTTAGGACTTTTACAGAGGATACCACATGTTGGTGATATCAATAAGATCAAGCATTGTCCACAAAATCCTGATTTGATAGCTACAGCTTCTCAAACGGGAACAATACGTGTTTTCGATAGAACGAAAAAGCCAAACACTTTTGATATACATGCGATTGATTCTCATTCTCAAAACAATAATAATGGTGATGTAAATACTTATGAAGTGAGTGATATTATACTTGATTATCATACTTCTGAATCATGGACTATCGATTGGAATCCTCATAAGTATGCAACTATTGCATCAGCATCTAATGATGGTTCAATAGCTCTATGGGATTTACAAAACCAATTTAAGGCACCACCGAAAAAGAAACTTTCACTTCAGAGCAATTCAAACAGTACGAGTAGTTGCAAAATAACGACACCTGATAAGATAATTCCTGCTCATGACTATGGTGTGAATGAAATCAAATGGATTCCATCATGATTCGCTTTTATTGAGTGTTGGTGAAGATTCAACTTGTAAATTATGGGACATGAGACTTCCGAATAATGCAAATATGATCAGATCAATCGAAGTACAAGGTGATTCAGATCCATTAAATACCGTTGATGTTTCACCTTTCCAAACTTTCCAATTTGTAACAGGTAGTGGATCAGGTAAGATCCATTTATTTGACATTAGATCACCAAATCAGCCCTTAATGTCCAACACAACAAGGCATACTGAAGCTATTACTGCGACAAAATATTCACCACATACAGCACATACTTTTCCCTCTGCATCCAACGATGCAACTGTTGCTGTTTGGACACCTACAGGGGAGCAAGCTTCAGTGGAAGCCACGAAACCTGTATTTGTCCACAAAGGCCATCTCTTAGCAGTGAACGATCTATCCTGGTGTCCCAGTATACCGAACACGATAGCCTCATGCGCCAACGACAACTCCGTCCACCTCTGGCAGCCTGTATTGCCCTAGGCCCCACTCCCCCAGCAACCTCTTGTGTAATCTTCTAAACAGTTGTTTATTAAAACAGTAAGTAAGTCACTTTATCTCTGGCCCCAGCCACGCTTTTTCTTAAATTCGTGGCGCAGCACTTAGTACAAATGTCTTTTCTAATCGTTTCTTTGTAGTTTGTTATCGTTGTTCCTTTAATTTCAACTCAATATACAGATACCTTCCTGACAATGTTTTCAGCAACTTCGAAACGATTTTTAATATGCGTGTGTCTTGTGCTAGCAGTTATAGCAGTTATTGGAATGACTCCTGGAACACATAAAAAATCTCTCCTTAAACCAATAACTTTACTTTATTCAGGTGAACAAAGCAATACAGACATTCCTGATAGCAAAGTAATTGAATATTCAGAATCAAACAAAGTCATGGTAAAACCAGATGATGCAAAGAAAGATTTCCTAAATGTTGAAGTGGATGCAACAGATCCGAATAAAGTTCTCCCTGTTGATAGTTCAGAAAAGAATAACGACGTAGATAATTTGGACTTTAAAGATACTGATATTGATAATGAAAAGATCGAAGTCATGTTGAATGAAGCACCACTTCTATAATAAATGATACCAAACTTGTTTTTCTCAAAATCTTATATAATTTACTTTACATCTAGTAATTTACAAAGGCTCAATTATACCTTTTCTGCACCACTCAGACGCACAGCAGCACCATATTTCTGTAATTTAGTTAATAATGCATCACCAGACTTGATCAATTCTTGATATTGAATATTTTTATTGTCAAATTTGTTTGTTTGAATAATACCATCAACTTTATCAATAATACAATTCAATTTCTTGTTTGGAATAAATTTGCATAAATCATTATCAAGGAATTCAACACTCACTTTAAACAGATTAGCCATTGATTTAATAGAAAGAGAACTATAACTTTCAAGTAATTGATTGTATGCACGACAACGAATTTCTCTAAGGTAATAATTTGCATGTTCAAACAGATATTTATCTTTAGTTAATATCATATCACTAGTTTGTAAAAGAGAAGGGAAAAATTCTTCATATTTGGTGTAGTATATAGATTTGATCATATTGTATATAGGTAATAGATCATCACCATTGGAATTGATGGACAAAATTTCTGGACTTTCAAGAAGTTTATTTTTCAAATCACTTCTACTGAAAACGATTGAGCTTGTAATTAATGCATATTTTGCAACATCTTCATAGGTTGTTAACTCAGTGGATGTAAATGTCGACAATGAATCTGCTAATAGTTTAGAAGCTTCTTTAAAATTCCTAATTGACATCAAATATATACCATTGTAAGTTTTGTATCTATTTCTTCTTTCCCAATCACCTCCTTTTTCAATCAATTCGTTAGATTTATCAAGATATTTCTTGGTAAATATCAAATCATTGTAAAAAAATCCTACTCTTGAAATGGTCAAAAATAAATCAATCTTTGATCCTGTACTTGGTGCAAGTTCAACTGTTTTCAATAAAGTAGATTCTGCATTTTCTTTATCACCAATAGTTGCGTAAAGTTGTCCTAATTCTGTCCATTTTTTGAGAATATCAATCTCAGATTCGTCTTCCTTTTGTAATCTTTCAATCTCCTGTTTAAGTTCTTCAATCTTTGTAGAATTTGTCTTCACAAGCTCATCATACAAGGACTGATCCCATTCTAAACCAGGTAGTTTCAAATCATAGTACAAATAGTGATAATATGATGACATAGAATCATCTTGAATGGTACTTACAATTTCTTTGATTAAATCACTGGACTCTTGCTTTTGTGCTAAAAATACCTTTTGTGAAAGTTCAAAGTTTGGCACAGGTGCAGTCACAGTTTCTGTTGTCATCTTTTGATCAAATGCAAACGTGTAATACTTTGTAGAAAGATTAGTTTGATTTGCCACTAAAAAAGGATTCATTGGGGATTCATTTTTGATTCTCACCGCGTCAAAATGATCAAGCTTTGGAAGTACCACAACCTCTTTTGTTAAACAAAAATGGAAATCATACTAGATCAATTGAATAAAGATCTGTTTGATACATTTGTATTAATTGGCAAGTTTAAATATGGCGATAATGCAACACCATTGAAAATTGGCAATCTTTTCGAAAAGATTGAATCAGATATATCTGAATTACAATTCATACATTTACCCACCTTACCCAACAACACGCTAAGACAATCAATAGAGTTTCAACTTTTCAGAATCAAGGAAAGATTCAAAGATTTACAGTCTGATTATAGAACCAAAAAAGTTCAAGAAAAGCAAAGACACCTTGACTCATTGTATCTCAAATCATGTGACCAGCTTGAACTTCTGATCGAGTCAGGGGAAAACGAAGAAACCGTTGCTTTGAATGACAATGTATTAGTTAATGATAACAATCTAGAAGAACTATCAAATCAAGAAAAGCTGTTACAACAAAATAGCGTTTTGACAGATAAATTACAAAATGTGAATGCAATGTTAAAATCAACTTTGCTTGCAGGAGAAATGAATTTGAATGAGTTGGACCAATCCACTAAGTCTCTTTCAGATCTCTCTGATAGTTATCAAATGTTTGGCTCTATATTGAATACTACCAACTCTTTGGTTAAAGAAATCAACAAGGCAAGTAAAGAGGAAAGGATAATGATTTACAGAGCTATCTATTTCTTCATCACTGTATGTTGTTGGATTCTATGGCGACGAATTTTTAAGAGACCCATTCTACTAATAATATGGTTGATCTTTTCGCCTTTGAAACTGTTTTTCCGTAAAGGAAATCCAACAAAAGTTGAACCAACAGTTTCAGTGACATCATCACTTATCGCTACAGCTACACAAGTAATTCAAAACACTGTTGATGAAGCTGTTAAGAAAGATGAATTATGAACTATTATACCATTGTGGCATATTATATGTATTTTTTCATTTATAAAGATCCTAATAATCGTCACCCCTAGAGACAACTTCCTTTCTTGTTGGCTGTAATAGAACAGTATGTTCAAATTGTGCTGTGTAGCAGCCTTTAACATCAACTAATGGTGGATGTGCTGTAAGAATACCTTCTCTAACCAATGAGTTGAGAGCAAGTAAATACTTCTCTTCACCAATTCTATCCAAATATCTTCTACAAAATGGTAAAGTACCAAAATTTGCATCAATTGTAGCTAATAACTTTCTAGCCCTGTCTAATCTTACAGTAGCACCAGGTGGTTGTTCAAAAGCTTTCATATAGTGGGAACAATCACCACTTTGAACAATGTAACCTTTACCAGTAGAACCGAAAGTTTCAATTGCAATAGTATCATATTCTTCAAGTTTAGTTGGATCACCATTTTTAACAATAGGAATAGTCTTACCACCATGAATTTGACGATTTAATATATTGTGACCATTCAAATTTCTAATACATTTAATTGGATAAACCTTACCGTCTAATTCAATTTCATGTGATTCCATTACTTCTTCAACAGCTTCACCAATATCAGTTACTCTAACATCAATACCAGCAGTTTTAATACCAGTATTAGTTGCTTCCCTTACTGCTTCTAATAATGGATCATATTTAGGATTGAATGTATGAGTAAATGCACAATCAATAATGTAACCATCAACGTGAACACCAAAATCAACTTTCATCACATCATCGTATTGTAAGACAGTTGTATCACCTGCATTAGGGGTATAATGAGCTGCACAATGATTAAGTGATAAACCAGTTGGGAAACCCATTCCACCTTCTAAAGAGTTATTGGTACCTGACATAGCCCTAACTTGGTCTTCAATCATTTCTGCAATTTCAATCATGCTCATTCCAGGTTTCATCTGTTCCTTAGCATATTTACGGGCTCTTCTGTGAATTTCTGCACCTTTCCGGAATTTGTTCCATGAACTTTGTGCTTCTTTCACGTTGAAATCATGGCGAATTTCTTCATCAGTTGTACGTTGTAAGTTGTAGTCCATAAACTCCCCCGGTGGGAAAGTACCATTGAATTCTTTATTGATACAGTGCTCAAACACCTCCTTCTTTTTCTTCTTCTTACTCTTCTTTTTCTTCTTTTTCTTATCACCGGATTCAGCTACTTCTGTGCTGTTGGCAGCCTCAGCGTTCTCCAAGTTAGCACTTTCTTCAGCTGCCGCCACATCAAGCTTCTCTACCTTTTGCACAAGCTCCTCAGACATGACTTCTGCGTTGTTTGTCTACCTGTGTAAAACAAACTGGGTCTTCACTTTGGTGACCTCGCTGGTCTTAATGTGAAAAATCTGAAGAAATCTGACCATTATAACAAGAGCATGCATGTATAGCAAGAACGTTTAGCTTTCAAACCTTGTTTATAAACTTAGACACATGTGATGACTTCAATCATTACAGTTATACTGACAGACACCTCATTCATTTCACTACATGTCTTTGAAGTTGTGTCCGTGAAACTCTTTCTATTCACGTGACCAGATTGTAGAAACATCAAAACTTAAATTTATGTGCATGAAAAAATCTGGCTTGAATTTTACAATTCCTCGATTTTTGTTCAGACAATGATTAAGGAGACTCAATTCCTTTGATTCACGAGATCTATATAGCACACCACCCTTGCATCAAAATGTTTGCCAGAGTATCCAGATTTGGTACAGTCTTTGTAAGACATAACTCACAAAAAACATCATCAATTATTGATTCTTTGAAAGCTACTGCTGCTAAAAACAATGAAACTTCTTCAATCAATAAGTTCATTAATAAAAACTTAGGAGAGGATGCTCCAGGATCATTTTATTCTAATAAAAGAGTATTTGAACCTATCTTTGATGCTGAACCAGATCCATATGACTATGCAACCAGATTTGTGGTCCAAGATAAGATTGCTGGACGTTCGGTAAATGTGATGAACAAAGATCTCGATAGAGCCATTTCTCAATTAGATTCACTTACTAGGAGCTCTAAATTAAGAGAAATCTCTCAATATCAAAGATTCTTCACAAAGCCAAACAAGAGACGTTTGGCAAAGAAAATTGCTAATCGTAAAAAAGTGTTTGAAACTGGTATTGCTAAATTATTCGAAGTTGTTAGAGACGCCGTTAGAAAGGGTTACTAATTTGCTTTCAATATCGTTTATCCCATGTATATAAGAAAAAAATACTATGTTTATGAATGGACGATAACTCAATCGTCTAAAGTTTCCAAAGCTTCCTTTATCAAATGTGACCCTTTTGGATCTAAATTCAAAGAAATAGTAAACTGTTTAATGGCATCATGTTTCCTGCCAAAATGTTTGTATAGTTTTCCTAATAAGAAATGTACACTAGCTTCGTCGGGAACAATATTCTCAAGTTTTTCAAATTCCCTTAAAGCATCTTCATATTGACCTAAACTAAAAAGAACTTGAGCCTTTTTAAATAAAGCTAACATAGACAATGGTTGTAGCTTTGTTGCAAATTCATATTGTTTCAAACTTTCTTCTCGTTTATCAAGTTTTTCTAATACCATACCAATGCAGCAGATTAAAATAACGTTGACCGGATTGATTTCAGAAGCTTTACGGAAATGGAACTCTGCCTTTCTTAAATCTCCAAGCTTAAGATAGACCATACCAATACCATAGAATGCATTATAATGACGTTTATCCATAAGCAGAGAATGTCTGAAACTATTAAGTGCATTTTCAAAGGCATCTGTTGCCAGATATTCATGTCCCTGTAATGTATAAGCGTATGCACATTTAGGGTTAATTTCAATCGCTTTAGTGAAACATTTAATTGCTTCTTCTGGTTCTTTTTTGAAACTGAACAAGTTCCCAATACAAATCCAAGTGATTTCATTATTTGAATCAACTTGATAAAGTTCATGACTAAGGAAACTCAATTCAACTTCTTTATTCAAATGCCATAAAAGTGTTGAAAAGTATTCCATATCGACCATTCTTGTCCTATCTATTTTTCTTAATTTGTCAAAATATATTTCACTTTGTTCGTAATTGACAATTTCAAAATGAAGCCGTCCTAACTTTGCCAAAACCAAAGGTGTGTTCTTCTCATTTTCGCTCAACGAGTCTAGTATCCTAATAGATTTGAAACAATCGTAAGAAGAAAACGATTGAAATGCCTTAGCAAGTTTGTTGTATAATATGTATAGGTTTGCAGACATTGTACTTGTACTATCATTCTCTCCAAATTCTGACAAAATTGTTGTGTTGTTATTGAAAACATTTGACGATTTTGAACCTGGTATGCCTCTATTCAAAGAATCATCATCTTCACGTATACTTCCTATTTTGGAAGACGTCATCTTCTTTGGAGTATTAACTGAATTTAAACCAGTGGTATTGAATCCAGTATTGTTATGTAGCAACCTTGAAGTAATTGATGTATTCTTTTTCGTGGAAGGTGTAACGATTGATCTTCTATTTATTTTGGGTTTTTCATTTTTATGAATAGGTGCTAACAGAGCAGAATCAACACCACTTTTCGACTTCATTACCGGTGTTTTGAATATTGACAACGTATTTTTATCTTTCTCTTTCCCCAGCAATGAATCAAGTTCAAGCTCTCCAGTTGTGGGTATAACAGAATCTGTTAATGAATAAATGGAATCGACATTAACTTTAACACCAAGTTTACACAGTTCCTCAACTGCTTCAAACATGAAAGGATTTAGTTTAAGTACTTTGGCCAAATGCATCGTTGCTCTCGGTATATCATCTACTCTGATATACAATTTACCGAGCAACATAAAACAAGCTGTGGCATTAGGCAGTATAGAGTTTGGAATTTGGTACTTATAATTGTATTTCTCCCAGATATTCAAAGTACTCAATAATGCTCTGATTCCATCATTTTCTAGATTCAGTTCCATGCTTGCCTTGGCTAAGATATATGAACAACCAACGTGTTTGCTTACATAAGGTGCAACAGCATTGTATGCAGCTTTAAATCTTTTCATTTTGTAAAGAACGTAAGCGTATAAATGAACATCATCAAGTTTCTGCTCATCCGTAAGATGAGATTCTTCATATTTTACATTAGGTGTTGGAGTGTTCAATGAGTTTGATAGTCTATCTAACCGTTTGTTCTTTGTTGATTTAGTATGGAAATAATCGTATTGGGCAAGTATCCTTTCACATGTGAATTCTGCTGTATCATATAACTCATGTTCAACACAATAGAGTACTAGTTGCTTCAACTGACTTGATCGAGACTCCATCATCGTCAAATTGTAAACGTCTCTCTCAAGAGCAGATGTGTTTTCAGTTCAGTATGAAACGTAAATAAACCTCACTTAAAGCTTGAAGCGCAGCAATCCCCGCCAAACTTTAATTTGTCGAGCCTCCAGCGATTAAGTTACAAGACAAGTGCTACACAAAGTTAATCTATCTACTTTTCTTCATGTACACCAACGCTTTTACCCTCTCTTAATCGGCGTTCAGTTAAGCAAGCTATAATTGCTGCACCAACACCGGAACCATCTTCTGCGTGAGTCAAATTAAAAGGTAATTGATAGCTTTTGACACCATAAATAGCACCAACTGCTTCCAAAACTCTTTCCCTGAACAATGGATATTTATTGAAAACGGAACCATCACAAGCACAATTACCTGATCTCACCCTCTGCTTTAAAAGTAACGCAGCAACGGCTACTGCTGATAATCTTGCTGCTCGGGTACCAATAATAGTACAAAGTCTGTAAATAATTGCTCTTTCTCCAATTGTTGTATTTAATTGGAAATGTTTCTTGAACATAATCCCCACTGTTTTCCCTGAGAATTTCTCAATATTTGATGGGAATGATGTATCCATTGAATAAGGGACCATCAATTTATCAACTTTTTGTCCAACAAAGATTAACCCTTGAGAATGATAATCGAGTAATATCAAACGTAATAATTCACCAAGGTAATAACCTGCAACCATTTTCTCATATAATTGTTCTCCAGGTCTTGGCGATTTTACATCAATATGTATATCGTATTTAGTACGTGGTAATAACATCCAATTATTATCAAATGCTCCATATTCACAATTTATAGCCATCAATGGATCATTACATAGTTTCTTATTCCCTTGTTTCCCCCAAACTGCACCAACATTACTCATTCTCTCATAATATGCACCGTTTATACCTGTTCCAAAGATGCAACCCAGTACTGTCTTTGAATCACAATACATGGAAGCAACTAAAGTTCCAGTTGTATCGTTAATCAATGCAATCACGTCAACTGGGGTTTCCAATTCATCCAATGCGTTTTGAAGGAGTTCAACTACGTCATTACCTTCCACTCCATCAACATCGAATCCTTTTGACCAACTTTTCAAAACTCCATGATTAATTGCATCTTGCTTTGCCGCATAACTAAATGTAAATCCTAAAGGTAATTTTTTATTTAATGGAGACTTGAATTGGGTTTTAACAAAATTATCAACTCTTTTGGCTATGAACATAAACAAGTTTCTTGCTGTACCAATTCGTACGGTATTAGGAATAGCATATTTTTCAGAGACTGAAGTGTATTTGAAATCACCAGTTAATGTAACTTTAATAATTCTAAGGTTGGTTCCACCAAGATCTATTGCTAGATATTCACCAGTTTCTGAACCATCTGGTTTATCCAGTACCCAAGTTACAATCATTGGGATTTGCATTGCACTGTTTGTAGTTAATCCGATATGCATTTGTTTAAGGAAAAGATTTGTAAGTTCTCTAAGCAATTGCGGGCGTACTTCAAGTTGAGCACTTGTTCTAAGGAATGCTTCAATTAAAGGGGTCATTTATTAGCAAAGTTTGATTGTATTTGTACGTGTGTGAGTGTGTTGTAGAGTTTGCAAACTGGGTATAGACAATGTAGGTGGTAGCACATTGGTTGCCCATTTTTTTTTCCAATTCTCAATTTACATTTCCAGATGGGTGTACAATCAGAGCAGGAATTACAGTTACAGGTTAAGTGTACACTTTGTAGAAATTTCAGTAATCAGTGTTTACATAGAAAAGAGAAGGTATGCAAGGTATTACTAGCTATTTACATATTATTCTTCAACCTTGCCAAAGTTTCAAAGAGTTGACTAGTATCGTCAGATTGAGAAGTTGAAGACTGTTGAGGTTGGTATTGTTGTTGTTGATTTGGTGGAAGCTGCTGCTGAGTGTTACCAGTTGAATTAGGTTGAGATTGTTGGTAAGGAAGATTTGGAGATTGATTCAACCCTTGAAGTTGACTTAAAAGACCACCAACTCCATTAGCAGTTGGAGCTGGAGCAGGTGCATACATAGATGGTTGTGAAGAGTAAGAGTTTTGAGGAGGTGGTACAGGTTGAGATTGTTGATGTTGATGTTGATGTTGTTGTTGATATTGGGAAACCATATTGATCATTGCATTCAATTGATTGCTATCCAGTGAAGATATTTGGTTTAAGAATTGATTAGCAACGGGGTTATTTGTAACAGGGTTGTTAGGAATTTGTGGTGAGTAATATTGTTGTTGCTGTTGATGTTGTGGAGGTGGAGGTGGAGGAGGGAGTTGATGCGGGTATTGTTGTTGAGGTTGCCACATATTTGGAGGTTGTGGGATCTGATTTGAAAGTGGTGGACCACCTGGAATAACTGGAGGTAAATGTTTTTGAGCTTCTTGTTGTCCTGGAGAATAACGAATACCAACATTGGTATCATTGTAATTATTATGCTGTCTACCACGACGATCGTTATGGTTATAACGATCATGATCGTGATCACGATCATAATAATGATCACGATCACGACCACGATCACGGTCCCGATTCCTATCATGATTATAATCACGATTATTCCTTCCTCTATCACGATCTCTAAAATCTCTATGATTACGATTATCTTGGAAATCATCTTTTCTACGACGTTTACGTCTATCATTTCCTTTAGTATCTCTTTCTCTTGATTTCAATTTTTCAGCTTTTTGAATATTCTCGTTGATAAAATTAATTGCACTTTCAACAGAAATATGTTCATATTCATCAAATTTAATAGAGTCATCATGATTTTTTTGGAAGAGGAATAGATTGACTAATTCTGATTGACAAGTTACAATTACAGCATCAAAACCTGCATAAGCAGATTCTGAGATTGTTTCTTGAGGGACATTTTCGGAATCTGTATCTAAAGTTTTAACATCACATTCGACACCTATTTCACCAATTGAACTAACAAGTAAATGATTAAAACTATCATCTGATTCATTTGTAATAATTATTGAAACTTTATTTTCTAATTTATTTCTAATTGGTGAACGATCTCTTAACATTTCTTTAACTTTAACTTTATTTTCAATATGTTTTTCATGAGTTTTAGAAACTTGTAAAATCATGAATTTGTTATGAAGTGGTACATTTGATTCACCTTTTGTTGCTGCTTTACTTGAATCTGCAGAATCATATTGAACAAAACCATAACCCAGTTTCATATTGACAGCTTTAACAGTACCATATTTATTGAAAATTCTCCAAACGTCAACTAGAGTAAGAGTTTGAACAGATAAGTTACCAACAAACAGTCTTGAACCAGCTGGGAAATCTAAACATTCGAATTCTTTTGAATAAATTTCCAAATCTTTTCTAAATTTCTCATATTGTTGACGTTCAATTGTTGAAAGAGGAGTAGTTATATCAGGACGACGACAATAAGGATTGATAGGTACAAGAAGTTGATATTCTTCATTAGGTTTTAAATGATGTTTATTGTAAGAAGTAGTTGCATCGAAATTAAGGTTAACACGAGTTGGATCAACAGTAACATTTTTCTCCTTTTCATAAGCATCAATTACGATTTTTTGCTTTTCAGAAGGTGATTTAATATTGAAGGAAGCATCTTTTAAAAGAGGAGAAGTTATGAAAAACTGTACGATATCATTGAAAAGGGGGACATCGATATTATCATAATCAGGAATGATAGATGACGAGACAGGTGTTGCTTCCGTGAGTTGTGGAGAAGGAGTAATTGAAGGTGAAGTAGATTTTAGAGAAGCAGGAGTATTTGTAGGTTTAGGAGGTAGAGAAGCAGCTGGTGAATGTACTGGTTTTTCATCAATTTGTTTGTCATCATTGCTACTATCATTATCTTCAGTACTATCACTATCACTATCGCTATCGCTATTACTATCACTATTGCCATCACTATCACTATTGCTATTGCTATCAGTATGGTTATCACTATTTGAATCATCATTACTAGTTTCTTTAATTTCGTCATTATGAGAGAATTCTTGATGGACATCAGCAAAAGTTACAGATTTGGCCTGTTTCGAAGATTTGTCAGTACAATTTTGAAGTTCATCTGCAGAAGGCTCAGCGGGCAGTGTATTATTGTCTGCGGAAGAAGTGGAATTAGTAGTAGCAGTATTAGTAGTAGTAGTGGTATTAGTAGTAGCCGCTAGAGAGGAAGATGGGGTAGAAGTAGTATTAGAAGCGGAAGAAGGTGGGAGAGGGTCTTGAGTTGAAGGGAGGGGAGACATCGACATGGACATGGACATGGAAGGGACGTAATTATCGTCAGAGTCAGAATCCGAGTTATAGTTAGAAACAGGTTCAAGTTCACCACGGGAAGGAGGGTCTGAACTAATATTAGGTTGGTCAGAAGACATTGCAGGGTGTATACTGTGTGTAGGATGGGGGAAGAAAGAAAGAAAGAAAGAAAGAAAGAGGTTAGTTGTAGTTGTAGTTGTAGACTGTAGACAACAAACACTATTTGGCCCAGAGCGAAAACAGAATGAAGCGCGAGCTGGTGAAAAGTGAGAAAGTTAATGGAACTGGCAAATCGCAGACGCGCAAAAGCGCTGACAAAAAAGAGAAAAAAGCTGTGTGGGGCCATTAGCGATCAGCTGGGGGTTCGTTATTACGTTATAGAGTTATGGTATGTACAGACAAGAGAAGAGAATAATAATAATAGTAGTAGTAGTTGTAGTAGTATTGGTGGTCAATAGTCGTAGTCCCACCAATCAGGGTAGTAGTCACAGCAGACCCTCGTCTGCCGGAGTGTCCGGAGTGTTCATTGTTGCTGTTTCTGTTGCTGTTGCTGTTGCTGCTGTTGTGCAAGTTTGTGCAGGTCTGCTGATTCGTTGGCAACCTGTCTGTCCACGGGACACGGCACAAGTGAGTTTGCCAGGACAATGGAGAAGGCGACAATAAAGGTTGTGGAGAAGATTGATCTTGAAACGGTGTTTCTGGCAGTAGCTCTAATCATTGTGTGTGTGTAGAGTGAATTGTGTGGAGCTGGTGAAGAAGGTTCCTAGGAAATATGCGCAAATAAAACGAATCGAGAGGAAGAAAGAGAAGCTGACAAGATTTTTTCACTTTATTACTTTTTCGCTTTCGCGAAACACTCGATCGGGGTTTGCCTGTCTGCCTGCTAGAGCTTGTTAATTTCACCAAATTTGTGAAAACGAGAAAACGAGAAAACGAGAAAGCGAGAAGAGAATACAATTCAGAGTGTCAAAAGACCACTAGGGAGTGTCAGAGTCTAGAGTCTAGAGTCTATAATCAAGAGCCACACACATAATCTCATAATGAACTCACTTACAAAGACTGTTTGCAGATTCAACTCTTCTATCCCCAAACTAGCAACCACTCCTAATAAATACAACGCCAGATCTTCGGCATTCAATCTCAAACCACAACTCCCAAATGGTCTATTCTTCCATCCAGCTCCAGCTTCACTTGACCCGGAAATAACTCCAAAGGCTTTTCTACCTGAATCAGATCCAAGAAAGGATTCCCCACATTATTTCAAACAACACGATTCTTTACTTGCAAAGGAAAATATCCCATTCATGCCTTCAGTATCGAAAATTTCTCAACCTAAAAACTATAATCTTTCACCTGAAACTGTCAAACAAATACAAGAATTGAGAGACGCTGGCGTTTCAAGGAAAGAAATTAAACAAAAATTCAATGTTACTGATAATTTTATTAGTCTTACAACAACTTCAAATTCTAAAACCATTTCAAAACAAGTAAAATTATTAAAGAAAACTGCTTCAAAATGGTCAAATAAAACAAAAGCTGCTAAAAAGGCTAAAGAATTGAAAAAAATTCAATGGGAATATGATTTTTAAATTAATTCTAATACTCACTTGTATATATAATATCATTAATTAATTCATTAACTATATTTTCATCACCTGGACAAACTTCCATTCGAAACATAACATAAATAGGTATTCCTTCATTCTCATCAAATTCAACAAAAATGAAAAACTTTTCCTCATCTAAATAATGTACAGTTTTGAAATCCTCACCATTATTCAATTCAATACATTTTCTACCATCATAAAATAAAACAGTTTCATATCGTACTAATCCAACAAATTCTCCTGTAGTTTTCCAAATATAAAACAGTAACCTGCCTTTAACATTACGTATTACTTCAACTCGACCACTGAAAAGATACTGTTGACCTCTTTGTGGTCCATATAATAATCCAACTTTCTCTAAATTATCATCCATTTCAATACGTTCAGGTACACTAGTCGTATAAAATGAAACGTGTTCTAAATTTGCTATCAACATCTCCTATTTTGTTCATCGATTATAAACTGATATTCAAGAAAACAGATATCAATCTGAACATCACATATCTTCCAATATTACTTCAATCTACACCAATGATTTGACGCAATATTACAATGCGCATGGCTATATTTCAAAAATTCGTCATTTTCACTCGCCCAATCAAATCTCGTTCTAAGAGTTAGTTATTATGGCACACAGAAGGGTACAACGATTCACAATAACTCACTTGAAGTAGATTATCAGCCTTATAGTTGAAAAGGAAGTAAACCTTTTGAAATGATACTACTAACAAATCTAATCACTCTGATCACGTGACCGCCTTTTATTTTACAGATAATTCTTTGTCAATTTCGCTTTTTCCGTATTTTCTACTTGTAACTTCAACAACATCATTATCGTCAACTAATAAACACCTCTTGCCCTGCCTTCAACCCGCTTATAATGTCAATATCAACGAATGAGGTCAATTATTTGGTCTGGAGGTACTTACAAGAAGCTGGTTTGGAGCTTTCTGCTTTTGCATTGAACGATGAAACTCATGTTAGTTCTCTTGACAAAGATTATGCACAACATGTACCTTTAGGTTCACTCGTTGAATTGATTCAAAAGGGTATACTTTATACAAAAATGAAAGAACTTGTATCTTTATCAGAAACGGATACTTTAACTCAAGATCAAGTCATAAATATGAATTTAAATTTCTTACAATCTGTTCATGAACTTAATGGTAATGTTAAAAGAGAAATCATACATGAATCTCAAACATCTAACGATTCTATCAAAGATGAAGGAACTAATAAAAATGAATCATCAAACTCAACTGAACAATCAAAAGATGATGATTTTATAAAAGTAATAAAGGAATCTCTAACTTTTGATTCATCACTATCTGTCTCATTCAACCCTATAAATTCAGATATTGTTGCATGGACACAAAAGGGGAATACAATTTCGTCAATATACTCATTATCCAACTCAAAAAGAATTGATCTCCCACTCTCAACAACAACGAAAGAAACATTACTTATTTCTTGGTCACCAGATGGGTCACAACTTGCAACAGCCAGTGAAAATGGTGAACTAAATATTTGGTCATCTAATGGTGTACTTAAATCCGTACTTGCTATGCATCATTGGCCTATAGTATCAATACAATGGTCTCCTAATGGGAAATACCTAATTTCACTCGATATACGTAATATATCAATAGTATGGGACGTTGAAAATCAAACAATGATCATTCACTTAGATAAAGAAAAATGGATTTCACTTGATAAATTTAATATACCTATAACTGATATATCTAAAAATTTCGGTTCCCAAACATGCTGGATTGATAACTCAAAATTTATAACTCCAGGTCCAAATTTTACTCTATTGGTTAATCAAATAACTGAAGATTTGCAACATAAATTTATTGGTGTTCTAATTGGTCATAAAGACGCTATTTGTACTCTCAAATATAATGATACTCTTAAATTACTCGTCTCAGCAAGTGAAGATGGTGAAATAAGAATTTTTAAAGGAAACTCAGCAAATAGTCTGCAGATTTTATCAGGTCATTCATTAGCTGTGACATTTGCAGATTTTGTGAATATTGATGATGATTGGTATTTATTAAGTACTTCACTTGATGGTTCCATACGATTATGGAACTTCCTTGAAAATGAAACTGTTTCTATAGCTTGCGCTGATGAAGGTCAAGCAATTATCAACGCTGCTGTTCATATAAACGATAAAACTCACAAAATTGTGCTTGCAACTTCTGATTCTCAGGGAACACTCACATTATGGCAGATTTCAACTTTGATAAAACCTTATGCAATTTATCAACATACTCCTGAGTCTTATAGCAGTGAACTATCGTTTAACAACACAGGTGATAAATTAGCTGTTTGTTATAACTCTGGTCAAAGTGTTATAATTGACGTATGAATATCAAATTCATACCCCTTCTGTATAAAAATAGATTAGATAATGTAAATTAGTTGTACAAATTCACCACCCCACCAATCATTCTAACTTCTTACTCTGCGATTGTTGAAATTTAGCTCGTTTAGCTAATGCATATTTGTAACTACGTATAAGACCAGCTGTCAATATACCTTTTACTGACTGAATAAGTGCACCTGATCCAACTGTACTCTCCACCGTATTTTGAGGAAACCTTGTACCCTTTCAGGTGACATCATGAACTCACGTCCAATAGACTGGGCAACAGGTGACATTGAATATTTGAGATTACTACTAATATACTCTCTCTGCTTCAAATCAATATCTTTATAATCATTCTAACCGATTTCTTTAAGTTCATTATACGCCAGTTTTTTCAAACTGGTCAGATCATTATCAATGTTATTAACAACTGGGTCTTCAATACTCGGATAATTCTCAAAGAATCGAGCACGGAAACTAGATGGTAGTTCAAGTAATGTACGACCAACATTTTCCTCATTTAGTTTCACCTTGAAAACTTTACCGGTTACCCCACTCGATTCAAGTTCAATCAAATGTGGAATGAATTTGAATATAGGTTTGTACAATTTTTGAAACAGATCAAACTGATTATCAACAATATTCTTTATTTTATCAGGATTCTCTCCATTCACTTTCATACGTGGGTCACCCATGTAACTCAGACTTGCAATGATCAAAAATAACTCTTTCTCACTTATAGTACGTCCATCATGTAAAAGTAACGCTAATTTGACAGCATTGGTTAGGTTAAATTGATTTAATATACTCAGCTGCGGATTGTTATCAATAATAGCAACTGGTTTATGTAATCTACCTGCCATATACAGTGTTTCCCAATTTTGCAAATCTCGACGGAGAGCGTCAATAGATGTTACCCCATACTTGAGTTCAATTTCTTTACCATTTTTCAGTGCAACATTGATATAAGGATTGAAATAGACACCTGCACCAAGCTCTCCTATTTTTTTGATTGAGTTGATTCCCAAATACTTCAAAAACGAGTAATCATTCCCATTCTTTGCTAAATTCTTCTCATGCCAAGCTTTGGTATCAGTGACAGCATATATCATGTCTATTTGAGAATTTGAGACATCAACTTTACTTCCCTGTGAAAAAATCTTAGAGCCATATCCAAAAGAATAGTCAATATCCTCAAATCTGCTCTTAATATCAATTAGTAGTTCATTAGTCTTTTCCTTATCTTTCAAACTTTCATGCAATTGGTTCCTCCCAAAACCAGTAGGCAAATCGGACATTTTCTTAAATTTCTCAAGGTGAAATAAAAAGTAGTTGAAATCCAGGGGTTGCTTCTCTTTACCAACAATCACCCTAGTATCTGATCCCTGTTCTTGCAGGAAATTAGGGGCCTTACCATCCAATATATGTGAAAAGTGTTGATCTTTTAAAACACGTGCAGCTTCGGTGCTCTGAAATCTCGTGTATGTCCTACAGCCTCGATATAACATCACTTTCAAACACCACCCTTATCAGTAAGTTCTGTATTCTGCATGGTTTATCTGATTTTCATGTCAAGCTGTATCGAAAAATCGGAGACGATGAGGTAAAAGTTGATCCGTGCACCGCCAATTTCTTTAAAAAGAACCTAACTTTTCTCAAAATAGTACAAATCACGTTTCATTGTTTACACTGACTTGACGTTCTCACAAGCCTTACTGCTTATCTGTACAAACCTTTCCAAAAAACAGCATGAGGTCCCGTAGGGAATCAATGCCAGGCAATGGGAATGGGCATACCCCATTTGAACCCATAACTCGACAGAATAGCTTCTTGTCTCCACTTGATTCAAATTATAGCAAGAGAGCTTCAATCAGTTCCAGATCATCATTGGTTAGATCCCCTGATAGGATTTCAAACAAGGACAACAAAAGAAGAAGACTGAGTTTACTTCCTTCAAATGGTGGGAGCTTGGGTGCACCACGATTGCTTCATCAGAGACCACCAACAATTACTAATTTTACTAATAATCTGACAAGTACACAATCTTCAATACGAAATTCATCATCGAATATCCCAGTACAGCAGATGATTCAAAATTCAATCTCAAGAACTAGACTACCCATCAATCGGAATAATGATAAATTTTCAAGACCACCTTCGTCAGGTAGATACGATACACCACCAGTTTCCACCAGTAGACTCTATTCAAAACCTAAATCAATCGATCCAAGGCCTCTGCGAAGTCACAAATATCAGGCAAAATTACAAGAAGAACTTTACCAGTATCTATCTACACATAAATTTGATATAGAAATGAAGACTCAAATTTCTCCGAGAATACTGAAAGCACCAGCTCAAAAGGATTTTGTTCTTATCTTTCAATGGCTTTACAAACAGTTAGATCCTGGCTATAAGTTTAATAGATCTATAGAGCAAGATGTTTATATGCTCTTGAAATTTTTAGAGTATCCATATCTTGAAAACATAAACAAATCTCAAATAAGTGCTGTAGGAGGTGAAAATTGGCATACTTTTCTAGGTATGCTCCATTGGCTTATGGAACTAGTTAAAGAATCAATCAAACTTGACGATCTCGATTTGGATTCCATCCAAGATTCACAAAGTTTTCCACAGCCAGAATTTTCTGATAGTCAATCTGTACTGAATAAGCTGTTTATCAACTATGCATTGAAGTCATACAAAGCGTTTTTAACAGATGGTGACGAGGATTATTCTGATTTTTATGATGAAATGCAAAGTGAATATAGAAAATATATTGAACAAATAGAGCGACAGAATGTTTCCAATATAGAAATTAATGAAAATTTACAAGGAATTCTGAATAACTTAAATGAGAGGTATTCAATGTTTCAGCAGCATCTCGAAAAAGGTGCCGCTTTGCGAACCGATGTTAAAAAATTCAGAGATTATATTGAAACTCAAAAACGACGTCAATTACAATGGCCAGGTGTAATCAATAGAATAAAAGCAGATATTGAAAGTCTTAAGGACTCCATCAAAAATTTAACAAAGGAGAAAAACGAGTATATAACAGACTTAGAAAGAAAACATTTGACACTCAATGATATTGAAGATTTACATAAAGAACGTGCAAGACTTACAGCTGACTTGAATAATCTTGACCAGAAACAACAGGCTACACGTAAATCTATTGATTCTAGACTACAAAATCTCACCACTTTGTTTAACGATCTCAAGATCAAAGTGAATGCGTATAACAATGAAATGTACTCGATTTTAAATGATATAAACTTGCAACTGAGTCCCGATGTTTCTAAGCTTATAATAGGTTCACTTGATGACGATCTTTTGAATTCTAAATTGGGACTGCATGCAAATGATATCATTCCTATTCTTCCAACTTTGAGAACTGAATTGTCTGATCTAAAAAATAAAATTCAGAACAACTTGAATACCACACAAGAGGATGTGATGAAACTGCAAAATCAGTTAAGTGATTTGGAACTAACAATATCTTCTGACATGGACAAGTTAGATGAACTAGAAGAATCTCTCTCAGTTTCAAAGAAAGATTTATCTGACTTGAAAGATAATTTTAAATCAGAAACAGTTAATTTGGATTTGGAAATTCAAGAGAGGGCCAAAGAAATTTCTCTTTTCAAACTACAAGCTACAGAACGTAAGAAGACAATAGAAAGTAAATGGAAGGAAACCCAGCGAACGTATAAGGCAACGATAACTGAAATTCAAGAACAGCGTAAACAACTCACTTTCAAAATCACCTCATGTTTAGATAATGTTGTGAATTTCAAGAGTGAAGTTTTCGAAAATTTGGAAACTGCTGCATTCGAAGCCAAAAATGAGGTAAAGGAACAGATTGACACTATTTCCAAATCTTCCGAAGTTGAGTCACAGAGAAACAATCCTGTTGATGAGTAGAAATGAGGTTATTTACTACAAATTGTATTATAGATGTATTATATTAAGGCATTAACTGTGTATTATTTTCAACATTTGCATAAACCCTCCGTCAAAAAAGAAAACGAAATAACTTAACGTTTCCTTCTTCTGTAATAATTCTTCTCAAAGAACGGATGATGAGATATCTCGTCCTTGGCTTTCCTAGAATATTCAACATATGCCATATCTTCACCACCTGCTAAACCTGCCATAGAAGCTTGATTTTTAACAGAACTTGACTTCAATCTTTTGGAAACTCCATGTCCAATCAAATTATCAGCATCTTCACCGATTTCAACACCAGCAGCTTCTTCGTTCTTCAACAAAACTTCTTGTAACAACTCTCGACGTTCCTTCGGGGACGCATATGCCAAATTAGGCAAATCTTCCATACCATGTAAATGTGTAATGATTTTGAATGCATAACCTTGATCAACAAGGAATGCCTGTCTCTTTGTAGAATAATACATTTCTTGGGTATCTTTCGAAACTAATGAATAGAAGAACGCATTAAAACCTTCATCGTTTCTACGCTTAGCTCTTAAGATTCTACCCAATCTTTGAGCTTCCTGTCTTCTAGAACCATAATGTGAGGAAATTTGAATCAAACATGTTGCTTCAGGTAAATCAATCGATGTATCACCAACTTTTGATAAGAAAATCGTACTCACTTGATCGTTGTATTGAAAGTTTTGTAGAATGTTCATTCTTTCTTGTTGTGGGGTAGAACCATAAATAAAAGGTTTGCCTAGCTTTAAAGCATATTCTTGCAATGCATAAACATTGTCAGAGAAAACAATGATTTTATCACCTCTACTTTCATGATACTGAATCAAAAACTGACATGCCTGAAACTTTGTTGGATTCATGATGTAAAGTAACATCCGCTTTCGTGCATTTTCTCGCAAGTATTCCTGATAAAATTCACTCGTCATTGGGCACCATACTTCAGCACATTGAACTTTGGCAATATGTCCCTTCTGTGATAATTCCATCCAATTTGCTTCATACATCTTAGGACCAATTAAGAAATTTAGATCGGAAATCTTTTCATCTTCTCTGACCAAAGTCGCAGTTAAACCTAATTTAGCATGTGTTGCTAAGGCAGTAACGACTCTTCTGAACATAGCTGCTGGGACAACATGCACTTCGTCCAAAATGATAAAACCCCATTCTCTAGATGTTAAAAAATCCATAACCTTTTGCGAATCATGTGATCTATTCCTTGTATTTGCAACCATGGAATAAGTTGAAACAACAAGACCTGATTCACCTCTGAACATTTGTTTGTTTTCACTTGTGAAAACTGCCACATTCTCAGGTTGAATCGTACACCATTGTAAAAACTGTTGTTTCCATTGCATAACTGAAACAGATGATGTACATAAAACAATTACTGATTTCCTAATAGTGCAAGCAGCGGTAATACCAACTAATGTTTTACCAGCACCACATGGCAACACAATGATACCTGATCTAGCACGTCCATTACCAAACATTTTACTCAAAGATTTCTCTTGATAAGGTCTAATCTGAGTGGATGGTTTTAAATCAATTTCTAAATCAGGATTACGGGAATCATTTCTAAAATCGTATTCTTCCAACATTGGGTAGTCTATTTCTTGACACCTTTTCTTGACAGTTTCAACATTTTCTGAAGATATTTCGAATGCATGAACGGTATCATCGGCATTTTCATCATCAGCATCTGCGATCACATTAGCATAAATATTTTCAACTTCATCAAGCTCTTTATTCTCCGTTTTTTCGCCATTGATATCCGGTTTCTTAGTACCAGGTATAACCAAATCACCTTGCGTTGGTGCCATAGATTGCACCAAACCATCTGTATTTTTTTCTTCTGTTGATGTGATTCTCAGTTTACCAATCACATCATCCTTTAGCAACATTCGTAAGATATCAGCAGATGAAGATTCCACAAAATATCTGTTGTGTTTCAAAACAAGTTTAACCTTACCGTAAGAGTGTGTTGCGGCTTTAATAAAATCAATGACCGAAGTTGCAACCGGAACTTTTGATAATCTATTAAGAACACCAATAATATCATCAGTTTCTAATCCAACGGAAACAGCAGCATATAGGGAGTGAGTTGTAATTTTATATTCATGCATAAAACTTGGTCGACTAACTGGTTCGGCAATGGTAACCAAAAAATCTTGTGCTTGCTCTGATAAAGGTGAAAAACTCTCTAAATATATCTTACCATCTGAAGGACTGATCCAAATTGGACGAGATGCATGATCTGGTTTGAGTTTCAAATATGAAAAGTCACTATTACCAAATATATGAGAAACTGAATCAGGGATAAAATCACTTGGTCTGTCTAAGCTAATTTTCAACATTTCATCCTCTTCAAACTCTTTGTCATTAGTTGTTTCTTTGATTTGTTTGATTGCATCTCGAGTCTTTTTTGAAACAGATCGTTTGGTCTTTGGCAGGATCACATCTTCCTCAATGAAGTCTGATTCATTGGAGCTATTGTCAGAAAACAGATCGTTCAATGTAGCTTTAGTAGCTGTAGATTTCTCGGAAATAGCAGTTGACATTATCCAACGACAGGCTTTTGATGAAGGCGGGAGAAAGATAGTTGACTTGATTAGTAAAATTATAATTTGACCTGTGCAATAATTTATGATAGTGCGCAATAACAAGAAATTTATCAAAAACTTTAATAATCCGCCCCGAAAAAGGAATTAGAACATAAAAAGACATTAAATTGTAAAAGATAATAGTTTTTACAGTAATTAAAGTTATAAATTTATCTTAGAGATATATGCGTACGAAATTTTTAGATATGTTAATATTATCATACCAATTTTTAGAGTTCAGTCTTGGAATTTGAAAGATCCAACACCCAGTGTGATAGAACCACCTCTGTAAGAACCTCTTTTCATTTTGTTTTTTCCCTTAGTGAAATCCTTTCCTCTAACTCTGCCCAGTTTTTCGTTAGCAAGTTCTCCCCATGTTCCTGCAGCACCTTTATATGTATTATCCATAACTTCTTCTCCAGCGAAAGCAACTTTAGTTCTTTCAATCCTTGAAAAATGATGCCTTTCTCCAGGTTTCTCTTCTATAACAGTAGCTGGTATGTAAGTTTCAGGAGTTTGAGTTCTAGAGCTTTCTTGGTTTTCAGAATCTATGATGTCCTTTTTTGCTTTTTTGTTTGTGTTTGGTTTAACTTCTTCAGCTTTTCTCTTTTTACTATCGGACTTGGAGTCAGAATCAGATGAAGAGTCAGAATCAGAATCAGATGAATAATCAGATGAAGAATCAGATGAAGAGTCAGAATCAGAATCAGAATCAGATGAAGAATCAGAATCAGAATCAGAATCAGAATCAGAATCAGAATCAGAATCAGAATCAGATGAAGAATCAGAATCAGAATCAGATGAAGAATTAGAGTCAGAATCAGATGAAGAATCGGAAGAAGATGAAGAATCAGAATCAGATGAAGAGTCGGAAGAAGATGAAGAAGAGGAAGAATCAGATGAAGAGTCGGAAGAAGATGAAGAAGAGGAAGAATCAGATGAAGAATCAGAATCAGAGGAAGAATTAGAAGAAGATGAAGACGATTCCGACTTAGTATCTGTTGTGGATGTTTGTTTATCTTCTAATTTCATCTCATCCTTTGGTTCTGTATCAGAGTCTGAGGATTCATCATCTGATTCAGACCCTGAATCATCTGAAGAATCAGAAGATTCAGAAGATGAGGAAGAAGACTCTGAAGAAGATGAGGCTAATGATTTTATTTCTGTTTCTTGAACTGTGGTTGTATTTTTGTCATCTAATACAGGTTTAGCGTTGGAATCATCTTCAGAATCATCAGAATCTGAAGAGGAGTCGGAATCTGATGAGGAATCGGAAGAAGAACTTGATGATGATTCGGAAGAAGAGCTAGATGATGATGATTCTGCTGAGTTTGTTACATCTTTCATTTCCACGTCATTGTCTTTTTCTGTTTGTTCAATTTCAGTTTTGTTTTGTGTATTTTGGGTATCAGATGAATCAGAATCCGAATCTGAAGATGAATCAGATGAAGAATCTGAAGATGAATCCGAAGAAGAATCAGACGAAGAGTCTGAAGAAGAATCAGATTTCGAGACTTCATTAACCTTGGACTCTTTCTCTTTAGTGGTTTGTAATTTCTCATCAGTGTTATCTTTCTTGGCATCTTCACCATCTTCTTCGTCAGAATCGGAGCTGCTATCCGAGCTTGAGTCAGATTCAGAGCCGGACTCAGAACTAGAAGAGGAACTAGAGTCTGAATCGGAAGAAGAGTCGGAAGAAGAGTCGGAAGAAGAATCAGATGAAGAATCAGATGAAGAATCCGATGAAGAATCAGACGAAGAGTCGGAAGAAGAGGAAACATTCTTTTCTTCCAAAGCCTTTTTGTCAGCGGAGGTTACAGATTTACTGTTAGCCCCCTTTCCCTTTTTAGACACAGCAGCCATGACAGTTCTTGTATTGGTGATTGGGAGACGAGATGTGTGGCTAGTCCTGGAGAGAGACTGGAAATGAAAAATTTATTTGACTGGATTTTCCACTTTATTTCTACCTTTGCAATTCTGCAGCTAGTAAGCTCAAGAGCTTAAGCTGGATCAGCTCGCCTGGCAAATTCTGCTAGATTTCGCGAAAAACTGAGCCCTGCGCTTTTCGTTTTTTAGTAGCAGGACAAATTTAGGCAAGAGCAGACACAAGACGTAGATCCAAGACGAGGCTCTGGATCTGCATTTGTATTTGGATTTGGATTCGAAGCGTTTCACCAGCGGACACCAGACAACAGACAACAGCGACAATGAACCCGGATGCACCCATTGTGATCATCTCGTCCGACAAGGACAGATTCACAGTCGAGAGGAAAGTGGCTGAAAAATCACTTCTCATCAAAAACATGTTGAAGAATCTCCTGCCTGCGGAGGGCGAAGATGATTCGGATAATGAAGACAACGATGAACCAATCGAAATCCCAACTCCTAACGTTAGATCTGCAGTTATGAAGAATGTATTAGAATGGTGTGAACATTACAAAGATACAGAGTTTCCAGAAGATGATCAGGAAGATGATTCTAAAAAATCAGCACCAATTGAAGCTTGGGACAAGAATTTCTTGAACGTGGACCAAGAAATGCTTTACGAGATAATACTTGCTGCCAATTATTTAAACATCAAACCACTTTTAAATGCTGGCTGCAAAGTTGTTGCTGAAATGATCAGAGGTAAAAGTCCAGAAGAAATCAGGAAAACTTTCAACATTGTTAATGATTTCACCCCAGAAGAAGAAGCAGCAATAAGAAGAGAAAACGAATGGGCGGAAGACCGCTGAAGCTTGACTTTATAAGATCTATGTAGTCCAAATAACGTATAATCAAGCTTGTTGTAATATATAGTGCTCTTGCGCACGTGACCAATTTCTTCGTGTAACGTTGAGAAATTGGGTAATCACAAAAATTGAGCTTGGGCATCTGGTGATATTATGGCACCGAGTTTTCAAATCTACGACTTGCACCAGCTGATACGGATATCAGTTACAATTGGGCTTGAATTGCATCCTTTTTCAACTATATTTTCATTCACAGACCAGGTAAAATGTCATTGATATCATCGAAAACCTTTCGTTTAAAGAAGAACGACCGTGAAACAACACCGGACAATTCATCTGATTCCCCTAGAAAAAGAACACACACGTTATCTAAACTTTTCAAACGTCGGTCAAACTCCTTTTCTTCACAAAATTCAGAAAGTAAAAAGGATTCTTTAAAGTTACCAACAATAAATAAACGTTCTTCTAAAACCTCTTTCGATAATTCAAGTTTGGCGAGGCGAGGTTCCACAATGTCAAAATCGATGTCAACTCCTACTGGACTCAGTGAACAAACAACTTTGGATTTATCAAAATCTCCTCAATTACCATCTGTTAAATCTGTAAAACCACGTAAAACTAAATTGCAAGAATTGGAAGCTGTTAGGAAAAAATTAATAGGAGCTGAAGGTGCACATTTACCTCACATTCTATCTAAAAAATCAAAAAATGATGACAGTGACAGTGACAGTGAAAAAGATGGCGAAGAAGAACTATCTGATGATACTGATAGTGATGAATTTAAACCATCTTTTGCTGTTACTACTGATGCTGATAATAAATCTCAAACTAAGAGGAAAAGCATCGGCAGAAAATCACACAGACCTATCAGTTCGACACCTAATGCATCTGAAGATGAAGATTCTAATGAGCCTGGAGTAACACAAGAACATTCTGGTTTATTTTCAACATTGATGAACACTTTCAATTTTAAATCAGCCACTGACTTGTCTCAGAAGCGAACAGAAGAGGCTGATGTTGATGATACAGAAAATCCAGTGGCCTCACCAGCTGCTTCAACTAAGTCAGATATTTTAGATTCTGTTAGTTTCATTCCTATAAAGAAATCTCTTATAACAACCCTTGGTCAAGGATCTTTAACACTTGATTCTTTCCCCAAAAATCAAACTCAACTACCAATGGAAGAACCCGAAAACATTGTATTTGATAAGAGTAATAACATTAAAAGGTTATCTCAAAACGAAACAGATATTGCTCCTTTGCAAAAGAATGAGGCAAATTTGCCAAAATCACGTACAAGTAAATCAGTTTTGTCTAGGAAAACTATGAAATCATCTCTATCTTCCACATTTTCAGAAGATGAAGATGGAAATACCACACAGAATGCTCAATCTGTACCATTGATTCAAAGCTTGAGTTTTAAAAAGAAGATGAAACTGCCACTGTCTTATAAGAGACAATCTACAGAATATTCTCTTCATAGTATATCCTCGAGCCCAGATGATCCAACTGATGCAAATATACCTTTAATCAAGAAAAGAGATGCTCTTTTTGAGAAATTGGAAGTTAAACCACCTGGTGATAAACGTCAAGATAACTTTAATCAGCTTTTTCCCAACTTACCAAGTGATGAAATATTAGTTGATGATTTTACATGTGCTTATAGGAAAGATATTTTGATCCATGGTAAATTATATTTGACAAATCATTATATTTGCTTCCATTCAAACATTATTGGTATGGTTACACACTTGGCTATTCCATTAAACTCGATTTTGAAAATTCAGAAAAGGAAAACGTTGGGTATTCCTAATGCAATTGAATTCAGTAATTTACACAACAAGTACATATTTGCAAGTTTTATTTCAAGAGATCAAGTATACGACTTGATTCATAAAGTTTGGAGAATGAACTGTATCAATTCCAACAATTCAGATCTTGATGTAGAAGAGGAAGAACTTGATTCAGTTTACACTGATTCGATAAATACAACGGATGATGATGATGATGAAGATGATGGTGAGAGTGATCCATCTGACAAAAGACTAAGTTATTCACTCAGTAAACAACCAACACAGAATACCTCAGATACAAGCTTTTCTGACACAGAAAATATGGTAAAAGATGATGGTGAAGAAAATACAGATAAAAAGGATGATAACACTTTTAATGGTATTCCAATGGAAGGTCCAAAAACTCATCCTGAAACATCCATTGGTTATACAATTGAGTCAGGTGAGACTAAAATTACAGATGAAGTTATAAAGGCACCAATGGGTGTTGTCTTCTCTTTACTATTTGGCGATGATGTCACTTTTATGAAAAATTTACTTAAGGTACAAAAGAATTTTGATATAGGTGATATACCGAAATTTTCAAACAACAAAAGAGTTTATCGATATGTGAAACCAGTGAATGGTGGTCCGGTTGGTCCAAAACAAACAAAATGTATTGTGGAGGAAACAATTGAGAAGAAAGATTTTGATAAATATTGTCTTGTAGTTCAATCAACTGAATCACCCGATGTTCCATCAGGAAACTCATTCAAAGTTCGTACGAAAATCTTTCTAAGTTGGGCACCAAACAATTCTACAAGATTGTTCATTGTTACAATGGTTGTATGGACGGGGAAGTCATGGATTAAGGGTGCAGTTGAAAGAGGTGCTATTTATGGTCAAAAGGATGCCCTTGCAACACTCGTTTCAGAGTTAAGAAAGAAAATTGCCGCTGGTGGAAGCGCTGACTCGAAAGGTAAAAAGAGTCCAAAGAAAAGCAAAGAAAAGATTCAAGAAGATGTTGTCGAAGAACCTGTTGAAAAGGAAGAAATTGCTGCTCCTCCCGTTGAGAAAAGCTACTTGGACATATTCATGGATCAACTTGATCTCAAATTTATTCTCATCTCCATTCTATTTGTTATTGTCATAACGGATAAGTTCAGAAGTAAACCAAAGAATAATGGCTACGAGCTATATACTACTGATAGAATGCTAATGAGTGAATCTTCACTGTGGGAATGGATAGAACAACGTGAAAGATCATCCATGAATATCGACAGTATTGCTGCTTCACATCGTAGAACATCTTTAGCTGAGCAAGCCCAAAATAAAATGAATAAAAGAGAGTTGAAAGACTCTATAGATATCATGGAACAACAACTTTCTGCTTTGAAGGAAAAATCAGCTGAATTGGAACAATCGCTTTTGTAATGTGCATGTACATCAGTTTATAATTATTTTGCTAAACTATTCTCATTATCACAACAATTAACTGAGCCTTCGTATCCATTAATTATCATCCAGTGGTATTTTATACAAAGGATTTCACTAACACTAGATGTCAGAGGTTAACACTATTTTCAAAGGTCCATCAGGTGTAAGTCATAATTCGGTCTTTACCGATAATTCTTCCAAAACAGCCAAAATAGAGAAATTAAGGAAGAAGTTAGATGAATTAAAACTGGAGCATAAGAAACTTAGGGATGAGCTCGGGGGGAGTAATAATGAAGATGGAAACTTTGACATTAAAGTCTATGAAAAGGAGACAAAGATACATATCCAGCAACTGAAGAAATACAATGAGCTAAAAGATTTGAGTATGAAGCTCATTCAAATGATTGCTGATTCTCGTCAAGAAACACTTAAAACTATTATGGATGAAATGGGTATAGAAAATGAAAAATAACACTGAATTTTCCTCCACCAAATGAACGGAGATTCAATTCAAGATTGGATAATTCAGTTTCAAGTTTGACAGATACAAACTTAGTAAACTAGTTGATTTTAGTGTGTTTACGTATATAAAATATTCATAGGCTGGATAATAGGGTAAATTTTCAATCGCAAAATTTTTTAAACCTGAATAACCTACAACTTTAGCTAATCATCTTACGTGTTTATTTGAGTAACGTGAAACGATGGCGAGACCAAATAGGGAGATTCTTACAGGTGGTAAACGTTACAAAGAGAAAAAGCTAAAACATAGAGTTCAAGAAGTTGTTTTTGATGCTGATAAAAGAAAAGATTATCTTACGGGGTTTCATAAGCGGAAACTTGAAAGAAAGAAGAAGGCACAAGAATATCTTGAAGAGGAAGCAAAGAAACAAAGGTTAGAAGAAAGAGCAAGAATAAGAGAAGAAAGAAAACTTGAAGTTCAGAGAAAACTTGCTGAATTAAAGGAAGCTCAACATTTGAATCCCTTTTTGAAGGATAGTGACAGCGGAAGTGAGAATGAAAGTGATTCTTCAGAAGATGATGTGACTGATAAGCGTGATGTCAAATTTAGTGACGAAATGGAAGGAAGCGATGGTGAATGGAGTGGGTTTGATAAAGATGGGGATGACGAAGAATCAAAAGAATCGGAAGAACGTAGAAAGAAAAACGGAATATTGAAGAAACAAGTGTATCATATTGATAATGAAGACGCACCAGTAACTGGTACTTCAGAAGTAGTGATTGAAAGTCTTGATAATCCGAATAAGGTTGATTTTACTGTAATTGCCAAGACTATGAATGTAGATATGACTAAAGCTGATGATGTACTTAATGGTTCAATAGCAAGAGCAAAGAAGTATGCAAGGCTTATGGGTATGGCCGAATCTTCAGAAGAAGTGACGAACAAAGTATCAAAACCAAAAAAGAAAAAGTTCAGATACTTGAGTAAGGCAGAAAGAAAGAACAACAACATGAAAATTAAAGATAAAGCTTACAAAAAGAGACATAAGGACAGAGATTAATTGGTCTACAAAGATTCTCATGAGATAAAATACAGATATATATATACAGTGTAATATTAGACTACTACAACGCCTTTTAATCTAGGTTTTGCATTTCTATGTATTCCTCACTTGTGACAATTTTGACATATTCAGTTTCAACTTTGATGAAAACCCAAACCCATCTTCTAAAGATTTCAAGTATCTCCAAAATGAAATTACCCATTTCTGTAGTGAAAAGCATTACTGAAAATACTTTCAAGGATGAAGTTGAATTGGAATTCAGATAAAGCAATTTCAACATCCAGATATATCGCAAGCTAAAATCAATTAATATAGCAATAATGTAAAATGTTCTACTGTATATTAGTTTGTTTCTAAGGTATACCGTATTTGATTTGTTACTCAAAAATTTTGAGAAAAAGCCAAAGTTCCAATCATTTGAAATATCCCAATAGAACGAGTATGTTGAATTTATGAACATAGCAAAATACCATAAAGTTTGCCCCTTAATAAAGCCACTTTTGAATAGAATCATTGCAGCAGTTGGCAAGAATGCCGTGGAATATTTTATTGCATTAAAGAGATGTGTCGAATTGTGTTTATTACTGCTCTTGTATTCTATCAAACATTGCTTCAGTCTCAGCAACGATGGAAAATTGGCAAAAAGTAAATCCAAGTTATATATTTGTAAATGATTTTTAGTTAACTCCTTTGATAAGTTAGTTCCTTTAGGAATGGATTGAATACCCAATGCAAGTGCCGAAACATATACCAAAAAATCCACAAGAACTTTGTTATATGATGTTAAGGTATCAGTTAGAAGTATGTCATTATTCCTCAAATTGATATCTATGTTACCACGAACCACACGTTTAATTGTCTCAGTCAACCTGCTTGAATCCTTTGATGGATTTGACCTGAGTAGAATAAGAAAAGCTATAAATATGCAGAATAATGGTAACCACTCCATTGAAATAAAATCAAGTCTACTCAAAGTTAAGAAAATATAAGCCAAATAGCCACTGCAAGTAGAAATTGTCACATTAAATAAACGTTTCCTACTATTTGCAATCAATTGTTTGAGTGTAATATCAGTTGGCGATATCTTCAAAACAAGTAGAATGTTTATGTCATACTTCAGGCAAGTAATTAGGTTGATATGCCATAACAATATACCAAAATTGATGAGTAGTACCACCCTAAACGGTAATGGCAGGTACAAATCAAATAAATTTAATTGATTGTTTGCGTCCGACATGTTAGATTGTTGTGATGTTGTAACGCAACATTTTCAAAAGAGGTGTTGGAATGAAAAGTCGATATTATTTCATGTCTTCAATTCTTTTCGTGAGAGTCCCTCCGACAATTAAAGAGTAAGAATTACATCATAAACTTCAAAAACCTTAATGAAAGCATGAATCTACGCTGTGTTGAGAAAATTGAAACTACAGTGAAAGTTTACAGAGTTCTATATAAAAAGGTTTTGAGAATGATACTTACGATCAGAATTTTCAGTGTTTCGCTAATGTCGAGTCGGTCATCATAGATCCGCTTGGGGCGACAGTTGGTCATCAGTGTAAATAGTTCATATCTCAAATAACAAACGGCACAGTCCTCTGACTGTGATTCACGTCGATTATCCAAAGAAGAGACCTTTGTACCCTGCACACTTGTTTAAGTGGAAATATTTTTTCTTTTATATAGCAGGCGCTCTAAAATATTCTCAACAAAAACATTGAATCGTTTTTCTAAATTTTAGGGCGAGGGTTTCTCTAATCTCAAAAGGGTAATTTAAATGCTTACTAAGTGGATAATACTACATAGTTGAGGCATTGACTCTTGATATGGTCGTTTTCAGGCCAAAAGGAGAATCCAGATATACTTTCAAAAATTTACTTGACTTGAATGACTCACAAAAGGCATTTAATAGTCCATTAGCTGTTATTTGCCACATTGATATGAACGCGTTCTTTGCACAATGTGAACAGTATCGATTGGGGTTGAGTGATGCGGATCCGGTTGTTTGTGTTCAATGGAGTAGTATAATAGCTGTATCATATGCAGCTAGAGAATATGGAATTACACGTATGGATAAACTTGAACAGGCTAAACTGAAGTGTCCACATTTGATTGCTGCACATACGGCTGTTTTCAAGAAAGGTGATCCGGTCTGGAAGTATGTTGACTACATACCGTCTCCCGTTGATCATAAGGTTTCACTTGATCCTTACAGACGAGAAGGGAGGAAAATTTTAAATATGTTTCGTTCAGAATGTGACTTGGTGGAAAAAGCCAGTGTAGATGAAAGTTTTATGGATCTTGGAAGATTGATATTCAAGCGTGTTTTAGAGATATATCCTAATGTTCTGGACAGTATGAAATCAAAAGATGATCTATTACCACAACTAAGCTACATACCCGATGATTTAGAGTTTTGCGGGTTTGTAATTGCCAAATCAAACGAAGAAGGACATGGTTCTGGAATAGCTGAAGCAAATTCGGACTATTGTATTGAAGATTGGGACGATCTTCTGATGTTGATTGGTTCCCAAATATGCTATGACATGAGGAAGAAGGTTGAAAAGGAACTTGGATATAAGACCTCTGGTGGTGTAGGGCGAGTGAAAACGATAGCCAAACTTGCATCAGGCTTCAAAAAGCCTGATCAGCAAACAATTGTTCGCAATGATGCTATACCTTCATTTTTGAAGTATTTCAAAGTCACAGACTTTTGGTCACTCGGGGGAAAAATTGGTGAGTATATCAAAGAAAGATTGGAAGATGATAAAATTGCAACGATAAGGGAAACTTATGATAGTCCAGAAAAGTTGATCAAACTGTTAGGTAATGATGCTGATTTGGGGAATAGATTGTTCAAAATTGTCAGAGGTGAGCTTCATGCAAAGGTTGAAAGTAAAGAGAATATTAAGTCAATGATGTCAAATAAGAACTTCAGGGGGAAATCTGTGAAAAACGTAGGGGAGTTGATGCCATGGCTTGATGTCTTTATTGGGGAGCTCATACTAAGAAATCAGGAACTTGATGAAGAGAACCAAGCGTTACTACGTCCGACTAAAATAACTCTCTCTGCTTCAGGCTCAACTTACGTGCGTCACTCAAAGCAATGCACGATAAGTCAACCACCAAAGGATTATGAAAAGTTGAAACAACTATACAAGAATCTTGTTGAAAGTTTAGTTAAACAACTGCAAGATATGTGGGTGATTCAAAATCCAAACCAACCACTTTATCCAATAGTTAATGCATGTCTTGCCATCTCTTCATTTATCGATATTAGTAATACCAATACTCTTGACGATTTGATGTCCACTGTTAAGAAAAGAAAAATAAGTATTCTTGATGAAGGTGAATGTTGCGAGGATACTATTAACAGCGATGTGGGAAAAAAGAAGAACAGAGATATTATGGAATTGTTTCGAAGAGATATGAAAGCAAAGCCTATTTCAGCTAATGATGATAATGTACAGATCTGTGAAAAGTGTGGTTCCGAAGTCATCATTGATGATTGGGAAACACATAAAGATTTTCATGTTGCAGTTGATTTGGACAATAAACTGAACCAAGATTTTACAAGACAATCAGCTAGCAACTTCAATAGGACTCGCAAGATTGATAAGCAAATGAAATTACCATTCAACTAACTATGCACCATGTTTATTATGTACAGCATTAATATTTCGTATCATTAAAAAAGTGTTATATATTTAAAATTAAGGTATATTCAAATGAAAACTTTAGTTTTCAGAAGTGGTAGCAATGTTTTTCTCTTCATCAACAATTTGATCCATCTTTGATGACTTTCTATGGAAGGAGTTCATAAAAGCTAAACCAGGGGTGTAATTTCTGTAAAGTTCATCAACATCTTCCAATGATAAACCTTTAGTTTCAGGAACAAAAGCAAAAACAAAGAATAATGAGAACACAACACAACCAAAAAAGACGTAACCATAAGCAAAATGAATTGCATCAGTGATAAAAGGAGTAAAGAATGCAATTAAGAAACCCCAAGTCCAGTTAGCAGCACTTGCCATAGACATACCCTTACCTCTAATTCTTAATGGGTAAGTTTCAGAGACAACAACGAAGACACAAGGACCCCAAGTAGTTGCGAAGAAGAAAATAAAGAAACAAGCAAGGAAAATCATGGCATTACCAACTGGTTTACGAGCTTCTGAACCATAACCATCGACGTACAAGTCCTTTACACCAATAGATGCAAAAATGACCAAACAAACAAGCATACCAGTGGAACCACCCATTAAAGTCTTTCTTCTACCAAAATGATCAACAACGTAAAGAGCCAGGAAAGTTGAAGCAAAGTTAACAACACCGAAAATGATAGAAGTTTCAAATGAATCTTCTAAACCAATTGACTTGAAAATAGTAGTACCGTAGTAAAAGAAGTAGTTGTTACCAGTTAATTGTTGCAGAGATTGCAAGAAAATACCAACCATCAATCTGTAGAAAATCTTTGGTTGACCAGTGATTAATTCACCCCAAGATGCGGTACCTTGAGATTCTTCGAATTGGATGGCAGAAATCAATAATTCGGTTTCATTTGTAACGAAAACAGAATCAATTGGTTGTTTATTAACAGTAGCAATAGCTTTTTTAGCTTCTTCAATTCTACCTTTTTCAACTAAAAATCTTGGTGATTCAGGAGTGAAAACCATACCAACAATCATCAATAAAGCCCAAGCAAATGATAAACCAAGAGGAATTCTCCATTGTCTGGAATCATCATATCCATGGTAAGTACCGTAGGTAGAGCAATAACCTAAGAAAATACCAAAAGTGATCATCAATTGATAAATTGAAACCAATGTACCTCTAATGAGTTTTGGTGAAGTTTCAGAGATGAACATTGGTGCAAGGACAGAAATGGAACCAACAGCCAAACCAGAAATAATTCTGCCAATGAAATATTGGACCCAAGATTTAACAGAAGCAATTTGAATGACAATACCAACAATATAAACAACCATTGTAATCATCAAACCTTTCTTTCTACCATAAATATCACCGGTTTTACCTAAAGTAACACCACCAAATGCACAACCGATATTGAAAATAGCAACAATCAAACCAGTTCTAACCTTTGATAAGTAATGTTCACCACTACTATTAGTTTGACCAAATCTCTGCTTAAAATCAGGCATATTAACAAAACCGGAAATAGTACCAGTATCCCAACCAAAAACAAAACCACCGAAAGCGATAAGTCCACAAAGTAGTGCTGCTACTAAATAAGTGGTTTTTGCAACATCAGGAAGAATTTCCTTTTCTTGTGCAGGTTCAACAGCGGTAGTGTTAATTGGATTTTCGACATTTTCATCATGTGAGGCGTTTGTGCCTGTATCTGCCTTTTCAAACGAAGAATGAGAAGACATTGTAACTTAGTGTTTTAATATTAGTTATAAAAACTGGAAAGTAAAGAGAAAAGAAGAGAGGACAAAAAAGGGGAAAGAAAAAGTAAAGGCTGGGCAGAAAGAGGACTGTTGTATCAAAAGTGCCAACCGTTTCCACTTTATATGCCAATTCAACTGAAGGCCTGGTCGAATGAACAAATATTGCGAGCAGACCACTAAAAAAAGTAAAGTTTTTCCGGGTGACATTGGGTCAGCCCTAGTGTGTGCGGCACCGGAAAACCCGGCATTAGCAATAGCAATAATAATTGGACTCGCTGAAAATTAGGCCATTTCCAAACCGAGCAGGTTGCGCCTTTTACACTCCTCTTCCGCAAGCAACGTTACATATATTCACCACTATAAACTTTTGACACTGCATAGTATATAACCCCAAGTATTATTTAGTATTTTGGTATTTTAATTGACGGAACTCGAGAAAAAAAAGCGGAAAAACGGAACAATCGGATTTAAATCATATTATTGGGGCCAAAAAAGATGAATGACTTCCCCACACCACCTGTGACTGACCGATGGGACTATTATGTTCCAATTACAGTTTTTCCGGTAAAACCTGATGCTTTGTATCATCCGCATTACTCAATTCCACCAATGCATTTGCCAAAGTGCCAAAGGGAGTTAGCATTTGATTGATTCTGCTTATAATCAAACTCCACTCCTTCAATGAAATGTACAACCTATATCACTTTCATTCATTAGAACAAGTCTATACCCCCCGGAGAAACAGTATATATAATTTTCAAAACATCACGTGGTACACTCAAAATATTCGGAAGATAACAATGCGTAATAGTCAGTGGACTGGGGTGGATAATTCAAAATCGCAATGGCTGGCCCTAAAGGCACAAATTTACTATTGCGGCATTCAGCTTTTCTTTTGTCCCCGGCGCTGAATTGCGTGGGGCCCCACTGGTATTTTTCCGGACTTACGATGGCCAGGATTCGAGACCCACCAAGTTTTTCCGGATTCCCTTGCAGAGATTCTCAGACTTCCCGAGTTTTCCAAATTAGTGTCAGGCCTCTGTAGTTGCTTACGTAATAACTGGGAGTCTGACTTGACCCCGTAGGGGTCAGTAACTGCACATGGATTGCAAAGTAGAATGTAAGAAAGAAAGATAATAGCTCCTTGTACAGGATTATAATTTTGTTTGCCGCTATAAAAGGTAAAAATGAAATATTCAAAACTATAAACAGAAAGGAATAAGCGGGCAAATCAATCGCTGGTATCATTACTAAATTTACTCTTCGTAAACTCTAGTGATCATACCAGTACCAACAGTCTTACCAGATTCTCTCAAGTTGAATCTTTGACCGACTTCAAGGACAACAGGGTAAAGTAATTCAACAACCATTTCAACATTATCACCTGGTGCAACTTGTTTAGAATGATCTTCTTCAGTTTCTGGGAACTTCAAAGTAACATTAACATTGGAAGTTCTAATGTACATTTGAGGTCTGTAATTTTCAGAAAATGGAGTATGTCTACCACCTTCTTCCTTTGTTAAAATGTATAATGATGATAAGAACTTCTTGTATGCCTTAACAGAACCTGGCTTTGCAAGAATTTGACCTCTTGCAATTTGATCTCTCTTAACACCTCTTAACAAAATACCTGGAGTATCACCAGCTTGTGCTTGATCTAATTCCTTGTGATACATTTCAATACCGGTAACAGTAGTCTTAATAACACCTTCTTTACCACCAACAATTTCAACTTCTTCACCCTTCTTTAATGTACCTCTATCAACAGTACCAGAAACAACAGTACCTCTACCAGAAATAGAGAAAACTTCATCAATTGGTAATAAGAATGGTTTTTCTAAGTCTCTTTGTGGAGTTGGAATCCAAGTATCAACAGCTTCCATTAACTTAACAATAGATTCTTTACCAACTTCTGGTCTCTTACCTTCTAATGCCATTAATGCAGAACCCATAATAACTGGTGTGTTATCACCATCGAATCCATATTCGGTCAATAATTCTCTCATTTCCATTTCAACTAATTCCAACATTTCTGGATCATCAACGGTATCACACTTGTTAACAAAAACAACTAAATGTTGAACACCAACTTGTCTAGCTAATAATAAATGTTCCTTAGTTTGTGGCATTTGACCATCAGTAGCTGCAACAACAATAATAGCACCATCCATTTGAGCTGCACCAGTAATCATGTTCTTAATATAATCTTGATGACCTGGACAATCAACATGTGAATAATGTCTGTTTGGAGTTTCATATTCAACATGAGCAGTAGAAATGGTAATACCTCTAGCTCTCTCTTCTGGTGCTTTATCAATAGATGAATAATCTAAGAAATCTGCACCACCTTCTTCAGATAAAACTTTGGTGATTGCAGCAGTTAAAGTGGTTTTACCGTGATCGACGTGACCAATAGTACCAATGTTAACATGTGGCTTAGATCTGTCAAAAGTAGCAAATCTAACTGGTGTCTTAAGTGCAACTTTTGGAACACTAGCAACTGTAAAATTTGAAAAGATTTTAATATGTTAGTATTTTATAGCTTGATTTTGATGAATAATTCTCCATTATACATACCAGAAACTCTGTTGAAAGTTCTCAATGCATTAGCAAAAAAACGAAAAGCCATTTTGTTTGTGTGGTCAACAAAGCTAAATGATGCAGTTACTAATCAACACTATGCTCAAATACAACTTGGTGAAATTTGTACATGTTCCATCACATTCTTTGGCAGGAGCGAATAACGATTTTACTTTTGCCACCGGGTAAGAAAATTAGAGATTTCTACTAACTTTAATGTACGGATGTTATATAGGTTCAAAGCTCGACGCGTCGATTGTACTTACATTATGAGTGTAATAATAGTAACTTGCCTAGTTTATAGTATCAACGTTACTAGCATTGAAATAATCGAGCTGATCACGTAGTCTCTTGTTATCTTTATCAATAAAATCTTTAAGTATGGAGTTCAATGGAGAGAATTCCACAGAGTAAAACTCTGACTTCTTTACATAGACAAGCGTCATTCCATCACCAAAATCACTCTCTGTATATTGTAATGTAGTGTTCTCAACAAAGGAATAGTCTACTTCCCTCACTTCATATGCCTTACATGTTTCATCATCAATACTTACACCCATCCAAACTTCACTCTTTTTCACTTTGTAAAAAAAATGGTTGTGTGATAAAATCACACCGATTAAAATGGATGGATCGAATTCTATTTTCTTCTCTGCGTCAAGAAGTACATCAATATTTAACTTATTGTTTTGTAAATAGGATAATCTTTCATTCAATTGCTTCATTTCATCATCGATAGACTGAATGGCTATTTTAATCTGTTTGTTTACTTGATCGATATTATCACTTGCTGATTCGACTTTGTCACCGTCATTGAAATGATCATCATCACTCCGTTCTTTATTCAGATAGTCTGCTTTTTGTTTTAGATAATCCTTTGCTTGTACTAAAAACCCATGAACACTTTTCCCTTGGTAAGCACGTAAAGCAAACGATTTGCGACTTAGTTCACGTTGTAGCTGTTTGATTTCTATAATCTCTTTCTCAATAAGACTGATAATATCTCTATGTTGATACATAAATATTTGAGGATAAAATATCTCATCCAGTTTAAAGCCACCCTCAATTTCATCAATTCCCGGTTCAAAGAATATAACAATCAAAGTTGGTACTTTATCAATCCAGATGTAACTCGGTGAATCGATGGCTTGACTAGCTTGTGTAAAACAACTGTACAGTGTATGATATATATCTAAGCCAATTGTCTCAGAGGTAACTGGAATTTCAAAAACATGATGTTCTGGTAGGTTTCCTTCAGTTTGCGGACCGACTTGACCTTCAACCAAACCAATGTCGAAAAGGTCATCGATGGCATCACCGTATCGAGAATTAATTTCCTTCAAACTTATTTTCAATTCGTTAACAAAAAAATCAAAAAACTCATTAACAGTTTCAAATTCTTCCTTCACCAACTTGCTAATGCATTGTTCTAAATTGAAAATAGATGCAAATGCTCTTATCGTATGCCCATTCAAAAAGGCAACTAATCTTTGAATCTCTTGTAAAAGCATTAAGTTATCGGAGCATCTTTCCCTGTTCCACCAATTCGGCTTATACGGAAATGTCAAGAATTGGTGACTCAGTATCAAATTACTAAACATGGGGACTTGAGAGAATATCATAAGCAGAGGTGACAAATACGATTCAAAAAGATCAGATCTTATTGGTAAAAAAACAGGTAATTCAAAATCTTTCCTTTCCATTTTCGTTAAATCAGTGTAATAATCAATACGCATTTCTTGGTATGGATCTTGGTTGACAGTATCGTAATAATCTTGTTCTTGATAATATTGATCATCATATGAAGGAATCATTGCAGAAGAGATTTTATCCTTTATTGCATTGTCAATGTGAATCCCTGTATATTCGGTATGTTGATGTGTAGCGTTTGAGTAAACATTGAACTCAGGCTCATTTTCAATATCAAGTTGTGGTATCTGTGGCACATTAGAAGTTGATGGTGTTTTCGTTTGATGTGCTAGATTCAAGGAATGGTCATCAAATGAACTCACAAAGTCATTATTTCCCAAATCTTTACTTGATTCATCATTATCTTCAGACATTGTATACAATTACTCAATAATTGTCTTACCAAAGCTCCACATTTGAGCCAGGCTGGAACAAGTAGATTGATTTTAAAAATATAGTGTGTACAGCTTACTGCAAGCCTATTATCACGTGACCAAGTTTAAGAAAGTACTTTACATTATAGTTTACTAGAGTGACAAGGAAACGCTTAGTGGTTTATGGATATATATAACGCAGAGTTATCTAATATACAAGGAGGGATATGAGATGCAAAATTGAAATGGCAGAGGTGTACTTCAATAAGCTTAAAAAACGTCAGGTAATCTTTCAATTACGTATGAATGAGAACCTACACTCATTATTGGAATACCAGGGACTTTCCTGATTCTTCTTTTCAAATCCGCATCATTTGTTGCAATGATATAACATTTATTTTGAATGACTCTTGATACAAGACAGTCATCGGCGTAAGTACCCTTATGAGTACATTTCAATCTCTGAATTCTAGGATCTTTAGCTAAAGTAAGCGCAATTCTATATTTGTGACCAAGTTTTTCAAGTTCAGCTAAAACACAATCAGTTACCATTGGGATACACTTTGCGAGTAGGCAATCCATCATCCCTCTAACAATATCAATTTTTTTCTGAATACTGAAGTTGAAAAAATTTGTATCAATGATTATTTGATATGGTGGTTTAATGGCTTGGTTATACTGGAAAAATAATGCTGATGATACCTGTGGAACAGATTTGATAATCTCCTTGTCCTCAACTTTTTTTTGTTCTTCCTGCACTTTCCTTATTTTTTGATCATTGGCTTTAATCATCCGTTTAACAGATATCTTTCTTGTCTTTTTTGCTTTACCCATCTTATGTAATTACTGATACTTGAGCAGAGTAGTTACTATGTGAAAGATAACGAGAAGTGCCTATAGTCAAAACCGATAATAAATCCAGAAAAAAAAAATTTCAAGCTGCATGCGCCCCATAAATTTGTGGTATAAATTTGTGGTCTGCAAATTTTGGGGGCGCAGCACATTGCCAGGCTCAGAAAATCCAGATTCTGCTCCCTTTGACGACCTCAACGCGTAGTCGTTGTCATGTTCGGTCGTTGAGCTTGGATTAATTGGTTGCTAATGGAAGATACAATAGTGATAAAAGCCCCAGAAGTGGATGAAAATCTGTTGGAGAAACAAGAGCCACAGCTTTTAGAAAAACTCAGAGTAAAACCGAAAAACCAATCAACTACCGAAAATATTAACATTTGTAATCTGAATATTGATGAAAAAAGAATTCTTTCAGAAAGAACATTTTCAAATGATAATGTAAGTTTCGGTCTAGAAAATTCAACCAGACAGGTATCGAGCATAGTTGATCCAATTGTACGGTCGACCAATAGCATCAACAATATATCACTACAATGTTCAGCACCTTTTCATTCCAGCGATTTAACTAAGGTTGAGACCGAACATCATGTAGAAAATAGCTTAACCATAATTAGAAAGCCGCTAGCTGAAATTAGTTTAACCCATGCTAGAGAAACTCCTTTTAGAATAAAACCATCTGTTCAGAAAGAACTGGTTTTAGATGAAATTTTGGACAAAGAAAATATCCCTGCTCCCAAACTTTGTTCCACGCCTGAGGAAGATAAAATAATTGTTTATCCTCCAGAAAAGCACCTTGAGAAACTTTACGATGGTAATGGCTTGAGACCCAATGTTTCTATAAAAGAGTTTTATGATTTACTTTTCGATTATCGTTGTCTCTGGCAAGAAGTTGAAAGGTTGCAAATCTTGAAAAATGTAAACATGAAAAATGGATCACGTGACTAGAGCAAGTTGGGGGTAAATCGCATTTCCACTTTTTCATCCGTCGTTGCTTCTTACTAGTATGTAAACTTCTATATTTTCAAACAGAACAACACGTTCATCTTGTTATTTGTTTGTTCTGAAAACAAAGCTCTGACCACACTACTGGGAACTTTCATATTGATATTATATTACTCATTGGTGTAGCTTAGTGATTTATTTATTCAATGATGTCTTTCAATGAACATTTAGATGCTTTTGTTACCAAACTTGATGATGAGTCTTTGGACTATCCAACAAAGCATTCTTTGTTCTCTGAATTATGTGACACACTTGACACGTATACAGGATCTAACGAATACAAGACTTTTCTAGAAAAAATTCTTCCAGTTATCCTAAAGCAACTCAAGGCCATTCCAGCTTCATTTATTTCTAATTCCAACGAACAAAAGCTAAGATTTCTAATTCTTGATATCTTGCATAGATTACCATTTAATGATATTTTTCAACCACACGCAATTGAAGTTTCTGATAATTTAATGGAGGTCCTCAAATCTGATAATGAAGAGAATGGTTTGCAGTGTATGAAGATAATTACATCTTTACACAAATCGTTTAAAAATTATATGTCCTCTAAAGTTGAAGAATATATGGACTTTCTCAAAATAGTTTATGAGAATTTTGCTCAACTAGTGGACGAACAATTTGGTATTCAACAAAAGGAAACTCTTGATGAAGCAGTGATCCAGACGGAAAAAACAAATGATGTAGATATCAAAGGTGATCCATCTTCTCCCTCCGATTTTGGCTCCAATGATGAAGTATCCGCTTCTCACACCCTATTCAAAGCAACAAAATCATTTAAAATGGCAGCTGAGTGTCCAATAACACTTGTTTCCTTATATAGTACTTACAAGACTCTTCTAGATTCTACAGTCAATGATGTGCTTCCGTTAGTAATTGGTGTTTTGAAAGCACAAGCACCAGCACAAAGAGAGGAACATGAGAAAGCTAAAGAACAAAACACTGATATTGTTAATATAGCTCCATCTTTGAGAAATAATCAACTTTACAATGACTTTAATTTTGCACAAGTCAAAGCTTCATCGTTTATGGCATATGTTCTAATAAGGAAAAGTGCCTCACAAACTGTGGAAGCATATCATCAGGATGTTCCTGATTTAATAATTAGACTTCTACAAGATTGTCCTAGAGAACTATCGACTGCTAGAAGAGAGTTATTACACGCTATAAGACACGTATTATCAACCAATTTACGGTCTTTGTTTATTCCAAAAATGACACTCTTGTTTGATGATAATATACTTGTTGGTGATGGCTTGACTGCTCATGAAACTTTAAGACCTCTCGCATATTCAATAGTTGCTGATTTCATTCATGTCAACAACAACCTTACCACAGAGCAGATTTGGAAAAGTGTTACTGTTTATAGCGGGTACCTCCAAGATGACAGTCTTGCTCAAACGGTTCACATAATGAGTGCAAAGTTACTCTTAAATTTGATGGATAGAATCCTTAAATTGGAAGACAAGCAAGTTTCCAGGCAAATGTTACTTGTAATAATTGATACATTCGGTAAAAGATTTGCTTCTTTAAACAGACAATATGATAATATCATTATTCAACATGATAAGTTCAAGTCTGCAAGAAACGAAAGAGCCGTTAAGTTGAAGAATCTTGAAATTACCGGTAAGGAGTTAACTGGAAGATCTATTGATGAAAGTTATCATATTAAGAATCTCTCTGAAAAATTGAATATTCAAGAAAATAATAAGGAGGTCAATATGGAAATAGATAGCAAAACAGATTTGGTGACAAACTTGACTTACGATGAAATCGAGAGAAACCTTCCGATTCAGATTTTACCACCAGTTTCGCAAGATCCTTTGGATAGTGCACGCTATCTATTTAGAACATTGATGACATTCTTGAAATCCATTTGTTATGGGTTTAAAACTTGTTCAACAAACCCACCTAAAGATTTCACAACTCAAGTTTGGCAGGAAAGTGCACGTATTTTTACTGTTGAAGAACTAAACATTTTTAGGAGATTATTCAAAGAGTCAACTGGTGGGTTGAAATTTTTCCAGAGTTCCAAAATCAACACTATATCGTCTGCTTTGAAAAGCTCTTTCGATACAACGGGTCCTAATCTCCCAATAACATCGTCCAAAGAAGAGAAAGACTTAATGGAGATTTTAGCTACTATTTTCATATATTTGGAACCTGCATCTTTTAATGAAATTATTCAAACTGAGCTTCCAACTCTTTTTGAAGCAACCTTGTTAAATCCAGCTTTACTTCACATTCCACAATTCTTTCTTGCAAGTGAAATTACAACTTCAAATTTTTCAAGTACACTAATTGTCTTTGTTATTTCAAAACTAAGTGAGCTAGGTGATATGGATATTGTGAAATCTAATATACTGATAAGACTTTTCAAGCTATGCTTCATGTCTGTTAATCTTTTCCCTGCAGTAAACGAGAGTGTTATTCTGCCCCATTTGAACAAATTGATTTTGGATTCCTTGAAATATTCCATAAAAACTAAGGAGCCATTGTTTACTTCTATTTGATTCGTACTCTTTTTAGAAGTATTGGTGGTGGTAGATTTGAAGCTCTCTACAAGGAAATCTTGCCTCTCCTTCAGCTTTTACTCGAATCTTTGAATCGACTAATACAGAATGCTCGTAGACCACATGAACGAGATATCTATGTTGAGCTATGTCTTACTGTTCCCGTTAGACTGAGTGTATTGGTTCCATATTTGAGTTATTTGATGAAACCATTGGTGTATGCATTGAATGGATCACAGGATTTGATAAGTCAAGGTTTGAGAACTTTAGAGCTATGTGTTGATAACTTAACTGCAGAATATTTTGATCCGATTATTGAACCTGTGGTAGAGGACGTTATGAAGGCATTATGGAAACATCTTAAACCACTTCCATACTATCACCAGCATTCCCATACAACTTTGCGTATTCTTGGGAAACTTGGTGGAAGAAACAGAAGCTTTTTGAAGTTACATGAAGATTTATCAGGTGAGACAGTAACCGAACAAAAACTTGAGGCACTTTTCAAAATTGAAGGTTTATCTGGAGAAGTTCCAGTTTCTGTGACTGCCGCACTAAGCACTGCATTCACAACTTTGGAGAGTGGCCGTTACAAACTTCACTATAGGTTGAGTGCTTTTCAATATCTTATCACCATTCTCAAGCTTCTGATTAACGCAGACAACTTACCAAATGATTATGATATCAAAGTCAAACAAATTGTGGACTTTGTAATTCATGATGGAAAAGATCCCATTGATCACAATAAAATTCATCTAGCTGTTGATGATACAAAAGACCCTGCAAAATTTGATACACAGGAACAACTTCTTGTGAAACTTTTAAAATCACTATTTTTTGCTGTCTCTCTAGAGGAAACTAAAGAAGAATCATACCAATTACTAGAAGGAATATGCCAACATTATGTTATTATTAGTCTTAGTAAAGCAATGATTGATCATCACAAAATCTCAAGACAATTCTCAATTGCAAACCACGAAGGCAGGCATTTCTTGAATACAAGTACTATCTATGAAGTAATATCATATGCGTTAAGTCATTATATTTTTGCTGTTCGTGAAGCAGGTAAATTTGCTGTGAAATGTATCTTCAACACATGTGTGACACTGTTCGGATCTGTTGAAGATGCACTAAAGTTTATGTCTGTACGAAAAATGTGTTCCACCTTCATTCATTCTTGTTTCGAGGATGCTTATTATGACAAACTTGGAGGATGTTTAGGTTTGCAATTGATGATTAATGACCTTGGCATTCCTTACGAATATTTTGCAGTTAGACAGCTCGAGCTGATTAGAGCAATGTTTTTTGTGTTGCGTGACACACCGGAAGATGTTCCCTCAGAAGTCTGCGGGGTTGCAAAGGATATAATGCTTAATATACTGAGAAATTGCAATAAAGAAGTGGCTAAAGAGGACGTGTTCCAGGCAACATTCCAGTCAATGGTGAGTCAAATTGTTTTTGACTTGAGCAATTCCAACCTCAAAGTGAGGGAGACTGCAAAGGAAGCTCTTGATGTGCTATCTACAGTCACATCGGTTCCAATTTCTACCATGATTAAGCCAAGTAAAAGTATTTTACTGGCGCCAATATTTGGCAAACCTTTAAGGGCACTTCCCTTTCATATGCAAATTGGAAATATCGATGCTATTACATTCTGTTTAGGTTTGGATGATACATTTTTGGAATTCAATGACGAGCTTAATAGACTGTTATCGGAAGCTTTGGCTCTTGTGGATGCCGAAGATGAATCTTTGACTAATATGAACTCCGTCGCAGACTTCAAAACTACTGAGCAATTGATCAACTTAAGAGTTGTTTGTATTAATCTTCTATCGCTTGCTTTGACCAAACAAGAGTTTTCAAATCCACAAGTGAGAACAAGAATATTGAGTGTTTTTTTCAAGACACTATGCTCCAAAAGCACTAGAATAATCGATGCGACGCATTCTGGTCTGAAAATGGTTCTTTCACAAAACTCAAAGCTACCTAAAGAACTTTTACAAAGCGGACTACGGCCAATGTTAATGAATCTCTCTGATTACAAGAAGCTCACTGTACCTGGTTTGGAAGCTTTGTCCAGGTTATTAGAGCTTCTTATAACGTACTTCAAAGTTGAAATTGGTAGAAAATTACTTGATCATCTGATGGCTTGGGCACAAATACCTGTATTGCAGCGATTATCCCTTCAGGAGCTAGACAGCAATGTTACCGTACAGATCATTGTTGCCATCTTTAAGATTTTTCATTTGCTTCCTGCTCAAGCGCATACGTTCTTAAAAGAGTTGATGGACACCCTTCTATATCTTGAGACAAATATTCGTCGACATTACAACTCTCCATTCAGAAAACCCTTGGCCAATTATATGAATCGTTTTGCAGATCATGCATTGCAATTTATGAAAGATAATTTTTCCTCCAGGAACTATGGAACAAGGTTTGCTTTTTTCATTGGTATGGAAGAATGTGGTGATTTAAGAGAAGAATTTAGAAAAAATATCAATGTTTTTATTGAGCTGATTGAGGCAGAATCTAATATGGATATTCAATACATAATGCTGATAAATTTTATAGAATCAGTGGAATCATTGGCAATACATGACGAAGAATGGTTTGCAGATTCGGAAGTACTTTTAAATCAACTTAAAGATATCCTCATCAAATGTAGGGCATATGAACAGACAGCTTCTATTGCATCTCCCATTCATTTTCAACTTGAACAATCAACGATAAAACTTCAAAGTCTATATGTAAGTTTCATGAAGATTAATAAAAAGAATATCAGACACATGATAAATTTTGTTGATTTCTTATGTTTGAACAAAATTACTCCAACAGAAATGGTAGAGAATTTTATTCTTGAAACAATTATCAAATTTAATGATGTGGAGAACGCAAAATCAAATCTTTTAGAGCTAGCAAAGTTTATCACTAATGATGAAGCGTTAATTCAAACTAAGATATATCTGCTCAAGCGTGTTGTTATCCCAATCTGTTATTTTAGCTACAAGAAAACTTTAGCCTATAAGTTGGCATATGAAAATGAAGGTAGTGCCACATGGCTCAAAACATTTGCTAAACATATTTGGAGTGTCGATTCTCATGACCCCAGCTTTGAATCAGTTGTTTATGATAAGTATAGAGTTGAGTTGCTGCAATTTACTTCTCTATTGATTGTTCACTATCCAAATGCCGTCATTGAATGGAAAAAAGACATCATCAAGTTCAACTGGAACTTCATAGGTCTCAAGGATAATATTTCAAAGCAAGCCGCCTATATTTCGATAGTTCATTTTATTAGAGCTTTTGAGACACCTCCAAAGCTTGTAATGCAAGTATTTGTTGCTCTACTTAAGGCTAATCAAAGTGATGTTAAGTATATGGTCAGGCAGTCTCTTGATTTGATTGCACCTTATCTAAACAGCAAATTGGGTGATGATAAGGAATGGATCAGTTGGACTAGGAGAGTTTTATCTGAGGATGGTTTTTCTGTTACACAAGTCTTCAATATTTACCAATTTATTGTAAATCACTCAGACTTGTTTTATGCATCACGGGACCAGTTTATTCCTAATATTTTAAGTGCAATGAACAAATTAACTGTGGTCAACAACCCATCTACCGAAAATCATATCCTTGCTATTGATTTGGCAGAGCTGATATTACATTGGGAACTTCAATCTAAAAAAGAAATTGAATCATCAACAGCAAAGAATGAAGTTATAGAAGAGAACCCTGAGGAGAGGGATGTCGAGATGGTTGACAATAATGATTCACCGCCTCAAGAGAGTGGGGATGGCAACGATCAGAATGCAATTGAAATTCTAGATGAAAAGATGGAACTTGACGAAGTCAACAAATCTGTTTCTGTCCAACAAAGCCAAGATGAAAAAAATGGAATCAAAAGTGATTTGATCACAAAAAAATACTCTGTCCCATTGAGCCAGCGGGACACCTTTGTTACATTCTTGATTCGTTACGTTTGTATTTGTTCTCAAAAAGCTTCAGAGAACGAACTAGGTCGAAGATCGCTGAACATTCTCCATATTCTTCTTTCGCCTGGTTTTTGGCCAGATGTTTTTGTCAAACTGGAATTCTTTGAAAAGTTTTTAGCCAACACGGATTCTGATGTTAGTAATATGTTGGTATATTGCTTGAATGCCTTAGAAGTTTTGAATGTAATATTGGAATGGAAATCTGCTGACTGGATTGTGAAAAATTTGACTCAATTGAAATCTCTACTGGAAAAGTGTATTAAATCTAACAATCATGATATACAGGAATCTCTTCAAACTGTTCTGGTGATGATACTCAAAGCTATAAGTGAGCAAGAAGATCCTGTTGTAGTCGATGATGAAGAGGAATCTTTTGAATCGGATGGAACTAAATTTATCAACTTCCTTGTATCAGTGATTGCAGAGGATTTATCTGCCGTTCCATCAGTTGCTGCTGGTGTGACATTGTTGTCCAGTGTGGCTCAATTCAAACCAGAATTACTTGATCCTCATATTCAGCTTATATTGAGAACTTTTGGCAAATTGGTGAAAGACCACGTCACTTTGTCTACTCAAGGAAAACATCAATCTAATAGCGAAAACAATGTAGCTACAGATTATGAGGCCAAAATGACCAGTAAACTCGTTGTGAAACTTCTCCGTTTTGGTGCTTCCAGAATTTCAGCCTTAGGAGACCAAAGAAGAATATATCTATCTGTTCTGGTTCAACTAATTGACAAATCAACTGATAAGAGTATTTTGAATACAATTGCTGATATTGTTAGAGATTGGTTGTTTTCTAAACCTTCAAGCGTTGTTCCTACTGTTAAAGAAAAGGCTGGTGTCCTTTCTAAGATGATGATTTATGAATTGAAAGGGGATGCAGAATTGACTAGGATTTACTATCAAATAATAATGGACATATTTAAAGATCGTTCATTGAACTACAGTGAGCTTACTTTTAGATTAGAACATCCATTCTTGGTAGGTACCAAAATCTCAGATGTTGAGATTCGTCAAAATCTGATGTCGATTTTGAGCAATTCGTTGGATAAGGATATCAGAAGTAGACTTTTCTATGTTGTTCGAGAGCAAAATTGGGAGTACCTATCAGAATATCCGTGGCTCAATCAGGCTTCACAGATTTTATATGGTTCCTTTGATTTCAACTTTCCATTGAGATTATCATCTACAGAGAACACGTTAGCACCTTTGGGGGAAATCGATCAGGTCCTTCCTGACAATAGGTCAGAATCAGCCTCGGATGATATTGCAAGACTATTAACTAATCATAATAATTTTATTGACAAACATATGAAAACTAAAGCTTCAGACATTCTGACGCCATTATTAGACATATCTTATCAAAGTCCAGAGGCGATTCACATTTCTTGGTGTACCCTATTTCCTATCGTTTACAGCTCAATTGATCCTAAAGAAAAAACTGATTTTCTATATGCATTTGTTACGCTATTATCAAAAGACTATCATATGCGCCAACAAGAAGGTAAGCCCAATGTCATCAACACTATGTTGACTGCAGCGGGAAAATGTCCTGATCTTCAGTTGCCACCTCATTTAGTTAAATATCTTGGTGTCAATTACGACGCGTGGTATTCAGGTGTTAAAATTCTTGAACAAATCGAAGCAAATCCTAACAATGATAACACCAAAATTAAAGAGACTAATAGAGACGCACTTATTGAGATGTATGCTACACTTCAAGAAGATGACATGTTTTACGGATTGTGGAGAAGAAGGTCCAAGTACTTCGAGACGAATGCTGCATTGTCATACGAGCAGATTGGTCTGTGGGACAAAGCAATGAAAATGTACGAGACCGCACAAGTAAAAGCAAGAAGCAGTATTTTACCGTACAGTGAAAGTGAATATGCTTTATGGGAAGATAACTGGATACTATGTGCCGAAAAACTTCAGAATTGGGATATTTTAACAGAACTAGCAAAGCATGAAGGGTTCACTGATTTACTCCTTGAATGTGGCTGGAGGGTTGCTGATTGGATCACTGATAAAGAGCCCTTAGAACAATCTGTAAAGACTGTCATGGATGTCCCTACCCCAAGAAGACAAATGTTTCAGGCATTTTTGAGCCTGCAAAGTTTTGCCCATGGTACAGAAACCATCCAAAATGTTACCCGACAAGTTGACGAATGTATTCAATTGTCTCTAAGAAAGTGGTATACATTACCGCAAAGGCTAAGTAATGCACACATTCCTTTGTTGCATAGCTTCCAACAATACGTAGAGTTCATGGAAGCCACACAAGTATATAGGAGTCTTACGTCTACAACTGCAGAAAATCTAGATGTTAAATCACAAGACTTGAAACGTGTTCTTCAAGCATGGAGAGAACGGTTACCAAATCTCTGGGATGATATTAATATTTGGAACGATTTGGTGACGTGGCGTAAGCATGCATTCGAAGTTATCAACAAGGTATATATACCTTTGATTCCTGCTATCCAACAAACAAACAATAACAATAATAACTCTTATGCGTTTCGTGGTTATCATGAGATAGCTTGGGTCATCAATAGATTTGCACATGTTGCAAGGAAACACAACATGCCGGACGTTTGTATCAATCAATTGACAAAAATATACACTCTCCCTAACATTGAAATCCAAGAAGCATTTTTGAAGTTAAGGGAACAAGCCAAATGTCACTACCAAAATCCAAGTGAGCTTAGTACCGGGTTGGATGTTATAAGTAACACAAATCTTGTGTATTTTGCAGCACAACAAAAAGCTGAGTTTATAACTCTGAAAGGTATGTTTTTGGCCAAATTGAACGTTCCAGATGAAGCAAATCAAGCTTTTGCTACTGCTGTACAGCTAGATTTGAACCTCCCAAAAGCTTGGGCTAAGTGGGGATTTTTCAATGATCAAAGATTCAAAGAGACCAACGATATCAGTTATGCAAAACACGCTATCAGCTGCTACATTCAGGCTGCTCGTTTATATAAGGACAACAAGGCACGCCGTTTGCTTTGTAGAATATTATGGCTTATCAGCTTGGATGATGACTCTGGTATATTAACAGATTCATTCGATGCAAACCAGGGAGACATGCCTGTATGGTATTGGGTAACGTTCATACCGCAACTCTTGACTGCACTGTCTCATCGGGAGGCTAATTTTGCCAAAGATGTTTTGATCAAAATTGCAAAATCGTATCCACAAGCTATTCATTTCCAGCTTCGTACTGCCAAAGAGGAATATGCTTCTATGCAAAGAACTCAAGCCACGGTGCACCCAACAGCTTCGCAGGATTCTGAAAAAGTCAATAACGGAACTTCAACTGCTGAAGGTGAGGATCGATCGAATAACAATTCATTGGCTACAAATTCAAATACAACTGTTGCTAATAACTCCTCTACACCAGCTGGTAGTCCACCTATGGGAGGTTCACCAGTACCAACGACTACACCTACCACAATTGGTACATCCAATTCCACATCGAATGGTTCTCCTAAACCATGGATTCATATAGATGAAATTATGGGTATATTGAAAACTGCGTATCCATTGCTTGCATTATCCCTTGAATCTTTGGTTGATCAGATTAGCCAAAGGTTTAAGTCGAATTCTGATGGTGATGCCTACAGACTTGTTGTTGCTTTATACAACGATGGTGTTCAATATTTTAACAGACTGTCAAATCCTAAGGAAGACGCAAGATTACCACCAGCTACAGAGGCAAACATTGTAAGATTTGCAGATACAGTGTTGCCTGCGCATATAAAGGCGGAGTTTGAGGCAGATTTGATTCACAGCAAACCTAATCTTGAGACCTATATTTCTAAGTTAAAGAAATGGAAGGATTGCCTTGAAGAAAAGTTGGATCGTACTTATGGAAAAGTGAACTTAGAAAGAATATGCCCTCATTTGAGTCAATTTCATCATCAGAAATTTGAGGATATTGAAATTCCTGGTCAATATCTACTCAATAAAGAGAGTAATCAGTATTTTGTCAAGATTGAAAGATTTATGCCTACGGTGGAAATGATTCGTGGGCCTACTGCTTGTTATAAAAGAATTACAATTCGTGGTACCGATGGTAGCATGCATGCATTTGCTGTTCAATTTCCAGCTCCACGGCAGTGCAGAAGAGAGGAGAAGATATTTCAGCTGTTCAGACTTTTCAATGATCAACTTGCAAGAAATGTACAAACTAGACGCCGTTATATCGAGTTTACTTTACCCATTGCTGTTCCTTTGTCACCACATATTCGACTTGTTTCTGATGATAACAAATACATAAACATGCTGAACATTTATGAGAAATATTGTAAGATCAAGGGAATAGACAAGGATGAACCGCTAGCATATACAATTGAAAAGCTTCATGCTGCGCATGATCCAAGATTACCTCGTCCGGACGTCTTAAGTGTGAAAACTGAGATTTTGAGTGCAATACAGTCTCTCTTTGTTCCTAATACTGTGATGAAAAACTACTTCTTGACGTATTATCCTAAGTTTGAAGATTTTTGGGTTTTCCGTAAACAATTCAGTTCTCAGTATGCTACATTCACCTTTGCTACTTATATGTTATGCATCAATGCTAGACAACCGCAAAAGATCCATATACATCAAGCCTCAGGTCGAGTTTGGACATCTGAAATGTTGCCATACAAGGTAGTCGGAGGAAAAACGCCACAGAATATCTTTCAAAATAGCTCCCTTGATGTATCTGCACAGCGTGCTGCGCCAATGTTTTGCTCATTGGAACTAGTTCCTTTCCGACTAACTCCTAATATTCAAGAATTGATTGGACCAATTGGATCAGAAGGGATTTTATCAATGCATATGATGCTTATTGCTCAATGTCTAGCCGATCCTCAATACGAAATTGAACACTTTTTGACCTTGTTTATTAGAGATGAAATAGAGGCATGGTATCTACAGAGAATGAAATTGACAGTGCAAGACACCCCCAACCTACAAGAAATTGTGAGGGTTAATGTTGACTATTTGATAAAACGCGTTCGTCAACTTTCGAATACAGATACATATGGTCAATCAATTTCCAGCCAATATATTGTTAATTTGATCACGCATGCTGTCAATCCTAGAAATTTGGCAAGCACGGATACACTATGGATGGCCTACCTATAAAAACTGCCGCCATATTTACTACTACTTGGTTTTTCTTTACATCTTGTTTTTAAGCATATATTATTTAATTTTGAACTTTTAAAAAATTTTAGAATCGTAATATGAAAGCAGGATAATATTAAAAGTAATTATTTACATATCTATTTTCATTCAATTCAGTATTGAGCATTGCATGCAAATCAGAAGGACTTTGCATTCTCTCTACGCGATTAAAACAATATCTGATCTTTCTCATTGTCAAGAAGAAACTGGTAGCTGCAAGAATTAAATTTATAACAGTTAATTGGAACGAAATCATTTGCAAAAGGCGAACAAAGTGTGTCATATCAAGAGGTATGTCAACTCTTTGTTCAATATTATAACGCATTTCAATGAAAGGGCCACTTGTAAATACTTTGACCAAGGCAATCAAAGAAACCAAACAACAAACTGACTGTGCAATTAAACAATTTCGTAATTGACGGAAAAGTTCTATTTCCTTCGATAACTCTGCAAATGGATTTTCTAAAACATCATCAAGATCTTTAATCAACGCCATAGGCATTATATATGACAACACTAAGTTCAAAGCTTGTGAGAAGTAAAACATTGATATGCTCTCCTGAACGTCAACTAAAGCAAATGCGACATAACTGAATACCAACTGTGATAATATCGTTACAATCATAAACATCATGCAAGTAAATAGCTTGTTATTAGAAAAGATTACATTCCAATTCAAAACAGATAATAGGTTGGTTCTCTGAAGTGTGAATTTTTTTGCGGAGGTAGAGTTGGCTACCTCTTCAAAACCATCATCAAGAAGTTGTGATTGGATTACTCTATCATTATATTCTAATATCTGTCTCAATGTTTTAAACTCTCTTGTAGTCATATTGAAGCAAAGATTTTTTCCAACAAATAGTTGGTTGTGTGATGCAAAAAGAAAGTTGGAACATCAAGTAGCCAGTCAAAAAGGGGCTGTTTTGATGAGTTTTTTTAGTTTTCGAAAAGCGGTTTCATTCCATGCTATCGGCTGCTCCTACCTTCTCTAATAAAATAAAGCATCCTGATCTCAATAAAGCTACATACAAGTTATTGAACAATAAATTTTTATTTGAAAAGATGATACCATTGTCTTTCAATTTTGCAGATCAGACTTTCAGATTTCTGGACACCCACAGAGACCCAAATTCCGGTTGCTCCCATCATATTAGCCATTATAATATCAGTAAATAATCTGTCACCTATAACAGCAATATCCGATGGTTTTTCACATACCTTGTTTGCCTTGAAGTACTCCATAATTTCGGAACTGCATCCAGGCTTTTTGGTGGAATGTCTAAGCACTGGAACCCCTGTTTTTTCTTCAATTATCTTTGCTTGCCGGTGATCTATATCGTCGTTTGTTCCTGCAGAATTGCTTACTATAAGAAGTTGAGCATCAGGATAAGCTTTTCGTAATGCGTTCCACTTGTCCTCATAATCTGGCCAAACTCTATCATCGTGATTTTTTGCGAAACAATTATCTTTATCAAGAACTATTGCTTTTATCAATTTTCCGTTGAGATTCATCAGCGGAACAGGTAAATCATTGAATGTTGGTATGACTAGATGTGGTAAGCAAAGTTGTGGATTCGAAATAAGACGCACTATATTCAAAGTTGCACTCAAATTGAAAGCTGTCATTTGAAGTTGTCAAAGTTGTTTATCTCGTTATGTCTTAATAGATGTATCTCGGGCAGCGTATAATGGAAGCAGTTTGCATATAATGCATACATTCTTTCTTCTTCATGTGTTAATGCCTGAAATTTATTATTTTCGAATTTTGCTCGACTCTGAATATTATTTACTCAATAAATTTAAGCTAGGTTTATCCATCGTTCGTGTACTTGATGTATAGGCACAGATAACTATTAGCTTGTATTGGCACATTAGAGGACAATCCTTGAACTTTTAGACTATTTGAAATCTAGCTAAATTCCTTAGCTACGAAATAGAGTCATATCTACACCAATATTATCTTGTGATGAGTACCAGATTCAAAAACAAATTTTCACCAACCACCAAACAATATTACTCTTCGCTTTCCACGTCAACTGGAAATGACTCTGATTCAGGAACATCAGAAGAAGAAAGTGCCGCTCAAAATCATCATGGGAACGATGGGAATCATGTATGTCTGATATGTGCTGAAAATATCAAAATTGTTTCATTGTCATCTTGTAACCACCCAATCTGTCATCTATGCTCATTTAGAAATATTGCTTTGTATAAAAAAAATCAATGTTTATTATGCCGTACAGAAAGTCCCAAGTTTGTTTTCACGGAAAATCTTGAAGCTCAAAAGTTTGACGATATTAAGAAAACTGATTTATTACCTTCATTTAAGAATGACCATGGAATCAGATTTACTAGTGATTATGCCAAAGATGAAACTATGAGGTTACTTGAATATAGGTGTCCAGTAAAATCATGTAGCATGGCGGGTATTCGAATGAACAATTTCAAGGAATTGAATAATCATGTGAAAGATGTTCATAACAAGTTTTACTGTGAATTGTGTGCAAAATTCAAGAAAGCTTTCGTATCAGAGCTTCCGCTTATGGGTAGAAAACAATTGTATACACATCAAACTAAAGGTGATAATGCAGGGTTTAAAGGACATCCGGATTGTAAGTTTTGTCCAAATAAACGTTTTTATTCAGAGGATGAATTAAATGTTCATTTAAGAGATAGCCATGAAAAATGCCATGTGTGTCAACAATTGGAACCAAATGATCCGCAATATTTTAAGAACTATGATCATTTATTTCAGCATTTCAAATCTGCTCATTATACTTGTAATGTACAATCTTGTCTTGATCAAAAATTTGTTGTGTTTGCTGATGAATTTGAGTTACAAACGCATTTGGCTACAGAACATTCAGCACTTTACGGTAACAATATTCTTTTCAGTGGTAATAGTAGTTCATTTACTGTTCCTAGGAAGAAATTTTCCAAAAAGGAAGAAATTAATACTAATAACAACGAGTTGAAAAAGAAAAGATTGGAGGAAAGAGCAAAACATTACCTAAACTATTCCAATGACTTGTTTGAAAAATTTGTTAAAGCCAATACAAAGTATAGTAATCAAGAAATTACAGTTTCACAACTTGTGAATGAGTATCATGACATATTTAAGGATAGTAAAGATGTTGATTTCAGTTTGTTATTTTATGAGCTTTCTGGGATGTATCCGAAGAACTCAAATTTGAGTAAAGATTTAGAAGCTATCTACAAGCCAGAAATGGAGAAAAAAGATTTCACCGAAAAGTTCCCACTTTTGCCAGGTTCTGAACGTGCACTTGATACATCTAGTTGGGGTCAGTCAAACATTTCAAAATCACGTTCAAAGTTAAAAATTAACTCTGCTGGTTCCAATGTTGATATGCCAGCGTTACCAACGATTGGCACTCCAACTTTTGGTAATAGTAGCAATAATGGAAACAGCAATAAGTCTTCGAAGACAGTTTTGAAGACCAGAGGAATTTCAAACAATATACCTATCAATGGGTATAGTATACCTGGTTATAATCCTATATCAAACATGACGCCAAAAGCCCCAAAACCTGTTTGGGGATCAGTTTCAAACAATGGGTCGAGCAGTTCATTAGCATCAAGTTTATCAGGTTCTTCGAGTCCTATATCTGCTAAGAAGAATTCTGCATTTCCAGCTCTCCCTACAGTTGTAACAAAGAAATCTGTACCAGTGAAAGTAGGAACGCGAGTTGATGAGAAACTCTTTCCAAGTTTACCAAGTGAACAACCTAAGAAAGTTATACCAAGAGTGAATCCAATTAGTAATTCGAAGGGTTCATGGGACCAATCATCATTTGTTACAAACGATACTACAGATTCATTTGATATGAATGATTTAGGTGCCAGTTTAAAAGCTGTAAAAAAGGGTAAAAAGGGTAAGAAGATTGTTTATCAGTTAAGCTTAAATTGAAGTCAGTTTCAAATGCACAAGTATATGGTATATAATATGAATAGGTGTATGCGCTGTTTATAGAGGAATGAGTTTTTCAATGTAGATTAAACATGTTGAAAACCTTTAGTCCATTCATATGAACCGTCAATAATCAAAGCAAATGATAATATTGGTAAAAAAGTAACCCAAAAGTAAATTTGCTGGTATTTTGGATTATTAAGATTGTATAATTCATTAATGAATGTTGACATTGTTGTTAAAGATCCACAAAAGCCAACTGAGAATCCGTTTAAAATCATTCTATGAACTTTATTTGATATTAGTAAATCACCATTAGAGTTAAGAGCATGCAATAATAATTCAAAAATAGTTATTAGTAAACAACCTGCTAAATTAACGGATAAAGTACCTAATGGGAACCAACTTCTAATTCCTCTACCATTAAGACGAGATAGTTGGAAACGTAACAATGCTGCTATTGAACCGGCAAGAATTGAGAATGAGTATTCTGCTTTATACCAGGTATTAATAGATAATGTACAAGTTAGGACCAAATCTGCAATTACTGCTGATAATCCAATAAAAGCGGTTGTCAATTCAACAATTCTGATATTTTGGTATGTTAAAAGTTTTGATATACGTGTAACAATGATTGTATCAAAGAATAAGGCAAAATGACTTCCAAGAATATGACCAAATAGGGGGATACCAAAAGTTATTAAGGTAACGGCAAAAAATTCTGTAACTCTATAACCTTTATGAGGTAATGGAAATTCAACTATGTCAGTAGTTTTGAAGAATATCTCAATCAATGCACTAGAAATTGTTGAAAATGAGCCACAAAATCCTGTTGAAATAGCAGTGTGTAAAGCTATTTGTTTCATATTAGTCTTATTAGATCCTTCTAGAATTGTTGCCCAAAATCTAACAGAATTGTTACACCATGATAAGACAAAGCAAGCCGAGAAATTAATCCAAACAACAGTACCACCACTGTAGTTTATGTAAGAGTTTTCGTAATTTGTAAGCTTTTGTAATGAAATTCGAGCAAGATTTCCTGGAACTGAATATGCTATTACAAGTAAGAAAACCAACAATCTATTTGAAAAGGGAGTATCTTCAACAGACATAATGTTTTTTGGTTTCCAAAACTCTATTTGAAACGGCGTTACCTCATTTTCAATTAACTTTTCTTGTACAGTTTGACCTGTTGATGATAAGTTTGACTCTGTATTAGTATTAATGGTTTCAGAATTCAACATATCACTCATGATTGAGCATTTTTATTATAGTTTGGGTATTAGATAGACTGTAAATAATCAATTGATATTATTCCGATGATGTATAAAAACAAGTCATCTCGATGGCCTATTTTGTCATTGCCAAGCCCCTCTTCCAAGGGTCACGTGCAAAAGAAAGAGTTCGATTTCGTTTGATCTGATTCTATTTTGATTGGATTTGAACAGTATACTGGAAGTGAAGAATACAGGAGTACATTGCAACGCAACTATGAATAAAGATCAATGGTACAGTAGGTATTTGCCCTTTGCAGGAGCACCTGTCATAGTACGTGCCAATCAAAAGGATGAATATTTTGTAAAGGAAATGACGAATGAGTTGATTGAAATGTTGAGAGCGTTTAAAGGATCAGTGTTTATACACAATAATAAGAATGGGTTAGAAATATTAGGTAAATTAATCTATTTTGTCATAACTACTGGTTTTGGAGCCAGAACTCTTGGTGAAGAATATGTTGATATAAACTATGTGACAAGAGATGGGAAAAAACGTATTGGTATGATACGACGTGTATTGTTTGTTATTTCCTATGTTATTTTCCCTTATTTGATAAGCAAATTAACCAAATATATAGGGAACAACAAAGTGAAGAAGATTTTAGGAAGACTGACATTTTTCAATGTTTTAGATGCTATGAATTTACATTTGGCAGTATTTTACTTTTTTGGCAAGTACTATCATTTTTCAAAAAGATTATTAGGAATGAGATACGTGTTGAGTTACAAGCCTTCCAATAATTCTAGCAACAGTAGTCGAAATTACGAGTTAATTGGTGGTGCAATGATGTTACAGTTACTTTTCAAATATGGCTCCGTGATAAAGAATATTCTGGAACCATTGTGGAATAATAATGACAACAAACCTGGAAAAATGATGTTAGAGGAAAGAGAGAGGATTTTGCGTGAAAAATTGTTGAAAGGTGAGTTCAGACAACTAATCAAGATGAAAAATGCTGATAATGACGAAACAAACAATAATGGATACGAGAAGAGAAACAATAAAACTTTTTCAGGCGAAAAAACCTCAATTGAGAAAGAAGGGGTTGAATTGACGATAATTGATCTTGCAGATGAGGCACAATTGCCGTATTTACCAGAACAAAGTCGTTCTTGTATGCTCTGTCTATCGCCAATGAAGGATCCTTCATGTACTACATGTGGTCATCTATTCTGTTGGGGATGTATTCAAGGTTGGTGTAAAGAGAGAACAGAATGTCCTCTATGCAGAGCACCAATCACAGCATCACAAGTTCTCCCACTCCGGTGAATCCGTCGCAAAGACCCTCATTGATCTGGTGACGATTCCCAACGAATGTGGGTCAGCAACAATAATAAATTGTCATTGTCAAAATTTGTCATTGTCAATTTGTGAGCAGTATTTGCGTAGAAAAGCTTAAAATCTCGAATGGGCGCGCATCAAAATAGTGAAAAAATTAAGCTTAATGGGCGAAAACAGCTCACGGCGAAAAGAACGCAAAGTGGTGTATAAGAAGAGACTGGATCCCCCGGAATATGTGTTGCCTTTTGCCTTGTCTTGGTTCTTCCTTTCCTCAATCAATAACCAATAACTATTAATCAATATGTCTTGTTGCTCTACTACTACTACTACTCAAACTCCAATTGTCTGTGCATGTCCAAAGGTATGTCAATGTGAATCCGACTGCAAATGCGGTTCATGTGCTGAAGACAAATCCAAGTGTGTCTGTCCAACTGCAAAGTGCAGCTGTGAAGGCGATTGTTCCTGTGAACATTGTGCAGTGAAGAAATGCGACTGTACCTCTGCTGCTAAATGTACTTGTCCAAAACAATGTCAATGTGAATCCGACTGCAAGTGCGGTTCATGTGCTGAAGACAAATCCAAGTGTGTCTGTCCAACTGCAAAATGCACATGTGAAGGCGATTGTTCATGTGGACATTGTGCAGTGAAGAAATGCGACTGTACCTCTGCTGCTAAATGTACTTGTCCAAAACAATGTCAATGTGAATCCGACTGCAAGTGCGGTTCATGTGCTGAAGATAAGTCTAAATGTGTTTGTCCAACTGCAAAATGCACATGTGAAGGTGATTGTTCATGTGGACACTGTGCATCAAAGAAATGTGACTGCAGTTCCACTGCAAGTTGTCAATGTTAATTGATGTCATGAATGAATACCATTTTGAATTTTGTTAATTAGTTTAGGATAAGCATGGAATTTTTTATAATTTAAAAATTTTTTTAATATAATAATATTTTAACTACTGTTACTCTTAGTTGAAGGACGAGACCTTCCTTAAATATGCGAAGTAAGAATTTGAAGCCACAGTTTCACAATTAACTGTGGATTTACCAAATCGTATTATCACGGTACAAAAAATTAAATCTTATAAAAAGTTATATCATTTCTTATCTTCAGATAGTGGGACGAATGCTGCCGCTGCTGCACTTGTAGATTCTGGAGTAATAGAACTAATTATTGGAAATTGTGCTGAAGCTTGTGGTGTTTGTGAAATATTAGGCATGACAGTAGCAGAAACATTGCCATCCTTGTGTTCAGCCTTAGCAGTAGCACCTTCTTGAACTTCTTGTTGTTTCTTCTTCAATTCAGCTAATCTCAATGCTTCATCATTAACGGCTTTAGCATCTTTAGTAACATTTTTGTAAAAATCATGCACTTGACTACCGTACTTGTCATTCTTGAATTTATCGAGATAAGAATTGACAGTTCTAACACTATTATTCCAATAACTTTCAAGACCTAATGAGGAATTAGCTTGATCATAAAGTGATGATGTTTGATCAGCAAGTTGCTTGTTCTTTTCTTGAATGTGATATTTCTTGTCCAAGTTTTCAATCCAATTCTTGAATCTTTCTGAAATACCCTTCTCTTGATCAAATTTCACAGCCTTATCAACAAGGGAAGATTGTAAAACGTATCCACTAGCAAGAAGCTCTGCGATAACTGCACTTTTAGGTTTTGATTCTTGATCAATGTCATCACCATCCTTCAATTCCGAAACATCTTCTTTATCATTAACATGAGAAGCTCCTTCCGGTTCAGTGACTTCAATTTGTAAACCATCAAATTCAGCACCATTCAATAAAACAGCAGTTGAAATCGCTGACGGTTTCTCAAATTCAACTTCAATGGTTTGAGTTTTATCGTTCTTATCGACAATCTTCAATTGCTTTATCTTTCCACAAAATGAAAAGAATTCAGAAATCTTTGCTTCAGGGGTAGTTGCAGGGATATTTGATGCCGTTACTGTAGACATTTTAGCTACTAAAAGAAGGAAGATTTGTTTAATTTAACTTGAAAGGCGTAGAACATCCAATTTATAGCAGCCAAAATTGGAAAGGGAGTGGCTCCTGTCCCACGAAGCCCCTGACCAAAAAGGAAAAGAAGGCTCGGCTTCGGAGTTCCCTCTATCGGTTGCCGCCGGACTTTAGCAAGGAGTTTATACTACTCTAAATCTAAATCTAATTCATCACTTACAAAGAAATACATATACTATACTGGATACTATGATCGTGTTGCCTTCATAATTTCGTCAAATCGGGTAAGCTCGTTACGTACGGCTAGTACACTGTCGACAATAACAGCGTCCACACCGGCTGCAATTTCAAGTCTGGCATTTTCAGGATCATTGTTGGCAGTACCGTATGTAAAGCAAGCTAAACCACTTGCCTTTACAACACTAGCTAAAATAGGGCACAGTACAAAAGGAACTGCATCACTGACAATACCAAACAGGTTCCAATTTTTAGCAAATCTAATAGCTGCTTGTAGAGAACTAGCACGAACATCTGCCATCTTGTTGACCCCTGCTTCTGTTAGGAATAATACAGGGAAGGAAGGTTGTTTCATTGTCATCATTAAGCAAATATCAGGATGAAATGAGGAAAAAATAACATGTCTTCCATCATACTTCTCATAAACAAGTGATAAAATAGTATCCAAAAAATGATTCATTTCAGGTGCAATTTGACCAATACCTTCCATTTGTGATTCATCTAACATTGGATATTTCAATTCAATATTAAACCCAGCACTCTTAGGAACTTTTCTAAACAATTCTTCTAAAGTAGTAAAAGAAGACGCAATGGAAGATCCACGAATGTTTGCTTTGAACTCTTTGATTTTCCATGTTTTAGTCAGCTTCATTCTTTCAAGACTAGGATTGGATTCCTCACTATCAGATTTATCACGTAGTTTACCATCTTTTCGAGCATCACCATTTAAACTTTGTTGTGATATTGATCTCGAACGAGAATATATATCAGAATCATCTTTAACTCGTTTCTCATTTTTCTTCCTCTCATTCTCTTTACTTAAATTCAAATGCATAAATTGTTCTAATGTCAGTTCATGCATTGGAATATCAATACCAGATTCAGCAACAGTAAAATCGTGATAAATAACAGGTACATCATCCTTTGTTAATTGTACATCAAATTCAACATATTGAGCACCTAATGAAGCTGCTGCAATGAACGATTCGACAGTGTTTTCCCCTAATTGTAAAGACTTTTTGTTTCTAATATTCATACCATTACCTCTATGACCAATCAATCGTGGATGTACAAGTGATTTCCAGTAATTCTCTGTTGCTTTTGGAATCATACCACGTTCTTCAAAAGACTTGACAACCAAAACTTCAAATTTTATTGTACCTAAAACTTCCATAGTACTCACTTCAAGAATAGGAATTTTGACACAATTGATCAATGATCTCTTATTCTCACCCACATCCGTATAACAATTTCGTAAAAATGCAACACCACGACCCAAAACACGACGCTTTTTATCTTGTGAACTTGCATCGAATGTTGGAACTATATCAAAATAAATCATAGTATCCATTGGATCTTGTCCAATGCATTTGAAAGTTATTGGATCACTAGAGCTTCCGTGTTCGTCATCTAATGGTAAATCTAATGGATAAATTGGCTGATCAGGTAAATTTGAAGCACTGATTATTATTGATAAAGCAGAATCTAATTCTGTAGAATGAATTTTAGAAAGTGGAATCTTATTCAGTTCGATAGCAGGAGTTTCATCACGCAAATCAGTTGTACCAACTGTGACTAGTATGGTGGACTCTCCCTTTCTCAAATATTTGTTTCCAATAACTGTTCTATCAACAGCAAGATTATTTTTGGATGAGCAATATGGAACTGAATTTGTCTCTGGCTGAATCTGTCTGATATCAATTTTATCAACATTAATTTCAGGAGTTCTTGACCTCCTATTGATTTGCAAAACACTTGAAGAAGAGTTATTACTATGTGTGAAAGGTTTGAGTTTGGGAGATAGGTCACCATTGACTTCAAGTGATTCGTAAGGGTCAAAATTAGGAGGTGTTAATTTTGATATAATATTAATATGACCTCTTAAGGCAGCATGTTCTCGGGGTTTCCAACCACTATCATCTTTTGTATTGTAATCAGCCCCAAACTCAATTAACAAATCAGTAATCTCTTCATACCCATTAGCAGCTGCAACAAAAATGGGCGTCCATCCAAACGATGATTCTCTAATTTCGGTATCTGCATCATTCTCAAGCAACGTTTTGACGCTGTTCTTCAAACATTGTTTCGATGCAATATATAGTGCAGTTTCTCTAGTACTATCATTCTCAAATGAGTTGATATCAACACCTTTGCAAGAAAGAAGACACTTCAACAGTCCTGGAGTATCCATTCTAGTTGCTACATGAAGCAAGTAAGGACACTTTAATGGTGTCTCTGGAGCCATAGAGCCAACCAAAACACTAGTAGTTAATGGATGTTTGCCTAGAATAGATAAGTGTAATGGAGTGAGATTTTCCGAATCCCCCCAGTAATCTGGATCGTCAATCGATACATTAGAGTTGTACATCCCCCAATCTTTCAAAAAGCGTATGATTATTGAGGTGACATCTTTGAGACCATATTGTGACGCATAATGTAACGGAGTTCTTTTATAATTATCCCTTTGTAAAAGTGCAAGTTTTAAATGATCTGGTAAGTTTTGAAAAATGTATAGCAAACCTTGAGAAGAGCTGTTTGAGTTTATTCCATCAGGACCATTGGTTTTGAAAAGTGAAGAGTTATAATCAGTTTTCTTCAGTTGTCCTATATTGTACTTATCGTCATATTTATGTAAATCCTTCTTACCTAAGGCTATGATATGATGGTGAATAAAGTTTCTGGCTGAAACATCACTGCTATCAGATAAAACAGGAATTATTTTGAGTAATGCATCGATACATTTGAAAGACAAACTCAAAGTAGCTTTGTTCAAAATCGATAAAAGTAGTTTCAAAGGAGCTAAAACTGGTGACATATATTCCTGAACTAAAGCAGACTCTAAACCATCTACATTATCGGTGGTGATATAGTCAATGTAAGGTTCTAGTCCATAATTTTTCAATGGTGAAGTTCTCAGCGGGTGTTCCGAGGGTGTTGTAATTGGTTGTGATTTTGATGTTTGGGGTTCTGAAACTTTCAATGTGTGCAACTCCAAATTTGAAATGGATGATGATGATGAAATGTCGGACCCTACATTGATATTGGCATTCATTACGCTATCCTTAACACTTGATAATCTGTTCAAGTATTCGTTGATAGTAGACAGACATTTAACACAGTCTGAATCATTGGCAAAGGATAATGGATAAACTTTAGACTCTAAATAAGAATGCTTTTTCTTGGTACCTGTTTTCTTATCCAATTTTTTTAAAATTTTAACAAATCCTCTACGATTCAATTCTGCATACCATTTCAGATTTCTGAAACAGTTTCTCAGTTCAAGTAAAATGTCGAAAAGGTCATCATATTCAGCAATATCATGTATATCGGAAGCAGATTTTGGAAAAACGCCAATGATTTTCTTCAGTCTCTTTTCATAATCCACGTATTTTCTAGAATAGAAATCATCGACTTTATCTACGTCTTCATCAAGATGAAAGAAAAATCTAGCAAGATCTAATTTTATCTGAGAATCACTGAAAACGTCAGCATTTGGTGTAGTATTTCTAATTTCCGCTTCTCTCAAATGAATTGATTTAACAATTTTTTTGAGAAGTTTATAGTTAATATAATGTTGTTGCCACTCCGGGATTTGGTGACTCAGTAAAGTGTGACCGAACTTCATTTGTCGAGAAAACCAGGATGGGGGTTGAAAGTACAAAAACAGAGAACACCAATGTTAGGTATTACTTGTGCTCAATTGTGTCTACAGGAACACCACAAGGGTCACTACAGAATAAAGTCAGACAGAACATTATTATACAGTGCACATGCTGATCCGTGGGGACATTGTGGTCGTTGATTGGCGGCTTGCACCAAACCAGCGGGTCGCGCAACCTACACGTGTGCAATGTATGCACACGTGCATCGAGGGAAGCAGAGAGAGAGAGAGAGAGAGGAAGAGGACAGCCCTAGTAGTTCGGTGCTAGCCCGTCTGCTTTCACAAGACGATAGACGTCGTGGACAGAGGCATTCACAAACTGCCGTACCTCTAGGGTAAGCCAAACCTTAAGCATAGACATTTTGTCCATGTTTTGGAAGATCAGCTTGCCCTCGTGGAAACTGATTTGCCGGAGAATAGGCAAAGATCTGTAGCAAGAAGTGATGTTAGTATGGTGTTCGTAGTGTAGATAATTGAAAAGAACAATGGATTTTGGTCTCCCGCTTCAAAACTGCATAGTTGGGAACCCAATATTCCATGCGAATACCCACCTTGCAAATAAATCAATGTCAGGGTCTAACTGTCTACAGATACCCTCAAGAATAAGAATAGCAACAACAATGCTGACAAAGTCACCTTCCATTCTGACGTGATGGGATCTTACCATACCAAGCATTTGATCAAGCAAATCTCCAATGGAAACACTTCCAAGTGTGAAGGTTCTCTCTTTGACTTTACTGACTAATCTTTCAACTTTAATTTTGAAAAGTTCTTTATTTATTGCAGTTTCTGGTGTTTTTGACCTTTCAATCATCAACTCACCGGCTTTATAACCATCAAATTGCGCTAACGCATTGAAAAGAGAAATGAAATTGAATCTATTATTGTTGTCTAATTCAGTGACTAGTCCTGCATCAATGAAACATAATTGTGGAACATAATTTTGTAACACTAAATCATTCAATTTTGAACTTAGATCAGATCCTTTAAGTTTATTCAATTGTGTCGATAATTCATCAACGGCATTTTCATCAAATTTGAATGGGACTTTGTGAGAATTATCAGCAGGTACAAATCGAACAAATATATTACCAGGATGTAAATCTGCATGTGTAAAATTATCCAAAATCATCATTTTCAAAAAAGAGTCAATAAGTTTATCACTGATATACTTCAGCATTTTATTGTTCTTTATATGTTTAACCTCAAGTATATCATTCATACTGATACCATAAATACGATCTTCAATCAATACATTTCTTGAACTATATCGAGGTCTAGGGAAGCAAACGTCATTAGAAGAGGAAAATTTATCCCTAAATTTAGACAAATTGTAACTTTCAATACGTAAATCTAGCTGAAGATTCATTAAAATTGAAAATTGCTCAACCTCTTGTGGTAAACTTAACCACTCCATAGTTGGAATACAATCAATTAAATTGGCAAAGAAACTCATAATTTTTAAATCTCTTGAAATATTTCTCTCTACCTGTGGATGGACAATTTTAACGGCAACCAATCGATCATGAATTTCCTTATTTTTACTAAATTGTTCATTCAATGTTGCAAGGTAAACCTGAGCAATTGCACCACATCCCACTGGTTTTTCAGGGAATTCTTCAAAAATCTCTTCAAGTTCATGACCACCAAAGGTTTCACGTAAAATTTTCCGTGTTTTCCTGAAACTGTGTTCCTTAGCATTGCTATGCAGTTTGCTCATTTCAATACATAGCCCCCTACTGAATATATCAGTTCTTGAAGCTGCCCATTGTCCCAACTTAACAAATGAAGCACCACCTAATTCAGCTGCATGCCTTAAAAGTTTATACCATAATACAGCACCTGATCTTTCCCCAATTTTATTAGTTTTACCAAAAAATGTAATTGGATAAAACAAGAAAACAGGTATAAATATTGCAGAAAGGTGTAAAAACCTTCCAAATGTAACAATTGGTTCGTAAATATAATCTTGAATAAAGAATTTTGTCTTGAAAAACCAACCAGTATACCGTCTATTCATTTTCTCTTCACGATAAGCACGTTTTTCTTCTTCTCTTTCTTTTTTAGATGCAATATATAAACCCATTTCGAAAGTCAATTGAGAAGTATCAGGATTTAAACTATTTTTCGATTGTCCTTCCATCTCTTGTTGCCAGTTATTCTCTTTAAACGGTTGAGCACCTTCAACCTTTTGAACTTTTCGATCATCATTGTGAATAATCTGTATACTTAGTATTCCTAATGCCAATGATCCTATAATCGGAAACCTCCATTGACGATTTTGTTCCTCACTATGATGAAAAGTATTGAAGTGTCTCATAAAACCACCACCCAATGTTGACTTTGGTAGCTGTGAACATGGGGTAGTAAGACTTCTAACCGTATTCAATTGTTTAACACTTCTACGAATTATCATTGTTCATCCGATGCATGCGTCCCGTATTTACAAGATGAATGTGTGTTGTCGCAATTCTGAGTAGAGGGATTATAGAGCGGATTCTTAGTACTGAGGACAGGTTGATCTTGAAAAAGCTTCAGCCGCAACAAAAGCTTTAACACTTCTACCAACATTGATCTAATTATACAAGGGACATAAACTAAACTAAATTTCATGAAGGTTTAGCTAATGGGGAGTTGATTGAGTGAGATATTTCTTAAAGTGAAGATGATCCGGGTGGGTTTCTCTTTATAGGTTTATCAATCACATCACATTTGTTCCTCTTGGATGACATCTATCAACCAATCCAAACCTTCCGTTAAACCTTCACCCTTAATTGCACTACTGGCAACAATACTCCAAGATCTATCCTTAAGTTCAACCAACCCAAGAGCTTTAGAAACTTCTGCGGCAGTCAAAGCACCAGGTTGATCTTGTTTGTTAGCAAAAACTAATAATGCACTATCTACAAGCTCATCTTCCTTTAGCATCATATGTAATTCCTTTTTCGCAGTTTCTAAACGATCTCTATCAGTGGAATCTACTACGAATATAACAGCAGCGGTATTTGCATAATAACATCTCCAATATGGACGAATTGACGTTTGTCCACCCAAATCCCACATGTTTATGGATATATTTTTGTATTGTAGCGTTTCAACATTGAAGCCAATTGTAGGTTTAGTTTTCACAACTTCTCCAAGCTGTAATTTGTAGAGAATGGTAGTTTTACCAGCACCATCTAAGCCGAGAATAAGGATCCTGATTTCCTTATTCGCTCCCCAGAGCTTCCCAAACATACCGCTAAATATATTACCCATGTTCTGATGTGTATATTATATCTTGACTAAAGTTGTATCTGAAATAAAGTGGTATCAATGAGTAGCAGATCAGAAATCGCCAAGTTGCCTGCCAACAGCCAGCTGTTCTGTTGAATTCAAGAATGAGAGAGTCCTGATTTCGATTTGTCAGGCATATATGCGCGGGTGGCTCAGCGTTGAAAGAGATCTAAAGGCTCTATCTAGAGACTACAAAGTGTAGGTGTTACAAGTAAGAGAGAGGAAGAGGCTAGGTTTCCCTGTCCTTGACTCTCTGGTTGATGGTCTGTATCATGGCGTTTCCAACCTTTGTTGCTTCTGGGAACATCGGTTCAAAGAATGACTGCGTTTTCTCGAAATGTTCTCTGTAGAGATTAAAATCACCATAGGAAACAATATTCGACCATTCACGAGAAGCCATTGTAAAAGAAAGATCATCTGGACGGAAAGCAGTATTCGTTGCTGCAACATGAATGCATTGTTCAAGAAGGTTTGGAGTGCAGAAAAGATATTCAGTAACACCAAGGAAAATTCTAAATAACGGCGTTGAGCAGATCATGTGGTCGTATGGAACAATATTCAATTGTGACCAACTGTCTACAATAGAAAGAAGAGAAAGATGTGAATTTTCATGCTTTTCACCTGGTGGGTTTTTACCTAAAGAATATTGTTGTAATATATCATCATCAAGCAACAATTTATGAGACTCGCTCAAATGACCAAACACTTTCTTTTTAGCTTCCATTATTCTAGAATATAACTTTTCTTCATCTCCTTGAATCATCAAAGTAAATAGTTCTTTGCATGATTTAGCATATTGTGTAATCTGTTTGTGTGCAGCAGGATTTGTTATCGCCAAACCCGCATATACATGCCATTTATTAGAAAAAATTCTCATTGAAATATTGATTTTAGCATTTTCAATACCACCAGTCCATTTAGGTGTCTCCCAAGGATATTCATAATTATTATGCCAAGCTACACCCATACTTAAAAATGCTGCATGAGTAACAGCTTGTGTATCTGCAGTGATTTTATCGTGTTCTTCGTAGTTAAGGTAAACATGTTTTGACTTCAAACATGACATTAGTGATTCCACAAAATCAAAGCTCTCTTGTGATGCTTTGTGTTTGATCAGTACTAGTGGTTGACCAGTAGTATCAACCCTTGGACCATGTAAGGAATGCACAGACACAATCTCAACGTCTGAAGGTAAATATTTCTCAAATGCTGATATCTCACTGTTTTTGCAAGACGTTTGACCACCAACTATAGCATTCAATTTTGTTGCAGGACCATAAAGAGCAACAATCTTTTCAATGTTTTCAGCTTCAACGGAGTAAATGATATAGTCGGAATTTCTGGCCACGTGAAACCCGTTACGGTAGATATCCACATCGGGGAGTAAAGACGCCATACTCTCCTTTAGTCCCTCATACCGTTCCTCTCTGTCACATCCACACACTTTCCATCCGGCCTCTGAAAAACGGTGTGCATATAGCAGACCCATATCTCCCAAACCAATAATACCAATGGTCTTGGTGTTCTTTAGTTTCTGTATTTCTTCTTCTGACAAGACTGTCATGTTGCTAACGGTCCTATCTCCTATGAGGGATCCTGAACTTGTCAACTTCGGTGCAATTTCCGTGATCAATTTTGGAGAAGACCGTTTTTCCCAGTAGCGCGTGGAATCTTCTTATAGGCAAACTTACTAAATTCACATTGATCTCATCTTTAGACCACCAATCCATGAAGGAGCTTGTACTGCTCTAGGTCTACGTGTAAGGGGGGTCACCATGGCCAACCTCGTTGTACACCCAGTAACATGTAGGTATATTCAAAGCCGTAACTTCAATATAATACTTTAATTGTTTATGACGTTGTTTAGATGACAGTTTGAGCTAAACTTCACAAATCCGAAAATCCGAACACATTACTTTAAGTCCCTACACAGATAATCATTCACTGTAGAGGAGAGGATAGAGTGTAAGATGTACTAAACTAGCCGGTAGTAAGAGACCACTTTGATCAAGTTGGGACTCTTGCAAGCTCTTCAGCGACAAAAATTCTGAGATCGGATTTAACCCCGTGACTGGAAATTTAGTTCTATTGAATAGTACACAAACTTTGATCTACTGCTATTTATAAGCATAAGGGCTAGCACACAATATCTCCCTTCATAATAAACAAATATGTTGAAGAAGATTTTGCCCTCGTTGCCTGCTATGACAACGACAGGCACTTTACCCAAAGAAAATCCCACTATAGGTGAAACATTTGTTTATTGTCCAGATATAGATTCAAAACATTATGATGAATTCAAGCGAACCTTAAAGCACAAAACGGATCAACAATATCACTCTGCTAAAAAAGAAGATATTATTTTTGAAAGGAAATATGTGAAAGATTTAGTACATGCAATCACCTTGGAGTTGAAAAAGAAAGCTGTAAAAACTTCATTGATAATATTACCTTTCAGACCACAACATCACGATGAAGGTCTTCAAAAATTTTTAAACAAGGTTTTCATGAATGGTCTACCTATATCTGAGAAAGACTACATTCCAATGATAAAGGAAACTGATCAATACGTTTTGATGAGTGCGTTAAAGTTTATTTGGTGTCGACTCCCAGGAAGAGCAGTAATTGGATGGGAATCTTACACAAAATTTGTCAAACTAGAAGATGATGCAGGATTCCCTGATAAAGCATTTCTACAATTTATGCCAAGTTGTCTTTCATCGGGTGCACATGCCTCAATAGTGTACGACTTTTTTGATTTGATTGTAGCATTAGCTTTAAATTCAAAGGATAACATGCTTCCTCCAACTAAATTGACTAGAGTTTGTGGTTTATGGGCATTCAGTCCAACGAAAAGTAAGACCCCAGCTACCCCGTCATTTGAAAGAGGTTTGTATGAATGGATACCCGCAGGTGATGCCATGTTTCATCTACTTCTCGCATTTATTAAGTCGATGCCGCCCAATGGAGATATGTCGAAACTCCCTAGAGTTTTCCAAAAGTTGATTAGAACAAATGAATACCCTCCCCCTCCTACGTCTTCAATGATTGAAAATTCAAGAAATCTACAAGAAATACCTATGGTGACAATAAAATCTTATAAGCCATCTAAAAATCCTGCAGAGTTACTATCAAAAGTTAATAAAGCACTCAAATTTGATGATCCTACAGTTTTTTATACTCGTGAGGATTTCCTATTGTTGAAACGATTATTCAAAGAGCCTAATCAAGTTGTTGAAAAATTATCACAGGAAGGTTCGAGAATTTTGGAAAACTTATGTCTTTATGATCCAGATCTCATCAATGTTGGATCACATTCTAGTGGATTGAACTACAAGCTTTTACCAGGCTGGTCCCTTGATATGACATCTAGATCATCACCTGAGTTCAAAGAGAAAGAAAAAGATTTCTTTAGTGCAGCCGTTGGACGTGTAAGTATAGATGATTATTTTATCTGGACATGGCTATGCTCGCTGGGTATTGAAGAAACTGACCTGAAAAAAATGACATTTGGTAAATCATACATCATGGAAGTTGAACTTGCAGAAGGGTTCAAAAAGTGGGTTATTGTGGAAGAACAAGATTTAGAAAGAGATGGTTATGATTTAGAGATGGAAATAAAGCAAGAGAAATTGAAGAAACTTGAAAGGGAAATTGAAAGAGCTGAAATGGAAGCTAGAAAAATAAAAGAACAAGCTTTAAAAGATGTTCAGAAAATTGAAAGAGAACGTAAAGAAGCTGAAAAGAAGAAATCTTTACCTCCCCTTCCACCAAAAGACGAAAATGATGATGACGATATACCACCACGCTCTAAATCTAGAAGACGTCCACCAGCTAAGGAAAAAGTTGATAAAACTACTGAAGAACTTATTAGAATATCTTTACCCGAAATAGATATTGATGACAGTTTTTTATATTACGAAGAACTTGCAATTGATGACACTAATGTCGCATACAGCCAAAATACACCAAGAATCAGTGAGAACTTTTCTCCACAATTAATACAACCGCAGAAAAAGCTGATGGTGGAAGAATCACAATCCACCCAAGCAATTCCTGAATCTTCTTATTCCATACCTGTTCATCAGTCACCTCAGTCGAAGCAGTTTTCTTCACGAGACCCTTCACCGATAACATATGGGTCGCCGCTTAGACAACAGTCACCGCCTAGACAACAATCACCGCCTAGACAACAATCACCGCCTAGACAACAATCCCCATCAAGACAGCAATCTCCCCCAAGACAACAGTCACCGTCAAGACAACAGTCACCGCCCAGACAGCAATCACCGCCTAGACAGCAATCTTCTCCAAGACAGCAATCTCCTCCAAGACAACAATCTCCTCCAAGACAACAATCTCCTCCAAGACAACAATCTCCTCCAAGACAACAATCTCCTCCAAGACAACAATCTCCTCCAAGACAACAATCTCCTCCAAGACAACAATCTCCTCCATTACAACAATATCCTTCAAGACAGAACTTTCCTTATTATTCTACACAAGAACATGAACCTTTCCAAAGAAACATGGAATCAAGAGATGCGCCTTTGTATTCAACTCGGCAAGCAGCACCTCGAGGCAATAACTTTAAAGGACCTGAACAGTATTCTCCTCCATTACGTGCATCACACTCTCCTGTTCAGGATACTCATATTGGAAGAGATGAAACTGTTTTGGAATTCGAGCCAGTGATTCAACACAATGGGCAATCAACACAACAACTCGTTTCTAAGGCATTGAAGTCACCAGATCAAGATATCAGTTTTCAAGCACCTGTTCTTGAACCAGTAAATGTCTACACTTCACCTGTTTCAACTACTACATCGTCATCGGGTGGCATTCCTGGGGTGAATATTGAGACATCCCCAAAAACCCATAAGATGATGAATTATGAGCAGAAGCCTCTCCCTATTCCTAAATTGAGAAAAGAAAAAGAAGGTGAAGAGGTTATCAATCAACAAAAGAGTCCAATAGCAAACACACGCATATTTGATGAATTTGACGATTTAGAAAATAGCCTCAAGGACTGTATGCAAGATCTAGAATCACAGGTATCAATCAATGAAAAGGGACGTAATTTTTCAAGTAACACGACTGTTTCTACATCATCTCGTGTGAGAAAGGAGCCGCCAATCATGCAATCTTCAATTATGTCTGAAAGCTCCTCCGTTTACCCACCTACACAGAATGCATCAACTATGAAAAAGCTAGACGAGTATGTATCTACAACAGGTAGCTCAGATGTGCGTACCTCTTCCGGTGAATTCTCAAGTATCACAGAGACAACAAAGAGTTCAAACGTTCCTGGACCACGCAGAACACCACCACCACACCAAAGTTTCTCAAATTATGCAGATAAGGCCTTACAGACCCAAACACTGTCTTCTAGTTCACAACAGCAGCATCGATATCAACATCCTGTTCAATCTCATGAAAGAAAAGTGTCCCCCCATGTTGAACAGCGTATTGTTTCACCTCCACAACACCTAAGAAAACCATCGTATGGACATCGATCTCAACCCACGTCACAACCACTTCCATATTCAATCCATTCTTCTTCTTTTTCACAACCATCACAATCAATATACCCACAAGGAGTGCCTCAACCATCACCACAGCACATGCACCCATCACAGAGGCCACATTCGGCTGTTCCACTTCACATGGACAAGCGTAAATCCAAAGGACCTGGACAAATCCCACCATACCCACCATATCCAGCTGCAGGATATCCCACACCACCTGTAGGATATCCTGGGTATCCACCACCAGGATCTGAGTATCCTCCATACTACCCACCAACACCTGCGATGCCTCAAGGGTATTATCCACCACCTGTAGGCTACCCTGGATATCCACCATCTGGTGGGTATATGCCGAACTATGGTGGTCCAGCGGGTCATGGATACTATCCGGGTTATGCTAAAGTTCCAGCTGGTAATAAGAGTCCTAGACACGATAAAGTGAATGGTACTCCTGTTAGTGGTGTCCATTCGACGACCAACATTATTAACAACATGCCTGTTGCAGATAAAGTTGACAAGCTACATGGACCTCGGAATGTGAACAAGAAGACAGCAAGAGATGCGTTCATGAGCGGGGCTTTTGGTATTTAAATAATAACTAGATATGTTTATAATTGTTTACTTTGTATACCCAGTGAATTTGTTAATAAGAGTAATGTTGGATCGGTATTTTTGCATGTGCATTGCATGCACGCGTTGTGAAAAAAAGAATCATGATCAACATGACAGAGCTGGTGGTCGAGACAGAGTTTTAAAACAAATGAGATAGGTTGCGCCATTTTATTAATTAAGTCCTGACCTTAATAGGGTGGAAAACAGATATGGCTGGTAGGAGAACAAAGGTAGTTACGTTAAAGATCTCTTCAGAAAGACTTGAAGAGTTCCCTGATCTAGTCAACCATCAACATGAGGGGAAAACTAAATTGAAACTATCACTAAAATCTAAAAATGACAATAATTCTGAATCACGGAATAACTCTTTAAAGCCACCAGGATCGCATGATTCATCTAGTCCTGGAGTGATGAGTATGAACAATCAGAGTAAATATGCACCGATTGTACGTGTTGGTATCAGTGGGTTGACTATGAATTCACAGATTGTGCGAGAAATTGATACCAGTAACAGGAAGCCAAGTAAATGGGAAAAGCCAGAAGTACTTAGTGAAATTTCAGTTGTTGATAATGGTAATGTAAAGCCACAAAAATCGAAAAAGATTAGGTTTACAGTTGAAGATTTAGATAGTAAATGTGGTGTTTTAAGTATGAAAGATCTAAGAGGGTTCAGGGAACACCCTGAAAAGGCAGAACAATTACGTATTTTGAAAGAAGCAGAAAAGAGGGGGCGTCGTGTTGTACAAAGTTTTACAGGGTATTTAATGTTGTGGCCTAGTTGGCATAAAGTTAAGGAAGGTAATTTAGAGAAGAAGCCAGAATATGTTGTTGATAGAGAGAAAGGTGGAATATCTAAAGGATGGGGTAATAAGAAAAACAATGGGAATAAATCTGTTGCTAGTTCAGAAGTACCAACTAGACCAGAGACTCCTATTGAAATAGGGAATAATAATACATCTGTTGAGGCGTTGATTAAGGAGTAAACTTAAATAATGTTTTAGAATTTTTTCGAAATGCATGAATGATCTTTTTTTATAAAGCGGGAATATATTATATTACAGAGTAAGAATGTGTGAAATTATTAAGAGTGACAATTTGATAATTGAATTAATCATCAAAATTGTAGAAAAAACGAATGCAATTGAGTGATTTAAAATTATTGTTCATTTTTGAACTTTATTTGTGACATTGGGTAATAGTTATTGTTGAAAATGTAATTAGTTGCATCTCTACCAATAAGTCTTCTAGTATCAATGAAAGATTGGTCTATTTGATCTAATTTGGTAACACCTAACATTCTCATATCAGCTTTCATTTCTTCCTTTAAGATTTTGATTGCCTTTCTAACACCTTTTTCACCATAACCAGTATTTGCATATAAGAAAGGTCTACCAAGACCAACACCAACTTTACAATCTTTACCACCTATAGCTAAAGCTTTTAATATATCAGTACCTCTTCTGACACCACCATCAACAAATATACTAAAATTTGGATCTAATTTACCCTTTGCCTTTAAATAAGGAACAGATTCAGCCATAACTTCAATTGGAGGTGGAGAAGTATCTAATTGTCTACCACCATGATTAGATAAAACAACACCTTGACAACCAATATCGATTGCCTTTTCTATATCATCAGGTCTTTGAACACCTTTAACTAAAACAGGTAATTTAGTCCAAGACATTATTTGTTTAATTTCATCCCAAGTCAGTCTTTTATCAATAAAGGAAGGCATAGCACCAGAAGTTGAACCTGCTCTAACGGAATGATCTTCTTCATCAACATCATCATGATCTTCAGTAATTCTCATTCTAATATCTTTTTCTCTATTACCTCTATTTGCAGCATCAACAGTAACGAAAATAGCCTTCATACCTAAATCTTCAGCTTTTTTCAAAGTTTTTTTGACAGTTTCTTTATCTTCATTAACATATAATTGGAACCATTGAGTTGCACCTTCTTCTCTTGCCTCAGCAATTTCTTCTAAAGAATAAGAAGAAAATGAAGAAATCATTTGAATAACACCTTCTTTACCTGCACCTCTTGCAATTGAACATTCACCATCATCATGACCTAATTTTGCAGAAGCAGCAGCAGATACATAAAATGGTACACTGGTTTTAGAACCTAATAATTCAGTTGAAGTATCAACATCTTGAACATTAACACAACATTTTGGTCTAAAATAAATTCTTTGATAAGCATAATGATTTTCTCTCATTGTAATTTCATCTTCTGCACCACAAGAATAATAATTCCAAGCTTGTTCACTTAAAACTTTACTTGCAATATGTTCAAAATCATAAATATTTTGAACTCTAGATAAAGCAGGTAAATGTTGTAAAAGTTCTAATCTATGCTTTTCCTTTTCATCCAATACAATTTCAATTTTTGGAGCTTCACCGATTAAAGTACCTAATTGTTTCTCCTTTGGAAGGAAATTTTCGATAGTACCCTTTGGATGAATTTTATTATATAGAACGGTTGCATCATGACCAGCATTTTGAATCAATGGAGTAGTTCCACCAGGATGCATAGAAATGAAATCAGTTAAATCATAAACATTACCATTGACAGCTATCCAACAATCATCCGCATGATTATGTTTAACAAATTCTTCAACTGGAATTTGTTTATTTGAATCAGCGTGTGCTTCATCATTAGCTAGAGAAGGTTGTGAGATGAAATAGGCGGAAGTAGCAGCAGCAACGGTTGCAGCTGAAATTGCCAGAAGTTTTGCATTTGCATTAGCTCCAGAGTTGAATTTCTGAGAAGTAGTTGCTAAAGATCTTTTGAAGGAAGAAACTTTAGAAACCCTTTTGACAGCGTTTTTTAGTTGTATATTTAACATTGTAAGACGCGATTGTGAGAAGGAAAGAAGCAGGGTAGAATAAATGAATAAAATTAGAATAGAAGAAGAGTTAGGGGGAAAGGTGAATCACAAATGTATAAAAACTGGGGACGTTAAGTCTTTATAAAGGAGTTGAAAGTGTTTACGATGCCGGGGAGTCAAGTTGAGAATCATCTAAGAATAAATTGAAATAATGATTAAAAGAAAATTGAGTGGTTGAAAAGAAAAGGGAAAATAAAGATTTGACTCGGAACGGTTACAGGCGTGTCCGGTTTTCTACGAGACCCAGGAGGGACCAAACGTCGGGACCAGGCAAAAAAAAACCAGGGCCGTGTCCGGGTCCGGAAATCTACGAGCCACGACTCAGCACAGTGAGTCATTTTGACTCACCCACACTCACCGACTCGCTCACAGTGGCCCTGAAATTGTCCGCCTGGGCTTCGTAGGAAACCGGGAGGGTTGGGGCGACCGTTTGTCCGGCCGGCCCTGGCGCACCACGCGACGCGACGCGGCCCCACACGACACAAAGCAAAGCCACGCGACGCAAAGCAACGCCACGCAAGGAAACTCGAATTCGAGCCGGCTCCGAGGTCGCCCGAGGTCGCCGAGCACGGCACCGAAAAACTATTTTTCTTCACCCGGAGAATGAGGGGGGTGATAGTCACAAGACAGCTCAGACAAACCTCCCGGGGATCAATCACGGTAATTGTAAGCGAGCAAATGGGGGGTGGAGGTTGTTCCCGGTGATTGATTGTCACCCCCTATTAGTGGTAACCTAACCACAGTGGTATTTGCATTGTCTCCGTGTGTGTAGGCTTAGTAGTACTGTTGTTGATCGGAAGAACAGGGAATAAGATGGGAAATTGGAAAGGGAGTATACCAACCCCGGAGTCTGTATTTTTGGAGACTTCTGAGTGAGTGAGTGAGTCATCGTGAGGTGTCAAGAATGGTCTGCAATGGATGGATGATTCACGGGAAAGATCGCTAATGGCAAAAAAAGAAAAAAAAAATTGTCAACGGCTCGGCTCAACTCGGCTCAAATTTCGGGGAAAATAAAACCCCGGAACGTGTCACGTGATACCTCAATAAACATTAGTACACCAGTTGAGGAATTCCGTCTCTCCCAAGCACGACAAATTTCTTGCAACAACTTCCGTAATGGGAAGCCGCGACTTCCTAAAAGGGTAATACCCTTTGCACTTTAGTAGCCGCTCCTTGATATAATGATCATGGCACTGACACGGTAGTGGCCTGGTATCTGCATTCAGAGAATTCATGTATGCTGCTATAATCTTTTGATATATATTACTTTCCAATCTCAGTCTCTTTCACCTTTATATATATCTTGTAACACTAATTAGCAATGTCTACACCTACTGCACTTCACAGTAGGACTCAATTGCATAAAACTGTTTCACGTTCTTCCAAAGATTGGGTTTCCCCTTTCAGAACGGGCCAACAAGCAACTCCTAATTCTTCTCCAAAGAAACAATCATCCACTACAAAGGAACAGCAAACTTCAGAAGAGAAAGAAACATCTGTTGAAACCAAAAATGATGAGCAAATTGATGCAACTGAATCTGATGTTGAAGAACCTTTAGAAAAATCTTTTGACAATGATGCAATAGTTGATGAAGATGAAGAACCTTTGGTCATCGAAGAAACACCAATTGAAGAAGCTGTAATTGTTGAATCTGAAGTCATTCTCGAACCAGTTGTACCTGGAGAAGAAGATGTTGTTGTTGATGATGATGAAGATGATGATGATGATGATAATGAACATGAAGTTCAAAATGATGAAGTGGTTGATGAAGTCACTAACAATGTCACTAACAATGTCACTAACAATGTCACTAACAATGTCACTAACGATGTCACTAAAACAACACTTCCACCTCAAAAGGAAGTTTTGGAAGAGGTTCCTGAAGTTATCAAGACTCATCCAAAAATGTTACAAAGATACAAGGAAAATTTCAACATTGCAAGTAATATTATGAATCATAATCATATTGAAAATTTAACTCGTCGTGTTAATCTTGGTGCTGGTCTAGTATTAACTGAACAACAGATTTATGAATTAGCTAGAAAAAAACTTGAACCAACAATGAAACAAATTGATGCTCGTGTAGCTGAAAATAATGCTCGTGATGCTGCTAAAGCTTTTAGAATCGAAGAACAAATAAGATTAAAAGATGAAGCTGTTGTTGCAGGTATGCTTGCAGAATATAAAGCTTTAATTGAATCTAAAAAGAGAGAAGCTCAAAAACAACATGATGCTTTGTTCCAAGAAGTTGAAGATGAAGCTGCAAACTCAAAGTCTGTTTTCGAAAAACATATCAAAGATCAAACAGATGGTATTGCTCAAGATGCAGAAAATGCAAGAAAGGAAGAAGAAGAAGCTGTTGAAAATCATGTTAAAAGTAAAATGGATTTATTGGGTAACCATGAACAAAATAAACTTGACAAGCAAAAGGAGCTTGAAGATGCAAAGGCAAAGCAAATTGAAGAAGCTGAAGCAAGTAAGAAATTTGAAACTGATGCTGCTGATCTTAAGGAGAAACTTGAATCTTTAGAAAAGGAACTCTCTGAGAAAAAGCAAGAGTTAGAAGAAAAAATCAAAATAGTTGAAGCTTTAATTGCTACTAAGCATGAGAAACAACAAACTATTAGATCATCAACTAAAAGAAAGAAGGTTGCTGATAGATTATTTGGAATCATTAATGCAAAACATGTTCAAGCGGCTGCAAATATCGGTATTTTATCAAGTCAAGTTGCATTATTAACTGAAAGAGCTACAGCTCATGCAACTAAGATTGATCACCTGAAAGGTCCAGCTAAGGAAATCTTACAATCAAAGAAAGTAGAAGCTGCAAAGGCAACTGAAGAATGGAATGAACATCTGCAACAAGTTAGAATTGAAGAAGCAAAGAAGCAAGAACAGATTAGAATTGCTGCTGAAGAAGAAAGAAAGAGATTAGAAGAAGAAAAGAAGGAAGAAGAAGAGAGAATTCAAAGAGAGAAAGAGGAACAAGAAAGAATTGCCCAAGAAAAGGCTGAAGAGGAAAGAATTCAAAAGGAAAAGGAGGAAAAGGAAAGGTTAGCAGCTGAAAAGAGAAAACAAGAAGAACAAGAACAAGAAGCTAAAAGAGTTGAAGAAGAAGTTCAAAGACTGAAAAAATTACAACAACTGAAACAAGAAAAATTGGAACTGGAAAAGTCCCTGAAGGAAGAAGCTGGAAAATCTAGTGGTAAAACAACTGCTGTTTTATCAGGTATTGGTGGTGCTGTTGGTGGCGCTGCAATTACAGGTGCTGCAATGGCTGGTACTGCTGCTTCCACTACTGCAAACGTTGCAAGTTCTACAGTTGGTGCAGCATCTAATTCTTTAGGTGGTGTTTCAAAAGCTGCACAAATTCCATCTTTTCAAAATGAATTAGAAAATTCAACTGCTGGTTTATCACCACCTCAACCAAATTCTTTTTATACTGGTGATTTCCATGATAAGAGTGATTTACCATCAATCATTCATGAAGGTGAAGAACCAGAGTCAAAGCCTGAATTCCCTGAACCTGTTACTGCTCCAACAACAGCTCCAACAACGGGTTCTCCTGATCCTGCTACAGGTGTTGTAAGAAGAAGATCAATGGTTGATGAAGCTTTAAAGCATTTAAGTCCAGAAGAACTTGAAAAAATCAATCAACCATTGGTAAGAAAGAATCCACCTGTTGAAGAGAAAACGTTGAAAGAAGAAGTCAAGCCAAGATCCAGAACTAATTCATTAACTTCTAAATTCGGATTAGGTAGAACCAAATCTAGATCAAGAACTAATTCATTAAGTGCAGCTACTCCAAGACCAGCTTCAAGATCTAATTCTATCAATGCTAGTACTCCAACTCCAACTAACGCGAGCAATCGCACGCAAGTAAAGTCAACAGAGGAGAAAACACCCGTTACCCAAGTTCAATCACCTAATACAACTGCCAAAAACGTTGAACCTGTATTAAAAGAAGAACAGGTCACAAAAGAACAACCAGACTTAAAGGAACAAATTATCACAAAGGTTGAACCACCTGTTACACCGATGGTAGATACCAAGGCTGATGTATTTGATACTCCAAGGACAACAGCAGATGAAATTAGCGTTGTCCCTTCAGCTGCTTCAGAAGCAGAGATTTCAGAGGCCAAAGCAGTAAGGATTGAATCATCAAACGATCATATTGCAAAGAAAGTTAATTCTGAAGCTGATGGAGAATCTGATGATGATGATGATGATTCTTTTAGCAGACCTGAACATGCTCCTATTTTCACTGAAAAGATTGGTTCAGAGACAGCTCCAACTACTGCAGAACGAGCAGAAAATCATATTGATGATGATGATGATGTTGATGATGTTGATGATGATGATAATTGTGAACTGGTTACTATTACTAGTGAAGAATATCATGCACATGAAAATGATCCAAATTATATGGTTATTGAGAAATAGTTTTAAGGTCTAGTTTTATTTTATTTCATTTCATTTTTTATCAAATTTGTATTTTTCGTTTACGTTTGCGATTACTTTATTTTCTTTATCGTTGAAAAATTAAACTAAATTGGTTATAAAAGGAAGGATGTAAAACAAGATTAGTCTATTTATATGCAAAGGTACCCTTTTCAAAAGACCATGAATCATCTCTAATTCTACCTCTTAAAACAGGAACTTCAGAACCTGGAACGTAAACATCTTCGAATAAGATATCCATTTTAGCTTCAGGTGGTGGAGAAGCATCAGCCAATTTAACTTGTTCATCAACGTATTTTCTAGCAGATTTATCGAAAGCTTTAATTTCTGCTTCAGTTGCAATATTAAATTCTAATAAATGTGCCTTTAAACCAGCAATTGGATCATTCTTTGATCTCATATTTTGAACTTCTTCTCTTGTTCTATAAGTAGTACCAGGATCAGACATTGAATGACCACCATATCTATAAGTTTCAAATTCAATTACTAATGGACCATTATCATTAGCAGTCCAATCTTTAGCAAATTTCGCAGCTTGATAAACTGCAAGGATATCCATACCATTAACTTTTAAACCTGGAATATATTGACCTCTTTTATAATATTCAGTCATTGCAGATGATCTTGCAGCAGATGTACCCATACCATATTTATTATTTTCACAAGTGAAAATACATGGTAAATCCCAAAGTTTTGCCATATTGAAAGCTTCGAAAACTTGACCTTGATTAGCTGCACCATCACCATACATTGTCCAAGTACAATTTTTTTGATCCCTATAATGATGTGCAAATGCTAAACCTGCACCTAATGGTACTTGTGCACCAACGATACCATTACCACCATAAAAACCATCACAATACATATGCATTGAACCACCTTTACCTCTTGAAACACCAGCTCTTCTACCCATTAATTCAGCTAAAACTTCTTGAACTGATGAACCTCTCATATAAGTTATACCATGACATCTATAAGAAGTAATTATATCATCTTTTTTAGTAATTGCATTTTCAATACCAACAGCAATTGCTTCTTGACCAATAGATAAATGACAAAAACCTCTAATTTTTTTAGCCTTATATAATGCATCAGCTGCCATTTCCATTCTTCTAATAACTACCATATCTTTATACATTTGTAATAAAGTACCCTTTTCAGTTTCATAATTCAATTCTGGTGGTTCCAGCATATAACCTTCAAATGAATAATTTGGTAATTCAATTTGAACGATATCATTTAAGTTGCTAATTTCGGTGTTAGCTTCTGTTGCTAAGGATCTAGCAAAGGAAGAAGCAAACTTAACAGAAACTGCAGGTCTTCTAGCTAACAAACGTAACATTATAGATTGATTCCTATTGAGATTGCAGTATCAAGGTGTCTAGATATGGAAAAGCACGGAAGAGGATGGACAAACATCAACTCATACAATCTGGTACTAGTACCCTCAGAGAGCGGTGCAGCGACAGTGAGCGGACATTTCGCGAGCGGAGGGGGGAGGAGGAGGAGGGGGAAGGAGGGCAGGGAAGACAGCAGTCCGAGGGAGAAGAGGGGCCCGTTTTCTCGACTGTGAGGGGGCTCGGCTTGGCGTTTGGGGGGCTCAGCTTGATTAGGGTGCATGTTCCATCCGTACACCGTGAAGAAAAGAGTAAGTAGGAAACAAGAAACAAACAAATATGTTTCTACAAGCTGATAGATGCAAGAGTGTGTCAAATGGTATCTAGATACACCTGATCAGCCTCACTCTGCTAATGACTGACGATATAAGCAAGTACAAGTACGAGGAGATTTCCAACAAGGTTCTTCGTGCTGATAAACGTTTGTTTGATGACGGCGCTAAGGAACGAGGAATAGATACAAATCCACACTCTGTAAAGGGCAAGATCTCGTCTAAGGATTTCGGTTCTGGGTTGAGGAAAGATTCTAACATTTTAAAAGATAATGAGGAGCTGAAGAAAACAATTCAATCGTCTATTGATGCGTTTCAGGGCGATATTTCTGCAAAGCAAAATAAGAACAAATCATCATCGAAAAGTATACTCAAGAAATCACAGAAAACTGCTTCTCTGCTTGATAACACCAATATTCAGTCTTTGGAATATTTTCCCACAAACAAAACTACTCTTGAAATTTATAGTCAAATTGTGAGTTGGTGTAGCAGTAAATTTGAGAATGATCTTCCTGAAGATGTCATCAATTCTCTTACTGATCTTACAATCGAAATACTAAGGGCTGATATGGCTAATAGTTTATCGAAAAAACAGAAATTGGAAGAAGTTATAGATCGGAAACTCGATGATGAAGAATTTCAGAAAATCCTTTCTCTTGCAAATCAATTGACAGATTATAAAATCGAAAATACAGATATCAACAATGATAATGAACTTGGAATTGTTGATGAAAGTGACGATGATGATTTGCAAGATAACGAAAGTGAGGATGAAGATATTCAAGAAGTTGTTGACGAAGAAGATGTGGAAATTGATATACTAAGTACTGTCAATCAAGAAGTTGACAACCCTGATGATATAATCAAGCTTTCCACTTCACAAGATGAAAATGAAGACAAACTAAACATTAAAGATATTGACAAATACTGGATTACTAAACAATTGGCTAAATTTCAGACTCATGTTGATGCATACAGACATGCAGAGATGGCTACACAAATTATCGATCTTTTAGATCAGTTAATAACAGAGAAAATTAACCTCAAATCTTTTGAACGTCATTTATCTTCAATCACGGATTTTGAAATCAATACCCTTTACTATAATATAATGAGAAACTACAAAACAATCTACTATGGAATAAAACTCGCGTCAGTTGAAAGTGAAGATGAAAAGGCTGAAATATTAGAGAAAATGACTTCACACTCTACTAAAAGACCAATAGAACCAGAAAATAATGAAGAACCCTCACAGAAAAGATTCAAACCTATAAACTCAGAAAAAGTTGAAGATTCGACAGCCGTAAAATACCCAAGAAACATAGATATCAATAACCTAATATTTACACAAGGTTCAAAACTAATGACTGTTTCTAAGTTTGAACTTCCAAAAGGTTCTTTCAAAAGAACAAGAAAATCCTGGGAAGAAATTCATATTCCACCTCCTGATAAACCTTCTCATAATGATGAAGATGAACTGGTTGAAATTTCTAGTTTACCTGGTTGGATTAGACCAGTTTTTCCTTCAACAGAAATGTCAACCCTAAACAGGATACAATCGAAAGTTTTCCCAAGTGCATTTGAAGATGACTGTAATATACTAATGTGTGCACCAACTGGTGCAGGTAAAACTAATGTTGCAATGTTGACAGTGTTGAGAACTATGTCCAAATATAGATCTCCAGAAGGTAAAATCAATCTTAGAAAATTTAAAATTGTTTATATTGCACCATTGAAGGCATTGGTTCAAGAACAAGTTAGAGAATTTGATAGAAGATTATCGCAATTTGGTATAAAAGTTGAAGAATTAACAGGTGATTCCAATTTAACCAAACATCAAATTGAAGAAACTCAAATTTTAGTCACAACACCTGAAAAATGGGATGTTATAACTAGGAAAAACAATGATGCATCATATATCAATTTAGTTAAGTTGGTTATCATTGATGAAATTCATCTTTTACACGATGAAAGAGGTCCTGTTTTAGAAAATATCGTTGCTCGTACAATGAAAAATATGGAATATAATTCTGAAAGTATTGTTCGATTTGTTGGTCTTTCTGCAACTTTGCCAAATTATCGTGATGTTGCTCAATTTTTAGCCGTTGAAAATAAAGGATTATTCTATTTTGGTCCTGAATTTAGACCATGTCCTCTTGCTCAAGAATTTGTTGGTATTACTGAAAAGAAGGCTTTCAAAAAATATGAAGCAATGAATGAAGTATGTTATGAAAAGGTTATTCAAAATATAAATGAGGGTCATCAGATGATTATTTTTGTTCACTCTAGGAAGGAAACCGCAAAAACTGCAAAATGGATTGCAAATAAACTTGTTGAAGATGAGAAACTTAATAGTTTGATGAAGTTTTCAAAAGGTGTAAGAGCTATTTTGCAAAATGAAGCTGATAACGCGAAGAGCAAAAGCTTGAAACAGGTCTTGCCTATGGGTTTTGGTATTCATCATGCGGGTCTTAATAAAGAAGAAAGAAGTGTTGTTGAAGATTTATTTGCTGAAGGTCATATCAAGGTTTTAGTATCAACAGCAACTTTAGCTTGGGGTGTCAATTTACCCGCTCATACAGTTATTATAAAAGGAACAAGCGTATATTCTCCTGAAAAGGGTACTTGGGTTGATTTATCCCCACAAGATATTTTGCAGATGTTAGGTAGAGCTGGTAGGCCAAGATATGATACACATGGTGATGGTATTATAATTACCTCTCAAGATCAGATCAAATACTATTTGGCCGTGTTGAACCAGCAATTACCCATTGAATCACAAATGTATTCAAAACTTGCAGATAGTATCAATGCAGAAATTGTTGCAGGCTCTATTAAATCTTTGAAAGATTGTGTTGAATGGCTAGGATACACTTACTTGTATACTAGGATGCTTCACTCTCGTGAAATTTATTTTGTTGGACCTCAATATGATAATGATTCTGAACTAATTGAAAGAAGGAGAGATTTAGGATACTCCGCATTGGTTATTTTGGCCAGAAATGGATTGATTAAATATAATTATTTGAAAGATGTAATTGTTTCCACAGCATTAGGTAAAATAGCTTCACATTACTACATCAGTTATACTAATATGAAAAAGTTTGATCTATCATTGAAGCCTACGTTTGATGAAATTGAGCTTTTCCGTATGTTTGCTCTCAGTGAGGAATTCAAGTACATTACAGTAAGAAAAGAAGAAAAGAACGAACTACAACATCTTATTGAAAAAGCTCCAATTCCTATCAATGAAAGCGTAGAAGATCCACTTGCTAAAATAAATGTCCTTTTGCAAGCATATATCACTGGTTTGAGACTTGATGGGTTTGCCTTAATGGCTGATATGATTTTTGTATCTCAATCTGCTGGCAGACTTTTTAGAGCATTATATGATTTGGCACTTCACAAAAAGTGGGCAAGAGTAGCTAAAGTTCTACTAAACATTTGTAAAATGATTGAAAATCATATATGGTTGACAAATAGTCCGCTGAGACAGTTTCCTAGTGTCCCCAATGATATTATAAATGTTGCAGAAAAGTCTCTCACTCCTTGGAAGTATTATTTAGCTCTCAAGAGTGAACAATCTGTTGTAAAGGCATTCAAAGCTGAGAAATATGGAAATTTAGCCTGGGAGCTTGTCCAAAAATTCCCAAAATTGAGTTTAGATTATAGTTTGGCTCCAATTTCTCCAAGTTTATTGCAAGTCGAACTCAAAATTGTACCATTCTGGAAATGGGATATTGCCGTCCATGGCTATATCGAATCATTTACTCTCATAGTCGAAGATTGTGATGGAGAAAAGATTATCTATTCTGATCGAGTGTCTATAAAAAGGGAATACATGAATGAAGAGCTACATCTCAACTTTGTTGTTCCTATTCTGGAAAATGAACAGCCAAACTACTTCATCTCTATAATAAGTGAAAAATGGATTTATTGTGAAGTACGTAAACCAATCATGTTAACCAAGTTGATAACACCTAAGAAATTTCCTCCAGCAACACCTTTATTTGAATCGACACTTGTTCCAACTTCTGAACTTGGTATAAAAGAGTTTGTTTCGGTTTTTCCGTTTGATTATTTCAATAAATTTCAGTCACAAGCGTTTGATTCTATTTATCAGTCTGATGGAAATATTTTGTTTGCTACATCTAAAGGTAATGGTAAAACAATTGTGGCATTAATGGCAATTTTACGCCATTGGGCAAATGAAGGGGGTCGAGCAATTTATGTAAACCCCAGTCAAAAAGTTGTCGATGGTTTATTGCGTAAGTGGAAGAAGACTCTTTCTCATTTGGCAGGTGGTAAATCTATTGCAAAGTTCACTGGTGACATCACCATTGATTTACAAATTTTGATGAAATCACATTTGGTTCTCTGTACCCCTGAACAAATTGAATCGATCAGTAAAAGATGGCAACAAAGGAAGAGTGTACAATCTATAGAGTTGATAATTGCTGACGATTTTCACATGATTGGTTCTGGTTATCAAGGTGCCCTCTATGAAATAGCATTGAATAGGTTTAAATATTTTGAAATTAATCTTGAGAAAAATATTCGATACGTTCTTCTCGGCTCGTCTGTGGCAAGCTATAAAGATTTAGCTGATTGGATCGGTATTGAGAAAGGTTTCATATTTGATTTTGACCCAAGAGAACGTGTTTTTCCAGTAGAGGTTAAATTTGAGCATGTTGATATTGCACATAATCCATCACTACTTCAATGTTTGATAAGGCCACTTTTTGATCATGTTCAAAAGATGGATAAAAGAACCGGAAATGTCAATTGTATTGCTTTTGTCTCTCAAAGAAGTGAATTGCATGACATTTTGAAGGAGCTGATTAGGAAGCTGAAGCTGAATAATCGTACGTGGTTGAAAACTGACATTGGAGCACTAAAACCATATATGAGCAAGATCGAAGACAAAACCCTTAAATCTGCGCTGGAATTTGGGATTGGTTTACTGAATGAGCATATGCCTTTGATTGAACAGAATATTGTTGTGAATTTATTTGAGGCTGGTGCATTAACATGCCTCTTAGCAACCAAGAATACAGCTGTTTGGTCTCCCTCAGCAACCGATGTATTAGTTTTAGGTACGAAGGAATATGAAGGAGCAGAACACGGTTATCTTGATTATAGTATCAATGATATCCTTGAAATAGTGGGGCTATCAAGAAAGACGGAAACTACAATGGGTAAAGTTGTTATATTTTCTAATTCTTCGAAATTAGATTACTATAAAAGGTTCTTAGTGATGTCTCTACCTTTTGAGAGTCATCTTCATATTTTCATTGCTGATGCAATGATTGGTGATATCAAGCTGATCAAGAACAGGCAATACGCCGTGGACTGGCTTACTTACTCTTTATTCTATAGAAAGTTACAGTTGAACCCTTCGTTTTATGGATTGAAAGATACTTCGGAAGACACAATTTCTGAATATTTATCTGAACTTGTGGAGAATTCGTTGTCGCTTTTAGCTAAAGAGAAACTCATTGATTTGAATATAGCCGATGATAATACAATCGACGAGGAATTAGTTGAAGTGACACCTTTGAACAGCTGTATCATCTCTAATTATTATAACATACACTTTTCCAGCATGGTTATTGTTGAAAAGCTTGATGCGGGGGAAACATTAAAGTCCATTGTTGAAAACCTATGCTGGACATCTGAGTTTGATAATGTGCCAATTAGAGATCACGATGAAAGATCTCTTTTCAAACTTTACAATAGTGCCCCATGGAAATGGACTCGTGAACTTGATTTCAACACACGGGCATTGAAGGTTTTTGTTTTGCTTCAGGCACATTTTTCCAGATTTGGATTGACACCAGACCTTAGAAGTGACTTGAATCAAATTCTTCCAAAATTTCTCAGTCTATTATATGCTGCAGTTGATGTTTTATCTAGTCGGGCACAATTATCAGCCATGTTAGCTATGGATCTCTGTCAAATGATCGTACAAGGGGTATGGAGCACTTCCAATGTTCTTCGACAAGTTCCTCATTTCACGCAAGAAATTTTAGAGAGATGTAAAGAACATAAGGTAGAGACCGTGTATGATATTATGGAACTTGAGGATGACATCAGAGATAAGATATTGAATGGATTAGATGAAAAAGAAGTGTCTGATGTTGCTGCATTTGTCAATAAATATCCTAACTTGGAAGTAGACTATAAGATAATCGGGGATGTTATTGCCGGAGAAGGTGGTAAACTTGAAATAGAAATAACAAGAGATGAAGAAGTTGAAGATTTGAGTATAGTCTCATCTGTCTACCCTATTAAGAAGCTAGAAAATTGGTGGATTCTGATGGGAAATACAAAAGATAAAGAGCTTTATGCTATCAAAAAGATGGCTCTTTCAAAAGAGAGTCAAGTAGTGACATTAGATTTTACCATACCAGAAGCTGGAAAGCAAGATATCCATATATGGTGTATATGTGATTCCTACCTGGATGCAGATAAGCAACTTGTTATTGAAAATCTTGATGTGGTAGAAAAACAACAAGATTAGCTTTGTACATTATATTAGAACTATTTATAGAGAGACTGATAATGATGTCATGTATTACTAGCATTAAGGCCTGTTTCGAATAACCTTAGTAAGCTTAATCCAGCTCCCGCGAACTTCTCATGAAGAGGCAGTGGCCTGGAAAATTTCTGGGGCTTCTCAGATCAGAAACTGTGAAGATCAAAGATGGCGATGCTGATTCAGCAATTTCATTCAGCTTTCTGAAATAGAATAATAGAACAGGTGCATATGAAGTATGTGAATTGCAAGATTAGCTTTGAAGGAAAAAATACTAACAAAAAAGTTTTTAAACAGATTCTTTATTGATGACTTACCGGTAATTTTTCCGTATCCCAAAATCTATCCAGAACAATACTCCTATATGTGTGATATAAAGAAATCACTTGATGTTGGAGGGAATTGTATACTAGAGATGCCTTCTGGTACTGGTAAAACTGTTTCTCTATTGTCAATCACTGTTGCTTATCAGATGCATTATCCAGAACACAGGAAGATTATTTATTGTTCTCGTACCATGTCAGAAATTGAAAAGGCATTGATTGAATTAGAGAAGTTGATGAAATTTAGGTCTAATGAATTAGGATATATTGAAGATTTTCGAGGTTTGGGCTTAACAAGTAGGAAGAATTTGTGTTTGCATCCAGAAGTGGGGAAAGAACGTAAAGGTATTGTTGTTGATGAAAAATGTAGAAGATTAACAAATGGTGAGTTGAAACAAAGGGTAGAAAATGGAGAAGCAGATATTGAAGACTTGTGCTCATTCCATGAAAAACTTTATGAAAAAGATCCAACAAACTTGATTCCACCAGGAGTTTATTCATTTGAACATTTACTACAATACTGTAAGCAAGAAGGAACATGCCCATATTTTACAATCAGACGTATGATGCCACTTTGTAACATTGTTATTTACTCATATCATTATTTGATTGATCCTAAGATTGCGGAAAGAGTTTCAAAGGATCTATCGGGTGATAGTATTGTGATTTTTGATGAAGCCCACAATATAGACAATGTTTGTATTGAATCATTGAGTATGGATATTACAGATGATTTGTTGAAAAAGGCAACAAAGGGTGCAAGTAGTTTAGGCAAAAAAGTGGAGGAAGTGAAGAAAGTTGATAGTGCTAGATTACAGGATGAATATGAGAAATTAGTGGAAGGTCTCCGAGAATCGGATATTGTCAGGCAAGGTGAAGAGACATTTGTACCGACGCCCGTTTTATCTACTGATGTTTTAGATGAAGCTATTCCTGGTAGTATCAGACGAGCCGAACATTTTATTTCTTTCATGAAAAGACTGATAGAATATCTGAAAACTCGAATGAAAGTTTTGCATGTGATTGCAGAGACCCCCACCTCATTTTTACAACATTTAAAGCAGCTTACGTTTATAGACAAAAAGCCATTAAGGTTTTGTTCCGAAAGATTGTCATTATTGGTTAGGACATTACAGGTAACTGAAATCGAAGAGTTTATGGCGTTGAAAGATATTGCAACGTTTGCTTCACTAGTGGCAACATATGATACGGGGTTTACTCTCATTTTAGAACCTTTTGAAACAGAAAATGCAACTGTTCCTAATCCAATTTTGAGATTGTCGTGTTTGGATGCGTCAATTGCTATAAAGCCTGTATTTGAAAAATTTAGCAGTGTTATCATAACTTCAGGTACTATATCACCGTTGGATATGTATCCAAAAATGTTAAATTTTGATACCGTCATTCAACAATCTTACTCGATGACACTTGATCGTAGGTCTTTCTTACCAATGATTGTAACAAAAGGTTCAGATCAAGTTGCTATATCTTCAAGATTTGAAATCAGGAATGATCCTAGTGTTGTTAGAAATTATGGTACCTTGATGATCGAGTTTTCGAAGATAACACCAGATGGTTTGGTTGTTTTCTTTCCTTCATATTTGTATATGGAAAGTATTATCTCTCAATGGCAAACAATGGGTATTCTTGACGAAGTGTGGAAGTATAAATTGATTTTAGTAGAAACACCGGATGCACAGGAGACTTCTCTTGCTTTGGAAACGTATAGGAAGGCATGTTCAAATGGGCGTGGTGCAGTATTGTTGTCTGTGGCAAGAGGTAAAGTTTCAGAAGGTATTGATTTTGATCATCATTATGGTCGTACTGTATTAATGATTGGTATTCCTTTCCAATATACTGAATCACGTATTCTTAAGGCAAGATTGGAATTCTTGAGAGACAATTTTCAAATTAGAGAAAATGATTTCTTGTCTTTTGATGCTATGCGTCATGCAGCTCAATGTTTAGGTAGAGTTTTAAGAGGTAAAGATGATTACGGTGTCATGGTGTTGGCTGACAGAAGATTTGCAAGAAGAAAAGGACAGTTACCGAAATGGATTGCACAAGGTTTGCTTGATGCAGATACTAATTTATCTACTGATATGGCCGTTGCTTCAGCGAAAAAGTTCTTGCGTACTTCTGCCCAACCTATTGATCCAAAGGATCAAGAAAATGGTATCTCCGTGTGGACATATGAACAATTACTGGAACATCAGAAGAAGAGCCGTCGATTCATAGAAATGAACGAAACTGAAGATGGTTTAAATACCAATGAAGATGATGTCGATCAAGACGGCGATGTTGAAATGATGTAAACTAGTTAATGTGTATTAGAATATTGATGTAATTATTAAAAAGTTGATTCGATTTGACCCCGCAGTTTGTGGTCTAGTCGAGAAATTCAAATTTGGTACTGAAAAAAGTGCCAAAAAATTTCGAGAGGATTGATCTCATAAATTTTGATCTGGCTGGCTAGCTCGTTTAGAATTTCAACACGCGTCGTATATAAAGTAGCACAAACAGTTGCTTTCAGCTGAGCATTTCTATTCTTGTTCTTTTGTTTGTACTAAAGGAGTTATCAACAATGTCTAAGGAATACGTTTACATAGTTGCAGGTGCAAGAACCCCAATTGGTTCATTTCAAGGTAGTTTATCATCTTTGAATTATGTTGACTTAGGTGCTCATGCAGTTAAGGCAGCATTAGAGAAAGTTCCACAAATCAAGCCAACCGATGTTGAAGAAATCTTTTTCGGTAATGTATTACAAGCCAATGTTGGACAAGCACCAGCTAGACAAGTTGCATTAAAAGCTGGTTTGGGTGAAGACACTCCAGCAACAACTATTAACAAAGTTTGTGCCTCTGGTATGAAAGCAGTTATTCTTGGTGCTCAAACTATTTTAACTGGTTGTGCAGATATCGTTGTTGCAGGTGGTGCAGAATCTATGACCAATACACCATATTATTTACCAGCAGCAAGAGCTGGTTTAAGATTTGGTGATAATACAATTGTAGATGGTATCTCTAGAGATGGTTTAAATGATGCTTATGATGGTAAAGCTATGGGAGTTGCAGCTGAAAAATGTGCATCTGATCATGGTATTAGTAGAGAAGAGCAAGATAATTTTGCCATTGAATCTTATAAGAAAGCTCAAAGAGCTCATGATGAAGGTAAATTTAAGAATGAAATTTCACCAGTTACTGTTAAAGGTTTTAGAGGTAAACCAGATACTATTGTTGAAAGAGATGAAGAAACGGGTAAATTGAATGAGGAGAAACTTAGATCTGCTAGAACTGTTTTCAAAAAGGAAAATGGTACTGTTACTGCACCTAATGCATCACCAATCAATGATGGTGGTGCAGCATTAGTCTTAATGTCGGCAAAGAAAGTTGAAGAGTTAGGTATAAAGCCACTTGCAAAAATTATTGGTTGGGGTGATGCAGCACATGCACCAATTGATTTCACTACAGCACCATCATTAGCTGTTCCAAAAGCTGTTAAACATGCTGGTATCAAACTCGACGATGTTGATTTCTTTGAATTCAACGAAGCTTTTTCTGTTGTTGGTTTAGCCAACACCAAATTGTTGAATTTAGATCCAGCAAAGGTTAACGTTTACGGTGGTGCAGTTGCAATTGGACACCCATTAGGTTGTTCAGGTGCTAGAGTTATAGTTACATTGATTTCTGTTTTGACTCAAGAAAATGGTAAGATTGGTGCAGCTGGTATCTGTAATGGTGGTGGTGGAGCATCTGCTGTTGTAATTGAAAGATGTTAGTTTCTTTCATAAGTATGTATGTAGTTGCTTTTTACATAGAATAATAATCACTTAATAGAGTAATAATAATTGGAGCATAACTTAGTAGCAAAAAGAATTGTTGACTGCGGTTAAGACCAACCAGCAGCTCCAGCTGTTGCCGTAGCCAAGTCCGTGCAGTCCGGTGTCGCCCTCCCACGGAACAGGCGCTGTGCTGTATTTCTACCCTTCAGCGGTCCCCTGTAATTTACGACACTACAAGCATAACCCGATTACTCAAGGCATGCTCCACGCGCCGCAGGAGTCGAACCGGACACAGAAATGTGACAACAGCTTCAGAGCCGCCATATTTGACCATTCCGCCATGTGCCGTTACAGCAAAGCGAAAAGAGTTTTTACACTTCAGGAGGGATATAGTTTTTTGCTAACTCCGAGACGGACATAAGGGGTTTTATAGTGATTGCGTCTTTTTCCCCTTCAATTTTGCCTTGCTGTTAATCCTATTGATCCGTCTAATGTTAACGGAAGTGTGACAAAGTGAAACAAACAAAATTCATCAACTTTGAGTTGTTTTCATTACAATTTGACAACTTGTATTATCATTTATCTCCGTAAGATTTTCAAATTCCTTTAGTTTTTCGAATATTCATAAAAACATTAGAATTTCACTCTTAAAACACCAATGCTACGTATATTCATGTTCTAAAGATACGATATATCAATAACAGCAATAACTCGTTTGTTATATCATATATATAAGCACAGATGTTCATATCTTCTGGTGCACGGAAGTAATCTTCCAAGATGTGTTCTGTGTGAGATTTATTTTAACAATAGAAAACGAGGACTTGTTATCAGAAGTACAATTCTTTAATTCAGTTGAAAAATCAACAATGTCTAATCCTGATGAGTTAATTCAAGAAGTATGTTTATAGAATTGATCTATTTTGAAAGAAAAAATACTAACATAGATTGAATAGGCACGCAAAAAATTAAACAAGAGTAGTGGACTTCTATCAAGTATTTTCGGAGGCGGATCCAATAAATATGAAGAAGCTTCTGATTTGTTTATACAAGCTGCTAATTTGTATAAACTTCAACGTCGGAATAATGAAGCTGGAGGTGCCTTTGAAATGGCAGCTGATGCGCAATTGAAAGGTGAATCACCAGATGAAGCTGCTAACACATTAGTTGAAGCATTTAAATGTTATAAACTTGAAGATGCAAGTAATGCAGCCAAAGTTTTGGAAAAAGCTGTATCAATGTTTGTTCAAAGAGGTCAATTCAGGAGAAGTGCTAATTTTAAAACTGATTTAGGTGAAATATATGAAAATGAATTACAAGATATTGGTAAAGCAATTGAAAGTTATGAAGATGCAGCTGATTGGTATAAAGGAGATTCAGCTAATGCACTTGCTAATAAATGTTTCCTTAAAACTGCTGATTTGTATTGTGATGATTCAATTAAGGATTATAAGAAAGCAGGTAGTATTTATGAAACTATAGCTAAAGAATCATTGAATAATAGTTTAGCAAAGTGGTCATTAAAAGAATATTTTTTGAAGGCAATTCTTTGTAGGTTAGCAGATAACAATGATTATGCTAGTGCTAATGCTATTTTACAGAGATTTATTAGTTGGGATCCTTCATTTACAAGTACAAAAGAGTATGAATTTTGTGAGAAATTAATTGAAGCTGTTAAGGAAGGTAATGCTGATGATATTGCCGTTGCATCAAAGAATTTTGATAAATTTGCAAGACTTGATGGTATGAAGATTAAACTTTTGAATACAATTAAAAGTAATGTAATTACAACTCCTGATAATGTCGAAGAAGATTTTACGTAAATTAATTTTTTTATAATTTAAAAAAGATATGACAAATTTGTAGAAGAATTAAAATCTACCTCTTCCACCTCTTGAACCACCTCTTGAAGAGAAACCACCTCTACCTCCACCTCTAGAGAAACCGCCTGCTGAACCACCTCTTGATGAGAAACCACCTCTACCTCCACCTCTAGAGAAACCACCTCTACCACCACGAGAACCACCTCTTGAGAAACCACCACGAGCACCACCTCTACCACCAGCACCAGAAGATCCACTCTTCTTCTTTGGTGGTTTAGGTCCAACTTGTTTTGGCTTTGGTAAGAATCTTTCAAGTGGTAGTAATTTATCAGCAGCAATGTAAAATTTATCACCTTCCTTAAATGAAGTTGCTTGAACACCTTCAGTTGGTTTTATAGTAAAGAAAACTTCATTAAGTGGACCTAAAATTTCATCCACTTTACCAACTTGTGTTTTATTTTCAAGATAAATTGGTGCATTAAAGTATGGGATTTTTTCATTTATTGATCTACAAACGATATCACCTTCACAAGCATGAAGAAATGAACCCATTTCAAATACTCTATCAGGAGGACCTTGTGGTGCAAATGATCTACCACCACGGCCACCACCTCTGGAAAAACCACCTCTACCTCTATTCATTTCTTGTATTGGTTGTTTGTTAGAGGTTGCAAAAAGCTAAGCTAAGTTTTCATTTCATAATTTAATATGTCTACCAGATTTAGAAAATTTTTCAATAGGCCCTACAAAATTAACAATTTCGATGAAGCGACATGATAACGTAATCTCGTGAAATGGTGAAAAATGGATTCGCGAACCAAGCCCTTTCTGTCTTTCAAAATTGAGCCGTGCAGGTGACAAAATAAAGAGCATTTGCTTTGTGAAAGAGATGAAGATGGAACAAGATTTAGTATTCCTATGATAGGAATAAAATGTAATCAAAGGTTTACATTTAGCCTATTATGATAGTAGGTGATTTCACCTTTTTATAAATTTCTTTATTGAGCAAGTTTTTCTGAGACGTGAAATTGCGATTCCCCAATGGTGATTATATAAGTCTTATTAACTTTGTACTTATACGTTCTATCATAATATAGACGTAACTTACTTTAATAAAAACTGTAATGTTTCTGTAGAGAACATTTGTTAGATGAGGGTTGTTGTAGTTAAGTCAGCACAAGGCGTTTCTTCTTAAACAATCGCTCAACAGGTTTCTAATTGTATTTCAAACTGATTGAATGGCGGAAGTAAGAATTATATAGAGAAGGTATTTGAACACTCTTAAATGAAAAAACAAAAAGAAATATGAGATGCTACCACTTTTCATCAAAATTGCTTTCATTGAAACCAGCTGCAGATGCTGCCTCTTCATGTAAAACCTATTCTTCTTTTTTTTCTGGTAGAATCAATATTATACAACAACATCGACAAGAGAGGAACATATATAATCCTCTCCGATACCAACCATGCCACGACAGAAAATCATGTTGTGTCCAAATTCTCGCTCCACATAAATGTTCAGGCCGCATTTAATTCGCTTTGCGCTGCTCTGGCCGAGTGGTCTGGACGCGCGCTACAGCTTTTTCAAGGGAGAAACGCCCTATGCCCGGGAGCGGCACTAGTCCGTGCGTACTCGCCCACAGAAGGGGCGCTTGTCGTCGTTGCTGTCGTTGTTTCTGCAGCACGACACGCCCACTTGTCGCGAGTGGGAAATTCGGTGGTATACCCCGTCTCCACGTGACGTGCCTTTTCTTCGGAGAGACCCAGCGCGTCACGTGGTTTCTGGCTTGTTCTTTTGACGAGCCTCCTCTTGAGAGGTTTCCTGGGCGCGCAAGCGCTGGGCAGTTCCACAAGAAATTACTAGGGGCTGGGCAGGGGGGTTTTATGGGCTTAGGCCCACCATTTTCCCCTTCCACCCCCCTAATGGGAGTGTTCTGCGGACGGTTGGCCTTGTAAGTAATTTATTTGCAAGGCTGTTGAGTGCAATGCACGGATGCCGTGTAAACGGCAAACTCGATACCGATCACTATGTTGCTCTCGGGTGTTTCTCTCTTTTTTCTTAGTTTAGTAGTATACAAATCTATTTATACATAGATGACAATGGATTGTCACTTTCAGTTGGAGGATGACGGTTCAATAGAGACATCTCCTCCGTTTCCACCCCCGTTTCCACGTCCACGTACAGTCCATCTTAATCCTCGTCCACGACCTCTACCTCTACCTCTACCCCTGCCTCTACCTCTACCCCTACCCCTGCCTTTACCTCTGCCTGTATCTTGTCCAGCCTCGTAATCATTAACCTCTTCTACCTTTTCTTCAACCTTTTCTTCAACCTTTTCTTCAATTTTAGCGATCGTCTCTACTGGCGTAACCGCTTCTATTTTTTCTAATTCTTCATTCACACCTTCTTCTTTTTCCACATTTCCACTTTCCATCGTTCCACGTCGACTACCAAGACCACTACCAAGATCACTGCCAAAGCCAAAGCCAAAGCCACTGCCACGACCCCTACCACGTCCCCTACCTCTACCTCTGCCCCTACCACGGCCTCCACCCCTACCTCTATCACCACGTATACTTTCTGTAGTATCACTATTCCAACTACTATGTTTACGTATCTCAGCTTCATATTCTTCTTTACTCAATTCTCTTGCTTCCCGTTTATCAAATGCTGAAACAAGTTTCTTTGCATATTCTTCTTCCTTCCTATTCTTCTCTTCTCTCCCTTCTTTCTTCTCATCTTCTTTCTCAGTTGATAAACCATCACATTCAATAGGACTTGTAAATTTATTTTTCCTATTTTTCCCTTTTCCCTCTTTCTCAACCTCTTCAACTTCCTTCTGTCCTTTATCCTCTTTCTCTTCTTGCCTTTTCTCCAATTTTTTACCCATTTTCTTCATTAATGACTTCTCTTTCCCCTTAGAAACCTCCTTAATAGTTTCCCCTTTATCTTCTCCTTCATTCTCCCTTAACAATGCTAGATCATAAGTAGTCTCATTGATAGCTGCCTTAGCAAGTTTCTTCTCAATTTCTTTCAATTTAGATAAAGTATCAACAGGTTTGGCATTACCAAATGGATTGGGCTTAACTTTAGCTTGAATTTGAGGTGGCTCCTTAGTTTTACGATCAGGTTTTAATATCTTCTTTTCATTAACATCCTTAGAAACTAAATCTTTGAGTTCTTTATTCTCAAGTTTCAATTTCTCAGCAATAACTCGTGTATCATCCGCAATGATTGGCAGTTCAGGTATATCAACTGGTTTAGCGTTACCAAATGGATTCAGCTTAGGTTTACTAATTCTTTCCCCTCGTACAGGCTCTCTAACATTCACTTTCACATTCTCTTTTTCAATCTTTTCATCCTCTTCATCTTCATTATAGTTTGATTCTTTATTGAATTCAAGAACAGCATGAAATTCATTATTAGTTGCTGGTTCAATTAATATTCTTTTCCCATCCAAATTAAAGCCACTCCATTTAATAACTTTCTGTAAATCATTGGAGTTTTGTAAAAAAATAAATCCAAGTTTCTTATGATTGACTGTATCACTAGGATTGAGTAAAACATGGACCTCATTGAATTTAGTATATCTTGATTCTAAAAAATCTTTAATCAATTGTCTTGTACAACTAGCAGGTAAATTATCAAATACTGCAATATAAGCTGGTGCAAAATTCTGAGTTTGCTTTAAATCAATATTTTTCCTCCATGATCTTGAATTGTTTCCAATAGAAACAGGATTGATATCTCCAAACCCAACAACATTCCTATCTCTTTCTCGCCCATAAATCCCTCTACTTCGTTCAATATTTCTACTATTTCTATTGTTATAATTTCCAAATGGGGAAGGTGATAATTCTAATCGTGTAGTTGACGCATTCAATGTACTAGTAATATCAAAATCATCTTCAATCCATGAAGGTGATCCCATACTGGTATCCTCCATGAATTCGGTCAATGACATTTTCTTTGCTCCTGTGTATATTTGATGTTAGTAAAACTGCATTAAATAATAAGTTAATAATGGTTAAACTTACCCATTTCTTTTATATCCAATCTCTATTCAATTCAATTGATAATTTATCTAAATTAACTACACCCTTATCTATCTCTCTAGATCAGGCTAACACTCTATCTTGTGTTCCAACTTCTACTATCTTGTTCTCCTCTTGCCATTCTGCAACAAACAATCAAATTCCAGAAAAATCGCTAGCTACTACAATCACAGGCCGCGAGCTTACCCGGATCTCTCACTTACTTCCCAGTTCAACACATACTATGATGATACATTACACCACCAATAGGTTTGATAACATGGATGGTCAGACACATCCTGATATAACTATAGATGAACTCAATACATTAGATGCTTATGATACTCAAGAGATGAATGATGGCTCATCTTCAGGTTTTTTGAATCATAGACTAATGTCAATATCTACAACTTCTATCAAGTCACTATTGCCTAACTTATATTCCATAAAAGGTACACAGATTCAGTCAACACCCGTTTTAGGTAGAACAAGGGGTAACACGAGCTCATTTGGTAGCGATTCTCCTTCTTCAGTGAGAGACTTCTCTCCCGATCCCACAGCTTTCGTATCAGATGAATTGGCTAGGGACTCGGATGTTATTGTTTCAACAAATGTTACACCACAAGCAGAATACAAAGGATTTGCCTCATATGTAATATCTTGCATTTTCCTCACTACTTGGCTTTGCTGGTCCCTACTACCGGATAGAGTACTTAATATGTTAGGAATTTATTATTACCCATCAAGATGGTGGGCATTGGCAATACCTTCTTATATTTTAGTTTCAATGGTATACGGTTACGTAGCTTTAGCATGCTATAATGTGGAATACCTAACTTTACCACTTAATGACCCACGTAATTTTGTTGATGATTCTGGCTTGATAGTCTCGGAACTGGAAAATTTTAACAAAGATTCAATTGACAATTACCTTTACAAAGGTACAAGTGGTGTATGGGACTTGCCCACATCCCTTGTTAACGATGTTCTTTACGGATCATTTTTCAAGACAAAGCAAGAAAGAAGTGTTAAGAAATAATTCACCAAAGTCTCGGAGGCCTGTTAAAGCTTATTTATTGTCAAACTTTAAGCTTACATTGTTTGATCTGAGGACGTCCAGAAAGGGAAAAAATGTCGCGCCAATTTCTCAAATGATTTATTGTTCAACAAGCATACTCCTCTATTTGTTGAAAGTCGGAATTCTCCTTTCCCCGGTGTCAGCTTCAATTGTATGATGGCCTGATGATTGACTTTATATGATTGCCTCAAAATGTTACTTTTAAACAACATAACATCCCTTTCTCAGTTATACCCTATTTGTAGATCCGTATCTACGATCTTTATCTCTTCTTACTCCAACTAGCAATGTCAATGAAAGCACTAACATACGTGAAACCAGGTGTCATCTCCTGGCAAGAAGTTTCTAAACCAGAAATTTTAGAACCTACCGATGTGATTGGTAAAGTTGTTGCAACTACTATATGTGGTACCGACTTGCATATCTTGAAAGGTGACGTTCCTGAAACAACGGAAATTGCAACTAAGAATGGTTCAAGAGGTATAATTCTTGGTCATGAGGCAATCATTGAGGTGGAATCGACCGGAAGTGGGGTTAAGAATTTCAATAAAGGTGATATCTGCATTGTCTCTTGTATCACATCATGTGGTAAATGTTATTATTGCAAGAGAAATATCCAATCTCATTGTGCTGGTAACGGTTACGCATCAGGTTGGTCTTTGGGTCACCTTATGGACGGGACACAATCAGAATACATGAGAATCGCTCACGCTGACTACTCTCTTTTCAAAGCACCAAAGGATGTTCCTTATGAAAAATTATTGATGTTATGTGATGCTCTTCCAACAGCTTACGAAATTGGTGTCCTTTCAGGTAAAGTGAAGGAAAATGATTCAATTGCAATTGTTGGTCTTGGACCTGTTGGTTTATCCGCATTTCTAACAGCTAAACCATTGAAACCAAAGCAAATTATCTGTATTGATCTTGATGATGGTAGACTTGAATTGGCAAAGAAATTAGGTGCAACACATACAATCAACTCAGGAAAATTCTCTCAAGAAGAAGTGATTAAACAAGTTCATGAAATTACTTCAAATTTGTTCCCAGAAAGAGAGTCAGGTGTTGACGTTGCCATCGAATGTGTTGGTATTCCTTACACTTTTGAATTATGCCAAGATATAATCACCTGTGGTGGTTCTGTAGCTAACGTTGGCGTCCACGGTTCTAGTGTCAATTTGAAGCTGCAAAACCTTTGGATAAAAAATATTAACATTTCCACTGGTTTGGTCTCCGCTTACTCACTTCCTGAACTTTTAGATGAAGTTAAAGATGGATCAATCGATCCTTCCCCTATTATTACCCACCACTTTAAATTTGATGAATTTGAACATGCCTACGATGTTTTCAAAAATGCTGCAACTACAAAAGCAATGAAAATCGTCTTGACTCCTTGATATTATCTATATAACTTCTTTTTATAACACTACTCAATCGCTATCGCTAAGGATATCATCATCTCCCACAGTCTTGTACTTCTCTTCAGACCTCTCCTTCTCAGACGGGCTCAATTCATTGACTCCACCTAACAGCGTCTTTGAAACCGCTTCAGTCGCAGCAATCACAGGGCGTATAAAAATAATCGGAGTTACTTTAGCTATTTCAACAAATGCACCTGTCGTTGTTTGTCGCACAGAAGCCCTTAAACTAGCCTCATAAACAGCATCTGTAGCTGTCTTCAGATTTCTCTGAACAGAAGTAAACGCAACCTTTAAACCCTCGTTTAATGATGCCGGCTGATTTGCATAGAGACTGACAACATGACCATCTGGAACCTTCTTTGAACCTTTCTCATCATCAATATCGCATTCTGGCCCTTCGCTATCAGTTATCGCACACTCCTCCTCCAAAGCATTGCCAAGGATATCAATATTCTTTTGTTTTAGCCTAACTTTATTACGATAATACTTTTGATAATCACGCTCATCCTCATCTCCAAATGAAGCAGCAGAACTTCTTCGACGTTCTGACCCTGATCCACTACTACCTCTTTTCTTTTGCTCATGTAAACGTGCTTGCGAACCAATTCCACCTAGTGCCTCTTCTGCGTTTTCTAGTATGGTCTGGGTACCAGCTGCAAGTTTAGCTCCCAATTTGAGGAGTTCAGTACCAGTGGCTTTTGTGAAAGTTGAGACACCAACTTGCAACCCCCTCATAGCACCTCCATCTCTTCTGTACTCATTGATCGGGAGTGAAATGAAGCTGTTGATATTGTATCCAATATTGTAAATTGACCTCACTGGCGCAAGACTAGATAAAACACCACTAAGTTGATTTCTTTTTACATCCGGAGACCATTGTGCACTTAATAGAGAACTCAGCTTACTGAAACCAGATATTCCATAAAGTTTTACCTTGTTTAAAGTGATCTCGGCACCATCCAAAACAAAAATATTAGCAAGCTCTCCTGTTTTTCCTGATTTTAATCCTGCATAATCTACAGTCTTTGGTTTGTAGTCAATTTTAATCTTTACAGTATCAACAACTAGTTTTTGAATAAATTGTTCTTCCACTTCACCATACTTACAAACAAATCTCGAATCTTTAAAGTTAAAAAATCTTGTCAAAAAATCCAATGTATCTTGATCAATGTAAAAACGGAGGGGTAGCAATTTGACGTCCAAAATCATTTCCACAGCTGCAAGCAAATCAATTGGTCGCACTGCTTCAATAGACAACTGCAATATATTCTTGCCAATCTCTTTCTCTCCAGCTTCTCTCATGTAGCATACAAATAGATGCCAGCTAGATGTAGGAACGTTATCCACAATCTGGAAATCAGAAACGTTTAGGGCTAGTTCAAAAACTTTGACAGAATCATCAGCATCAATGTTTTCATTAAAGACAACAGGCTTCTTCTTTAAATGCATCTCATCTGTAGAGAGCAGTTTGAAATCAATGTCAATATCACTTAGTTTGATGGATACTTTATTTTTCTGTGACCTTTCCAAAACTAAGGGATACCTCTTCTTATAGTCTATACTAACTGACTTCAGATTTTCAGATTTCAGCCCGCTAATATCCCGTGATATTTTGTTGTAAATCAAACCTGGATCGTCGTCAACACCAAATTCTACCAGAATTGAATCATATAAAGTTTCTTCAAGAACTACTTCTATTTTTGCACCGGCGTTTCCACTATTTATTGCTTCCTTCAGATCCCTAACCTCTTTCGCTTTTGTAATAACTCGTTCTAATGCACCTTGTATTTGGTCACGAGTTTCCTTCCAATCGTATCCATCATACAAATTGATAGTAGATTTAGAAATAGTAACATGAACATTAATAGGAGGAGTGACAGTAACATAGTTATTTGCAGCAGCATCCGAGCACGTGTGATGTGAATGATCGATTAAATAACCAGCTTGCTTCTTCTCAAAAGCGACAAGGTCTACACGATCAAAATAATTCTCCACAAAATTCAAATCCATAATCTCTTTACCGGGAAATTCTATACCTGTCGTATCTGTTGTCGTCTCAGAAAGTATTTTATCGGTGACATCAAAGAAATTCTCCTCGATATCTTTCAGTAGATCTAAAGTTTCATTTTCATCTTTGTACTTGTCTTCGTAGCTAAAAAAGATTGGTTTTTTTAAATCTTTCAAAAGTTGTAGAAAACAATTGAAAGAATCAGAGCACACAAACAGCTTCAAAGCATCGATGTTTATCTGCATATCAATTAACGTTTTGGGAATATTCTGTCCTACTCGGGTGACAACTGGGGTACTCATATTAAGCTCAATTTTGAGTTTCGCAAGCAACGTCACAATCTTACCAATATGTTTGTATCCTTTTGCTTCCCATATTTGAATGCGATCAAGAAATTTTAGAGAGCTCATTTCAGTTATCTCTTTGCGTTTAGAATAGTCATCAATTAAAAAAACATTCACAACATCGGTTGTAAGCTGAGTTATTAAGCTCTTATCATTGTATAACAAAATATCCATATTAGAGTTCTCCAGTTGCAAAATTGCAGCGCATTCGAGACTCACAGCCCGCAAACCAATAGAAACTCCTCTCATTGTTAGGTGTATATCATGCAAAAGTTTTTTGTTTGAATCCATCGACTTCATCTCTGGTAAATATTGAACCTCATTCTCGGATCTCTCAGAGTCAAACATAGCAAGCCATTTTCCGCTATACATAATTTGTAAATTGTTCAAAAATATGTGACATGTATCCTGCACTCTAAGGTAAAAGGAAGGCAGTGTAGAGCTAGCATTGGAAACGGAAACTATACTTTCTAGAACATTAAATGCATCTCTTTGAATATGTATAGTAGCTAGAGAGACGTTGTAGTCACCGTCAACTGATTTTGTAAATCTTAGATGTTCAACTGAACCGGTTACATCACCAAATTCCTTATTTATTTCTGTCAGTTTGAAATCTGTTTTTAGCACGATAAGATAAATGGTATGTCGTTTAGTACTGAACATAGTGCTTGAGTTTATAGTGTAACCTGATCTGGACTTCTGAGACTTGTTGTGGGTCTTGGATTTTCCAGATAGCAGAAAGATATCTTTCAGTTGATCAAGAACTTGCAGGAAAAACTGAAGACTGGAAAATGAGGACTTGAATTCAACAACATCAACAGAAATCGTTTGACTTGTTGAGGAGGTTATTGGTTTTTGAAGATTGATATCATAGTCCTTAAACTTGGCTGGCTCCATATTGTGATTGACATACCTGATTTTGTTCATTTGATAGATAATGCTACCCAATGGTGTTATGATTTGAGCATTGACATAATCAATCATTAAGATATCTTTTAGTGGATTACTTGTTATCGGAGCACAATGTAGATTTAGACTGGATTTTGAGGCTTTATCCAAGTAAATTGTAACATCAGTATTAGCTGAATTTATAGTAAAGTTATAGCTAGTGTTAGTAGCTTTCAACTTCACGGATCTCAAGGATGCAGAAGAACCCTCTTTTGTTCTGTTGTACATTGAAGCTTTTGCAACTTTGATATTAGAGGCATGTAACTGAGTTATCTTTTCCCATAAAGGATGAATTTCATTCAAATACTGTGCAATCAACTCTAATAACGCAAAAGGTATTTCAATTTTAAGTAATTTTTCAATCAAAAGACTAAATGAACAGCTTGTTTTTTCCCTTTGAATTTCCAAAGTAATGTCTGCTGCAGAAGATTTCCTCTCCACAAAATATATGTAACTGGTATCTGCTTGCTTCAGATTTAACGAATCCAGGGATCCCTGCATCAAGGTTGAGCTTCTCCTTGTAAAAAGAATATTCCTCAGGTATAGTATGAAACTGTCTTCTTCAAGAAAAGCACCTTCTACTAATGTTGTATTAAGTCCCACCTGCAGATTGAGTATACAGAATCTATCAAGAATGGGAGAAGTAGATGGTTTTGGTGAAGTTTGAAATTCCATAGGTTTTCGAAGATCATGTATGTTCATGTCAATCAAAACGGAGACAAAATTTGCAATCAAAGCAGGGAATTCCATCAAGGACAATTTGATATTGTTGATATTCATAGAAAGAACTCTTCTATCTTTCAATTGTATCTCGATAACATCAACAAATAAAACTGAAGACCCTTGATCATCTATTTCAGAACGGTCAGCGGTTTCTATTTTTGAGTCTGCAATTGCGCTCAGGTAAAGACTTCTACCAGTTGAATACATTGCACTATCAATCATTGACTGTTTCATATCCGATTTCGATGTTGCCATGAAGGAAGAATTCATCATCGCATCCTCAAACTCAACATCAGTTTCCTCATTCAATACCTTTTTTTCGGCAACATGATTTGAATCGGATGTTGCATCGGGTTTTGAGGGACTATCATATATAACATTCATACTATCTAGTGCCGAATTGAACAACGATAACTCAATTCCATTAATACTGCATCTTCTATTCTCTTTATCCCCATTGGCTGTTATTTTTTCAATATTCAAGTAAAGCACCATTAAATTAATTTTACTCTTTATTTGAAAGTTGGAGATTTGAACGTTGATTTTTCCTAGAATATACTCTATCGTGTATTTGACTATTGAATTCTGTGTACCACCTTCTGGTTGCTTTTGAGTTTTCGTACATTTTGTTGTTTCAAAATTTTGAGAATCCTCTTCATTTTCATCAATCTCATCATTATATTCTGATTGAGTTTGGCTATCCCCAGAAGCAAAAGAATTTACTCCGCTCACAGCATCAACAAATCCTACTACGCTTCCCATCATTCCTTCCAATCCTTCCAATGGATCATCTAAACTTCTCAAAAAAATTGATCCAGAAGGATCAAGATATTGACTGGCGTCTATACCTAGCTTGGGACTAACTTCTAAAATTATATCAGAAAGGTTTATTCGAATCCCACTCCTAGAAATTACAATGTTCAGGTTCTTCAGAAATGCGCTTTGAACATTGAATGGTGCATTTGGAGGGAAGTATTGTGATTCAAGTTTTTCTATGTCTAACTTCAAGTCATGGAGATCAATTGACGGCCCTAGTACGCCTCCGAAATTTAAAGAGGATTGTTGTGGAATATCGATTGATTGTAAGGGGAGTCTTGAAATCAATAAAGATAAAATATGTGACTGAATTGCCGAAGTAAATATTGAGGCCATGCTAGTGTTTAATTGAGGTACATTGAATACCTGTTTTAGATTAGTTGAAACGATCAGATTCTCATTGCCATGTTGCTCATCCTGTTCTCATAGTTGAGATCTGCGCCAAAATAATGACAACACAGCCTTAAATTTTTCTTATCAGTCCGCTCGAGCTGACGTATATCTTGATTATAACATGTTCTCACAGGACTACAAAGTAGCTTGAAATAATTGCATGAATACAGAATTTATAGTTAGTTATTCTACAGACTTGGTTTGCCAATAGAAAAATCTATTGAGGTGGATTGTAAATAGGCTCATCTTCACAACCTTCTAAAACTTCTTCAATGATACTCTGTTTTACTGCTTCCTTCTCTTGGCTTTTAACAAAAGCTAATAATAAACCACCAGAGACAAGTGTGATTGTTACAAGAATAAAGTTAATAGGATTTGGATTGCTGGAAAAAAGATAATGCGTTGCTGTATCAAGAAGGGCTTGAGTCGAGTTTATAATACCACTGATGCAAATGATTGCTCCATAGACCGTGCCAAAATTCGAATAGCCAAAAACCTTAACACAATAGTCAGAAACTGATGTATAGTAGAAAGGTCTATAAACAACCAATAGCAATATACCACAATATTGTAGTAGTTGAATTGACAGCATCCCAAAAATCCCAATAGTGAGAGAAGCCACCAACATGATTGTAAGAACAACCAAGGTGTGCAAGTTGTCTAAAATTAAACCAATAAATGGAATTGACACCAAGCCACCTAAGGGTAATGCAATATCAAAGAACTTATTTATTTTGACTGCAGTTCCTGAATCAAAGTAGTATTCCATCTGTGATGCGATTGTTGCAACAAAGTAGTTGATTCTGATCATTTGAATCACAGTGAAAAACAATATTAGGTACCACCATGGTGATACTAGCTGCTCCTTTACCGATTTATTATGAAGAACACCAAAAACACCACCTGTTTTTTCCTTTAATCGATGATCTGCTATTTCTTCAAATACTGATTTTGTTGAGACTACAGACGTTTGACGAGCTCTAGATCTAGTAACTGCCTCAACCTCTTCAGAATTGTAACGTGTATCATGAGGATCCAAAGGTAAACCATCCTCATCCAAGCCTGTTTCTGCAACTTTAGCAACACTTTCAATGGTAGTGTATGATTCATGCGGCATTATGAATATTTGGCAAAATAGTATAAATGCAGGAACCGCCAAGTAGTACTTAAAGAATCTCTTAATTGTTAAGTTTTCAATATAATGATTCTCGTAGATTATTCGATAAGCTAAGAAAAGCGCAGAAGAAGAATCAAAAGCACCTGTTAGCAATGCAAGAACAAAACCCGAGTTTTTTGGAAAAGAATTTGCCAATTGAAATGAGCTGATAAAGACGAAGGGACCAGCAAAAGCCAAGGATACGTAACCTACCAAATAAGCATCAAATTTAGTGATTTCTCCACTATTGGATAAAATGTATGAAGCCATTGCTAAAAAAATGGATCCCAAAATACCGGTGATTCTCGGTCCATAATTGTCAAGAATATAACCAACAAGGATTGAAGTTACATTGGTGATAACAGCTGCCCAAGTAAACATTCTGTTTAAGGCTAGATCTTGTTCTACACATAATGAATCAGTGATTGAATAACTTGGAGTTTTAACATCACAGACATTTTCATATACACCTTGCGAGATAAGAAGTGGTTTCAAAGCAGCAAATCCAAAAACTGGACCTGCTGCAAAGAGACACCATAAAACTGCACATGTTATTTGAATATACCTTAGAGTGGAAGATGGTAGTCCATTGTCCCTCCTCTGCAATGGAGTGATGAGTGGTGTTTGCTCAGTTGACATATCTTTTCACAAGAGTAAGGATCAGGAAACAAGGAGGAAGTCGTGGCTTTATGAACCAGTATTTAGATAACAAGATAACAATCACTTGATAACGGATGTCAATGGGAAGATACATCTTTATTGATCTCCACGCGCCTAAGGTTTTCAGCGCTACTGAATTTTTTATCTCTGTTAATGACGTTACTCGTGAAGAGATAAGATTACATTATTCTCAAACCTATATCACTATTTGTCTATATGATGCATTTTATAAAGTATTGCCATACTTGAATTTTAATTTGGTGCTAGAATCAATCAAGCCTTTCCAAGCTTATCTAGCTGTTCCGCAAGCTTTAAAATTTCATCATCGGCTTGCGCAGATTCACTTTTTTCAACGTCGACCTTTTCAGATTCACCTCCTGTAATATTCCTCTCAACAACCTGATTGACCCAAGCAACTTCTGTTTTCAGTAAATCTTTTGTACTTGGACAGTAATGACCACCAGGGTGTTTCAAAACAGTAGCATTCTCACACAAATCTGCTAATTTTTGTGATCTTTCGTTAGAAACTAAGGTGTCCAGCTCACCCATAACATGTAAGGTAGGCAAACTGATTCTTTTTTCGTAATAATGTTGTACTGATTCGTTTTCAAAGATAAAACCAGAGTAAATAATTGCAAATTTGAGATGATCTAAAGTCTTTTCATCCCCTACAACTTTATCAAACGAAGATAAAATGGCACCAATAATACCAGAGCCTTGAGAAAATCCCATAATACCAATAAACGGTCCACTTTCTTCATATGCCTTTTTGATAGCATCTAATGAAGGTTGAATATCAAATTTGTCAGCTTGAGTATAAACCCATCCTCTGAACTTAATTTCTTCAGCTTTATCATCTGCGCCAAGCGAAGATGCTGCAAAGGGTAAATCTGCAGGTGTTAGTTCGATTGGACCATCAATAAAGACGGTATGATAACCTGCCTTTTTCAGCATTTTTCTAATCCCCGAAGCTTTGGTGGAGAAAACAACGCCGTTTTGTGCAAAACCGTGAAGACATAAAATGGTACCCTTGATAGCTTTTTGTGACATTATAGTACTCAGTGGAGTTATAAATGAAAGAGAGAGGATCTGGGACTACCAGATGGATCAAATGTCAACGGTTAATAAAAAGTGAAGAAATCTATTCACGGTGTTAAGGACCGCATTTCCCCTTTGGGCATTTTCCAGACACAACCGGAAAACGTTATTACTACACGCGAAAAGTGTTTTTTTTATCTTTGCTGATTTTTCACAATAAATTTATCTTAACATGCATGTGCATGGCAGGAATCGAAAACTGGTCCCTGGGAGCGGTCTTGAACGAGACACATACCTGCGAATTTTTGCTGACCGAGGCATCGATATAGTGTGCTATCCCAAACTTTCAGAATGGTGGTGTGTTATTGACATTTGGCCTGATTGATGGCTTTTTGGTATTGCTACTATATATTGCTTTAGATTTTGCTTTATTGTTTGTGGTTTTTTTTTTACTGAAATCTATTGCGTTATTCTTATTTCTTCATTTATCTTATCGTGAAACACTATGGAGTCGCAATGGTTTGAGAAGTTACCTTTGGAAGAATACTTGAAGGTAGTAGAAAAATATGACCCAGAAAAATTATCGGGGGATTTCATACCCCCACCAGACTACACTTTGTCAGGATTACATATTGCTTGTGGCCCATTGGTCAGGTTTCTTGCTACTCATGAAAATAACAAACAAAACTATAGAGGTTCAATAATGATAGTTCTCAAGGACTATAATGATCCAGAACCACCTTCACTTACTTTTATAATAGGTCCAGCGTCGCAAAATGATATGACCCAGCTTAGTGAAGCTTCTCCGATAAATGCTTCTGTAATTTACAAAGAAGAAACATTCACTTTTATAAGATACTCATTTGAATTCTTTATGCAAGAGTTTGAACAACAAGTCAAATATTCAATCGCAGGGAAATGTTTGCCTCACTTTAAATTTTATATTCCTGCTCAGGATCAGACTATGAATGTCATGTCATATTCTTGTAATGGCTTCTCACTTGGTACGAAAACTTCATCATTTAAGGGATCATTGTGGTTGGATGTTTTGAGGAAACATGAGAATGGCCCACATTATCATGTGATGATTGGAGGTGGTGATCAAATTTACTCTGATAGTATTTCTGTTTCTTCCGAAGAACTTGGTAAGTGGCTTAAACATAAACATATTCATTCAACCGAAAAGTTGACTGATAAAATGAAACAATCTTTCAAACATTTTTATTTAAACCACTATATGAAATGGTTTGGTAAAGGTTTTTGGGAAGGTACTAATGGAAAGACTCTTCAAGCAATGTTTCCAATTGCATTGGCTTCAATTCCACAAATAAATATTTATGATGATCATGACATCATTGATGGTTTTGGTTCCTATAGAGATATGACAATGAGACAAGATATCTTTAGGGGTGTTGGAAGAGCCGCATTCAAATATTACACATTATTTCAACATCATACTTTATGTGATGAAGCACCAGATAATGAACCTTCTTGGATAATGGGTCCAAAAAATGGGCCGTATATTGATTATCCGTCAAGATCAATTTATGCAAGATTGGGTAAATCAATCGCATTTTTAGGATTAGATTGTCGTACTGAACGTACCAAACATCAAGTAATATATCCTGAAACATATGATGTTGCATTTCAAAGAGTGAGTAATGAAATAGAAAATGCTAAAACATCAGGTCCTATAAAACATCTTTACGTTTTACTTGGTGTTCCCATATGCTATCCCAGAATGGTATTTATTGAAAAATTAATGGACTCTCCATTGATTAGACCAATTCTATATCTATCTAGAAAAGGAATAATTGCACCAGGTTTGGTTAATGAATTCGATGGTGAGGTAGAGTTGTTGGATGATTTGAATGATCACTGGTGTTCTCATCACCATAAAAAGGAAAGAAACAAATTAATGGCCCGTTTGATTGATTTTGGTAAAAACCATGGTGTTAGAATCACAATATTATCAGGTGATGTCCACCTTGCATGCATCTCTAGATTCAGAGGTGACAATGAAACATATTTTGCAAGTCCACAATCGGATCTTAACTTCATAACCAATGTGATATCTTCAGCAATAGTGAATGCGCCTCCACCTGATGGTATGGTTAAACTTTTGTCTTCACGTACTAAAAAGCATTTGTTCTCCAAAAGTGTCAAAGAAGATATGATACCTTTGTTCAAATTGGAACCAAACTTTCAGGAAAGTCGTGATTATGATATGTTTATCAATAAAAGAAATTTTTCGGATCTTATTCCAGTTGAAAACTTACCAAAACAGTTTAGAAAGGAGCGATTTGGTGAACAATTCACAGATAAATATTTCAAGCCTAATCCTGTGAAGGGTCCTTGCGAATTCAATGATTTGAAGAAAAACGTCGAAGAGTCTAAGGATACTAACGGAGAAATCGGCTATCCGTACGATGATAATGCCGTTATTGCTACAATTAGAGTTGAGATTGATATGTCAAAAAGTGACAGTAAAACAGGTGCTTACGACCTTTTAATTCCGCCACTGATAATCAGAGATTGAATTTAACTTTAAAGGTTGATATATCTAGTTTTATAAGTAGATTGTAATATGACGCATTATGCCTTCTTTTCCACAAAAACTGTCATTAGTGCAAAAACAGAATAAAACATTCCTAATGGGTACGCTATCAATGGCCTTGCATTAGATAGATTCAATACACGTACAAAGAATCCACTTGCAGCCCATGTACACCAACTAACACAAATAACTGAAAGCAGGTATCCAATAAAATTATTCAATTGTAATCCAACCGCAATAGCACTCAACATCACCAATGGTAATAAACAATATCCTATAACACTTGCAGTTCTCAAAAAATCTAACCCACCATCGTCAGCAGAACTCATCAATTTAAATAAACAGTGCAATCCCACAGTTCCGAATAACGCAACACCATAGATGTATCCAAAATGAGTCTTCCCACTCAAAAGTAATAACGTACCAAATAAAAGGCAAAAAAGAATTGGTCCTGCCATGTCACTGTCTTGAATGATTTCTTGGTTCAATGATGTACTTCTCATACTCAACACTGCCAGTGTTTTGCTTTTAATATGACTAAAATTAACACCAAGTTCTTGGAATAAAGGTGGTTCTCCAGGATATCCAGATGCAGAGAAGGCTGCTATAATACCTTGTGGTAATGGCGCTTCATAGTCAATACCTCTTTCAGTTGAACCCGCCATCGATCCTGATGGAATCGAGAATCCTGTATTGGGTAAAACGTCCGTACCCAATCCATATCCACCATATTGGGTATTCCCAGAAGTGCCCTGATTTTGAAATTGTTGATAATATGACATTATTTTAAGTTTGATAGAATATGTGTGAAAAATCTAAACCAATTCTTTAAGTGTATCAGCTAGTAGTATAATTTGTGTTTGCTGAAAGGCAGTGTTTTTTTTTGTAAACCTGAAATTTCTCTAGATCCATGCACCGATCACGAAAATTGAGCTTGCAAAGTTATGAACTAATGTTAAATTTTGGCGTTTCTTTAAAGATTGTGAAACTGTTTTCACCTCTCCAACTTTCCAAATCTTTATGAATATAGTACCAGAAGAGTTTATTCAAAATCATACCGGACGAGAATCATACACCGATTTGCATGCTGCGGTGATTGATCTTGTCACATCATTGAGAACAATTAGCCAGAATCTACTGCTATTGTATGTGAAGAAAGCTATACTTACATTATACAATGATATAACTGAGAGTGATGAAGTTAGATCTGCAATACAAGATGAACTGAATATAGAGAATCCACTTCCATCGGTAACTCTCAATCATTTATCTACTATCTTACATTCAATCAACAAAACACTCGAACCACTCAGTTTTGAAATTGTAGAGTCAAAAGATATGGATAACGCATCTACTTTGTTTACATTTGTCAATAAAAAGGCTCTTGGTGCTATTCAACTTTCAACAAAATATTCTCAAAATGAAATTCAATTGGTGAAGCATGCAATAGACACAATTTTTTCACCAAAGAATGTAAATCAAGAAAGAACGACGAATGAATCAGGTGCCGTATTTAGTCATATTAGATACTATGTTCCATATATGCAAATGGTGAAAAGTGTTCGTAATGGTCCACCTCAGGAAGATGAAGATGCCCCACAGCTTAACAAATTGTCACTCGACGAAGCCGAATTATTTCTCAGGGATCTAGAGTGCTATGGATGGTTCGAACGTTACGATGGAAATTATACGCTAGGTACCAGAGGTCTTGTTGAACTAAAAAGTTACCTGATTGACACATATGGTGTTTACCCTGAAGGTACAGTAAGTAAATGTTCTGGATGTTCCGACATTCTTACAAGAGGATACGCATGCCCAAATGGCGAATGTGGTGTACACTTCCACAAACAGTGCAAAGAGTTGTTTCAACGATCTCGAAATGATACAGGTTGTCCAAACCCAAACTGCGAAGCTAACCTAACTTCTTATTACAAATTCTGATTCAACCCGAAAACTCTATCTCTTTCCTATCAAGATACTTATTCACAGCATTGTCAATAAGATCATTGACAATCTCTTCAGTGATTTTTTCTTTAAATCGTGATCCATAAGGCTTTATCTCTCCTTTACTTATAGCTTCTTGTATACTAGCTGGGACTTTCCAGATATTTGTGGATGTATTAAGTTGAACAGCTCCACCCCTAAAACAACTAACCATAGGAAAATAACCAAGACTTCCATCATCATTATCAACTGCAAAAATATCATCTTGAATTTTTTTGTGTTTGGAATTTCTTGCAGCCTTTTGTTCACTAGCTGGAGGCAAGAATGCAAACATATTAGTGAAAGGTTTACCTCTATTCTCACCATTAACAAACAAAGTTATAGATGAATGAGGTAATTTTGCTGGTTGGAAACGTTCCTTATCAGGAATGGCATGTTCACCAAAAACGGTGACCGGATTAAGCAAATGCTCCATCTTTTTAGAACCAGTGTATTCATATTCTTCAAAATAGAGTTCTCCTTTATACCTGATTGGTATCATTTCCCTTTGTACGCCGTTTTCTATGAATGAATTTTTCAGCAAGGAATCATTTGACTCGTCTGGTCCATACAGTTTTGACGGATCTGATAACGTTCTCTCTATAATCATCGATTTGGCAATGTCTTTCTGTAGTTCAAAATCAGGAAGCTCAACTAGTAAACCGATCACATCACCAACTTTTAAATCACTTCGACTGCCATTGATAATCTGACTCCTTCTACTTAAATGAATAGTTTCACAGTTAATATCTCTAATACCATACCCATATCCATCAAATCCAACTGGTGCTTCTAAAGATGCATCTGGACGAGCTATACCCATTCTAACATGCGCTGAGTGGTTCATACTGCTCGAGGGTGTACACGACCGTGAATCTGATATAGGAGTTTGATCCTTTTCAGCGTCATTAATACCATTGATTATTTTGTATTCAATATACCACTTTCCCTCACGTATACTGATATTAGAACGTGAACTTCTCCATCCATGTGACTCTTGTGTTGCTACTATGGACATATCACTGCTGACCATCATATCAGATGATCGGTCAAAATAAGACCAATGTGTATTATATGGTGGTAGATCAGTGGTTGAGTATAATTTAGAGTCTAGAATTGGGTTAGGCCGACATGGTTGGTATTTGAATCCTCTTTTGTTGTTCGGTAAGTCAGGAGTTGAGTATAACTCCACGTTTTCACTTTCGTGTGTGATTGAAATTCCAGAAGGAAGAAGTTGAGGCTGCTTAAGTTTCAAAGTGAGATCACTCAAGGTATATGGAACAGGTTTCAATCTAGGAATAACTCTTTGCTTTTTTACCATTACCTTTTTATTTTTGTCTGGATTGTAGATTGAGTAGTTGAAAAGTTCAGCAAGATATACGCAATCAGTAGCTTGAAATTTCATGCAGATCCAATTTTTGACGAAATGATAGAGTGTTCTTTTTGAAAAAGTATGCTCTAATCATCACATTGATATGCAACCACATCTGAAACATATTCAAGCAATCAATAAGAAGTACAATGTATTTACATCTTTGCGCAACAAACCACTGGCTGTGGCATCTCCATTTTCACCATTAGGTGACTTGACATATGCAATTAAGGATAACTTTGCAACCAGAGATGAACCTACCACGTGCTCTTCGAAAATCCTATATAACTATGTCTCACCTTTTGAATCTACTGTTAATAAGCTATTAGATCAATCGGGTGCATCATGTATAGGAAAAACCAATTTGGACGAATTTGCGATGGGTAATTCTACACTATCTGGTTATTTTGGACCCACGCTGAACCCTATTTATGAACAAGATCGAGAGCTTGTTGAATCTTACGATGAGATAAAGTTTTACACTAAGGATTCTTTATCTCAAACTGATGATGAAATCATTTCTTCTGAGATTCTTGATGAGATGAGTGATAATACAACCACTCATACTTACATAAGACCAAACTTACATAAAGATGCTCATGTGCGAATCTCCAAAGATCAAAGGATCGTTGGAGGTTCAAGTGGTGGTGCAGCAGCTGCAGTTGCATTAGATTTTGTTGATTTTTCTATTGGATCAGATACAGGTGGGTCTGTTAGACTCCCCGCATGCTATACTAGTATTTATGGATTCAAGCCAACTTACGGTCGTATTTCTAGATGGGGAATGGTTGCTTATGCGCAAAGCTTGGATACTGTTGGAATAATGTCAAAGGATTTGGGAACTATATGGAAAGTATTCACAGCACTTGACTTGCATGATTCTAAAGATCCTTCATGCCTTAGTGACAAATCCAGAGAAGAAATGGCGCCAGAGAGATTGATGAGTAAGAAAAATGTAGGAAGAAAATTTAAGGTTGGTATTCCAGTTGAATTTAAACTTCATGAAATGGATAAAAGTATCAATGAGTCATGGAAAACACTCTTGCAAAAATTGATTGATTCTAAATTGATCGAAGTTTTCCCAGTTTCTATACCTGCAATCAAGCAGACGTTACCAGCGTACTATACTCTTTGTACAGCAGAAGCTGCATCTAACCTGAGTAGATACGATGGTATCAGGTATGGTTACAGAGCCGATCTTGACATTTGTGATTTTGAGAAAGAACCTGAGTTTGTTACCACCAGAACTACTGGATTTGGAGAGGAAGTTAAACGTCGTATAGTTTTGGGTAATTACTCTTTGAGTTCATATGGTTATCAGAGTCATTTCATGAAGGCAACAGGGGTACGTGGCCAACTTATCGAAGAATTCAACAAGATTTTCAGGGACAAACATTGCTTATCTGAGAAGAAATCTTTCAGTAATACAACGGGTGTAGATATGTTAATTGTGCCTACTGCTGTTTCTGCACCACCGAAAGTACACGAATATGAAAAAACTGATCCTGTTGAATCATACATGAATGACATTTGCACGGTTCCAATGTCATTAGCTGGTCTTCCAACTATGAACATTCCATTTGGGGGAAAGTCCATGGGATTCCAGCTAGTAGGTCAACATGGTCAAGATTACAAAGTGTTAGAGTTCTCTAGATTAGTTGAAGATGTTCTTAGTAAATAGGTTTATAGAATACACATGTACATATTTTGAAATGGAATACTATTAAGTATAGGAATATACAGATATAAATTTAGATAGGTAAGACTCTAACACCAGCTATTTTGTCAATTACAGGGGCAACTGCAGGATGAGATAGAACAGGACCAATAAACGGCAAAGATCTCAAGAATTGGACTAAAGTAGCAAAGAATTCACCGAAAAGGGCTAGAATACCAAATGATTCAAAGAGAAATCCGTAAAATGAATGCTTAGATAGAAGTAGCAACAATCCCACCACAAAACTGATTGTTCCCCTGATTTTTTCTGCTCTTGTGAAAAAATATAGTGTTTTCTGAGTTCCAATTATGAGAACTACACCAATGATGAATAGAATGTTTGACAATATCAGCAAACTGGAATCAAAGAACGACATCACGCCTAGAAAGAAGAAGAGCGAACCCGCTGAGGTGAAAAAGACCCCGAATTTTTGCGTTTCTGAAAGCCACAACATCTTTGATGGTTGTCTATAATGGTAGCTGGCGGTGGGGGGAAAAACGCTAGTGCACGTCACGGTATCAACACGGATCAATCTACCAACAACAACAGCTCGACGCCAAATTATTATCCTCGGACCTGAAAGTTCACGAAAAAAAAACTACAGGCCCACGCGCGCGAGCTTCTGAAAGCTTGACAATATTGAAAAGTTGGATCGATCTCGCGGGGGCTTAGCTCTGGAAATAGTTGGGTGGTCGACTAGACTTGCAGCTTTACATCACTATTGTCTTGTGTCTTTTCCCTATTCACCTAAACCAACTCCAGACACATGTACAATAAACAGACAGAACATCTTCCACCAGCTGGTCCACCTCCGAGCCAGCTCAATGCTTTTGATCCGAATGAAAACCATCCAGATGAACCACCTCCATCTTACGATGAATCTGTCAAGGACCCTTCTTTTACTGATCAGCAACAAGGTTACGCACGTCCTGAAAACCCACCCCCACGCCCCTCTAGACCAGATACTACTCAAAATCAACCAGTAAGACCTGTTGATGAAAAATATAGACCACCATCATTGCCTCCACCTGTTCGAGCACCTCCTGGTCCACCACCTTCCCAGACAAAAACAATAAAGCTACGGAAACCAACACCAATAAATCCAAATCCTTATCTACCGTGGGAATATTCATCATCTTATAGATGCTCCAAATGTGAAAATACGGGGTTCCGTACTAAAAATGGTAAACCATGCAAAAAATGCTGGCCAAAATTTCGTCCTGGTGTAATACCACCTAGTTCTCAAGCTGAATTAGAGAGACTGGTGAAGAACCCACCACCACCAAAACCACTCAATTCTAATGTTCGTAAATTGCCACCTGGGGCGGTACCACTGGCACCGATGGGTGTAGCTCCGATGGGTGCACCAATGCCACAAATTGTTCAACCGGGTGACCCTAGAATTGGTGGTGTCCTTTGTCCGAGATGTCACGGTAGAGGTATGGTTCATTTCTTCTTAGACCTTGAGCGTTGTAGTACATGTAATGGTCTAGGACGTGTCAACTTTAATGGTAGACCTTTGTGATAGCTGAATAATTTTTGTTGTAATAACAAGCATTTAAAAAGTATTATATTATATATCGGAATAAAAAGCTAAAAGAGATATATGAAAAGATAATGTTGATTAATCATTAAATAGATCATTGACAGCATTGTAGTTGATTTTTTTACTCAAGGTTTTACTTGTCAATAAGGCTTTGGCATTATCTGAAGCTGAAGAATTACCTGACATGTTGGCACGCATGAGCCCTGCGAGAGTACCCATTTGATCAATTTTTCTCTCCGTAGCTTCTTCATTCTTCTTCCTACGTTTTCGTGTGGTTGTAACATGACCAGCAATTTTATCGGTTTCAGCTTTTAACCGTTTTTGTTCTTGCTTTAGTAAAAATTCTCTATTTATACCAGTCCATAATCTTTCCTTCAATTCACTTTCCTCCTTAGAGAGTACAAAAGCATCTAGCTCTGTATCATCAATAAGCTCATCCAATTTCTCCTCATCATCGGGAATTCTTGAAAGTATTTCTTCAGTAGTCGGCAGGGCTGTTGCTAGGTTTTTTGGTTTATTCTTCTCGATCATTTTCAATAACTCTGATTCTTTTTGATTTTTGGCAAAATCAGGATGCGTCAATGTTGCAAAATCAACATTATCATAACTGGATTCAACAGTAACGTCTTCATTTTCACCTAATTCAATTTTAGTCATACCATCTTTAAATGTCATTCTAGCTGCTGCTTTACGCTCTAAATCGGCCTTCTTCCTTTTCAAAATTCTGCTAATTAAAACCTTAATTTCATCTTCGGTAATTTCAGAATCTTCCAACATTGCGCCTAAAACAGGATCATTCATCATTTCAACTTCCAAGTTATCTAACTTTTTCAATTCTTCATTCAATTTCTGTGATTCTTTTTGCGCTTTCTCATATGAAGGAGGTAATGCTGGCTCAACTTTATCGCCGCTTTCTCTGAATTCTTCAATGCTCATCGAAGATGCATTAGTTTTCTTAAATTCAATTAATCTTTTTTGAATTGTTTGTGAACCCATATGAGCAACGGCCACAATTTCCAAATGAGTTCTTCGGAAGTTGTTCATTCGTGCAGCCAATAATAAACATGCACCAGCAATACCTGCGGGCCTTCTACCTTCATATATCCAATCGTTTGACATTCTCCTTGCCAACTTTTTCGCATCTTCAATGACTTTTGTTGTTTTGTTTCCAAAATGTAGTTTTTCAGCAAAATGTTGAATGAATAGTGATGGATCAACTAATGGTAAATCATTAATATGCAAAGCCTTAACCATTTTCAAAAAAGTAGCACCAATAGCATAAACAGAAACTTGAAGTCTTGATGAAAAATCAATTAGCATATGGTGTGTACGATGCTTTCTGCACGCTATATACAAACATGCGGCAACAACATTTTGACTTCTTCTACCTTGAACAAAATTATTAGTTAGTCCAAGTTTAAACCATTGAACTGCACTATCCGAAATATGGTCCGGTATCCCCAAAGCCAAAGCAACATTTTTGATTCTTCTTTTACCATTTTGGATTGTTTGTTCTCTAGATTCCAAGGAACCACCAAAATTTGCATGTGTTTGATCATTACTAATATATGAACCCTGAACTGTTGCACCACCTGCTGCATTTTCTGCAAAGGTGACTTCAGAAACGATTGGATTTTCTTCTAAAACAGAACCACATGTCACACAAGCCAAGTCTCCAGATGCCGTGTGGATTTCCCTTGTAAACGTGGTGCTACCACAAATTTTACACACTCGATTTGACATCTTTTATAATGTTGATTTTAAAGTATTTTTGTAATTATTCGTATAATGTGTATGCAGAATATGAAGATAAACTCTTCATTTAAGCATTAATCTCAGTAAACAAAATATGATTGTAGGGCGCGTACACACAAAAATGTCAATATTAATGGTCTACAAATTAAAGCGTGTATAGTTAATTTTACGTGCAATTAGCAAAGGTATCCATCAGCCTGAACCCAATCAAGCCATGCGTGAACTTTTTCTCCCAGAATATAGTTTCTATTGTTTACTTCTACATTGTCTATTCTTTTCACTACCAAAACCCACTTTTTTGCGGAGTACTTTTTCACATAGCACCATTGATTTTTACCAATTTTGGAGAGCTTCTCATCACTATGCAAGTCGGGGTGCAAACGATTTGATATCAAGTCTTCCATTATATATTGGAGTTGTTTAAATTGCATTAACGACATAGCACGATACGTATCTAAAGTCTCACCATTTTTCGTCAAATTGATGTTCAAATTTTGTTCTAAGAGTTGCTTTCTTTGTGGGATCTGACATTCTAATACGTCTGGATTTGGAGGGATATTAGGAACAGTGGTCCAGTACTTTTCATTGTCATAAATGATGTAAATAAAGTCAGGATCTTCGGTAAAATCATCTTTCAAATCCTCGACCTGTTTGATAATCAAGTCAGAAAAAAATGTTTCATAGATGTGATCAATCTTGGCAGATAATTCATTGAAAAAAACTTCACTATCTATCATACTTGATTCATTGAACATCAGAACAAACATAATACCGTTAAGTTCGTAAATGACAAACTTCACGTTTTTGAAATTACCATTCGAACTTTCTAAAAAGAGATCTTTGATTAATATATCATGCTGGTTTTTCAAACCAAGAATAAAAGTTCCCGTTGCTTTTTCAGTTTTCAAACTCTCATCAATTATATCCTTATCAAAATTACGCGTTCTTGAGCTTGATGAATGTAACTGATTTGATTCACTAACAGTAGCATTTGTTACGTCTGTCGCATCTACTGAGTTTTTATGCGCCCAAAATGATGCAAGTGAATATAATGGTTTTATTGTAAAATCTGAAACTGCACTGATAGAAGGTGCCACATAATTTGTAACCTGATTGACAACCCCTCGAATTGGTACATATGATTCAAAAGTTTCGAGAGCTTCACCTATAGGGTCGAAAACATTATTTGCTAATTTAGTTTGCAAATAAATGGCTGGAACCATCAACGATCGTTCAATAAGGTTGACAGATGGATCTCTGGGATTAAATTGTTCGACATATTGCCTCAAAGAAGGCCAGTTGTGATGAGTCAAAGCAGATGTACTCAAACCAAAGGTGATATCAATATCTTTTAAGTAGTTGATCAAAGCATAGAGACTTTTCTTTGAGTATATGCTCTCCTCATTCAAATACACCACTCCCCAATTTTTCTCTGGAGTCCAATTGGTATTTAACACCAAAATATCATCAAGCCCATTGCAATTGTCTACAAATTCCTTCAATCCTTTTTCAATGTTTTCTTTAAACCCAAAAGGTTTTTCTACGCATGAGTATCGCACTCCTGGAATAAGTTTGAACAATGCATCATCTTCAAAGTTATACGCAGATTTAAACTCAAATGTATGGTCCAGCCATACTTTCCACCATGCGGTCACAAATTCACGTAATTCCTGTTTTTCATACTTGATGACACAATCATCAAATATTCCATTATTGAGCACAAAGAGGTTATAACCATTGATAAACTTTTGTCTTAGATAATCAGGAGACGCCAATCCCCTTTCTGTATAATGTACTTCATCATTGTCAAGAATTAATTTGGAAAATTTGATCTTAGTATAGAACCAGTAGTTTTCACCCATTTCACCAAGGATAATTCTTGCTTGATCAGTGTCAATATGTGATATCCGTGTCATCCCTTTATCATCAGACGCAAATTTCTCCGATAAATCAGCAAGTGCTTGCAAACAACCAATTTCTTTGACCACATCATCTTCAACTGAATTGACACGTCCGATATTTACGGGATTAATTCCTTCTTCCAGTTGATTATTATCATTATTATTGTTATAACAGATATGACACAAAACTTGTTCGTAAAGCGACGCAGTATCTTCCTTCCCCCGAGAATTATGTCCCCATTTCCGATTGATTATGGAAAAGTATTCTACGGATGGCGATTCCACTGATTGCATTGGTCACAGTAAGAGAAGTGAGACGTGAATAGGCATGTAGTTTGAATTAATGACTGGTGCACGGAGAAAATAACGCGCGATGTTCATTTCATTAACGAAAAAGGCATGTACGGTGGAGAGTGTAACTCTAATTAAGAGAGGGGACTGCATAGGAGAGAGATAATTAGAGTTTGACAAGATGGTGTTAGCCGATTTAGGTAGACGAATCAATAATGCTGTGTCTGAGGTGACTAAGTCTAATGTGGTTGACGAGAATGTCGTCGACAATTTATTAAAAGAAATTTCCAATGCATTAATGGAAGCTGATGTTGATATCAAACTTGTTATCAAATTGAGGAAGAAGTTGAAGGCGACTATAGAAGCGGAGGATAATAATAATAAAGGTGTGAATAAGAAAAAGCTGATCCAAAAAGCTGTGTTTGATGAATTATGTGATTTAGTTGATGTTAAAGATGCTAAATTATTCAAACCAAAAAAGAAACAATCGAATGTTATTATGTTTGTTGGTTTACAAGGTGCTGGTAAGACTACTACGTGTACCAAACTTGCAGTTTATTATCAAAGAAGAGGATTTAAAGTTGGTATGGTTTGTGCTGATACTTTCAGAGCTGGTGCATTTGATCAATTGAAACAAAATGCTACGAAGGCGAAAATTCCATTTTATGGTTCATACACTGAAAGTGATCCTGTTAAAGTTGCACGAGATGGTGTAGAAAAATTCAAGAAGGAGAAATTTGAAATAATAATTGTTGATACTTCAGGTAGACATAGACAAGAAGAGGAATTATTCAAGGAAATGATTGAAATTGGTGATGCAGTTCAACCAAATCAAACAATTATGGTATTAGATGGATCTATTGGTCAAGCGGCCGAAGCCCAAGCTAAAGCATTTAAGGAATCATCGAATTTCGGTGCTATTATTATAACTAAGATGGATGGTCATGCTAAGGGAGGTGGTGCTATTTCAGCAGTTGCAGCAAGTAAAACTCCTATTGCATTTATTGGTACTGGTGAACATATTCATGATTTAGAGAGTTTCACTGCAAAGCAATTTGTTTCCAAATTATTAGGTATCGGAGATATTCAAGGATTAATGGAGCATGTGAAAACTTTAAATTTAGATCAAGGTGATACCATCAAAAATCTGCAAGAAGGTAAGTTTACTTTGAAAGATTTACAATCACAAATGAACAATATTTTAAAATTGGGTCCACTTTCCAAATTAACACAAATGTTACCTGGTGGACTTGGTGAAATGCTGAATCAGGCGGGAGAGGAAGAGACTACAAGTAGATTCAAGAGGATGATTTATATTATGGATTCTATGACTAAGAAAGAACTTGAATCTGATGGTGGATTATTTATAGATGAACCATCTAGAATAATTAGAGTTGCCAGAGGTTCAGGTACGAGTGTTACTGAAGTTGAAGCAGTTTTGTTACAACGTAATATGTTTGCAAGTATGGCTCAAACTACAAAGAACATGGGAGGAATGCTAGGTATGCCAAATATGGGGGGAATGCCAGGTGGAATGAATCCAGCAGCTATGCAAAAGGCAATGCAACAAATGCAATCTAATCCTGCAATGATGGAGAATATTCAAAAAATGATGGGTGGCATGGGTGGCATGGGTGGCATGGGTGGTATGCCAGGTATGGGTGGAATGGGTGGAATGGGTGGTATGGGTGGTATGCCCAACATGCCAGCTGGTGGTGACTTTATGAAGATGATGCAAGACCCTAAAATTCGTCAAATGGCTGAACAAATGAAGAAACAATTTGGTCTTACTTGAATAAAACTACATTATGCCGAACCTTATGTTAAATAGCTACCATAAGGAGCTATTTCAAATTGCAATGGTTTCAAGTGTGTATAGCTGCTGCATGACTTATCCATTGCCTGTATATTTAGTATTTACTACAGTAATAAACATTGAGCAGCAACAAGTATCAAGCTATTTCTTCTTGAAGCGATGCAGAACGGTTGAAAGATATCGATCTAACTCCCTATAAAGAGTTCTCTGCGCATTTTTTTTTTCACAGCGAATTTTCGAGCGGGCGTGACCTTCCCATAATGATAATTAGGTGGGCAAAGATGCACTAGATTTAGGTTTTTCCCGGTCCTGGTTTCATCTACCTGTCTAATTGATATATCATCAGAGAAAGATAATTGAATGATGATGTTTATGTCAATGTCTATCCTCAAGTCGGTTCCTGCGAAAACTGCAAACTGTGGCGCTCGTCGTGCAATTTCAATGGTTTGCAGATCTTCAGCTCCTTTAAGAGTATCTACAACTATCACCAAATCACCACTTGTTTTGTCAAAGGGATCTTCAATGAAATTATATCCATTAATGAATTGTTTTAACAGCAAGAGATTTTACACAGTTATTGAAAATGGATTAGCAGCACCAATTATTGATTTTAATAAAATGAAGGAAATTGTACAAAAGAATGATCCAAACTATATTATCGTTGATGTAAGAGAAAATGATGAATTTGAAGCTGGTCATATTCCACATGCAATAAACCTGCCATGTAAATCCAGTCCTGGTGCATTAGGTTTAGATCCTGAAGAATTTAAACTTACTTTTGGATTCGATAAACCAAGTAAGGATAAAACCTTAGTTTTTTACTGTCTGGCTGGTGTAAGAGCTGCAATTAGTGAAGAGTTAGCAGGTACTTTTGATTACGAACACAGACTTAATTACTCGGGCTCATTCAAAGATTGGATCAACCACAATGGTGAAATCGAGTACCCACAACCTGCAAAGAATGAAGAAAAATAAAGACCAGATTCATACCTTGTAATTAATTCTCATCATAGGTTATATTATATATGTAGTTCTTGAATATATCAAACAATTTTTTGGAAAAATTAGGGTTATAAAATATTAAAGCAAAATAAAGGGTATAAAATTTTTTTCTAAGCTTGATAAAATTTGTGCATAATCCACAGATCACGTGCGCACTCGCTGATTAACGTTCTGGTAGATCTTGAGACGTTCAATATGTGCTGCAGAGTAGACATGTTGCACGGGGCGATATAAGACCCGCTCGTCGATAGTATTGTTGAGAATGTATTTGTTGAAGATGCATTCACTGACGATTTCTTGGTTCAGTGCAGCATTTTGTAGTGGTTTGTGCACACATGTATTAAGAAGGTCTTTGCGTACCTGAGGGCTATTTCTAAGGACTTTCATTAGAACAGTATAAGAGTTGGGTAATGAGTTGAAGCATTTGAACAACAGGATGTCCTCATGGAAAGCGGGAGCAGGCGTCACTTAAGTAGACAAACAGGTTGAACTTGTCTGACAAATCACTGTGTATGTGCAACGGAGATAAAAGCGATTTCTGACAAATCGGGGGCGGCGGAAATAGCAGGGGGATTCCTCTCCGCGGGTTCGAACCCATGTCCGCAACCAACAGGTAAAGTCCGAAATTCCGGGCACTGAGAAAAAATCGGTCAGAAAAACCAAACTTAATCATGCAATCGCAGTTTTATGACATGTGTGTGGAGACACAGCGGCCATTGTTTAAACCTTCAGCGTCCATAATATTGGGACTGGCAACTGACACTCCCCGCTATAAAAACCTTCATGATTCTAAATTACTTATAGTGTAGCTCTATTTCCCTCAAACTCCTTTACATGCTTGTCCTTTTATCAAATTTTTCTCTTTTCCCATTGACAATACTGGTTAAACATAACAATGGCACAATCTTCTGGTCTTGAAGCAAGTAAAATTGCTATCTTTTTATCATATGCAGTATCTGCATTTTCTGTGTTATTTTACCTCCTTCCATATGCAAATGGCAAACATTATCTCACTCCATTCTCAAGTACATTCTTTATCACAATGATGTTCTGGGTAATCACTTTACTTTTGCAATTCATGTTCATTATCAATGTTTTCTTCAACACTAGCGTTTCATCTGCAAATCAATCAAGTGTTATTGCTGTTGTTGGTCCACATTTCACAATTTTCAACATTTTGAATGCATTATGGGCTTATTTTTTCACAATGAGAAGTTTCTTGATTTCCGAAATTATCCTATTTGTTAATTTGGTTAACCTACTGGCATTGTATTTCTCTCACAAAACTATCAAAATCAGATCATTACCTGATTGGCTCACCATCCATTTACCAGTCACTGGTATTCCTTTAGCTTGGACTTTGTACGCAATCTTTTGGAACGGTGCAACCTTATTCCATTCTCACAACAAGTCCCTGCTTCCTCGTCTATTAGCAAACTTCTTCATTTGGGAATTTTTGGTTGTTCCTTTAACACTTTTGGTTCTTTATTCCGATTCGTCAGTCAGTTTAGCAACAAGTTTCTTATTATTAGGTGTCGGTTTTGCTCAAATGACTACAAAGTTGGTAGCTCTACAATGGATATTTGCCTTTATCATTTCTGGTTTGGATTTCGTTTTATCAATAGTCTACATGTTCAGTTCAGCAATCTCTCAAACTAGTACTGGTAACTCAAATGATCAAGCTCCTCTTTTAGCGTAATGTACTAAATGTAAATGTTCTTTATCATTTATACCTTTTATATTATTTTTGAAATCAAATATTTGCCATTTTCTTTATCATATCATGATGAATTTCTCTTTTACTCTTACCTAAAGCTAAACTTAAGTGCGATAATGTTGAATCATGTCCAACTAAATTTGCATATGTGTCTCTCTTTACGTTACCAACAAACTCTGTTCGTGTAGTATCAGCATTACCCAATCCCACATATCTGCTTTTCATTGTGCTGTAAATAATCTTCTCCCTGTTATTAGCCTGCATATTTGATTGTTTGTGTATAACTTAACAAGTTATCGTGTACAACGCAAACTTTGATCAGATTATATATTTTTCATGTTTTTCTCACCAGGTCAATTTTCACTGTCAAGCTTCAAGCCAAAATAACGAACTTTCTATCTCTATACAACCAACAACCATGAATAAGGATACCATGGAAGTTGATACCTCTGTATCCACAGAATTGAATAAAACATCATATTTATATGAATGGAAATACATCACTGATAAATTGATTCAAGAATTTCAGACACAAATGCCTGCGCTAATTGAAACGGTATTGAGTGATTCAATGATAGTTGTTGACATATTTTATGAATTCTATTTGACATTGTCTGAATATTCAGAGAGGGCTGAACTTGAATTACTTGTTCAACTATCTACAGATATCCTTACTGCTCTCAAAACTGAATTATCGAATGAAAAGTATACATCTCTTGAAGAAGACATTATTGTTTTATCTCAATCTTTCATAACAAATGAGATGATTGATTCTTTTGTCAAAAATTTATCAGTCGATAAAAGTATCAAAATACTACACCTTGATAAGGCGGTTCTTAAATCGCATAATATTTTCCCCGATTATAGCAGATACCAATACCTTGATGCCAGAAAGCGTGTTTTTTCCGTTGACGCATATTCATCACTTCATGAATCATGTGAAGGTTATTCTCGTTATATAATGCGTTTATTTGGATTTGCTCAATGTCAATCTGATCAACTAGATTTGATCCCAACTCTACTTGACTCATTAACGAGACTTATGACTTTGTACAGTTTGGACAACAATAGATGCTTCCTTTTGACAATTCATATTCTCTCAAACTACGTCACATCTAAAAGAGAAATGGTACTGACTATACTCAAACAGAGCTTGTGGTGGTCAGCAAAAGAGAATAACAGTGCCATTATTTCAACAGTTATAAGTTATTTGTCTCATTATCCGGAAGAAGAATGCGCTGAGTTAGGATTAATCACTTTATTAATCAAGGAAGGTTTGTTTGACTTTTATACAATTTACAATTCTTTAGGCCCTCAAGAGTTTACCATTGAAAATGGTGAATTGTTGATACCATTGGAGACAGACCAGATGCAGATTCTTTACGAACAAACTGAAAAGAAAATGATCAGTGACGCTCAAGTTTCAGCTGTCTCTGCATTAGCATTAGCTTCAGTACTACCTGACTCTGATGATGAAGAATCAACTGATGCTATGAAGGATGATCTTAACGCAAATGATACAGACAAGAAGGAATCAATTTTTGATAAGGCTAAACAATTCAGAAAAGTTCAGTTTCTCAGACATTTGATTGAATTTGAAATGATTGAGGAATTTTCGATTGTTTTACAAGATTATCCTAGAATTCCATTGATTTACGATTCAGTTGCTGATCGACTTAATACTTTTGTTGAAAATATCATTACACCATATTACATGGAGCATGCAAACCCGATTTCACTGAGGAAATTAAATGTGTGTTCGTCGACGATCACCATAAACTCAATAGATGACATATTGACTGTTTTAGATAAGTTTCTCAAGTTCAATCAATATAAAATTGCTAGAAGTTCATCTCTGATGGGAAAATTAATTAGACTTGTTGAATACGAACAAAAATCTGGTTCAAAAGATACTGACTTTTACTTGCAGTTTTTTAGAGCTTGGATTTTCCCTAATCTTCCATTTCTGAATAACATACCTATAATCAATGAAGCATATAGCTTTTTATCAAAACATTGTTCATTGGAAACAAGGTATAATATTTATGGGGAATATATGTTTAAAGTCTCCAAAGATCCCACGCGGAAGCTCAATTATGATCTTGCAGAAAAGAAAACAAAAGATTTGTTGAAAAGAATCTCTATTGAAAATATCAGTTTGTCTTGTCGTACGCTGAACAAATTAGTCTCTGTGAATCCACTTGCAACATCCAATGCATTTGTTTCTCATATTGAAAGTTATAGTAGTTTGATTGATCTTATCTGTGAAGCTTCTAAATTCTTTAACGATTACGCTTGGGATGTTATAACTTTTCAAATACTCAACAAATTAAGTGGTAATAGAATGATAATGCAACCTGATGGTCTAAATTATACTCAATGGTTCTCAAATTTGACACAATTTATAGGTAAACTGGGTAAATTGTACCCTGAATCTTTTCAACTTTCTCCAATTTTGCTTTACATTGTTAAAAACTTGATGTCAGGTGAGACAAATATCATTGGTGTTTTCAAAGAAATTTTGGATTCAATGACAGGTATCAAATCTATAACTAATCTCACATCCAAGCAAATTATGAGACTTAACGCAGAGAAGTCACTTAAACAGCTGGCTTTTATGTCTCTTCAAGATAACCGTGAATCTTGCAGAAGGAGTTGCACAAAATTGCTGAAAACTTTGATTGATGATGAGATTTTCTTACAGTTATTTATTATGCTTTGTCATATACCTATTAATTTGATTGACAATGCAGACACAAAGCCTTTGAAGTTTGTTAATCAAAGATGTGATGATGTGAACTCTTTAATCCATGAATTGATTACAGCTGTCAATGAAAATATGGATTCTACTTTGTTTAAGGAAAACATCATTAGTGTGGTAGACCTAATCGAGACTTATTGTATTCAGCCGCAATGGGCGTTTGAGCTTTGGAGAGTACACTTGGCAAAAGACATTAGACAAAATGGCAATGATTCAACAGCAATATTCAAGAAAATTAAACCATCTTTAGTGAATAGTTTAGAGCATATTGATTGGGATTTTATCAAGCCTGAACTTTACTTTACCTTTTGGACATTGTCTTTATATGATATTAATTATGAGGATATCTCATATATGATGGAAGAGTCTGATCTCAGATCAGAGTTGATAGGTATCAATATGAAACTCAAACGTCGTGAAGAATTACAGAAAAAGGATTATATGGAACTTGAAATGAAACAGAGGAGAGTGAGCGATATTTTGAAGTATCTTAAATCTGATAAAACAGTGCACGAAGACCACTATAAATCGATATTAGAAAGATTAGAAAAGGAGAAGGAAACATGGTTTAGAAACGATGACGTTGAGAAGTACGTTGAAAATAGTACGACTATGTTTTTACAACACTGTGCATTGCCTAGATTACAACATTCTTCATTTGATTCCGTTTTTGTTGCCAAATTTATTTTCTTTTTAAACAAACTTGATACACCAGTTTATTCTTTGCAGCAAATCTTGGATGTTCTTTTCATGCATAACTTTTTACCAAAGACATTTTTCACTAATACAACAGCTGAAACAGAAAACCTCGGATTGTTTTATCAAATTGTTATGGAAAAACTTAATGAGTGGTGGAAAGATGAAACCGTCTATAATCGTGAGTCTAAAAAGTTCAATGATGATCTATCATTTGAAGATTTCAAAACTTTGTTGTTCAAGTGGCATGATAATTTGGTTCAACAAATTTTGAAATCACTTGATGCAAATGATTACACAACGAAAAACAATTGTATCTTATTTTTGAAAGTGATTTTGAATAATTATCCAATTATTAAAGAACACGCAGATGTGCTTGCTGACAAATTGGAATGGATTGTTGAAAATGATGAGCGTGACGATATCAAATTGTCATCAAGAGCATTGATAGGATTGATAAAATTCAGAGAAAGTAAATATATTCATATCTGGAAATTTTATGAAATGGATTCACAAGATAAGGAAGCTGCAATGAAGACGAGTGCACAGAAGGCTAAAGTTGCAAAGGATAAAGAGGAAGAACAACAAAGGGAGGCTGCCGAAAAAGAGCGTAAAGAACGTGAAAAGAACCAGCCTGTTACCAAACCTTATGGTTTAGTTGGACTTGGTAAAAGACCAAGTGGTCCAGCTAGCGCTGGGTCAGATAAACCTACATCTCCAATTTCTACAGATGGCGCAACTGAAGATGCTAAAATCCCAATTGAATCAACTGATATTGTATCAGATCCTACAGAGGATGATAAGAAGTCGAATTCGCCAACTGACGTGACATTGAATTTGACAGTAGATAAAGAGAACGAAGAAGAACCTGATGCCAAAGTTGAACAACAACGATCTGATGCCACGATAAAATTGGAAACCGTTAAACAAGAACAGTTGAGAGTAGAGGACGGGTCTAAGGGTAAATCCCAGAATGCTGGCATTATATCACAAAATGACTACTACAAAAGTAAACAAAATGATTTGAAATATACTGAAGGTAGAAATATAAAAAGTGATGAGCAAAAAAATGGCAGAAACTACACTAGAGATGTTGGAAGAAATACGAGTAAGGACAATAATAGGAACTCTAAGGAAACTGGTAGAAAATCTAGGGAAAACGGTAAGGATATTGGCTGGGAAACCAAAAGGGACAGTGTAAGAGACACTGGACGGACAAATCAATCGAGGTATACTGATAGAAGTGAGTGGAGTCAGTATGAAGAGAATAGATATTACAAGAATCAGTCAACACAAGGTAATCGTACCAATTCTGTCACTGGAAAGAACGGTAATAACTACTCAGGAAATTACAACCAGCGTGATATCTACAAAGGTGACTATCGTGATTATGGTCGGGAGTCTCGAGAACAACATCAGAGACGGGACAATCGTGAATATGTGAATACGAGAGAATCAAGGGGAGGCAATGAAAGCTACAGAGACAATCGAAGTTCAAGAGATGATTTTGGGAACTACAATGAACATGATCATCGTGGTAGTAGTAACAATAACAAATCAAATACCAACTCTAACAATAAGTCTAATACCAACAACAAGTACTACAATGAACGTGATTATCGTGGTGGCAATACATCAAACAAACCAAACAACAACCCTATCAACACTACTAGTAATGCAGGGGTGCATCATACACGCAACCGGATCAACGAAACACTGAGGTCCAATGCCCACTCACAGACACAGACACAGACGCAGCCATTACCACCGCCACCGACACCGCCCCCAGCTGAGTACAGTGGTAAGCGCCACAGCGGCAGCTACGGATCACAGCCAGCGCACAAGCGTGCAAGACGGTAGAAGATAGATTCCTGTAGTTATAGCTTCAACAATAAACAGCTCTAAACAGTCTCAGTGGAAATTCTGATAGTGTAAATAAAATTTATAATAATGTAATCTTATCGCGGCACCGACAAAAGGGCCTCTCCTGATTGGGACCGCATTTTATAGCTGATTGAATAATATAATTTGATGTCGACTCGGCAGCAGCCCCCCGTTTTTTATCGCGGGATTAAGCTTGGTATTCCCCTCAGTTGCAACGATACTTGACGCTTTTGGTGCATTTGGTGCATTTGGTTCATTTGGTGATCAGGTTTACGTTCTTATTTGGATTACTTCTCTTTTGTTCTTATTCTTCGCAAAGGGCCCCCCCATTGCTTTGATTGATTTTCAATTTATCTTCCCTTCTGCATCATTTAGTTATATAAAAATACATGTCAGACGATCACAAGGGCGTGTCTTCATTGACAAAATTGCTTTCTGAACAAATTCAACAACCGAAAACTACTTCTCCTTTATCTTTGCAAATTGATACTTCTGATTCCTCCTTGCATATGAACTCCTATAATGGTACTGTCACAACTGCAGTTTCTGTAGGGACTTCTCCTGATGAAGACACAGACGCTTTTGATCCAAGAACATCACATAAATCTCATTCTGGTTTCTTAAAATTATCGAAAAAGAAAACTCCTACAACTATTGTCGTTAATACAAACGTTGAAGATAATTCTTCTTTACGTGCAAATCCTATCAATGTACAAAGAGATACTGGGTCAGGTTTGTCAACTTCGTTTTACAAACGGTCCCCTTCAATTTCAAATTCTCATCCAGGTTCCTATACTCAACTATCTGCATCTATTCCTTATGCACCGCCAGGTAATCATAAACCCACATCTTCAGGTAATTCATCAAATTTGAGTTCGTCTTTTTCAAATATGCCTAGTAACGGTCAATTTATTACTGGACATCAATTATCTTCACCAACTGTCACATCAAGTTCTCAAATTGATTCTAGATTTATTGTTTCAAAACAATCTCTTGATGCTCGCGTATCTTCCTCATATCACAATAATTCGAACAAATCTACATCATCTTTGGCAAACTTCTTTTCTAAATCAAGAAGGTCAACTTCAACTAACCATCCAGAGGCTATTTCTTCTTCACCAAGTGCATATACAACAAACTCTTTCAATTCGCAACAGATGCAGCAGATTAATGAACTACATTCACCAAACTCCCATTCAAGCCAAGAAAGTAACTCTTCATTGACTGCAACAAAACATTCATCAATGGCAGATTTGAGAAGATTCTTCAAAAGATCAGGATCAATTTCAAGCGGTACCCCTAATGTTTCTTCTTCTCCAAGAGTTTCAAATTTAAGTGCGGGTTTAAGTTCTCAACGTAAACAATCTCTTACTATTAACAGTACCGCAAACAATACTGCTATATTCAACAATAGTTTTAGTACTTCATCAATCAATAACCCAAATTCAAACTCTAATATGTATACCCCTGTTCAAATACATCCCAATGGTGTTGCAATTTCTTCATCTGGTACATCTCCAACAATGAATTCAAATTTGGGAACAACTCCTAACTACTCAATGCATTCTAGAAATTCTTTATCAAGCAGCCCGAACAACAGCTCATATTTAGCTTCATCTCCTAACGATTTCCGAAAGTATGGACAATCTCCAAACCCTAACCCACAATTATCATCATCTGCTTCTTCCAATACAAATTTGAATAACTTATCTGTTGGTGGTAATACTACATCAATTCCTTTCAGCAGAAGATACACAAAAGTTGGAGAGAATTTAGGTGCAGGGGCTGGAGGTCAGGTTAAGTTGATCAAAAGAATCTCTGACAATAAGGTATTCGCTGTCAAAGAATTTAGAGCTAGATTTTCAACTGAAAGTAAAAGGGACTATACAAAGAAAATTACTAGTGAATATTGTATTGGTTCTACATTGAAACATCCCAATGTTATTGAAACAATTGAAATCAGTTTTGAAAATGATAGACTTGTTCAAGTCATGGAATATTGTGATTATGATCTTTTCGCAATTGTTATGTCCAATAAAATGTCTGAAGAGGAAATCAATTGTTGCTTTAAGCAAATTTTAAGTGGTGTAAAGTATATTCACTCTATTGGTTTGGCTCACAGAGATTTGAAATTGGATAATTGTGTTATTAATAAAGATGGTATCGTTAAGATAATTGATTTTGGTGCAGCTGTTGTTTTCCAATATCCATTCTCCAATACTTTGATTGAGTCAACAGGTATAGTTGGTTCCGATCCTTATTTGGCACCAGAAGTTTGCGTTTTCAATACATACGATCCAAGACCAGTTGATGTATGGTCTGTTGCTATCATGTTTTGTTGTATGGTACTCAAGAAATTCCCTTGGAAAATCCCAAAATTGAGTGATCCTAGTTTTAAAGCTTTTGCTTCACGTGAACCTGGTGTCACTTTTGGTGAATTACTTAAACGTATGCCAGAACCACCATCATATAACTCCGAGTTTAATGAATCAACATCAACAATCCCTACACAACCCGAAATTATTGAAGCAGCTGATGCATCAGATCATACTTCTAATATTTTAGGTGAAGATAGATTATTAGGTGCATTGAAGGAAGAAATGCGACCACTCATTGGTAAAATGGTTAGATTAGCACCAGCATGCCGTATAACAATTGATGATTGTTTCCTAGATCCATGGTTACAAAGTATTCAAATGTGTACCTTAGTTGATGAAAATGGTGAAGTTGCATGTCATGGAAAACTAATACCTGCAATCGATCATGAACATACTCAAGTCGATCAATCAGTTGCTCATATTGCTGCATTCGAAAAGGCTAAGCGGAGGGCAACTGGAACTAAGAAGTAAATTAACTTTTATAAGAAGACGCTGGTTACCGTTTTCTCAATGTATATATATTCTACTAACTTACATTACTTTATTATTCTCGTATAAAATTAGTTCCTCTTTACTTTATAAACTATAAAAGCTTACATTTAGGTCATCATTATCGCCGCGAATTGCAAAGTGAGGAACATTGCACGTCGATTTTTGCGTCGCTCGCAAAATAAATATACACAGCTATTCAATGAACTTTCTTATTGATCTTGATTCAACATTTCTTGACCGAAGGAGCTCTCATAAAAATCAAAACAAAATGTCAAGACAACTCAAAGATGTGTCTGTGAAACTTATTGTTGGTGCAGGTAAGGCAGCACCAACTCCACCTGTTGGTCCAGCACTTGGTTCAAAAGGTGTTAAGGCAATTGATTTCTGTAAAGAATTCAATGCACGTACAGCTCATTATGTTGTTGATGTTCCAATTCCAGTTAAATTAGTGGTTAGACCAGATCGTTCATTTACATTCAAAACACAAAGTCCGAGTACTTCATGGCTACTTTTACAATTAATTGGTAAGGATAAAGGTGCTGATACTTTAGGTAAGGGTAAATTCGCTAAACAAGGTTACCTTGGAACAGTTTCATTAAAGGAAATTTATGAAGTTGCCAAAATCAAGAAAACTGATGAAACTCATGCAACTATTCCTTTAAAAGAAATTTGTAAAAGTGTTATATCAACAGCGAAAACTCTCGGTATTCAAGTCGTCGTTTAATTTTTCATAATTCATTCACACATGTACATAAATATATTTTTTATAAAGTTTAAATCAGCTAATTCAATTTATAGAAATCTAATTTCTTTAAAATAATTAATATGCAAAAAAGATAACAATGCTAGTTTTTAAATTACATAATTCCGCTCAAACTACACTAATTCATTTTCTTCGTTTATTCCTACCACTTCTACTTTTTCTATCGTTAGTATCGATTTTCCTCTTTTGGGATTCAGGCTTGACTCCTTTTTCAACAATATCTAATCCTTTAAATGTCAATCTTTCGTAAAATAAAACATATGCACCTGGATCAGATAATGCACTCGCTCGTGGAATCTTATTTACATATTCATCATCGTATGTTGCCCATGAGCCATCAGGTTGTCTACTATGTGCAATATAATGTCCAGAAGATACTGATCTTCCCTGATGAACAATAACACTAACTAGTTTATACCTTGTTGGGGTGGACATATCAGTTGTATAACTAGTTAAATCAAGTATTTCAGGATAACTAACATTTGCCTTCACTTTTTGAGATTGCTGACCATTAAATCTGAACCTTTTCAAATGAATGGAGAGAGTTTCTGGAGATCTTTGAATAGTTGAGATCTTAACTGCGTTTGTCTTCAATTTACATTGTTCACAAACATAACCTGATTGATCTCTTTTATCAGTTCTTATTATTTCAGGTGTGAAAAAATCTCTAATTGAATTTTCTAGTGAATATTTACGACTTGGAGCTGATGATTCATTTGATTGAGAGTCTTGTTTACCATTGTTTGTAGTGTTGCTGTGATTATCATTGGTGTTTGAATTACCCTTTGTATCATCATTATCATCAAATTCATCATCATTATTTTTCAAACCATCCCTAGCTAGTAAAATTCTCTGTTGTAAAATCTTAGAAAGTTGTTCTTTATCTTTCTCAGTGGAGGAATTACAATTTTTAATTTGCTCCATCAATTGTGAAAGTTGAGTTGGTTCAACCAATAAGCTTGTCCTTTTTTTCCTATTATCTAATCCTAAAGAAAGATCATAGAATTCTTGCTGTGTAGTTGAAATATGCCCACAATTTTTACAAGTAACCGTTTGAGTTAATAAACCACCAAAGATATCGTATATTATACTTTGATTTAGTTTAACACCTTTTGGAGTAGAATCTTCCTGTAATCTTGACATTAGAGACATGAAATATTCATGTGAGTCTTCTTGTTGCCATTCAGACATCATACAATTGATATCAGCAAGTCTTTTACATAACTTTTTAGGATTGATGTAAATTATTTTTTTATTATGACCCAATCTGAACATTTTAGCAACAGTTGATGCAAGTACTTTTGTAACAGAATCTGGTTTAATTTCATCATCATGTTTCCCATTATTAACATCAATCAGGTATTTAGTTAGTGAAGGAATATGACATATGGATTGAACTGCTGCATTCATATAGCATGTAACACCATGATTTACTAAACCTAAAGATTGATGATTTTCTATAAAAACACCCCAACTTTTAGTTATTCTTTGAGATCCATTGGAGCCATGATTATTTTGATTTTCATTCAAGTCCCAAAATTCATTATTACTATAATTATTGGTAATCAATTCAGGTTTAGCAATTGTTAAAGAAACATCATCATCATCATTGTTTGATGTTGGTGGGGTTTCAGTCGCATCCTTTTGAACTTGCTTCGTCAATACATCTCCCTTCAAATCTTTCTTTAATTGATCATCTTCATCTTCATCTTCATCTTCATCACCTTCCTCCCTTTCCTCATTTTCATCATCAGATGTAGTTGAAGCGTTATCCATATTTTTCATATTGACGTCATCATTGTTTCCATCAGAACTTTCAATATCCTCATCCTGAGAAGAATTTTCACTATCGTGATCGTCATTACTTTCGGCAGTATGAAAGTCATCATCATCGACATCATCGTCATCTTCATCATCATTATCCTCATTATTATTATTATCATCATCATCATCATCCTGCTCATCATCATCATCGGGATCTTCATTTCCGCTTTTCATTGTAGGGGTAGCAGAATGTTCCGTTTGCCTTTCTTTAAATTCGGTATTGACCTGTGTCAAAGAAGATGCATAATTATTTTCTTGATTTTGACTTTGTAGTAGTTTCTTTAAACGTTCCTTAGAATCTGTGCTATCAGTTGTGGCTTTCCTCTTTTTTGATTCTGTTAGTACTTTTTTGGTTGCTTCCTTCCCATATTTTTTACCTGTATATTTAGCCATAGCTTCAGCCAAAGATTTTGGACGAGCCATTTCACTTTCTTTCAGTTGCTTTTGTTGATTTTGTTTCTTTTCTTTCAAATCTTGAAATTCGGTAGCTGAATCAGATTTGGCCGGTTTAAAAATTTTATAATTTGATGGTTTGATTGTAACTTTATCTGGGTTCTTTGCTGGTTTAAAGACAATTGGATCTTTAAGAATATTGTCAATAATTGGATTAAGTTTCCTAGTATTACTTGAAGATTTAGAATTTCTTGATCTAGAGTTGGAGTTGTTATTATTTGACAGTTTTTCTAATTTCACGGACATTTCTCCAAATGGAATAGTTAAATAAGAATATAACTATAGAATGCACTTGACTGTGTAAGAGAATTTAGGATATATATGTTTGACTATTCCGGATAGTTATACACGTGAGTAAAGTCTATATTGGAAAGTTTCAGTTTCAATTTCACTCTCCAGATCCAAGCTAGTGATGCTAAAAAAAAAAGACTATCAAATTCACAAAACAAAGGGAAAAACGAGGACTAAGTTGAAATTTGAAAATTTTTTAACCCATGGCGCGAGTGAAATTTGCCTAAAAACCTAAGACCAAAAGCCATCGACGCGAGAAATGAAAACAGAATCTCTGGCGCAAAGTCGAATTTTAGTGATAGTGAGTTCATTACCTACCGCTCCCACTGGAGACGGTCGATCGACCCGGCGCGGTCAAGTGAAGCTCTTTACGTGCATGTGTTAGCAAACGTAGTAGGGAGGGTCGGTGTCGATTAGATAGGGAGATAACTGCAATTACTGTTCAATGGCGGGCCAATTTATACTTTGCCTGAACAGACAGGGGAAGATAAGACTGGAAAAATGGTACAATGGTACCAGTTTAGAAGAGAGGGGTCCAATTATAGGGAAAGTTTATCAGGCAATCCAAAATCATGTAAGGAAAGAAACTAGTAACATTATACCTTTTGAATATAAATACAAATTAGTATTCAAACAATACAATGGTCTATTTGTAATAATTGGGATAGAAGAGAATGATAATGAACTTGTTTTCTTGGAGAGTATACCAGTTTTCATCAAAGTTCTCGATATTTATTTTGAAACAGTTAGTGAAATGGATTTAATATTTGAATTTCCGATTTTATATAAGACATTAGATTTAATGTTTTATAAAGGTGAGGTAATTGAACTTAATCAAGATAAAATTTTAACGAAACTGAAACAAATTTCAGTTAATTAGTGAATTCACTTTTTTATAAATGATTAAAGGATTAAATGTGTAAATAAATATTTGAATTTATACTAATAAAATAAAATCAAAATTAGTTACCCTTTGGTGCTTCCTTGTAGGAAATACATGCTTCTTCACCCATAGCAGAGACAATAGTAACAATTAATTCTTTACCATCATCGAAATCTGCTTGTAATTTTTCACCTAATTCACCTTCTGGTGCTCTAACATCTTCCTTCATATCACCATCATTGTTCATCAAAGATAAGTAACCATCATCAATATCTAATAATTGGTATTCAGATCTCTTAACAACTGGAACTTCCATATTGTGAGTAGATGGTGATAAATCTTCTAATTTCTTTTGAGTGAAAATATCGGTTGCAACTAAATGGACCTTTGCGTGACCGTGCTTACCAGTCTTAGAAGTAGACATATCAATAATCTTACATGGTCTACCTTTAATAACAACGTGACCGTTCTTTCTCAATGCAGAACATTGCATTGGGAAAGTTAAGGAGGAACCTGCATCAGCAACTTCGAAATTGTGTTCTTCTTCAGCCATTATTGTTTGATGAATTAAGTATATCTAAAAAAAGAGAAGATAAATTCTTTTTAACAAGTTAAAAGGGAATGAAAGTAAGAAAGAAAGAAGAAAGATGGTTAAATTAAATATTGCCAAATTTCACCAGTCTGTGTTTGTCGTCGTCGTCGACATCTTTTACATAAGAAAATTTTTCCAGCACCGAGAGCGGGCGGGCGAGAATTCAAGCTCACTTTGGCCTTCGCGCCCTCTCCTCTCCTCTCCTCGGCTCTCCTCCCCTTCTCCCCCACGTCTCCCCCCGGGGGTCCAATCTCAGGCCTCCCAACTCTAAGCAGTACCTGCTCCCCCTCCACCTCCACTACTACCAATGGATACACATCGTTTGCCAAATAAACCAGCAGCGAGTGATGAACTCACCTTGTTGTATTCAATGTGCTTTGGCCTCAACAGACTAGTTACTGGTCTTTATTAAATATACCAGAGAAACCCTCTCTAACCCTTGTTTCCTGATTCAACAATCTGAAACCGGGTAACATCAAACCGGGGGAGCGCGCGCGATTCATCTTTTGTAGTTGATCTGATTTGATCTATTTTTGTAAAATATGCTTGAAGTTACGTTATAGCATTCATTACTTAACATTGCTAGTTTACATATAATTTTTTCATTAATTCATTCATTCACAATTCATCATTGTACTGACGTATAGCCAATATATCATCCTCAATTTCTTCATAGCTTAACCCTTTTGGCATACCGTAAACACGTGTAAAGCTTGATCTAATTTCTTCACTATTTAAATTCATCATTTTAACTCTATCACTTTCTAAAATTGAAGGATCCAAACAACTAACTAAATGTACATCTTTCCTACTAACTTTTGTCTCTGTTTGACTACTACCTAAGTCTATTTTATTATTTGGTTCAGTAAATCTCGTGGATGAGGTACCTCCTCTTTTATTGACACGTTCTGTTGCACTTGAGTCACGATCAGAATAAGCCACTGAATCTGAATCGAAATTTTTATTTAATGTATTATTACTTCTTTTCCTTTTACTAGGAACAACATTAACATTCCTGCGATCACTATCAACACTAGAAACATCAACAGTCATACCATCAATTTGTAATTGTCTTAATAATCGACTTTTCGAACCTTTTACATTACCAGTAGATTTAAGTCCATATGCACTAATTAAATCTTTCTTCTTCAATTCTTTAGATGATTTAATATCCTCATTTGTCCTTTTGATTCTTTTAACTTCTTTATAAAGCTTTCTTAAAATACTATCATCTGGTAAGAAATATTCTAAAATTTCTAAAACCTCACGTTGTCCTTTGATGCCTTTATTTGATGAATTATTTAAAACATATGTTGCATACAATCTTGAATTGAAATCTGTTAATTGTAAGAAATCATGTGGTGATACCAAATTATAGATTAATTCATCTAAATTATGATTGTTGCTACTAGTATTAGACTCACCATTAGTAGAATTTGAATTATCACTCTTCCTCTTGAATGCATTGCTCTTCACATATTTACGCCATATACTATGCGATTTATTATTGTTAATCCGACATAACTTACTGGTATTTTTCTTTATCCTTTCGTTTTCCATTATTAGAAAGTTTTTCAATTTGGCAAGTCTTGTAGTATATTCAAGTATAGCCATACTTTCAATTTCATCTATAACACTAGCTGTTTCATTCTTTATCTGACCTTCAAGATATTCTGTACCAATATCTTCTCTCAATAAAAGATAATCTCTCCTCTCCATCAAATCTTTCTCCTCATTCAAAAGCTGATCTCCATTTTCCAATTGATTTAACAGATCTTGATATCTATTTCTTTCAACTTTATACGTATCGTAAAGTTTAATCTCTTCAAGTTCTAAAAGTCGATTGTAATAATCAACGTAAATCTTATTTTTAGGTAATGATATCATATGTTCATTTATATAAGTGACAGGTTCTTTTGACATTAAACGTAGTTGAATAGATGCATTTCGATCGTCTTCGGTGAATTCCATACTTAAAGGCTCAAATACAATATCAGTATTTGAATTGTAAACTCCAAAATCTGAATCCCAAATGGGTCTCATTATTGAAATACTATTCTCTTCAGGATTCACTCGGAGTAGTTCCATAGGTATGAGCTTTCCGTCAGGTGCCATCACTAGCGGTACATACCCATGCGGAATTTGTGGTAAACTACCATTCATTAATTCCATTAATGGTGGTAATACTTTATCATGTTCAATTTTAGGTCCAATCGAAGAATTAACTAAATTATTTGTTCGTACAATCTGTTGTATCTGTTCATGCGTTGGCATAATATTATTCTCTTCAAGAGTAGGATAATTTATAGTTTCTCGTCCAAGTGAATATGATTCATCTTTATCATGTGTTATCAGTTTGTTTGTTACATCAGGACCATCTTGTGATGAATATTTTCGTTTTCGACCTTTTTTGTTTTGTTCTACGAATGTCCCTGCTCCTGGCACCTTTTTATGTTTGGAAATCATTGACTCATCTTTCTTAGAAGATGAGTAATCCTGATCAATATTGGGAATGTAATCAGTATCAGAATCATTTGTAAACGATACGGAAGATGTTGAAGATGATTCACTTGTCAAATATTGTTCTTGGTATAACCTTTTATGTTCATTAGAATGCTCTATTTGTGTGATCTTTTCCAAATTATTGTTGTCAAAGTTCTTTTCAGGAGTATCAATCTTGAAATTAGAATCTGTACATTTACCATAATTAACTCTCAGTGAAACCAGTTTGGATGGTTTTTCATTATTGGAAGCAAATGGAGATACATTATTAGAATTCAAAAGCATATTGACTTCAAATACTTTCCGTTTAGATTGATCTTGATCTGGATTATTTTGCTGTATAGAATTTATTTGAGAATTTAGATTTTGTTGGCTATTATTTGAATAATTTACAACTAATCTACCAGAAGCAATATCTGCATCCGGTGACATTTGTTGTGCAGTTATAGGGAAGCTTGTGTTTTTTTCAAAAGGTCCAACCATTTCAACCGGTTCATTTGATGCATCAACCTTGTTGAAACTTAAATTCTTATTCAATCCGCGCGACCAAGATTTCTCCTTTTTTTCAAACACGTTTTGACAATCATTGGAGGATTTTTGTGCATTGTTAGTCTTAGAACCTTCTATATTTGACTTTTCTAGATTTTCAATTGCAGATTTTTGCCTTTGATGAACAGTATGATCTTCCAGTTTTTGATTCTTCCATTTCCATTCATTGCCCGATGAAAATTGTACATCTTGTTCATTGATTGGTTTTTGGTAACTTTTAGTATCAATTTTGGCTGTAATTGTACCTTTAGTAGAAGTATCGGTTGAAATTGAATCATCCATCATCTTTTTCTTCCTCCCTCGTTTCTTTAAACGCTTATCTTCCTGATTTGAAGCATCTTCATTGTGCCATGAAATATGCGACAATTTTGATTTTGACATATTCGGTGAACTATGTTTAAAACTGACATTCTGACTCTGTAGTCCAGCCTGTTGTTGATGTGTTGATGATTGTGGTAGTTGTTGTGAAACTTGTTTTTGTTGCTGCGAAAGCTGTTTCCGATGTTCACGTTGCTCCACTTGCTGTTGCTGTTGCTGTTGCTGATGTTGATGATGTTGATGATGTTGACGCATTTGAATTTGCTGTTGATATTTTTGTTGTTGTTCACGTTGCTGATGTTGCAATAATTGTTGTTGCTGACCTACGTTCATTACTGGGTAATTAACATGTTGTAATTGTGGAGAATGTATTACTTGTTGAGCTTGGGTATTAGGAGGGTTTTGATGTTGCATCAATGGTTGGTAATGATTCATATTTGGTGAAATAAAACTACCATTAGGTGGTGGCGGCGGTGGTGGATGTGGAAAACTGGGGAAAGATTGTGGTTGATTTCCAAAATGTTGATTTTGATGATAAAACTCAGGATATGGCTGTTGTGAAAGTTGGGGATTCATGCTTAGAGGAATTCCCATGTTTGTACTATTATTTACATTTGAATTTGTATTTGTATTCATACCAGTATAAGAAACGTACTGATTTGCCATATACATTGGAGGTATACCATTTGGAGGTGGAATATACGTGGAAGTATTGGGTATATGCTGGTGTGGGGGCTGCATTTGAATGAAACGTTAATCTTATTTTGCAATTAAATTGATAATTATAATATACTTTTTTGATAAGAATAATTGATTATGGGATAGAAATTGTGTGAGTGTTGAGAAAAGGAGCAAGAGAAGGCAAAACAAAATGAAAATAGATTTGTGATAGTGCCGAGATATGGAATGTGCGTGATATTACAAAAGTTAGGTTTCTGCATTTGGCGTCCCAATATACGCCATATATTAATACGGACAATTCTCGCTGCAAACGTAAGTACTCAATTTGACAGCTGTTTTGCCGATCTCCCCTCGGTTTAATATTGATTGCTTTGCTAAAGGATAAGTTTTCTCAAAATGTGGAAAGGTTTTGAAGTCAAGAGCTATTCGAATTTGAAAGCATCATTAATCTATACATTAATCTTTTTATTCTTTTAAATTACTATTATATAACTAAACCAGTAATCTTGAAATATAGTATCTAAACTTGTCTTTAAAGAGACCAACTGAAGTTTCCAATTATAGGCGCAAGACATTGTCGACTAAATTATACTAATATGTTTAAGAAAAAGAAGATCTAGAGAGATGCATGAAGAGGTGCAGGAACATGTGCAGGAACATTAGCAGAAACAACTGTCAAGTTCAAAATGGTAACAAAGCGAAGGAGGGAACAACAATTAGGTACCACTATATAATTGGAGTCATCAAGAGCAAGCAAACAGAAGACTCGATTGATTGCTTGAAGGCAACATTGGGATGCAAGCTGGAAGAGTGTCCAGCCGAGACAATAAATACAATTACACAAATAATGCCAATTAGGAAAATTAATAACCGTACTTGCGTGCGTGTGCAGCGAGAACAAAGAGAATATTGGAACCCGTCCAGTTTCCCATTTTTCCCAGCTTGGGCACTAACTCGCCTCGGGTTTTAGAGAGACGCTGTCACCTGCAGTGTGCAGCTTGTTTGCAAGGCACAACTCATGCGGCCAATCTGCCAGACTTTTGACCGCACTGGGACATTGGCCAGATAACACAGTCGACAGGACAGACACGCCCAATAGGACAGAGACGGAACGGGCAGAGGCGGAGGCAGAGGCAGAGACAGAGGCAGAGACAGAGGCAGGGGCAGGAGCAGGGGCAGGAGCAGGAGCAAGAGAGACAAAACAGAAAGGACAGACAGGACAAGAGAGACAAGCTTTGGAACCCGTTGCGGGCGATATTCAGGCACCGTGCACGAGAAGTTCACGCGCCGCCCGCGAGAATGCGGAAATCGCCGCGGGTGGTCATTTTTTTTGTTCCCTGGGACTGGGACCCAAGTTGGCGTGGCCATTGCTAACACTGACACCACCAATTCACTGACACCAATAGTGGCACTTATGCCTCTTGCTTTCCCGTGTATAGTGGCTTTGTATGTATTCAAAAGAGGTGTGTGTCCAGTAGATAGGAAAGTATATGAAGTTTTTACTGTGTTTACTCCGTTGAAAGGTAAATTGATACCAACTCAAAATGCTGGTGTGATCCGGCCTGTGTTTATCTTAAGAAGATTGATGCTTTCCCCAAATTTCTACAACTTCACTTCTGTTTTCAACAAACTCATGTCGAAATGTGCTTGTAACTTATTTAGTTGGAATATGTATTGAACATCTGACTGCTTTTAAAAATACCATAAAACCTTCAAAGGGTTCGGAAGCCATCATAAGAAAATGGGTATTCTATACAATACCTTTTTAATAATGGAAAAATTCATCAAAGTTTGTTTTTCAACACAGTTTAATGCCATTATGTACCTTCTACATCTTTCCTTCTTGGTATTTATGTTGGGTTAAGAAGCCTTTATTGTGCGCTCCCAATACCAATAAAGACAAATACAATCAACTGTAGGATTTTGAGATCGGAAAAAATGCTATCAAAAATAATCAAACTAGCATTTCAGTATACGAACCCTTTCTTACACTCTTGCTTTCTAAATTGATTTATATCAGTCAGATTAGTTAACCGAATATAATTGTGTAATATGATAATTATCCCTAGTTGCAAATTTAGTTGTTGAATATGCCTAACCTGCTCAATACGTATTCTGTGTTCACTTTGAAAGTTAGGTTAAAAATTCTCTAAAAAGAGCCAACATCAAACTGATTAATATAGTAACAATGTGTAGCCATACATTTATTCAGTGGAAAGAGTTTCTATCGTATTTTTAAGGTTCCCAACAAGTTGCTCTCACATTTAAGGTTATTTTGGATTATTCCGTTCAGTTTTAGAAATTTTCAAGTAATGTAATTTGTCAAAGGACTCCAGGATTAAATAGCCTAGTTTTCAAGACAAATAAAACTTCACGCCATTAAAATGCGTGCATACATTGACCTATTATGAAAGTTGTTCAATACTTTTCCTGAATTCAATGTCCTAATGTATTCCGGTGAATTTATTGTCAGTCAAATGTATTGAGCTATTTTTTTAAAACCTGTCGTAAGAATAATTGTATCGTTAATTTTAAGTCATTTCGAGAGTAGTAATTAAGAAAAACGATCAAAACTTTCAAAAACAATCAAAAAAGTCTAGTTTAAGAAACAAATGTGCTTTTGTTATTCCTAGGATTATATCTATTTAGTGATATTTGTTAGTATAGCCATGTTGAAAGGAAATGTGAATTTGCTAGCTCTTTAGCCGATGAGTTCCATAATATTCAAACATTTGATGATTGGTATTCTCCACCAATCATATACTAGCTTTTCTCCATATAAATATACTTGATAGCTCATTATTTGTACTAATATTAATTTAAATAACACAATCTTGTTTATCAATATGATTTCATGTTTTAAACAACCTAACTTTTAAAACTAGCCTATCGAAGTAAAATTCACAGCAGAATCTTCCAATTTTATCATCATCCACTTAATCAGAAGAGATATCCTTTACTGAGCCAGTTAATTATCGACTGTAATGATAACAATCTTAATACAAATGAGATATAAAAACCAGGTACAAGGCAGAAAAGATTAGTGTTTCAGCGAAAAAAAAGCGACTAGGCAAGTAAAGTCCAGATGCAATCTATAAGTTGGACATTATTCCTTACGTAACTTCACATTATTATGCCTTAAATTAAGCCGAGAACTGGGGTTATAGCTTTTGCTAATCATAAAGTCAAATCTTTAATAAAAGGTTTTAAGTGGAATATGATGATCTTGCCCGCGGAGAAAATTGTAGTTAACAAAGATCAAGCTGCAAAGTAGTCGGTGGCGATAGATATCGAAAATGTAAGCAACCGAGCATCGCTATTGGATTATTATTGTTGTTACAATAACCAGATATTTCAAGCTGTGTTTGTTTGCTTGCTAATTTGTTTCGCTTACATAAAATTAGCCGATGCTCGCTCGTTCTCTGACAATTCCAATTGCTCAAATGCAGTTGCCTGTTGTTCAAGGATCGTCGCTTGGTGTTTAGGTTACGGCCACAGTCAGTTACGGGCGCCAAGTCGGTCGATTGGTTGGTATAGTCGGTCTGTGTCCCGAGAACCCAACTTGTTGTGGACCGGTGGCTGGTGGCTGGTGGCTGGTGGCTGTTCCCTCGGCGCTTGGCGCCCCAAGTATGGGCCAGGCCCAGTGAGAATATAATTTCCTGTCAACACTACATTTTTGTGAACAAGTCTTTATTGTAAACCCTGTCCCATCATAAACTTATGATATTATATTACCCCTTTTTCGTTGGTTTTCTGACCATTTTCAGTCACCCACCTCTTGCACTTAGATCTTTGACGTAATCCTTGCCCATACGCGCAGATCACTAATGTTGGGGACAAATACTTTACGCGAAACAACTTTCTAGTGTCCAATTATGTTAATTCAAGTTTCTTCTCCAACACCTAAATTTAGATTAGTGAACTTAATGGACCCTGCTCTTTTTTTTTAAACAATTTTCTATATTTTTCATTAAATTATAGAATGATAAAGAAATCTCTACTTAATTATAAAGAATGTTTGGAAATATATCGTTAGCTTCTCTCATACCCTACACTTTGATTGTAGGGAATGTGAGAAGCTAAACGATTCAATGTAGTTTCAATTATGACGTCAATCAGACTCTTCTGTTTTATTGTGCATTCTTAAATGTACTTCAACAAAGTCTGATTCTGTAGGGTATGAGAGAAGTTTTACCCATAATTATTTCTAACAGTGAGTAGAGTAAAGTCAAAATTTAAGCTTTTCACACTGATGCCGGTTGAATGATTCATTCATATCAACAAAATGCTGAAATGTAGAGCTGACCTCACCTGATTAATGTTTCTAAAAGAATCACCACAACTTCTGTTATGTCAGTGAAACCCCTTTTAAAGTTGAGTTCTTAAAACTTTGTTAGTGAGAGGTCATTCACCAAGAAACATTTCTTTTTCCAATCCACAGGCACAACATTACAAAATTTAGCATGGCTTTCCTTTAGGCTGGTCTACACAAAAAGAAAAGAGCGGAAATGTACCTTTTATAGAAATCGTGTGCCCAACCTCTAATTTTACAGAGCGTCGATCTGTTTCGAAAAGATAGGCGCGAGAGCTTTTGGAACACCTGCATTTCTCCTACGTTGTTATGTACTTAAGTACCTATTTGTTTGTTCTACACATATTTATGCATTCGGTGATTCCCTAATTGTTACGATGGGACAAATATATAAATAATCTCCTTTTTGAAGAGTTTGTAAAAGCTCTAACACTACATTCCAAGGTTTGTCATTTAATTATTACTAGGGAGATAATGATTAGGTCTCTTTCAACATGCGTTATAATGCTAACAAAACGTAAATTATATAGATCTTAGCCGCTGTACTGTATTAACTCCAATTTCTGCATCTAAATTGCTTTCAACAAAACATGTAGCGCAAGTCCGGTAATATGAAATTTTCAAAATAAAACGGCCATTCTCGTTTTTTTTTGAATTAGGAACGGCGTTAAATACCTTTGAAGATCTACGAAAAGTTAGTTTAAAAATTCAAGTCTACCTAAAATTTGACAACATGAATTTTATCATATCCTGCCACAACTCAAAACTTACATGCTGTTATGAAATTCAATCTCTTACCATAAAATTATGTTTTGTGTAAATTTATTGGTGTTTCCAAAATTAGATCTCCAATTTGTAAAAAAACAATTTTTCTACTTTTAATTTGATCTCCACCCATTAGTAATTACGACAAACTGTCCTTATTTTCAGAAAATCTTCTCGTACAATGCAATGAAACAGTATACTCTGATCGTATGTATGAAGACTAAATATGTTTACAATTACCTGTCAATAATCAGAAAATCACCGGTTTTATTCTGTGCAGCGGATCAGGTCAAAATTATTTGTCAAATTTTGTTGCGCAAAAATATTTTACTGTTTCAACTTGGTCTCGAATTGCAATATATAAGTCATCTCAAGATCTGAAACAATGAAGATTGAACAGCAAAATTTCAAATGTTACTTTAAATTACTTTCTTGTTATATGAGCTAAGCCCTCAAATTCTGGTCATGGGGATTTTCTGTGTAAACTGTTGGCGGTCCTATAAAAAATGATAAATTTTAGCACATGCTTTAATTCGTGTGGCAACCCGTAAATTGCATGCATAGAACAATGTAACATGTCGTACACATCGAAATTTATAGAATGAGATCTAGCTAACAGTTTACTTTGATAAAAAATAATTTTTCCATTCACTAGCTGTCTCTAAAACCTCCCACTGGGTTCTTTTCACCATACCCGAATCACGACAGTGTAGTTTCATAATTGAATCTGAAAACTCACTTTCGAAAAGAAAACGTGAAACTAATTTTTGCTCGATTGAATTGAACTTACTTAGATTCAATACCTTTACATTTTTCAATTTCAGCAGTGGTTCCCAAATGTTATGAATCTCCATTATCTCAATAATTCCATTCTCAACTAAACCTGCTTCAACATCTACATCACGCTCAGTATCACTCCAGAAAATTGGACGACCTTCTATTTCCTCAAGCACTTGACTAACAACACCAGTACCATTCTTCCAATCAAATGATTTATAGTCGTGAAGCCTGTAATCTGAGCTCAGTACTGTACCTTCAAAGTTTATTTTTTCAAGATTGATACATTCTTCAAATAAATGAATTATAAAACCAACAGGGAGGTCACGTTTGAAACAATATTGTCTTAAAGATGATTGCATTGCAGGGTGTGGGGTACTAAAGGGAACAGTTACATGTTTTGGTTCTTCAACAGCAAAAGTAACCGTGTTGCAATGTTTCCGTAATGCAGCTGATTTCTTCTGAATACTATTGTTTTGTTTAACCTTTTTACATGGTGGCACATTATTCTTCTCTCGTGTTGGTTTCTTTCTCCACGGATCAAATACACGCATCATGCTTTTAAAAAATCCTTCATCGTATAACCTGAGATTCGACGTCGACATAGATCTTTTCTTAGCTAACAATTTATTTTGAGATAAATCTGAAACATTATTCATCGTTTTGTATCGTTTCAATTTAGAGGAATAATTGTTTGTGAAAACATCAGTTTCATATGGATTAGGTAGGGACGTTGTGGAACTCAATGTAGAAACAGAGCTAGACCTACTACGTGCCCTTTTGCTATTACTATATTTGGAGCTGTTTCGAAATTTCCAATCTCTCCAACCAGCGTGGATTATTTTGTTAGTACCACACAAGACTTCGCTGGCGTTATTAATGCCATATATGAGATTATCCTGGTATTTGACTTTTTCAGCCGGAGTCAAGGTAATAGGTAGTTCAATTTTACTAAAATCGAGAACTTTGACAAAACCTGCTAAATTACTGTTGTTCATTATGGTGTGAACAAACTGAGCAACCCTATACGTTGATGTAAACCTTGGATAGTGATACAATTTTGGATTCACTAGATAGTTAATTTTTTTTGAAACATATAACATATTTACCAATTCTCTTTGCTCTAGCAGATTGATAACTTTTCCTACAATCTTCTCTGGAAGATCATCAAATGCTGCATCAGGTTTTGTTTTGTATTCGATATCTGATGTGTTTTCCGTCGTGGAATCATCATCCAATTTGATGACCTGATCTAAGTTTGTTGTTGGTCTAATTATCAAAGAAGCAATTCTTTTTGATTTTTTGGTTCCCTTGAAGATTGCAATGATATTTGGAGAATTGATAAATGCGTTTGTGCGATAATCATATACTCTTCCTGGATTCAATAATGACCTATATGGAGGTAAATACTTGTCTAACTGATAAACCTCTTTTGTACCGTCTTTCAATTGATTATTACTTTCCTTCGGAACTGAAATCACCCGTTCATCCTTATTACGGTCAGCAGTTTTATTTGATGACATAAAAGACGATGTTGATTGTTCAATTGTTTCCGAATAAGGGGGAGGCGAGTCAGTGATTTGTACCCTTTCATCTTCCTCCAATTGTTCTTCAAGATGCATAGATTCTTCATGCTTCAGCAAATCCATTGTATCAACAATAGACAAAACTTCATTTCCGTAAGCCGAATCAGTAATGCTTTCAGCACAACTCGAAACAGCATATTCTATACCAAAGAATGCTTCAAACCGATTTCTATAGTCAATATCATCATCACTAGATAACTGCAATCTAATAAAATCAAAGTTTTCAGATTTCTTACTTCTAATACTTCTCATATCAAAATTGAGTTTCTGTTCAGTTCCATTGAACGAAGAAGTATCAACATAGCTTTTGGGCTGATTTATTACATAAAATTGTTGAGTCGTACTACCCTTTGTCGATTTCCCAGTTTGCATTATCGTGGTTTTAGCATATTCAGAATGTATAACCATTGGCGCAGCCCTAGAATTAACACTTTCCAAGTTCATTTTTGCAGAATTTTTCGTTTGTAAATAATCACTTGATTCCGAATCAGATTGCTCATCTGAGCTTTCTTTGATATGATTTGTTGTGACAAAACCTCGTTCTGTAACACACTGCAAATCTGATGTGAGCTGTGTCTGAGAATTTACACTCCCTTTAAAATTCATTATTGAGTTAAGCTTCAAAAAATGTGAACTTCAAACTGCAACCTGCACCGTGTGAGATCAAAGTCTCTATCGTTATCGTAAACTCGGGAAATATCCGATTTTTAATCGAGTGTGGAGAAAAAACAATGGGACTGCGAGAAAGAAATGATAACGCGGGGACAGATTACAAATTTGTGGCTCCTATAGACGTTAATAGTAGTTATACAAGGTCAGCAAAATCACTAGCTTTCTCCTCGATAAGACCGACCTTCTGTTCAGTCAAATCCATCCATCTTACGTTTTGAAAAATTGGGTTTTCGAGAGAAATGTCTTTAATCTTCTCGACCTCTGAACTGACCACTAGAACGCAGATAGCATCGTACCCCCCAGCACCAGGAACGACACCACCGAATACGCCATTGATATCACTCACTGTATTAAGAAGTAAAGTCTGAGACTCCGGCTCAATAGCCACATTAGCTTCTCTAGTCAGTATTTGCAAATTCTCTCGAATATGCTTGATAGCGGAAACAATCTTTTTAATTGAATCTGATTCTACCTGAGGATTGGAGAATATTTGATTTGGTTTGTGGGAAGAGAACTGTTGAAGAATTTGATTATATACATTTGGCTTGGAGAGTGAAAGATCAGATAATTCTTTCAAACCATCCATCAAATTGTTATTGCTTTGGTTAAGATTAAACCACACTTCACCACATTTGTCAGGTTCAAGTTGTCTCCATTTCAGTAATTGTGACACCATTTTGGGAGTCTCTGACCCTCCTTTAACGTCACCCATCAAAAGTCTAATTCCAGGTGGTAGAGCACACATATCGTGAGTCATATTCCATTCTTGCATATCTACAATATTGGATAGTTGTTTTAAGCTGCCATCGGCGCTTTCTAAGACTTCAGTGATGATAGAAGGTTCAAATCTTTGGTAAATAATAGATCCAAAAGTTGCACTTACAACGTCAAACCCTGATCCAATCTTTCCTTGAGCTTTGCAATGGGCAATTTGTGCCAATCTATGAATTTTGCTTTTCCAATTCTGTACCGGATCATTTATGTTAAAATTTTCAACAAAAACACTCAAAAGTGCAGCTGTAAGGGATGTTACTAAACCGGCACTAGATCCAAGTCCTGTTTTTGGCACTTTGGTTATTTCGTCGTGGTGAAACAAGAATCTGCAAGCATGATTTTTAGAAAATTTTTCAGTTGCACCCTCCTGCGAATGATATTCTGGGTCAGAGAACATGGTGATTGTAATCTTTTTGCTTACACTCTCAGTAGTAACCAATCCAGTTCCTATTACATAACCAATAATAGTCCAGATGGTCGCTTCCACAAATGGATTACGTTTACCATGTAGTTCAGATACTGCTGAATTCAAACCTTTCGTTATATACTCTTGTATATCAACATTGTAACTCCACAAACCATTCAAGAATTGTGGCGATTTTACCGTAATTGTAAAATTTCCACTACCGTTTGTTTCAACAGCATGAGTAAGGGCATGCATCCGTGCACTCAATGCCACAACTAGGGCTCTGTATTCTGGAAACAGCACAAGGTAGCCACCAGCAAGAATTGCTTTACCTGTAGCACTAAACGCTCTTTCAGTCATAGTTGTTTTGTCGGGTGCTTTTAACAAACAAGTCAATATGATAAATGTTTAAGCTTCTCTGATTTAGTGCTGAGCCAAGTTCATTCAAATTTTGTTATTGAGAATTCACGAAATGAATTCCAAAATCGAACACTCAAACTTTTTGGAAAACATCAAACAATTCGGGTATTGTTTACCGAGTTATTGCTTTTTAGCGAGTTACAGATATTTTGCGAGTCTGATAGCGACGGAGTTAAGAATACTAGTATATCCACAACCCATCCATGATATAAAAGGGATAATCCAGGAAGCTTTTCCTTTCATATACAAAAAATACACTGAATATAGTTTAAAAAGTTATGTCGGATAGCACTGAGAAACCTCATCACTTGATTGTTTTTGTTCACGGTCTTTGGGGATCATCCAGTAATCTGGCTAGATTTGAATCTGTTATACATCATACTCTTGATAAGTCAGATGTTTGCAATTTTCATACTTATGCACCCACTTGCTTTTCACACTTTAAAACTTACGATGGTATAGAGGCAATTGGTGATTATGTGTTAGTTGATTTGATGAAACATATCAAACTTTTGAAAGATGAACACGAAATAGTTATAAGTCAAATCAGTTTTATCGGGTACTCTCTAGGTGGTTTAATTTGCAGATACATAATTGGTGAATTATATGAATCAGACTTTTTTAACAATATCAAACCTGGTATCTTCTCTTCAATAGCCACCCCTCATCTTGGTTGTACCTTTTACAACAACTCTACTAGATTTTTGAACTTTTTAGGTTCCCACTTTTTAGGTCAGACAGGAAGAGATCTTTTCTTAGTTGATGGCAAAGCAGGAATGGTTTATCGATTGAGTAACCCAGAAGAAAAATATTACAAAGGATTGCAACTATTTAAATCAAAAATTATAGCTGCTAATGCCAAATTTGATAGAACTGTTGGTTTTTATTCTGCTTTTATCACTAAGTATGACCTCTTACACGATTGGAATGTGATTGAACCTCGTTTTATTGATGGCTTACCCAGTGCATATTTAGGGGAGAATGGTGAAACCGTCGAATGTCTTGTTTTTGATTTCAAGGAGACAAAACGGTTGCCCGAGTCCAAAAGCAACACAGCTTCAGAGAAGTACATGTCACGGTTCTTGATATTAGGTACAATTATGTTATTCATGTTTCCAGTTATATTTTCTGTGAGTGTATTTGCTTCTGTGAAAAGCTATTTCAGGGTAAAACTTTTACCTAAACCAGATATCAAACGTTTGTGGAACTCAGTGTCAACAACTACGTTATTGAGTATTCACGAAGATCTTAAGTCTTGCGATTCCGATGGATATGATGAAGAAGAAAATTTGGAACAACCACAACCTGGTATATCTCACTTGACTAGAAAAGTAGTTGAAAATGGCTTGAATATACTTGAGGAGGACAATGAATTACAGAAAACAGTTACTAATAACACGACTTCCGAAGAAACTCAAGAAACATATAATATTGACACAGATTTTACGATAGTATACAAATCAAAAAGTTTTGTGGTATCCTCGTTGAAGGAGCGCATTGTATCTGATGATCTCTCGTCATTGGAACTTACTAAAGGTTTGAAACCTGTACCTTTCAATCAAATAAGAGAAGAAATACTAGAAAATTTGAATACCATTCAATGGACAAAAATTGCCGTATTACAACAAAATTTGAACTCACATCAATCAATTGTGGGGAGAAGGGGATTCAATAGAACTCCAGAGAGTATACCTTTTTTGTTTATGTATTCCTTCCTGTTCGAATCCACAATCAAAGAAGTAATGTAAGACCTGCCCCTTGTCTTCACAATGATCTATTTGCATGTATATAAAGTGATCGTTCGTTACAACATTTCGATAAACTTTGCTATCATACAGATCTACCCCGCATGATATCATACTAGCTATAAATAAATCTCTAATTTTTTAAACTGACATAATTTGATGGAAATAGCTTTCTCTCACCTTTGAGAGTTCCGAGCCACCAGTCTTCATCGACTTGATCAATATCAGTAATCACATCACCTTCCTTAAATGAAAGTTCATTATCTTCCGATGCTTCATAATCAAATTCTGCAACAGCAGAAGGTCTAGATGTTCTTTCCGGTGGTGGTGGAATATTTCTGGCTGGAGCAGCTGGTGCAATTTCTGGTTTATCTTCTTTAAGAGATACATAAGATGCAGGGAACAAACCTGTTTCACCTTTAGAGTTGGTACCTCTCCACCAATCATCATCAACAAACTCAATATTAACAATGATTTCCCCCTCGACAAAACCAATTTCATTTTCCTCATCTTTCTCGTAATCGTATTCTGCAACAGCAGTGTTCTCGGTTTTATTTTCTGGATCTGTTGATTGTTCATTATCTGCAGCCGGCGGTGGTGGAACACTTCTAGTGGAAGCAATGGCATGTTCCTGCTCGGCTGGAGGTGGTGGTAAAGATCTAGTAGGCTCCTTAACCGATGCTTGTGTCTCCTCGTCATCCCATGCGTCATCTTCTTCATGCTCTTCTTCTTGAAACTTTTTGAATGTATCTGCTTTTGGTGGGAAAGATGTGGTTTCACGAGCTGGTGGTGGAGGGAAGCTACTTGAAGAAGATTTTGGTGGAAAAGAGGGCTTGATTTCTTCTTCTTCTTCTTCCTCCTCCATTTCCTTTTCTGCTTCCAGCTGAAGCTTTTCAAACTTCGCCTTGACATCACTAACAGGCTTCAAATCTTCAGTATCTTCTAATTGAGAAGATGCATTGACAGGAGTCAAGTCATGACCTTCATCTGTGTATTTTCCCTTCTTTTCAGCCCAAATTTGTGCTGGTGTTTCACCATGATCAGCACCAAAATTTCTGCTCAAACCGCCAACTAGTTTACTATTGTCTTTTATAGGACCATTGTTGAATACAGGAGGTTTAGTACCAAATTCTGTTTTTACGACTTCATCTTGGTTGAACCTAGACAATACAGAATGTGAAGGTTTTGGCTTAGGTAAAGACGTAAGACCACCTGATGGATTGACTGAAATTGTAGCAATTTTTGGAGTTTCAGCCTTAGTGGATTTTGAGTTTCTCAAGGCATTAATGTCAACCTTAGTTGGTTGATATGAAGATGGGACATTGGTTAATGGCTTCTTGGAAAAATCTCTTTCTTCAATCTCTTCCTCACCTTCCCAACCATCATCAGTTGCAACAGACTTTGGTGGTGCAGCTGGTTTTGGTTTGATGATTGATGTTGTAGGTTTTGCAACTTCTGCATCCGCCAATTTTGATGGAGGTTTAGGAGTTGGCTTGAATTTACTACCTGATGATGCAGAAGATGAAGGTGATAGACTTTGAATTGAGTATCTAGCACCAGAAGCATTTGAAACAGTTTTCATGATGTCATCAATGTCTAAGTCATCACTATCTCTTGCTGTAATCTCTACATGATAATGAAGTATTTTTCCAACGTTAGAAAGGTTGTTAGCATATGAAACCTTAGATTTAATTGGAGCAGAATCTGGACACCAGCCAAGTAGTACTATCTTCTTAACGTCGGATCCATAAGGATTAACACTGATTACACCAAACTGAACCGAACCTTCTTCGAACTCCGAGACGAAGTCTTTCAAATCACCATCGCCGAGAGTGGTCGGCTTCAATGACGAATCTTTAAGAGTGGTGAAAATTGCGTAGGAATTGGATCCCGAGACAACGGAATCATAATAACTCTTGATATCTTTTGCGTATGTAGAAAGGTCTAGTTTCTCCATATTGTTTGTGCATGTGTTAGAGAAGGTCGTTGTATCTCAAGAGGAGTTACACAGTTGCCATCTTTATTACTTGTTGGAAACGATGCACAAGCTACACGCGCCCGCCTGTCGATTTTCGCTGCGCCTGGTTTTGACTATATTTGATCAACACGATAAATTTATTCCGTTAAGCTACTACCATCTCATCTGAACTTAAATCATTGTTATAACTGTTTCAAAACGATTAAGTTAACTGATTATGACAACATCTGAAAATGTTTTGCGACCAACTCCCATTTATTCAGGGATTAAAGATGATACCTTTTGTAACCCAACAAAGACGCGTAACTACAATGCCCAATTCAACAAGATCTATACACACCGCACCAATGAACTCAAATCTAGAGTAATGAAAATGGCAAACCCTAAATGGAGTGGTGTTGAAGTCAATGGAATGAAGCCAAAATTTGTTCCAAAAGTTTTGGATGTACCTTCCTTGAAACCAGTATATATCATAGGCACAACATTAGCAGATATGAAATTCAAACCAGATGTTTTGAAAGAGGTGGAACTGAGTGTCCAAGGCCATTTCACCGAGCTGAAAGAATTGGTAAATGATGCTGGTGGATCCAATAAAGATTTTAGTGATCTTCGTCAATCATCGTATAGTGATCCTGAAACAGATAAAATTTGGCTTGAAGATGAAAGTGGTCGTATATTGCTTACAGGTGATGTTCTAACCAAAAAAATCATTGTTACCGGTTTGGTTGTTGCTGTACTGGGTATGGAAATTGAATCTGGCATATTTCACGTTGTTGATATAGTGTATCCAGAACCTGCTCCACAACGTGACATAAATCTTTCTGAAAATACCGCAGGGAAGTTACTTCTTACAGGTGGACTCAATATTAGTGATAAATCAAAATTCGACTATTTAGAAATATTGAAAAGCTGGATTTTTGGAGAGTTTGATGATGAAAAGGCAAAATATGTTGCTGAAATGATGATTGTTGGAAATAGTTTGGACATAACGTCTAATGATGTCAAAATGAAATCAGAAAAGAATAAATATGCCGAGAGCTTCAATATGAACTATAGTGAGCGACCAACAAAATACTTGGACACCTACATCTCCGAACTATTACAGAGCATACCAATCAGTGTACTTCCAGGACCTAGAGATATTGTGGAGTTGGGTTTACCTAAACAGCCGCTTCATCATTCCCTTTTCCCTATATCTTCTAAATTACAAAATTTTAAAAGGCTCACAGAACCATCTTTTTATGATATAAACGGATTGAGGATTTTGGTTTCTTCTGGAGAACCAGTCAATGATATAATGAAATACATAATTCCAAATTTAAAATCGGAAGGAGATCTTAAAGACTGTTTATTCAAAGATTCAAGACTTCGAATAATTGAAGATATGTTGTTATGGCAAGTTATTGCACCAACTGCTCCAGACACACTTTGGTGTTATCCTTTCGAGAATACAGATCCTTTTACCTTGAAGGAAACACCGCATGTTTACATTGTTGGTAATCAACCTCGTTTTGAAACTTCGGTAGTGGAACTGCAGAGGAAGAACGGCGATGTTGTATCTATCAGAGTTATTGCTTTACCTGATTTTGATGATACAAAATCAGTGGTGTTATTAGATCTACAGTCTCTGTCTTGTGAAATAGTCGCTTTCGAATGTACGGCGTAATCTATTTATATAGAGTTATTTTGTATCTTATTGCAGAATAGATAACTTGGTCAATGGAACTGGCTGGCCTTTCTTGAAAACAGCATCCTTACCATATTTCAAATCAGATCCCATTATAGAGTATTCAATAGTTCTTCTACTGTTGTCTACCTTCATACGATCCAATAAAATTCTAGAATAATCTGGTGTAATTGGTGATAACAATATCAAGATAACCCTCAAGGAATCCAATGCTGTAAATATGATTAAGTCTTGTTTCAGCTGTTTCAGGTTTGAAACAGAAGGTTTATCATCTGTACTCACTTTCAACTTCCAGGGTTCGTATTTGTCAAAAAGACCATTAATCATTGGGGCAAGATTGAAAATCTTTTGAACTGCTTTATGCATATTGAAATTTGTTAAATCATCATCAATATCATCTTTCAGGTTATTCACTTCTTTCTCTATATTCAGTAAATACTTCTTGAATTCAGAATCATTGACTTGATCTAGCAATGAAGAAAACTTTTCAGATTTTAATCTCTGCAATGCACGTTGAATGCTAAAGTTCTTGGATAAAGAACGAATCATAAGGTTACAAAATTTGTCAATAAATTCACTCCGAAGATTATTCAAAGTTTCCTCATTATAATCACCATCCGAGTCTAAGACAGAATATTTCATCATAAATAATCTGAGAGCATCTGTACCATAATAATTGGAAATTTTAACTGGATCAGCAACATTACCTCTTGACTTACTCATTTTACGACCACCCATAAGCCAGTGGCCATGAACAAATATTTGTTTTGGTAACTGAATATTAGCGGCCATCAAAAATGCAGGCCAAAAAATACAATGAAACTTAATGATATCTTTACCAATTAAATGAGTTGGCTGAGGCATCTCTTTGGCTAAGGGATAACCTTCTGATGTTAAATAATTCACTAGAGCATCAAACCAAACGTAAATTTTTTGTGAATCGTCATTTGGTACAGGTATACCCCATTGTAATCTTGATGATGATCTTGAGATTGATAAGTCATCCAATTTTCTAGACTTCAGTTCATTTATAATGAAGTCGTAATACTTTCTAGGTTTGATAAACTCAGGGTTGGCTTCCAAAAGCTGCAATAGCTTTCCCTGAAATTCAGAAAGCTTAAAGAAGTAGTTATCTTCTGATTGATGTACAACCTCATTCAAAGTCTCTTTAGAAACCATTATTTTCTTTCCCGATTTTTCATCTACTGCTTCCATTATATCTGATTCAGTAAAGAACGTTTCATCAGAGACAGAATACCATCCACTATGAAGTCCTTTATATATATAATTGTTAGCTTCGACTGATTTCCAGAATTTGTTCACAGCTACGTAGTGATCTGGATCTGTTGTTCTAATGAATCTATCATATTTAATATTTCCAAGTTTAGCCAAATCCTTGAATTGTTGAGCAAGATCATCACAAAATGATTTAGGATCTTTATTTGCAGCAGCTGCTGCATTTTGAACTTTCAAACCATGCTCATCGGTACCAGTTGTAAAAAAAGTGTCTCTTCCATTAAGGCTGCACCATCTGTTTCTAACGTCAGCTAAAGTCATGGAGTAAAAATGACCCAAATGAGGTTTGGCCTTGACATAAAAGATAGGTGTCGTTGTATACACTGCAAGTTTTGAAAGTTGCTTCATTTCACCTGTCAATCGTGAATTGATGGAAACTGACTTGTAGGTAGGAATCAGTTCAAGGTGGTATATTCTTGAATTACGCGGTGATCAGTCTTATGGTCCGATATTTATGAATGGCCTTGGATTTAATGAAAAGATTCAGAAAAGAACTAATGCATATATATTCAATAATGATATTCAAAAACACTTTATATTCACAGTAATCTATATATGAACCGTAATGGAATTCAGGCGAAAGATTTTATCGTTTATAAAGCTATGTACACGCTAAAATGAGATTAGGAAAAAATGCATTGGTGTATTAAGTTCAATACTACCATTATTAGTATCTGACAACACAAACAATCGTAGAGAATCATTTGTCAACTTCTTCCTTGAACAACAACTTTTTACTGTGTTTATCAAACATGTTTGTAAAATCGGCATATTTCATTTTCTTTGGATTTCCACTCATCACAGTGTTGTCCTTGAAAGTAACTTCAATAAAGGATTTGTTTTTGGATTTGGAGTTCAGCAGTTCTAGATTCACTTTACAAGTAGCGTTCAAAGATGGTGGAATTTGTGACAAGATAGATCTAGCACATCTTGCTTCAGAACCAAACGGATTAAACCTGACCGTGAGCTTTGTAAAGTATTTAGTAATCATGATCTTGGATAGTCGATGTTATGTGTTGCCCTAATATAGTGGTACATTCAAGACACTCCAGATGAGAGGTACAATACACTACAGTTAATGAATCAGTGGACTCAAATTACTGCTTCGTCGCGTCGATAATTGAAAAATTTGAACTAGCGCTGGATTTGAGTTTCAGCCGTTGAGGTGTTAAAATTTGCATGTCACGTGCATCCTGGCGGCTCAAGTTTCGGGCAATTTCTAGACTTTTGCATAATTCAGACCAACCGTTATTTCCGCAACTTAAACTTGACAGAGTTGAATGATGAAAATATTCAGACACGTAAACCCTTTTGTTAGATTGACTTTCTTCAACACTATAGCTAATGAAGTTTGCACAAATTATCGCTATAGCATCTCTTTATTCTCTTGTGGAAGCAAGAAAGGAAAGACCTTATGTTCCACCTCATTACACAAATGATGAAAACATCATTGAATTAACACCTTCAACTTTTGATGATTATGTTTTTGGCACAAATTATTCTACTATTGTTGAATTCTATGCTCCTTGGTGTGGTTATTGTCAACAATTAGCACCTGAATTCAAAATTGCTGCAAAGAAGGCACGTAATTTTGCACAATTTGCTGCTGTTAACTGTGAAGATGAAAGGAACAAACAATTTTGTGCATCACAAAATATCAAGAGTTATCCAACCTTATTAACATACAGGCCACCTAAAACTTTTAGAGAACACAAACCAAGGAAATCACAATTTGTTACTCAACAATATGAAAGACAAAGAGAAGCACCTGCAATTGTTGATACTATGAAAGGAACAGTTAAGTCGTTTTACAAAAAATTGACACCAAATAAACTGGAAACGTTTTTATCTGACAGATCAGGTAAACCAAAAGTTTTAGTTCTTACAAAGACAGCCCCAATTCCTGTTTTGTTGAAATCATTGGCTGTTGACTTTATGAATCAAATTGACTTTGTCTATCTTGACACTAAGAGGAATGACGTTTTGGAAGAGATTCAAAAGTTTGCACCAGAGCTTAAAAGCTTGGATAATGATACATTACTTTTGATTCATCCTGATGAAGGCGTAATTTTGCATAAGGGAAAAATGAAAAAGTCTGAAATCACGGATTTCCTCAAATCAGTTGCTGAACCAAGTGATGGACCTTTCAGCGAGAGACAAAAGATAATTAAAGCGATTAAAAGTGGTAAAGCAAAGACTTTCAGTCATTACATGAAACAAAAGGCCAAGAAAGCTGCAAAAGAAGCTTCAGAGAATAATGAATCGCAAACCTTGAAAAAGGATGAATTGTAATATAGGTTTGGTTCATACTATAAAATGGATTAAATCCTTTCAATTAATTATGGATGTGTAAAAAAATCATTGTATAAAATGAAAGAATAATTATACAAATCTAATTATCTAAAATTAATAAGACGCGTCTTGAATTTGAGAGATTTGGTGTTCAGGCAAGCTATCCCCAACCTAACCTGCAATGGTAAAATGTCCAATATGCAGTGAAGATATTTCCTTATCTAAAATAAACGATCATTTGGATGATTGTGAAATGATTTACAAGAGAAGGAAGCTAGAAGAGATCAATAATGCAAACAAAGAATCTGGGGAGATGAAAGAAGGCGCAAAGACTGAAACTGATCTTCAAACGTCAAAAAAAAGTCCATTGAGTACAAAACCATTGAGTATGCTACTCAGTGGAAACAAAAAAGGGAAAGAGAAACAACGAACGTATCATTACCAACCATCGCAACCGCAAACTTCATTTTCGGACAGCACAGAACCGGAGACGGAATCATTGAAAAGGCGTAGAGAAAGTGAAGAACCATCATCACCAGATCATCCTAAAAAGAGTAACATGGAGTTAACTATAGAGCAACTAAAAATGACATGTAATTTACCATTGTCTGAGAGACTACGACCTACAGATATTTCAAATTATATTGGACAATCACATCTTGTAGGTGAACGTGGAGTTTTACGTGGGTATATTAAACATGGTAGAATTCCATCTCTTTTATTCTGGGGTAAGCCAGGTACAGGTAAGACAACACTTGCACGGATTTTAGCTAAATCTACTAACATGAGATTTGTTGAGATGAGTGGAGTTATTAATGGGGTTTCTGATTGCAAGAAAGTTTTCGAGGAAGCATTGAATGAGATCAAATTGACTAGGAGACCAACTATTATTTTTATTGATGAAATTCATCGATTTAGTAAATCGCAGCAAGATATTTTTCTTACATATATTGAACGTGGGGTTATTATTTTAATTGGAGCAACAACGGAGAATCCTAGTTTTACTGTTAATAAGGCGATAATTTCAAGATGTAGAGTTTTCGTGCTTGAAAAATTAACACAAGAGGAGATGAAACAGATTGTTGGTAGAGGTTTAGTAGAAATTAACAAGGTACGAAAATTAGTTTTTGAGACTAATTTAATTAAACTTTCACCTGAAGCAATTGATTGGATTGTTAGTGTTGCTGATGGTGATGGTAGACAAGCACTTGGATTTATTGAACTAATTGACTCTAATTTGATAAGTGATAAAATCAATGAGAATGATAGGATTGATGTTACAGTTGAAGATGTAAAGCATATTTTGAAAAAATCACCGATGTTATACGATAGAGTTGGGGATGCACATTATGATACTATATCAGCTTTTCATAAAGCAATCAGAGGTTCTAATCCGGATGCTGCGATGTATTATCTAGGTAGGATGTTAAGTGGTGGCGAAGATCCACTGTACATAGCAAGACGTATGATAAGGATAGCTAGTGAAGATGTTGGTGTGTTGGATGATAGTTGTTTACCATTTGCAGTTGCCGCATATCAAGCTGTTCAAATGGTTGGATTACCTGAAGCTGATTTAGCACTTGTGCATTGTGCTGTTAAACTTGCGAGAGCTCCTAAAAGTATAGAAATTTATAGAGCATGGGGTGAAATGAAGGCATGGCTGAGTAAACCTGAAGTTGAAGGTGCTGAAATTCCATTACATTTGAGAAATGCACCAACGAAACTTATGTCAGATCTTGGTTATAAGAAAGGATACAAGTATAATCCAGAATTTAAAGATGGTAAAGTTAAGCAAACCTATTTCCCTGAAAGTCTTGGAGAACAGAAGTTTCTGCACCACAAGCATCTTGGAGATAAAACTGATCCTGATCTGTAGAGTTTATTGTTAAGAAACGGTTTATTATTTTCTATTTGCTTTGATGGCTCAGCGTTTACAAAACGCGATTGGAAACACGATTGTGAAACGCGTTGTAGAGCGCGTTTTAAAATGTAAACAATACAAAGTACGTGTTTCCATTCTTACAGTGTACTAACGAGAAAAAGAAGGGGTAAGTCGTGTTTCGTTTATATATTGGGAGGTATCCCTTGAGAAACGTTCAACTAAGAGTTGAATTAATTGTAGTTCACTGCAAACCAATTGAGCCATACCAACTAAAGATTACGAATCAACCAGTCATTCCTTTGAAAAAAACAAGTACCATCTCGTTGATAATCTATTCACTCATTTAAATAAAGACAAGAACTAAAAAGATGAAAATAACAAAATTAATTCCGACAATATTATTCACCATTACAAGTGTCACTAGCGCACTACCAATTGGCGAATTTGAATTGAAAGAACTTATGAAAAGATATGCAAATGACAGTTTGGCAGCAACGTTACCTGCACTTCCTGAAGCTGATTTAGTACCTGTGAGTACAGCTTTTGAAGAAACTAATGAAGCTACAACCGTTATTACAACTACTGGAGCTAATGGAGACTCACTTACAACAACATCTACTATTACATCTACTATTGTGATTACAATTGATACTAAGAGTGGAGCAGATGCTACACCTGAAGCTGGTAAAAAGAAGGCAGCAGATGTTGCTACTGTTGCAGCTACTGTTGCTACCACACCTGTTACTACGGCACCTGTTTCAGATATTGATGATTTGTACCATGCATTAGATGCAGCTGGTAAAGCAGGTGAGATTGCGGATATCAAATCAATTATAGGATCCGCAACATTACCACTTTCATCAGTGTACCCAACATGTGCAGCAGAGACAATTACAATTACAGTTACGCCAACATGGTGTACAACTAGTGATGATCTTGTTGGACCATCTGGTGTTCATTTACAGAAAGTTACTATTTTATCTACTAACACACATGTTACAACTAGTACAATTACAGTTCCAGTTACGGTAACATTTACGAATATTAATGGATCAACGACGAACGTTATCACAGCTTCATCATTGATTGCAACGGGTATTGAGCAGACATCGATTGAGACAATCACTTTAACGAGTACTATAACTGCTGATCCAACAACTTATGTGACAGTAACATCTACCTCGACAACGTACACTACGGCATCCGAGACGAGTGAACCAGCAACTGTTGCAGCTAGTGATCTTGTTTCAACCGATGCGTTTACTAATGGATACCAAAATACGACGAATTCTGATTTGGGCTCACTGAACATAATTGACAAACGTGCATTCTTTGATTGAGTGAGTGATGATTGTCACCACTGTGTATAACCAATGTGTAATGTAATACTAGTAACGAAGATGTAAAACTGCTGAGCCGAGTTGAGCCTATATTATGAATTTTAACAAACCTTACGTAAAAAAAAATGTACACAATTTCATAGGTTGTTCTATGGTATACTCCTAAGACAAATATGTCAGAAGAACCAAAGTGTCCAGTTGATCCAAAGGCACGTGAAGTGTGGCTTGCTAAGAGTGGTAAGAAAGTGGAAGAAGTTAAGAGAGAACATGTTGAATGTCCAGTGAACAGAGGTTGGAAATTGAGTAAACTTTTATGGGCAGAAGAGAATGTTGTTAGTAATAAAAGTAGTAAGGTTTGTCCTGTTACAACGACGACGAATGAACCTGAAAGCATTGAATGTTCTAGTGATGAAATTGATCAATCTGTAATTACACCTGTTAATGCAGTTGCAGGTAGTGAATTATTATCAGTTGAAAGAGTTATATCATCAATACCACGAACAACTAGTGAAGGTAATTGGGTTTATCCATCAGAGAAACAATTTTATAATGCGATGTTAAGGAAGAAATGGGAACCTGAAGAGAGTGATATGAAAACTGTTGTACCATTACATAATATGGTTAATGAAATTGCATGGAAATATATTTTAAATTGGGAAGAAGGTAGAGGTGGTGAAGAATGTGGTGGTATTAAATTAACATCATTTAAAGGAGATGCAAATAAGATTACACCAAGAGCAGCTATAAATCATTATTTATTTGGCAAAGATTTACCATTTGATAGACATGATTGGAAAGTTAATAGATGTGGAGTTGAAATTGAATATGTTATTGATTTTTATACAACCAAAGTTGAGAATAGTAATGAACCACGATTTTATCTTGATGTACGTCCGAAATTGAATACAATAGCAGGGATTAAATTGAGAATACAAAAGGCATTAGGATGGTAATTTGAAATTTTATATCATTTATTTAGTTATTTATTTATAGGATAATTATTTTTTAGCAAGAGCACCAGTTTTACCAACTGATTGCATTGATTCAGAGACTTTAACATTAGCAGCAAAATATTTTGAAACACATCTATCAACACATAATGATTCAGTTTGAGTTAATTCTTCAGTATTATAAGATTTGTCGAAACATTTTGAGTAACAAGAACTTAATAATTGATTGAACATTGTAGTGATCATATCAAGTTCAGCTTCTGCTGCTGAAATTTTTTGTTCAGTTGATAACTGTGGCTGTGATCCAAAACCGAGGAATGACATTGTTTGGTGGTATAAAGTTGAAGAGATAGAGATTTGTGATAAGGTTTAGTAGTAGTAGTAGTAGTAGTAGTAGGAAATGGGAATGAAAAATTAAAGAATGTAAGGATGGTGAGAAATCATTTACCCGGTGCGAATTGGCGCTAAATAAACTATAGATTTAGTTACGTAAGATTTGTGCTACCTATCTCCATCCACATTACCATAGCCAATTTGATTTTGAAGGAGAATCAGTTGATAGAGTTGCAGTTGCTTTTAGTAAAGTTTTACCATCTAATGATTTCATTTCACCTGATAGAGTGTAATGAGAATCATCAATTTTAGATTGATTTGAAGATATTATGACAAATTGATTAACGAAAACAGGTGATTTATAATTTAATTGAATAGATTTTGTATGTATATTATTGTAATGTAAATTTGGATGATCTCTTTGTAATGCAGCTTTAAAGATTTCTTCAATAACCATACCTGAAATACCACCATGAACAATGAAGGGGAAACCAGAAAGTCTCCTACCTAAATGTACGATTACTAAATCTTGATTAGTTTTAGAATTATGGAAAGCTAAAGGTGGGATAGCTATACCACCAGGTGCTTTTAAAGTACCATGGAAAGATGGTAAACCAGTAGCTGATAAATCCAAATGGTTCCAACCGCGATGAGAAGTGAAATTACTATCATTGGCGAGTTCGGATACTATAGGTAGTGCGTTTAGCTGTGATTGTAATTTTTCATTATATTTTTCAATAGAGATGGGATCATCATTAGGTAATGGGAAGAAAGATTCAGCTAGATTGTAAAGTGGATAATTATAAGAAATTGTTGCACCGATTATGAAAAGTGTTAGTGATATACGGAAAGTGTGAGATGGTTTTGAATTTGAAGTTGGTTGGTCATAATGAGCTGGTGGAGGTGGGTACTTGACATGGGCTGCACGTGATAGGAGAGGACGATGTAGAAATGGATGACGACGAGGACGACGACAAGAGTATTTGAACATTAATCAAAAGAGAAGGTTTTAGTGAATTGATTGATAGATAGGTGAATAGAGTGAGTAAGTGAGTGATTTAGTTGTTATATACGAGTTATTATAATTGTATTATGGCTCAGCGACTAGAAGAGCGTCGAGGAGTTCGTCGTGGGCCTCCAGCGGGAGAGAACCCTCTGGGAGAAGCTGTTCGGGCAGGGCGAGCCCCACGCAGAGGGGGCGAGTCCCAAAACGGGCCCTGTGCCGGGCGAGGAAGTCGTCGTAGTAGCCTGCTCCATGGCCGAGCCGCGCAACACGGGGCGCGACAACGAGAGACGTGTCGTGGTTGTCGCCATGATACGCAAAGGCAACGCCAGGGACGACCAGCAGGTCGAGCGGCGCGTCGATCGGCGCGGTTGTTGTGGCTGGGGATGTGGCTGGTGCGGGTGCCGCGGGTTCGCGAATTTTGTAGCGGCCGCGTGGCTCGAGGGCGCGGAAGGCGTCGAGGGAGGGGACGCGGAGGAACTGGAGGGCGGAAGTCTGCCCCGGGTAACGAGGGGTCTCGTCCTTGAGCTGCGAGAGTTTGGCGATTCGGGGGAAGTAGAGGTGCACTGAGGGGGAGTTGTTGCTGTTGGTGTTGTTAGTGTTGTTAGTGTTGTTGCTGTATTTGTTGAAAAGAGAGGCAACAAGAGCGTCAGTGGAGAGCTCGCCACGCGGGAAGGACGCATACAGACCCACTCTGAGCGGTCTCTCTGGAGTAACAGTGGGGAATTTCTCTCTGATGAGAGCATGCAATGGTTCCTGCACAGCTGCCGAGTGGGCTGCAATTGTGGTGTCGTCCAATCGAGCGAGTCGTTCCCCAATCTCTTTCCGTAGTCTTGCCTTCAAGCTGCTAGTGGTCATTATTGGCGACTAGTTGTAGTTGTAAGCTTCTAGTCCGTACTTGTACAATACAGCTATTGTTATCTCAAAGTTGACACATTAATCTGGACTCCCGCGAAAGTCTCGACCCTGGTCCATTGCAACTCTCGCGATATGTGCATTACAATCTCAATTTGACTCGGTGAAAAAGGTTCTGATCCCAACGTCTTTTTCAGTCTTTCTTTTCTTCTGACAGGATAAGCTCAATAAAATCACCTTTTCATTTGCACAGCTCAACACTCAACACTCAACACTCAACACTCCCTTCTCAAACAACTTCACAATGACTCTAAAACGTTCTATATCTCAACGCTTCAAAAATACAGTAGAGAAAACTAAACGAATAGTTTCTTCTCCAACTGTTAGATCATTTTCTTCAACTCATTCGCCATCTCCAACTCAATTTTCAAATACTGATGATGTTTCTATTCATTCAGCTCCAATAATTAGAAATTCTCCTCTTTTGATAAATTCTGAATCAGTTGATAATACTCCAACTTTACTATACTCTTCAAAATTACGTCCTTCAAGTATAAGGAGGCATTCCTCACAACAGAAACAATTACTTGATTTTATAGATACTTCATTACCACCTGCAACTGCAACAACTATTTCTTCAACGCACACTCAACTACCTACACCTATTAAAACTCCAACAATTCATGATACCTCAATAGCAACTGCTGAAACAACTTTTGATTCTTCAATAAATGATAATTTCTCATCTAATGTCAACAATAATAATACTACTACTACTACAAATAATAATAATACTAATAATACCAATATACTACTACCTAATGATCATCCTTTACTATTACCAACAGATCCTATAGATAAATCAATACCACCATTCACTCCTGATCAATTAACTCCAATTTTATTATCTTCATCACTTGATAATTCTTTTGATAAACCTTCAATTTCTCATATAAACTCATCAACTTCTTGTACTGCAACTGAATCTTCTACAAATACAACAGATTTCTCTTCATCACCAATTTTAATAGTACAAGCTCATGCAAATCCTTTATTTACTAAAGCTCATCAAATAGATCATTTAGATAAAAACCTTGATATACGTAAAAATGATCAATTGGCTGATCAAATGGCTCTAAATATTTTACACGATATTTCAGAGGAAAATATTGATGAGCTTTCAAAATTAAGAGATGAAATTAATTTGGTTTTATGAAAAATTAAGATTGAAGAAAAAAATTGTGTATAACGTCTCCCTACGTTCTAGCTTTACTAATAATTTAACGCGCTATATCTAGCTTTATAAATCTTAAACTTATAATACTAAACTTCCTTCTTTAGTAAAAGAATGGTATGCATTTAATGAAACCCCTACATTAATAACTCTAATACTAACTTTAAATAGTCAAGTTTTACTGCTCGCAATTTAAGCGATGATGATTCTGATATTCAAGAACATACTCGTGAATTACAAATTGAATTGGCTTTAAATATATTAAATAAAGCTTTGAATTCTCAAAAAATTAAAGATTATTCTTCTGCAAGATCTTATTATAATGAATTGGGTAATTTAGAAATTGTTAAATCAAATTCAATTTCTAATAATCCAATTATTGATCGCTTAAAATATTTACATTCTCGAAATAGTGGTTTCTTACGTATTCATAAATTAGTCGAATCGAAAAATATTAATGATCCTTCAATTGTTGTTTCAAAATATAATGAAATAATTGATGCTATAAATGATTTACTCAATGCAATTAATTATTCTCCACCTGATGAGAAAACAATCCTACTTTTAGGTGCATTATTTACTCATTTCGGTCATACTAGACTTGCAAGGTTATGTTATGAATTAAAATTACCTTCAAATAGATTATTATTAAATGATTGCAAAATAACCAATTCATACCTTCAATTACTAGAATCTCTTCATTTAAATCGTACAAAAATTCAGAATTCTTTAGCTAAATCATTACATCACTCTTCATTTAAAAATTTATTAAATTCAAAAATTAATTGGAATGATATACTTACACCTGATGAATGGAAACTTGAACAATCACCTGAAAATTTTACTATAAATATCGATGTTGATATTGTTGCCAATACAATTCAATTACAATCATTTTGGGAATCATTTGCAAATGCTCTACCAAAACCACGTGGTAAAAACAAATACCCTGATGCTTACATTTTCACCGATGATCCAATCCATGATATACATATAAATTTTAATGAACAAATAGAACATGACTTAACAAGTATTGATCAAGATGAACATGAAAATTTTGTTGATGCCCTAGATTACCTCCACGATCCACCAACTACACCAATTACACCAATTACAACAACAACAACAACAACAACAACTCCTATAAGACCAATACGTAATCTTCGTGGTAAAAATGATATTTTGGAAAATGTTGATGCCTTGCAAGATGAAATTAAAAACTTAGACTCTTTCATCTCTTCAATTCTACCTCAATTCCTATCCAATTTCAACATATCACTTAACTTCCAACAATTAGCTGATCCTCTCATCAATGATAACCCGCAACTTATAACTGATCCAATAGAACGTCTCTTTTACACTATACTCACCAAATGGGATGATGATGCTACTCAATCCTTACACATAATTGATAACATAGAAAATAACAGGATAAATTCAATCAATGAATTACTTAATATACAACAGACTAAATTGGTATTATCAGCAAAATTTACACCGGTACCCTATAACGATTTAAGTGATCTCCTTAAACGGTTATCAGATTCGAAAATTCATTTCCATCTACTCAGGACTCATTTGTTTGAATTTTTCACTAGTCCACATAAATCATACAGTTTCAACTCAATCATAACTACTGTAAAAGTTGATAAAAATTCATTGAAAACTTTCAAAAATTTAGTAGACTCAGTGAGTATCTCGTATTACAAACGGATCCAGAATAATATACTTTACAATTCATCCTCACCGGAAGATCTCAACATCGCAATTTCAATCCTTGAATCACTCCTCGATTCATACCTTGAATTCATAAATGATCAAAAACTGAAAAAGTCGTCAAAAACTACCTCTGAATTAACATTTTTTGAAAATACTACTGGCAAGCAAATCAATTTATGGCTCGACTTAATTGAAAATTACTTCACCAATCAACCTTCCTCTGATTTAGAAAACTATCTCTGGATTAAATATAAATGGTTACAAATTAACTACATACAGACAAACCCTGAACAAATAAACTCCCAAACACTCATCAGCTGGCTTTTCAAAATGAAACAACTTTCAACGGGTAAAGATATTTACCAACCTTTCATAAATTACGAATTTATCCCCGTACTAGATCTGGAAGCCATTGAAAATCAACATTCTAAATTGAAAATACTCGAAATTTTTAACAATAATGAAAAATCAAATGAGATCTTAGAATCAATCTTACTCAATACTGAAACAGAGTATGCTAATGATGAAATCAAATTACAACTTACCTCATTTTTAGAAAATTCAAACCTTCAAATGAAACTCAGATTATGGTCTCTTTTATTACGTTACTACAGAGTCAACAAAAATTTCACAAACTATAAAAAATCATTCGAAAAGATAATTGGAATACTTATCAGCCAACTCTATGAATCAACAGATGATTCAAAAACTAGATTACTTAACGTTATTGGATTTTTCACTTTTTTCACAAAACAATTTATTGATCTATTCTGTGAATCATCTGAAACAGCTAAACAGCTTGAATTTCATGATTTAAAAATATCGAAAACAATGGTAAAATCTGCTGCTTCCCTATTGCATCTTTTTTACATTACCTTAATTTACAATAAAATCACCTCAATTGAAAGTCGTCCAAACAAACTATCAAATTCTAAAAAATCAAATGAATTAATCGAAGATGCAATATCCTCTTGTTTCTTTCTCATTTCATCGTACATTTCAAATGTTGAATCATCAAATAAACCTGAGTTGATTAACGATCTCCTTAGTATGTGTCACGTCCATTTGGGACTTCGTAATAGATGCAATTCTCTCAATGGTAACTTTCTTTTTTTCCTACAATGCAAACTTTCCAAACTTGACTTCAACATCTCCGCTAACGATGTCTTTCAAATTATACACTGTAGATTTGGTTTTCCTGTCACTATTGACAAATTCGAGACTTTCGATCACAAATGCAAACCAGTCAAACTTGACCTCCCTAATGCAATACAACTATCCAACTATATTTCAACATATTGTTTCCGTGGTAAACATCCCGTTCAATCACCACCGAAAAGTGATATAAAGAATATTATTGATAGTATTATCGAAGTAGTTGGTAACGTCGGGATGGAAAACTTGGATGTTATTAAAAACAGGAAACTCTTTGATGCGTACCTTAATGAGACAAAAATTGATTTAAGCTTTATTTTAAGAGTATTCTGTGGTGATTTCAGTCTAGAATTCACAAAGCCAAACTTTCATGGTATCGAAGTTGCTCAAAATGGACTTTTTTACCTACAAGGTCTTGTTGGGATTAACTTTTTCAAAGTGAGAAAGAAAACAGTTCAGAATAGAGTTTCTGAACTTGAACCTGCTTGTAAGATTCTAAAACGTGATTTATACTGTGGTACAAACCGATTTGAAACTTGGGTATCACTGGGTCAGATATACTCTTACGTTGTAGAAGACGATTTGATATGGACAGCTGATAAATTGAATTCATTGGAGAAAAAGCAAGTTACTGCTTTAAGTCAAAAAAACTCACTACTTTGTTATTTGATGGCAATTTCAATTTACGTAAGGGCTAGTGATGAACAAAAGGAAGCTTATAAACCAGTTTTAAACTCATTATGGGATTCCTTCTCTAAAGAGTTGTATAATGCGTGGATGCATCCAATGAACAAAAAGGCATTTCATACTTTCCAAATCACAAAGACCAGTGATAACAAGAAATCAAAACTCATTGAATCAGTATCAAATGATATACCTGCAGCTGCAATACTCAAATTACTTGAACTAGGTTTCCAGAATGCTATCAAGTACGATGAGAAAAACTGGTATGATTATATGTACCTTGCTAAATCTAAGTACAAATTATGCAATGAAACTGGTTATAAACTGCCACCAGAAGAAATTCTCAACTTGATGACAAAAGCTTGCTGTTTAGCATATGATCAGAGTAGCAAAGAAGACCCGATTATTGAACCACATTATTACATAATTTCAATGATTATTAAATTGTGGGTCAAGGGTGACATCTCTGCACAAGATGGAACTGATTTTTTGATCAAAGATCCATTGTTTGAAGACGTAGGTGAATTATATTTGCCCTCAAAAGATTTCGTCGATAAAATATTGGTTGTATTGGACAAACTTATCAACTATGACAAGAAAAATTGGCAACATCGTCCTGTGTTCAGACGTGCAAAGATTCTTGAAGAAATGAAGAACAATACGTCCGCAGCAAAGGATGAAATGTTAAAATTGGTAAACCTCAAACCAACTGTTAGATCACTCAGCTCAATTTGGAAACCACTTTATGAAAGACCCGGTAAGCATTTTATATATAATGCGATATACACAAAATTCCTAACCGCTGTGCTATACAAAATGGGCGACTTGCATTCTCTAATTGTTCTTTTGAAAAAAATTAGAAGAGCAGGTGTAGTCATGGTTAATTTGACCAAGATTTTTGACGATATGACATTGAGAATCTGCACATTGATCAAGAAAAGTATCAAGCTGAATAATGGTTATTTAGAGGATATGTTAACTAGAGTCAATTATAAAGATTTTCTCAAGTATTCTTCCAAGTTTATTGAGTTCATGAAACAAAAATCAGATTTTGATAGAGACACTTTATTAGATCTTTTCTTTCTGTCAGAAATGCAAATATTTAGGAAACTTGCTACTGGTTTTGGTGCAACCAGTTTAATAGACGAAGTCTTTCATAGTCTCTATATGAAACTTTTCGTGCAGTTTTTGTTCAAAAGTTTGGTCAATGATCGAAATGGAGGTTTCAAACTCTCACAATTATTACACAAGGCTAAGGAGTTCAAATTAGAAAAAGTTTTGTCTGAACATAAATCGAGAACTGCAACTCCCGATTTATCACATCTTTCCACTGCGGAGAAAACAAATTCTGTGACACCGATGGAAGTAGACGTTTGGGATGTCGACTCTGAATTAAGTGATACTGACAAAAACAATATTATTGCCTATCTCAGCTTCAAAGAAGTAATTCCAACAAAAGATAAAATAAAACTTGCAAGACGTGATATTTCACCATTTGCAATAAAATTAATTTTAGCTACTACAAAACCAGTGGATAAATTGAGAGAGGATACAAATGATGGAGAAACTATCAGCTATAACATTCCTCCAATTCTAAATGATTCAGAACTTACAGAGATTGCATCACAGTTGAACAGCAAGGAAACTAAAGAAAATAAAGAAGAAAAGGAATTTGACAAATTGATAGCAGAGCATGAGAGATTGTTTAATGACGATGAGTTGAGTAAATTCAATACTATCTTACAAAAGTTTGGCATTGCAGAACTGGTGAAGTTAAGACCTCCACCGGCACGCTTCAATGATAATTCTACAAAATCAGAAAACTATGCACCAAATATGCCAGATAGAGCGATGCATGAAACAGCTGAACCTACTACAGCTGAACCTACTACAGTAGAATCATCATCAGTGGAAAACGTAGATGGTGAGTTTGAACTGCATGCTAAGGTAGTAGCGCAACAGGTACAAAGCAACGAAACGGCAATAGAGCTTGCACTACAATCTGTTGTGGAAAGTATTTCACAACCACCTATATCCTCACTATCTACCACAAAAAACCAACAGACTTATCCTGAAGAAGCTTCAGTAGATGTATCTGCTGAAGAAACATTTAAAAAACTCACTGAATGTGCTGTTGCAGATGATTCACATGAAACTAGTGCCAATGAAACTGAAGAATCAATTCAATTGAAAAATATGTCTAGTGGTTCAAGTGAAATGCAAGAAAGCAATCCTAGTGTCCCAGATGCTGTTGTCAATGTTTTACAAACAGCCAAGTCCAATAGTCCCGATATTGCTGAATCACCACAAGATATAAAGGTTAGTCAAACTAGCACGGACACAAAATCCAAAGAACCATCTCCCAAAAAGCAGTCCGATATCACAAGCTTTTTCAAGATATCACCCGAAAAAACTGCTTCTGTGATCAAGAGAGAAGGGGATAATACTAGAGTTGATGGGTCGCCAGAATCAAAAAGACGAAGACTAATTGATCCTGAAGAAGATTTCAACAGATATCAGAAATCGCTTGACTCTTTGAGCGCAGACCATCCTTTGAATAAGACTTCACTGAGCTCAGAATCGATTCCTTCACGTCGAAACTCCAAAAGACAACTACTCACTGCAGATTTGTTTGAGTTGGGTAAAAATGGTAATCCACGCCCACAACGGAAAAAAAACAAACCTTCTGATATTGTAGAAGTGTCATCCGATTCTGATAGCGTTATCATTATTGATTGATCTAATATACATTTATAAATTTAACATCAGTATTTCAATTGATTTCAAATTCAGGATCTATTTTAGCTGCACTTTCCGAAATACCCCATTTTTCAGCCACCACAGTATTTTGATTCTTGATTTCGTTAATATTTGAAGGAAACTGTTTACCTAACGAATTCTTCAATTCTGTATCTAGTAATCTATTATTCTGCTCTTTTTGCTTGAAGGATATCAACTCATTTTCATCTAAAGAGGTGAAATCAGTTACTTTCATATCACCATTTAAGAGCTTGATGGCAAATAATGTTTTAAAATTTCGTAGAGCAGTCAAATCTTTCCTGAATCTTAGTTTATATTCACTTAAAGAATAGCCATACTTTTTATGTAACTCTAACTCGTACTCTTTAGCAGAAACTAATGGACTTGATGTAATTAAAACATCTGGATTTTTATCAGCACACGATTGTAAGGCTTTTAAAACTGCGTTCCTGCAAGCATTTCTCGTCTTGTTCCAAACATCATGCGGATCATCCCCTATGGAAATTCCGCTATCATTTATAGACTTTTTAGGTGTTTTAGTGTCAGATTTTGCTGCTACTCCCATTTAAATTCTGTAACGATTGGAGGATAATGCCTAGTGACAATAAAATTTCAAAATCATTTTTGAACCCAGCCGATCTCAGAAATCCAAAGAGCAATTGAATCATAAATTATAGCCATATCTCTATGAGCAAAATACTGGCACAATGTCGATAATCTCTATTATAGATTATAAAATCAACACTCTGCTATATATGGAGTAGCGTATGATCAAATACGAGCCGGTGAAATATATAAAAGCAAATTTAGTTTCAAAAATTTACTGACCTAACAACACTTTTGTCGTGAATTTTATATTAGATCATGAACTATGCATGCATATGTGGATGTGGTATAACCTTCAGTTTGTGGAATCGGCCATACATAGTTTGACAAAACACGCCTGAAACAAGAATCCAAATTCTCACCAATTTTTGCTTCAGGTACAATTTCAATTTGTGTCCATAGTCACTTTTTCGAACGCGGCATGGAGTTTAAGGCACAAATTACGGCATTTAACTACAATTTATAGCGTATTATGCTGTTACATTGTTCATTGTTGAATCAAATCCCAATTATCACCAATTTTGGTTCAGCTGGAAAATGCCAAACACAGGTGGTCATCAGCAGCATAAGCATCCTATCAAGTTTGGATCTTTCATGGATGCAGATATGCTAGCTCAGCTAGAACCAAACCTTAACAGGCACTTCATAGGCACACCAAATAATATAGAAAAAAGGTTACTCTCTAATAAAGGAGGAAACAGAACACAAAAGACGGGAATACCACCACCTCTCCCTGAAATATCAAGTGCATCTGATATATACACAAAAAAAATTGCTAACTTTAAAAGAAAGCTTAAAACATTTAAAGGAATCTCAACCGATTATAAAACTAAACTCCCCTCTATCAAGACCCAAGCTGAGCAACACAATGTACAGAAGCTGAAAGATGCCTTTCAGAATGATGAAGAGCTATTAAGTGAAGAGGCTGGAGTTATAAAAGAGAAGAATACAATAACGCTATTTAGTGATTCAATTAATGAAACGTCCACCCCAACTGCTTCAAGTTTCAACGTAAGCAACAGCAACATTACATTGCCCAGTAGAAAGCAGACAAAAGAAAACAAATGCTCAATTTGTAATTTACATTTAGATAGTTTCTACAATCTAGAAAAAAATGAGAGGATGCTTGAACTCAAATGTAATCACATGGTGCATGAAGAATGTTTGATAATGGATCTAGAATTTAATTTATCCCTCAAGAATGAAGCTCTATCTGATCAAACTGTTTTGCTAGATAATCTTCCACTTTGTTCATTTTGTTCAAATCCTAAAAAGGCTATACCAAAGAATGACTCTGTTCTGGTTGAATTATTTACCAAAATAATCACATCATCATTATCTAATCCAAACTTGACACTGGATAGTACAACTTTGTCAATAACTTCTCCATCTACACCAACGTATTTAGAAAATTCAGCTTTCAATAACTCTCGCTCCTTTTCGTTGACACCACCAAATATTGAAGCTAATATAAATATAATCACTAATGATCTTCATAGAATACTTACACCAAAAAATAAAGTACACCAAAATGAAACCGAAGCAGATGTCAACTTTGAGGCACCAGCAAAAATTGAAAAGCTGAAATCCAAGAAGCTCTCTCCGTACAAAAAACACAGCAAAAGACCATCACGGGGATCGCATGCATCAGGAACATCAGCAATTGTCACCTCTGTGAAAATGAAGGAACTCGAAGTGACTGATAATTTTATTTCAAACAGGGCTTTAGGGCAAAAATTTATCAGTGAACTATTGATATTGTCTGCACAGAGAACAATTCAGGCATATGATGATGACAATTTCATTCTTTCAGAAGAATTCATAAGGTCGTTGGGGAAATTGAAAATTGTTGATAAATTGCAATTTCATGATTCACAGAAAGCTAAGAGTTTTGAGGAATGTTACTGTTTTTTATTTGACCATATGCTGCTTGCATTAAGTTTAGAGGAACGATTATTTTTCCTGTTTAGTATCAACCGTCTGACAAACATAGAATCAACAAATACGGAAAGTATAGTTATTAAAACTAATAAATCTTCAAAAGACTTTTTGAAGTTGTCATTCAAGTCGAGCACTTTACTAGATAGATGGTTTATGGTTTTGACAAATACATTGTATGATCGGTCTACTACCATTACATCCACTTTAGCAGATGATGAATTTGACCATTTAGTGGCTAATGATCTTGAAGAGATTGAAACAATTGGAACGCTTCAAAGCTATATCGGTGATGATGGATACAGAAGACTGCCTACTGGCGTTTGTCCCAGATTTTATGAGGGGACTATCAACTCGTTACTATTCAAGGAAAAACCAAGTAGGGCTGTCATTGTACTGAATCAATCAAGTTATATACCCCAAACAAGTGTTCCAATTAAAAATATGATTTCCTCCCTTTCCATGATAGGTATCGATATCTTACTTATATTTACAAGCACCGAATATCTAAGTATAGGTACTTGTGTAATCGATACTTATGAACTCAAAAAACAAGACTTTAAGGGGAGGAAAGAAAAAGTATTTCGTAAAGTTGATGAGTTTCAGGATTATCTTAAGTCGAACTCGCGATCTTATGGTAACGGTACTGTTGATAAAGTGACACAAGAATATATTTCCAATGTCGGAATATACGATAGCATTGTCAACATCTACATATCTAATACTTCATTGAAAAATGTTGCGAACCCATTCATGTTGAATCAACTCTTAATTGAAGTGGGTTTGGATGGTGAGCATCGAAGTAATCGGTCCGATGTGGATGATTTGGCATCATGGGAAGATGTAATGGAAGTTGTTTGTAATCATTGTGGTCTTGAATTTGATGAAAGTGATTTTTATGTTTCATCTGAAGAGGAAAGTGATACAGGAGATAACGATGATGGTGATATAAGTAGAAATCATATTCCGCTCAGTATACAATTCAGTGATTAGAGATCATTGTAGATTATATCTTTGTAAATTATTTGTAGTTTTATGGTAAACTAAACAACATCTTGAAAAGGCAAAAGAATCCTTCATAAACAACAAAAGGGGCAACTTGCTCGAGTTAAATAGGATAATTAGGCAGAAAAGGTAGCCATTAACAAGAAAAATTGATATAGCTTTTTTTGGTAATTGAAAGATAAAATGAAGCTCAGCTTAGTTTCAATAGCCACATTAGCTCAATTATCATTTGGTAATGACGTTCCTACTAGAGTATGTATGAGGCACCCCTACAAAAATTAAGTGATTATACTAACGCAAATATCTTATTGTTCCAGTTCAATTCAGACTTCAACTGCCCTGGATGTCAATTAATAACGACAGAGGAATCTTTACGAGGTACCATTAGTCAAGGTCAAACAACTATTACAACTTATATCCCTCCGATAGCCACCTCTCCAACTTCTGATCAAGATACCACAGTTCCGTCTATTGATGAGCCAACCCCTGATTTTCCACAACCAGGAATTACTGAAACACCACCACTAACAACGGTGGCGCCCCCATCATTACCGGTAGAGTCTACTCCAATTGTTGATTCACATTTTTCAACAATTTCTATCACTTCGGGTAACTTAATTTCCACTGTGACACCGGAACCGTATATTTCTACGATAGTAGTTGAGGATGTAATTACAAAAACCTACGTTATCACAACTTCAACTGCATTAGTGTTACTTGTAACCGAAACATCGACTTATACGGAAATTGAAACAATAACCCAAAATCATCCATATGTAGATCATAGAATATTTACCACCAGTGTGCCTATTTCAACCTATACAACCGTATCTAACCATGAGCGGGGGTATTTTAATGTTACTGATTTTGATGAGTACTATAAGGAGTTTGTTACAACAAAATACTCAACCTTTGAGACTACGTATAACTTGGTTAGGGAGCGTTATGAAATTACGTATTCAACCAGAATACTTGAGAAGATCATTACATCAACATTGATTGTGTGGAATAATCAATTGACAGAAAGTTACATTGCAGAAAATGGCTATTATACTACAGTCACCACAATAACACCAGGTCCGTACATAGCTACAATTGTACCTTCTATTATTACCGCTTCTGCACCGGAAATAACACATACAATTACAGTTACAATTACACCTGTTCCTTTGGAGTCCTCTACTGTTCCAGCAACCGCAGATATATGTGCTACCATGTTTACAGCAAACGATAACAGTAATGGGAATGAAAATGTATACATTCCTCAAATTTTTGATGGGCATGCTAAAAAATCAAATGTTCCATTTTTCTATTATCTTGGAGTTATTATTCCATTTTTGTTTTAGTATTTCATGTCTTTGCACTGCTTTGTTTATTTAGTTGATGATTCAATAATTGCAAATTGCTAAGTATTATATAATTTCGTTATTAGAGCAAAATTTAATTTCTACGTAACTCGAGGTGTAATTTAACCTTTCATCTCACTCTCAGAAACTCTTTTCAGAATAGGATTGAACAAACCCCATCTACGGTCAAAAACAAGGAAAATTTTAGCTTCTGATTCTGGGGTTTCTTCATTATTATCTTCGGCAATGCTATCCAAATTATGTTGGAGAGCTGAGTCATTTATAGTTTCAGTAGTTGTCTCTTCTTTTGAAAGTTGAATTTTTAAACTTCGCATCTTTGTGTAAAATTGAAACACTTCAGTTGCTACCAAAATAGATGAGAGAAAATGTACAATCCATATGATTATAGTCATTGCCATTGATGCCTTTTTTATATTACAGTCGGAACTCATTTTCAATATTAAGTCACTTTGCAATCTTGTCCCATTTAGATCGGAAAGTGTTATCCCTTCAAAATTATCAAGAGTTATATTGGTTTTCGATAGTGTTGAGTATATCTCTTCAAAGATATCAGAAGTGTGGGAGCTATTGTCAAAAATATTGAAAAAGTTCATCAAAGCAGTTGTGGTTGATACACCTGTTACATTATAGGTTTCTAGCAAAGAAGGTACTGATTTACAATCAGTTGTTGCAAAGTTACCAACTGAAATAATGGTATTAACAAACCAAAATATATCAGATATACTTTCTGAGCCAAACAATGAAATAATATATGAGGTTATAGTTTTGGAGAGTCCAAAAATAGATGCTTTTACAAATCTAGTATTTGGTATTTCCAAATAATTTATTGTTTTTTGTTGTTGGTATTCAAATAATAACGCCTTGTGTGGATGAAAGTACTTTATGGCTACCGTTGGAAAAAAATAATTTACTATTGTTGTTACTAATGTAAATAATGATGAGGCTATTGATGAAGCAATAACTTTCCGATTATCACTCAATAATAACTCTGTACCATGACTACGTATTATGAAATCGGAGAAGGCTTTGGAAACTGAGCTTAGAGATTTACTTTCTAAGAGTGTACATATAGACAATCCCAATATTATAACTGCAAGTACCAATTGTAGAATATGAGTAGTATATGTTGATGTTTTTATACTTATCATTGCTGTTTTGTGTTTTGTTTACGTTTGGGTGACGAAATAAAGCTAGTTTCGAAATGAAGCCAACTTTTTTCTGGTTTGTCCTGAGAAGAGTAAGTCGCAAAACTGGCTTGTAATTGTTTTTTTGAAACAAACCATTAAGGAAGAAACATATCTAACTCTGTGATTATTATCGGAGTATTTGGTACTACTAGACAGTTTAAAGTATAGTGTTTAAAGAGTACGATAAGATTAGGTATATATGAAGTTTCTCATAAGATGAGGCTATGGATCAAAACCCAGAACAAACACAGCCAACAGTAATAGCCTCAATGGGTTACGCAAGCTATGTCTGACTACTACAGTTTAAACACAGAAGCAAAAGCATTGGTGACTCAAATTCGATTGATGATTGGACACCAAGCCAAATATAGCGGGCTCGCCCAAATTGAAGACTGAGCACAAAAAATTTGACTTTCCCTGTGGGGAAATTTGACTGGCGCAAGTGTCACGTGAAATTGCAACTCTGCAGCGAGAGCATGGTCTCATTCAAGGTTGTTACCCACCCACATTCGGCAGCTGGCGTAGTATATAAAAGGTGTGGTGTCGTCTTTTCAATTCATTGTTCTGTATATGTTGTTATATGTTGTAGTTACTATTGCTATTATTTTTATCTTACTTATTACTCTAACAACCAAAACCAATTAACCAATGACTGGTATGTCTCCGAAATTATAGCTCCGGTTTCAAACTCCGGTACCGGCAATTGTTTTACAACATTTCCCAAAATACTGATACTAACTCATCAATTGTCAAATTGCATAGATTTTAGTACTAAATGTGTCCAAGCTGGTCAAGAAGTTCCAGAAAGTGCAAATAATGCAAGAGCTGTTCCAATCTATGCAACATCATCATATGTTTTCAGGGATTCCAAACATGGTGCTGATCTATTCGGTTTAAGAGAACCAGGTTTCATTTATTCCAGAATTATGAATCCAACACATGATGTTTTCGAAAAGAGAATGGCAGCTTTAGAAGGTGGTTCATTGGCTGTTGCAACATCTTCTGGTCAAGCAGCTCAATTATTGGCTGTTTTAGGTGCTGCACAAAGTGGTGATGAAATCGTTTCATCTTCTTATCTTTATGGTGGTACATACAACGCTTTCAAAAACTATGAAAAATCATTTGGTATCAAAGTCAAATTTGTTCAAGGTGACGATACTGAATCCTTCAAATCATTAATCACTGAAAAAACTAAGGCAGTCTATTTTGAATCTATTGGTAACCCAAAGTATAATGTTCCTGAATTTAGGGAAATTATTGACTATGCTCATTCCAAAGGTGCTTGCGTCATTGTTGATAACACATTTGGTGCAGGTGGTTATTTCTGTAAACCTTTTGAACATGGTGCTGATGTCATCACTCATTCAGCAACTAAATGGATTGGTGGTCATGGTACTACCATCGGTGGTGTTGTCATTTATAAAGATCCTGCAAAGGATAATGGTTTCAAATTTTCTGATTGGCCTGAAAAATTTCCACAATTTTCTAAACCATGTGAAGGTGTTCATGGTGCTATTTTAAACGAAAAGTTTGGTGATCTTGCATACATATTATACGTTCGGATTGAATTGTTGAGAGATTTAGGTCCATGTCAGAGTCCTTTTGGCTCTTTCTTGTTATTACAAGGTTTAGAAACATTAGCATTAAGAGCTGAAAGACATGGCTCAAATGCTTTGAAATTAGCAAAATGGTTAGAGAAAAATGAACACGTTTCTTGGGTTTCTTATCCAGGTTTGGAATCTCATCCATACCATGAAAATGCTAAAAAGTATTTACAAAATGGTTTTGGTGCAGTTCTGTCCTTTGGTGTTAAAGATATTCCTAACCCAACTGGTGACGAATTTAAGGGGGCTGGTCCACTCTTTGTTGACAATCTTCAAATCTTTTCCAACTTGGCAAATGTTGGTGATGCAAAGTCTTTGATTATCAACCCATGGACAACTACTCATGAACAATTGAGCGATGATGAAAAGATTGCAGCAGGTGTTACCAAGGACTTGTTAAGAGTTTCCGTTGGTATTGAAAAGTTCGAAGACTTGGTTGCTGATTTCGAACAAGCTTTTGAAAAGGTTTATGGTAAATAAGGATCTTTTACAGAGAACTTGTATAAAATAATAAATAAAGCTAAAATTCTAGTTGGCAAAACTAGCTGTAAAAAATACCTATTTGATCGACCCAATCTCCTACATTTCCATAAAACCCTAAGAGATTAGAGCCCTGCGGTATTTGAATTTTATGCAAACTTCCACCATTACCACCAAAGTTGGAACTAACCTTTTTGTTGGTAGCAAACTGAACACTATCAACCCATCCACCAGAACTAAATAGCACAGCAATTAACACCTCATCAGAATCTAACTTAAAATCTGTATAATGAGGTTTGGTATTCCCAAAAGCAACACGACTTCCATCAGTAAAATGCGTTTCAATACCGTCAAGGGCTAATCCATGAGTGACTCTAAAAAATGCAATTTTCTTTCCTGCAGGAAAAATACATTCCTGGTAACTGGAGTTACCATTACCGTAAGCATCAGATTTCCTTGCCAAAACATTATTAGACAACTTCATCATTTGTGAATGCTCAGATAAATAATTTTTCAGATCATCAATTGATCTTTGACCAAAACCTAAAGATAAAACCTCAAGCTTAACCGGTTTATTTCTGAATTGAGGAGCAAGTTGGTTTTGAATCATGCTATATTGAATCCGAATATATTTTTGTGGTCCTGGTGCATTATACGATTTTGGTAAGTACTCAAAATGTATTCTTGACCATTCACCAACGTGGCATTCAACTAAATATACACCACTGTCAGAATATATATCAAGTGTATTGCCATCTAAAGCTTGGAATGTTGGTTCTCCAGAAATTCCCTCTGGTAACTTCATACCTTTGTTTACTAATGTGAACTGAGGTCTAAAACTTTGATCTTGAAAATCTGTAGGTAAGGCAAAAGCTGGATGATAAAGAAATCTCAATACATCGAGCCTGTGCCATCCAGGTTCATCTTTGGTTAAAACAGGACCCCATGGACCCTTTCTAGTTCTAATACATGACATTTCATAAGTCAAAAATTTTCTATTCATTGCTGTATAATCTCTTAGCATAACACCACGTTCTTGATGTGGACATCCTAGTGCATGACCAATTTCATGCATGAATGCACCCAGTGAAACACAAAGGCATTCCCAATATTGACCACATTCATTACAATCATTAGCTACTTCATTGATATTCAATGGAGTGCAATCTGTAAAGCATTTATGAATTGACTCCCAATTCATTGGCCAAGAGTGCAAACCTTGAGAACCAAAAATAGCAAGTTTGATTCTATCAGTTCCACCACCCAATGCAGCATGACCACGTATCAAATTGGCACCTCTATCCCAATGTGCATCCATAATTAAAACAGAGGCAATAGCAGGCGTTGAGCTTGTAGCACTGTCTGAAAATTCTCCACCATACTCTTTTAAAGCCTCTAATGCGTAATCAAACAATTTGCCAGCTTCTTTTGCTTTAGGATTCTGTTGTGCAACATCTGCATCTCTAATCTCAGCAACAGATCTTTTACTCTTGAGAATGTGAATTTTAATTTCACTCCTTTTCTTTCCAGCGAGTTCTTCTTGATAACTTATAGTCGAGATGTTTTCATCTTCAACAAATCTAAAACATCTATTTCCAACAGAATTTTTAGCCATTTCATCTTGTGTAAATGCTTGCATAAGTCTGCCACCAACTCTCAGTTTTTTTATTGCAGTATTCATCATATTGCCTTCATATAGTTTATCTTGAGGACAATCGAAAAGCATAGGAGAATCTCTTGCAACCATCACACACATGTGAATTTTAGGCACTTGTACTTGTTTATCTGAAATTGGAGAAAAGTTGATAGATATATCAGCGTTATCGTAGATATTTGACGCATTGAACCCTGCAAATCCATTGGGCTGAAAACATCCTTCTAAATGTGTCAATCTTATTTTATTAATGCCAGGACTCAAGTGCAAGTACAATTTGAAATAAGATTTTGTAACTTCATAATATTGATCTGGAAAAGAATCGGACGAGGCTTTGATCAATCCAGTAGAATTGGCTGTAGAAGTTGCCTTTAAAATGAACACAGGTACTTGCAGTTGTTCATATTCTTTTGGTAAGTTTTCAAAAGTAAAAGGCATTATTTGCGATCAGTGTAGTAAACGACAGTTTGGGCAGAAAAAGACACAGGCCTGGTGCATATTTGTGGTTATCACGGACTATTTATTGATATCAAAACCGCACGAGGTTGCTGTCAATGGTGAAATTTTGAATTCATGATTCAAATTTATTGAAACTCAACACTGAGAAATATATTAGCAAGTACCAACTTATAAACAATGGGTGTTGTTAGTGGGTTTGTACAAGGCATTGCCCAAGATTATGCCATCGATACCGGTATGGAGAAATGGGACGAGTTTGCTGGAAAGCATTTTAATGTTAAAGATCCTTACAGGTATGAAACACCAGATGGAGAAACCAAAAAGTTAAAGTTACGTGATAGTGCTACTAAGGAGGAGCAAAAGTGCTGGAAATGGATACAAAAGAGGGCATGGGTTGATGATAAATGTTTCTTGGGATGTTATCCTGTCGATTGTGGTATTGGTTTAGGCCCAATTGTTGTTTTACTTCCTGCAATTGGACCATACTTGATGTACCTTGTTCATGTACAGTTAGTCAATAAAGCGGTTAAGCAATTTCACTTGGATGCAAGTACGCAAGCAAAACTTCATGCAAACATAATATTTGATCTTTTGCTTACATTTCCTCCAGTGATTGGATCTTTTTTAGCATGGTTAAACGGTTGTTCTACAAGAAATGCAGCCATAATTCACAACCAGGTCAGTAAGATGTTGTTACAGAGAGAAACTCAAAATCAAGCTGCTCAACACACCCAACAACAGACCCAGGGATATCCTTCGCATAGTAACACAAATAACCTAAACTATACCACCAACCACGGTTCCACCTCCTACCAACAGGATCCAACCAGCCTATAGCTGACACCAACCCGTTTCGAACCCAATAATGTCCACGTCCAGTTGAAGTTCAACTGCTATATAAATGACGATTCTATCACAATACCCACAATGAGGCGCAACCTTCCCGATTGGGACAAGCTGCTGATGTGAGGCGCAGCAGAATTTTCTGGAAGTGCTGAAAAGTTTTTTTTACAGTCTGCTGTCTCGAATTTTTTTCCATTTTTTTCCACCGACGCGCGGTGGCGAAAAAAAGCGAGGGGTTGAATTTCTTTAGCANCTGTCTCGAATTTTTTTCCATTTTTTTCCACCGACGCGCGGTGGCGAAAAAAAGCGAGGGGTTGAATTTCTTTAACAGGTTTTAAGCTTGATGTAAAGGCACATGTCTGTTCCACCGGGTCTGTACTTTTGGCCACTCGGGAACGTTTTCACTTGATCTTGTCTACTTGTTCTTTACTGTTATTACAATAGATTCTTTGAAGAAAATCTGAATCACATTTTATCAACTTTATTTAGGTTATAGTCTAAGTTATTTATTTCAATTTTTGATTTATTAGCAAATCAACTACAAAATTCACAGTTATTCATTCATAAGATATATCACAATACAATGGTTGCAGATACTAAATTATACGATGCATTAGGAGTTTCTCCAGACGCTACTGAACAACAGCTTAAGAAGGCATATAGATTAGGTGCACTTAAATATCATCCAGATAAGAATCCATCACCTGAAGCTGCAGAGAAATTTAAAGAAATGACAGCAGCATATGAAATCTTGAGTGATCCTGAAAAGAGAGATCTTTATGATCAATATGGTGAACAAGGTTTAGGTGGTAATGGAATGGGTGGTGGTATGGATCCTAGCGATATTTTCTCTCAATTTTTCGGTGGTGGAATGGGTGGTCAATCTAGACCACAAGGTCCACGTAGAGGTAAAGATATCAAACATTCCATAAGTTGTACATTAGAAGAACTTTACAAAGGTAGAACTGCTAAATTAGCTTTGAACAAGACTGTTCTATGTAAAGGTTGTGATGGTAAAGGTGGTAAAAATGTTAAAAAATGTACATCATGTAATGGTTCTGGTTACAAATTTGTTACAAGACAAATGGGTCCAATGATTCAAAGATTTCAAACTGAATGTGATCAATGTCATGGTCAAGGTGATATTATGAGTGCAGCTGATAAATGTAAACAATGTAATGGTAAAAAAGTCGCAACTGAAAGGAAAATACTCGAAGTTAATGTTGTTCCTGGTATGAAAGCAGGTGAAAAAGTTACTTTTAGAGGTGAAGGTGATCAAGGTCCAGATATTATTCCAGGTGATGTTATTTTCATCATTGATGAAAAACCACATCCATCTTATACTAGAAAAGGTGATGATTTATATCATGAACAAAAGATTGACCTTTTAAGTGCATTAGCTGGTGGTGAAATTGCATTTGAACATGTTTCTGGTGAATGGTTAAAATTAAGTATTTTACCAGGTGAAGTTATTGCGCCAGGAACACTTAAGGTTGTTTCAGGTAAAGGTATGCCAATTCCAAGACATGGTGGCTACGGTAACTTAATTATCAAATTTGATGTTGAATTCCCACCTTCAGGATTTGCTTCTGAAGAGAAATTAAAACAATTAGAAACCATCTTACCAAAGAGACCAGAACTTAAAATTCCAAAAAGTGTCGAAGTTGATGATTCATGTACCCTTGATGAATTTGATGCATCTAAACATCAATCTAAATCTTCTAACCGTGGTTACTATGATGATGATGACGATGATGAAGAAGGTGGTCATCCAGGTGTTCAATGTGCACAACAATAAATTTGAAATCTTTTACTCAACCATTCATTAAATAATATAGTCAAACTTTTGTACTCCTTTGCTTCTATATATAAAGTCATATACACTATTCGTTCAACGTAACCAAATAGATTCTTTGAAACAAAAAGCTATGATTAATATTTAGTCGGTCAACTAGCTATGGTAACAATTTTTTAAAACTAGCTATCATATGACTCCGTCAGGTGCATCTAGATCACGAGTATTTTAGTGGGTGAACTTTAGTAGTCCTCAACTCTAGTTCAACGTTAAGGAAATTAGTCTGTCTCTATTTTTTGGTAATAACATTGATTACTGCATGTACTCGTAAAACCTTTGAATGAGCTGGTAAGACACACAGAGGTCTCCCGACAACAGATAAATGTGTTATAACCTTGATAATATTTGACTTACTCGTTTAGTACTTATTGTTCCCACCTGTAAATACTACATTAACGCACAGCAATCTAAAAATATTTATGCATGGCTGTATAATGCCGAATTAGGTAACTGATTTAGGGTGGACACTAATAATCGCGGCAAATTACCTAGCAAATTTATTTTCCGGCAACGGTTCTGATCTGATTTTAAAGCTCAGTGCTAGAGCAGATCCTGATGTAATTTGTGTACCCAATTTATGGATCTGTTTGGGGTCAGTTCTTCTATGGATAATCTGAACTGTACACCTTAAACTCACAAAAACAATGGCAATCCCCCAACCTGAACAAGATACGATTCTTATGAGAGAGCATGCATTCAAAAACAGCCGAGATCTTGGCATCATTTTGAGCCCTGAGCCTAAATCTTTCCAACCCATTAAAAAGACAGGTCTGGGAACTTTTAAATACAAACTGGTTGATCTGAAATCTGTGGATAGCAATACAATATTGAGGGAGTCACCAAGAAGTTCTATCCAAATGTACAAATTTTTTTCAGTCCTAACAATATCGATATTTCTTCTTGTGCTATTTTACAAGGTATTTCAGAAATACAAGACTCAAAATTACTCAACTAGGATAAAGGAAAAGGTAGATGATGATATTGAACAGCAAAGTTTTGTATACAATGAATTAGGGTTGCCACAGCTGATTTCGACACCTAGTTCTGCTTCCCTTGTAAGCTCCTTCCCTGATACTCCTAATGCTAGTTTGATTGGCTTACATATTCTTCCTAATAACTCAACAGATGAAAAATTTGCAATCAATGTAGTGTAAAACTGAATGTTGGTGAAACTTCACTAATTTCCTTATCCAACTTCGCTTATTAGGTGAATTCCATGACATTTTGTGTCATTAATTTATAGATTTCTATTTCTTATCCGCTAAAATCAAATAATTGTACGTGTTTTGTGTTTTTGTTCGCCGTGTATCAACTGGTTTGATTATGATACTGCTTTTTATAGATAAGTAGGTTGCTCTATGCATTACGTAATCGGGCCATTTCAAAATCTCTACCCACAGCAACATGTTTATTAAAAAGTTTTTCTAAAGTAAAAAGTGACATTAAACTTTAAACCACCCTTAAATTTGGTATTATATGTCTGTAGGACCGCTTTTAAACTGACCAAGTCTTTGAAACAGATCTATTTGCTTTGAAAATGAAAACTCATTAAGAGGATTTCTAGTTTTTGATGCAACATAAATTTAGTCGCAGGCCACTACCCATCAACTCAAAAACTCGATAAACACGGAATGATAATATTCTAAAAGATTATTTTAGTTAATGGCTTTAAACAATTACCATAGCAAAAAATACTAGTTCATTTTCTTCTGTCATCGGTTGCAAAAGAAGCATATGATGTCCTAGCTCGTATTCTTCATGAGTGCATACCTTGTAAAAGTATGAAGGAAAAGATGTTTGTTTTTCACATACTGAATACAATAAAATCTGAAATCTGTTTACTTGCATTAACTCAGCTTAGTGATTGCTCAGTCCAAGAGAGTTTCGTAGCATGCAAAAACGCTTTTGCAACAAACTCGTGAAAATGGGGTTCATTTTGACAAATCGCACATTCACATTTATAAGCAACTCTCGATCCTGGGGTACATTATCTCAAAGAACTACTCAATATATACGCCCAACTCTTCAACAGCTGTCGCAACAATGAGAACTACATTAATGACATTGAATACATCAAAAATTCCCTTTAAAGTGACGATGAAACAATCAAAAAACAAAGCCAATCCATTACTTCCTCCCTTACCGTTATATAGGGCTATTCTGAGAGCTCATAGACGATTACCATACGATCAACGAAGTCTGGGGGATATGTATGTAAAAGCAGAATTCAGAGCACATAAGAACATAGATGATCCATTTCAAATAGTTGGATTTTTAAGCTCGTGGCAAAAATATCTTGAAATGGTTTTGCAAAATACCGAACAAGATTGGAAAAAGTATCATTTAGAAGATGACATGCTGGAAAAAATGTCAGATGACCAGATAATCCAATTACATGAATTAATGCAAGGTACAAGGTATCTGTATGAAAATGAAGGGAATGTTGAAGGCGAAAATGGGGAACCTGTCACTAATGATTCCAAATAAGAACTCCACCAAGTGAACGCTTCATCCTGTTTATATATTAGTAAATCAAATCTACATATTTCAAGTAAAGCAACAGTTCCAGCCCATTGCATTTACAACCTCCGGCCAATCAATATAATGTCTTTCATTCTTTTGGACGCAATCATCGTACTTCTTCCAAATTAACTGTATAATTTCCCAGCATACTCTAACATTAAGAATCTCATAACTGTTCAAAAGTCGATTGTACATTTTTTGCATTTGATCTCGTGATTTCTTCGTGACGGATGTTACACCTAACATTAAAAGAGCAAACCCTAACAATGTTTGCAATTTAGTTCCTATTAAAACATCAAACAGTTTTATACCTTTCTCCTTCAACTGTTGAATTTCCTTATCATCATACTCAGTCTCTTTAAAATTTATCCGAATGTATATTCTTAAAGCAATTTGAGTTAACTCATACCATGTTAGGTGGTGTTCCCAAAGCTTCATATCTGATTTATCTTTAGTTAAAAGCTCTACCTTCTCTGAAGGTGGTTTGCAATTTAATATTTGCCAGTCAAAAATTTGAAACCAAGACTCTTCGGTTTGTTTATAGTTAGATTCAGATATTGTGTCTGATAGCCCATTATCAGACTCAAATTTAAAAGGGAGTCTAGAATTTTTCATCATTTTCCTGTAATTAGCTACTTCACCAAGTATTAGGTAAAGATTTTGTGAAAGCCCATAAAAAGGGTCAAGACCATAATCATTGTCCTCAAGATATGATGGATCATTGAAAACATCTTTATACTCTTTGATTGAAATAACTGTACCGTAATCCAACGTACGAGTACATAAGACATCGTGATAAAACACATTACTTATAATCCATTTAGCCACTTTGCTACTTTTGTTTGCTTTCATAAACTGTTTCAAATCACCATACTTTTTCAAAAGTTCTTTTGATTGTAACAACATTTGAAACCATCTGTTTACGTCACCAGTTGATATTTCTGCACACTGAAATAGTCCATAAAATAGTAGTAGTTTCAGATTTTCTTGGTTGTCAAATCCGGTAAATCTCAAGCTTAATTTCTCCTTTTTCTCTTCAACAAGTTTGAAACTTCTATTGGTATATTTATTAGCTTCTTCATTATTTCGTCCAACTAGAAACATCCCTCCCCACGCTACTAAGCAGTATAAAATTGCTGGATCTTCTGATGCTTGACTAAGAGCATGATGTAGAAAGAATTGATTGTTACCTATATCTAAATGACTCATAGCTAAGTTCGTAACATAGTTTTCAAGAAACATTATTCCTGTTGTATCAAGTTGCTTAAATATTGGAGAAGATGGGTTGATTAATCTCAGAGCATTGTTTTTACTTAAAAGCAAATGAACAGTGGGACGTAAGTATGGATGGAGTTCCTTCGATTTGAACACTTCAATCAAATCTGAGTCGGTGATGTATATATTTTCCAATAATTGTGATTCGTCCATTGGTGCATAAATGTCCAACTCTTCAAGTTTATTCGGAGCGAAGTTTTCTTCTGGTTTATTGTCATGGTGCTCAATTTCCATTATTTTTGATGTTGATGTAAAAGTTCTTTGTAAACTACCATCAAGTTTATTGTCAGCCTGATGTAGAAACTGAGATGGAGAAAACCTCGCATTTGGGAACACTACCATATCTCTTTCATTAGGAGTCTTGTTAGATACAAGCAATTGAGCATGTTTGACTGCAGATGTCAACGATAGATCAAGAATGTTAGATGTAGGATCAAAAGCTGGTGATTTAATATGATTGACAATTTTAGAGATAAAATCATTCATTCTGTTTGTGTCATCCATTATCTCATCAACTGCTCTATCTATATCAATATCAATACCACATTTTTTGATGCTTCGAAGGGGTTTTTTAGAAGTAGACTGCTTTTCAATCTTCTCTGCAATTGTTTCAGGGTTCTGTAATTGAGTTATGACTGCAACCTTCCTCATTCCCTTAGATGAATTCACATTTTTCAACTCTTGCGATTTTGCTAACTTCAGTTGTTTTTGCGAATCAATCATAGAAGCGTAATTGAAATCATACTTCTGTTTGACCTTCCTGGTCCACTCACATTTTGTACCATGCTTTTGGCAAATTCCACATATTGGGTGCACTTCATCACACTTCTTTTTCCGTTTGCGACATCCAGCACAACCTGTTTTGGATCTTAGTCCAAGCCCAACAAACGATATATTGTTGTTCTTCTTAGTTTTGGGGTTCATTGTATGGGCATGGAGTTTTGAGGTGAAGAATCGATGGGCGGAAAAATGCAAACGTTGATCTTTCGCATGTTAATGATAAAAGTTGCGATACCCGTTATCCACGTTTTTTCCAAGTTTTTAGGTTTGAAAATATATGCAACATAAATCTCAATAAATATACATTATTATAACTAAACTGAAAATGGATCACTTGAGTCTTTAAATCCATCAAAAAAGGATGTAAAAATGACTATAGTTGTATATATGCAAAGTCCGCCTGCAATTGAGAGCGATGCGGCAACGTTAGTTAAAATATGACTTCTAGTTAGTGTAATTGGTAATGCAACGGCACTTACCAACAGAAAACTAGAAAACCATTTCCCAAAATCACTTGCAGCAGAATAGGTAGCTCCAGACACATCGGCAAGTCCTGTTTCATACTCCGTATTGACTCCATTTGATATTAGATATGGTAGATGTGCTATTCCGAAAATGAATCCATCTAGAATTGGCATCCATGAGCCATAGAGTGCAGTTGACAGTACCAGTAAAAGAAATCCTAGTGCCAACATTCCACTAAGACCGATTATTTTGCTAAGAGGGTTGATAGTCAATGGCATTGTAATGTGTTCAGTTCTTACTGAAAACTACCTCTTCCTTAACTGCCTTTTCGATTTGCAGTAAGGTCCAATTTTGCAACTTCTCAAATCGAATTGTTAATGCGCGAGCCACCAAAAAATCGGGTTCACTATGCAACACCAGATTGGGAATTATTCATACTCAATATTGTCTGTCGAAGGCAAATCAATTCCATCTAAGAGACAACACACGCAGCAACAGATCATATAACAATGTTTAGAAATAATTATGACAATGATGCTACCACATTCTCGCCAACAGGACGTATTTTTCAAGTTGAATATGCAATAGAAGCTATCAAACAAGGATCTGCCGCTGTTGGTCTAGTTGGTAAAACCCATGTTGTTCTTGCTGCTTTGAAAAGAAATGCTGAAGAATTAGGATCATATCAGAAAAAGGTTATCAAAGTGGATGATCATATGGGTGTTGCATTGGCTGGGTTGGCACCTGATGCCAGAATTTTATCTAACTTTTTACGTCAACAAGCAATGTCTTCCAAAATGATTTTCAACCGACCATTAAGTATTTCTAAGGCAGTATATTCCATTGCTGATAAAGCACAAGAAAACACGCAATCTGCTGGTGGTAGACCATATGGTGTCGGTTTACTTGTTGCTGGATATGACGATTCAGGAGCTCATTTATTTGAATTTTTACCATCAGGGTCTGTGTTAGAGTATGCAGGTGCAGCCATTGGTGCTAGATCACAAGCTGCAAAGACTTATTTAGAGAGGAATTTTGAAGAATTTCCAAATGCATCAAAGGAAAAACTTATAGAACATGCATTGACTGCGTTAAGAGACACACTAGCTCAAGATAAAGAATTAACTATAGACAACACTACTGTTGCAGTTGTGGGTAAAGACGAAGAATTTAGAATCTATGATGATGCTGATGTGGAACAATGGTTGAGTCTCCTGGACACTTTAACTAATGCTAGAAGTACAGGATTACAAGAGGAAGAAGATGATGACGATGATGATGATAATAATGATGAAGGAGTCGCTACTGGAGGAGATGATAATTCTAATATAGAGGCTGCACAAACTGAAGAAATGGAAGTTGATAATTGAGTTTAATGGGTTCACCATAATTCTATTCGATACAAATGCTATTATGTATTCTTATTCCACCTTAGAAATGCGAATCTTGATACCAGGATTATAGAAAACTTCAACACAGTTCTCTTCTGGAACATCGTTTTCATTGGTAACAACGCAAAAATCTGTAGTTTTATCTAATACAACCATTGGACTATGCCATGTGTTCACATTATATGTTACAGCGGTATTTCCTTTAAATATGTAGGATTCCATTTTTTCATAATCTGGGACACCATTCTTATCTGGTGCAACATTTACAATAAAAACATCCTCATCCGCTAATCTACCCATAGGAACAAACGTCTGTGTAGTATATGGATGTTTCTCTAATACAGTAAGGTTATATACCGATTCAGTATCGGTAATCGTCCATTTTTCTGGTATCACACATGATCTGAAAATATTCCAATTAGTTGTAGCTAAATGTTTTGATGGTGCATCTGCATAATTATTTATACAAGGGGCAACCTTAATCAGTTTAATTGCTGATCCTTGATTGGCATTATCAATAGAGACAGAAGTTTTCAAATGATCAACGTTCATTGCAACACCATATTTTTCAAATCCCGAATAACTTCTTTTGCATTCAATTACCAGGTGGGATTTGTCTGAAGTATCTACATCAAATAGTTTCACCATTGTATCAGAATGCGAATAGCCAACAATTATGCTGATGTACCATTAAGAAATAATGAGTAATCAAAACTCATCTAGTTGTAATTTGCCCATGCGTGAGGAAATCAGATCGTTGATAAAGAATTCGATATATTGGATTTAGTCAATTTTGCCCAGATACTGTAAATATAATAAGCGATAAGCGATATGCATTATCAAATTTTGTTAATATACAGTAAAGCTATACAAAGTTACCAAAAAGTCCTGACTTCTTCATTGAAATATAAGGTCGTAGTTTAAAATCCAGTCTTCACAAATAAAGTTCATCAGTCCAAAAGTTTTCTTCAAAGTCTCAGGTTTACCACATTCCACCATACTTCCTCCCATTATAGTAGCTAGGTTATGACTTGTCATTTTATTTTGCGTTTTGTACTCCTCAATCAACTTCATGTGTCTTGTCAATCTTTCAATGAAATTGTAATTATACATAGGAAGCTTTGATAAAATATTTTTGTAAACCAAAAACCTTGAGTCATCTTTAGCAATATTACGCACACTAACAAGGTTATCAACATACTCGTCAGGAATAAGTGATTCAGGAAGATCCCTCAAATAGCCTTTTATCAGGCCAGTCAAATTATGTACGTCAAAAACAAGAGGATTCTCCATGTTGAAATCGCCGACCTTATTCACTTTATCCTTGATTTGTTGGACAACCGAGTGTGATGCACTTTTACGATATATGCCTATCTCTTCAAGTCCACGTAACTCAATTTCTGATAAAATCTTCTCAATAATAATAGGAATTGGTGCGTTATCTCTCTGACAAACAAATGCAAGAGGAGCCCCAAAAGTCAATCTTGTGTTGCTATGATAAAATTGCTTGTTCAATATTTTGGAGTAGAACCAGTGCTTTCTGGCATACGTTATTTCATAAATCCAATCAGAAACCTGATTTTCAGTGGCTGCTTGAAATGTGTATTCAGCATGATTCACAGTGGTATCGATGGTAAAGCTATTGGGAGTACGATACGTAGGAAACACAGCAACATCCTTCAAATTGATACTGTAGTATGGTTTATGTTTGTTTGGAACACTTTCAGCAGGTGGTAACTCTTCAATGTCAACACATCTTCTTTCCTGATTTGGTTGGCTGAAATTGTTAATATTGATAGATAATCGTGATTTGAAAAATCCAAATTTGAATTTGTTATTAGATGAAGATTGTGAGCTGATAGTTGAGGATCCTGTTGTTGTTCGTCTCAATGGCAAGTTTGCGGAGTTCTGTTGAAGTCTGTTAGGTTCTGTAGTCGTTGAATTTTCATTGGTTGTTACATCGACGTTAGAATTCAAAGTATTGTCTTCTGATATTGAAGAAATAGTATCGTCAGGTCTGAAGTGTGATTTAATCTGGTTTTCACGCTGTCTGATAAGAAGATTCCTTTTTTGTTCTTCAAGCTTCAATAGTTGAATTTGTTCCTGAATGTGGTCATCAAAGATGGTGCACCTTGGAAGTTTTTCCCTATGACGTTCTTCAGAGGAAAATCCATAAACTGATTTTAAAGAAGATAAAGAATCACCAAGCTCAAATAAGAACGAAAAGTCTGTTAGATATGGTGAAATTGAGGGATCATTCGGCTTTTTCTGAAGTTTATCTATCTTCGTGACACAATTGTAGATAAATCTGTTTTTATCAAAATTAATAAGACCGTTATTCTCGGCGTTCATGTTGGGAACAAAACTTGCAATTTCAGCCAGTCTACCAATAATCCATCCAGGACAAATTGTCAATGAAGCGGTATTTGTAACAGTATTAATTTCGTACTCATTAAAGTCAGGCAATAAGTTTTCAAATTTATTCAAAAACTTGTCATCTAACTGCTCTGGTTTCCATATTGAGACGCTTTGTTTCCATGCATATGAGAAGAATCTTGATTCGGGTGAGAGAATAGCTGTTTCAACTGCCGATTCAATGAAACTTGGAATGAAAGGTGATTTCCCCTCTTCTGCTTCGTCAAATAACTTCAGGTTTCTCATTTTCAAGCGACATATCTTGACAATCTTTAGAAGAGTACACATGACATCGATTCTTTCATCGATATTTAGATCTGGATCAACAATTTGCATTAGGAAATATTGTTTAAGTCGTGTATGTAACTTAAGAGCTGTCCTTACAGTTGGTGGTAGAGCATCAATAAGTCTTCTATCAGATGAGCCAAAAGTTTCGCCATCATTCAATGTCATGATCCAGTCATAGATATTTGAAATGCTGATCAAACCAGGAGGTGTAGTTGAACTTTGATATTGGTAGTTAAACATTGCAAGCGGATCAGAAATCAAAAGCTGTAATATCTCAAAAGTATTGATCCAGTCAGTTGTTCTAATTCTTCCACTAACAGAATTGATAGTGGTATCTAGCCTCTTCACATATTGAACAATCGTGTCAATGTCCGTTGATTGAGGTAATCTCATTTCAAAAGGAATGTGTTTCAACTCATTAGAAAATTCGACTTCAACAGGCTCGATCTGAGGAGTGTAAGATTTTCTTATGCATATATTTCTAACTTGTTTGTAGGCCTCCTGTAAAGACTTGAAAACGCTCAAGATTTCAGCAACATTCTCGCTAGAGGTATGTTGTTCCAACCACTTGATAATTCTCGGCCATTCCGAAATAATACATATATCAATCATTTCCAAAAACGTGTCAAAATCAGATTTAGTCTCTAAATCATCCATAAAATGAGCAAAATACTCAGAGATCAAAACTAGTGTAGATTCAATAACCCCAAGCTGAATTTGAGCTACAAATTTCCAATTGATTTTCATCCATGTTTCGTCGTTATCCTTGATATCAACGTTCCATTGCGGAAATTCAGTTGTACTTTCATCATCAATATTAAACTTCTCGCTGTTTATAAAATTAGCAATTGATAATGCTGCACTCTTTGAGCCATCAAACCTTTTGTGAAGTGCATCAATCAACTGTTTTGTAGTAAAAAACATCCTGTAAGTGGCAAAAAAGACATTGGTGAATCCGAGATCGTCCATTTTCAATAAAACAGGTCCATTGGTTTTTGTCTTTTCTGAGTAGTTTTTGACGTCATCAATCTTGATATGGGTACCAAAGATGGAAGCTGTTAAAACAAGCAGATCAACTAACCTGTCCGGAGTAGCGGCAGTGGTTATTATTTTAATCTCTTTTCCTGTTGATTCATCATTAGCGTTATTTTCAGATACGTTTCCTGTTTGAGTTGCGGAAGATGACAAATTAATGGCATTCTTCAGGTAAGTTTGATATGAAGCAATATAATTATCAAGACTAAAACCATTAACAGATAAGATACTAGTATGTTTGTAAAGAGTGTCAGGATTTTCTAATAATATACTTGATGGGCGTGATTTGACAGATTCTTCGGTAGTCTTATCTGGTTCAATTGAATCAACTGTCTTGAAAATAATTGAGTCATCAACTAGTTTGAACTCTTCGTTTCCTTCGTTGAATAAATCTCTCACTCTCTTCAAAAAAACATTTCGGGTTTTGTGCTTTAGTTCTTTTAAATTGAGAACATTACCGCCTCCAATAGCGCCAATCAATTCAGCTTTGTTATAAATTTCATAGTACGGTAAAATTTCAGGGAACAACATAGAAGCATAAGAACCCAAAAATAATGGGCTTCTTGAAACTCTGTGAAAGGGTGCTAATTTCCCAACATATGGAGGCTCACAAGCAATAGACATCTTCATAATATGTGCTAAATTGAATGGACCATTAGAACTGTTAAAAAGGATAGCGTTTTTGATGACATTTGAGATTGCTTCATCTTTGCTTCCAGAAATCAGTTCTGGATTAGAGTTAACCGCAGCATAGTGAGGTATCACTGCTGGAGAGTTTTTGATTTTAGTGTAAAACAATTCCCACTCATCCAGATTCCAGTTGATATAATCAAGGTATGAGTTTATCGATTTGACATCAGTATGATGCCCAACATTTTCTGAATGTTTGACTAATTGTTCATTAGTAAAAATCTCTCCAAAAAATGGGACAGAGTCTTCTTTGGCATAAATCTCACCAATTTTATCTGAAGCAATAATTCTGGCCTTGTTTTCCAGTTCTGTATTTACATCTTTCAAGTCAGATGAAAACATTTCTTGCTTTCTAATTTCAAATACACAAGGTGCCCATGATTTCCGAACAATAGAAATCTCTGCATTACCAACATGACTCCAAATTTCATTCAATCTCAAGATAGGTTGAGAACAAACAACAATTGCAAGTCCCAACCAAGCACATGTATCACCTTGTTGTTGCAACTTTTCGCCAACTTGAATCCATTTTGTCAGTAATTGAGCACGCATTTTGGGTGAAAATATTGTTTTATCTTCAAATAGATGGAAGGCAAGTAATCTTCCCAAATAATGTGTATTGAATTGGGGGAAGAAGTAGAGTGGGTTGAAGCGCCAGTATTTAAACGAAGCTTCTATCAATTTTTGAGACGTAAACACAACTGATCGATCATCTTTAGGATTCCAATGATACATAAAATGGGAATCAATCGCATGAATCTCGTGAACAAATGCATCAATATCAAAGCTTAGGAATTCTTCAGCAGTTAGTAGGTCAGATTGCGACTTTTTTACTGGTTCTATAGGATCGATTGTCTGAATTTCGAAAGATGTCAATTTGATCAAAGATATTCTTATTGAGTCCAATACCGAAGTGAAATTATTGAATATGTCATCAGCTATTTTATCAGGATTTCTTTTTTTCACAAGATTCAGAAGCTTAACCAAGGAGTTGTAAATATTGTCCGCCAAAAATGCACCTTTGAAATTAGTAATTGCTGTTTCAATTAAAAGCTGAATTCTCGAATAAAGGACAGCATTTTCAAGGTCAGATAACTTTAGTGATTTCTCTTTCAAAATAGTGACGTTGGTAAACAAATCAAAATACTGAGTGAATTTGATAAGCGCGTCATTTAAATCAGAAATCATTGGCAATGCATTGACAAGTTTGATGGCTATTGACTCTGATGGGAAGAAAAGAATAGTATGACAAATTGCTTCTAATGATCCATCTAAAATCGAGCCACTCATCAAATCAATTTTCAAATCAGGATGTGGACAAGATGGTGACTGATATGATAATTCATGAGATGGCATTTCTAGCTTGTGAAATTCTTCTCTTTCCTCTATTACATAATGATTCTTTTCTTTTGTGGTAGTAATATTGGCGTGCAAGGCAGAGTTGGTTTTAGATGATTCAAACTTTTCAATAATATCAGAAAATACGGCTGATTCACTATGAGTGATGGTATGTTTATCTTGGTATTGTACATCTTGTATTTGCTCTTCCATTATGGATTCTGCAGTATGTACGAAGGAATCGTCGATAGGTGAGTATGGAATTCCATTCAAATCGGAGGTGCTCTTCAAAAAATCATTTTGCATAATTGAATTAACTGTAGAAGCATTATCTGAATTTGTTGTTGAAATCACTTTCAAGCTTTTGGCAAAATTAAGTTCGGCAGGAGTTTTGTAAATATTCAAAGTTGATCCTTTCAATTCTAATTTGAAAAGTTTTGGTTCTTGTTGATCTGTAATTCTGTTTACCCATCCTGTCTTTAATGTTGAAGAATCCCATTCAGGTTTGATTAATGTCTGAATTGATGAGGATGGGGTTAAAGGAGTAACAGATGATGAGAGGTTGGAGCTTGAGGAACTGTTTTTCAGCGAAAAGCTATTTCTATTTTTTAAGGGTATCCGATTCTTTGATGGAAACGCCCTTTTTATTTCAGATTGGTAAGAGCTAAAAGAAACGTTGGTAGCATTTGTCAGTGCTGATGATTGTGATCCTCTTCTATGTTGTATTGAAGAATTTTGGGCGTCAGAAGGAATCGAGAGGTCTGCCAATTTATCTGTAGTTTCATCAAGAACATGATCTGTAGAAAGATTGTTTTTATTTATTTCAATGTACGTTTGCGTATTATCAACATTATCGGTATCATCTTCTTCAATAATAGTTGTATCTCTATTCATGGAATTGTCAATATCAGATCCTGTAAATGAACTATTTTCAAAAACCATCACAGAACGATTCTGTTTTATTTCATTGACAGAAGAGCTTGAAAAATTGAGATTATGAATAGACTGATAATCTGTGGAGCCAAGCAAATGTTGATCAACAGAATTTCTAGATTTTGTTGATGATCTCATATCTTCTATTGAAGACATATGCCGAGGCTGGTTATTAGAACTCGAAGAAGATGTGGTAGAAATAGGTGATGTCTGAGTTGCCGGTGTTGATGATTGTAATTTATTATTCGTAATAGGCGATGATACTTGTGGATTGAGAGACGCATCGCGTTTTCTTTGATTACTACCACTGTCTCTATGTTTGTCATCTTTCATAGCTTTCTTCAGAAATTTCTTCATGATGCAGATCTAAATTCAAGAGGAAACCAGGGGTTAGTAATAAATTAAGCAAAAAAAACTAGTCTTCAATATATGCCGAAGAGCAGTAGTTAAGTAGACTTTTAATTAGGTAATTGATAAGGAAAGAGCGACTTGGTAAAGAATTGAGGGGAATTCGTCGAAATAGAGTAGTGGATCGAAATCAGGTGGATGATCAAAATATCTGAAGACTGAAAATGTATTCAATTGTTGTGGTACCTCGTCGAAAGTGCGTGTTCCTGAACGTTGAGTCCAAAAAAAACGTACACTAAATTCATTCTACCCCCATTCTCTGAAAATTTATATTGTAAACGAAAAAAACGATAATTTTAATTTGAGATTTAGAGTCTAATTCGCTAACTACGCTCTAGTGATTTCACGCTAAGCTGGCTTCGCGTAGCAAAAGCGAACGGACGATAATTGGCCTGCTGGGAGTAAGTGGCCGTTCCACTAGCTGGCAAGGGGTTGGATTGGTTGTTATTAAGAATAATAGGGTTGGCTATATTTAACTACAATGGTACAATCATAATGCCATCTTAGCAAGCTCTAATACTGCTTCCTTAGTTTTAGCACCACCGATAAAGCCTGCGGCATGGATAAATACACATCCTGGGACGCCAGTCTTTTCGGAAAGAGCATCGTCTCTGAGTCCTCTCCATGCTTCAGGTAGTTTCTTTCTTGAGTCAAAACTGGAAGAGCTCAATGGAACTGCTGCAATTCTCCAAGTGTTTCCAGAGTCTGGGAAAAGAACATATAGGATTTCACCCTGTGCATTATGTTCTTTTTCTACATTGAACAGGTGTTCCTTCCATGGAATAAACCTCTCAAAGACTAAAATCTTACCACTTTCATGAACATCAAAACGTGAAGCAAATGCATCGATAACGTATTGCTTGGCTTTGAGAAAAGAGTTGCCCATATAAGTAAGATAATTGAAGAATGCATCACCAATAAGCTTGGATGCAAGTTCGAATTGTCTGTCAAAATCATGATCATTTGCATCTGATTCCCAACTTGGGTTCAAATTTGAGATCATACCTGCAACTGTAAAATTTCTGTCTTTAAAACGAGGAGTAAGATCGTCTTTATTTTCGTACATGTCGATACCATTGTCATTAGCATCAACTGCTTCAACAAAGTCAGAATAAATCTTATCATAAAGATAGTCAATTTTTAATTTATCTTCAGGGATTGATTCATCTAATGAAATCACTGTGGAAATGATCTCACGACCAAAATGTTTGTAAACCAATCCAGCAGAGGACAGTTTGGTAGAATATTTTTCATTGAATGTTGTGTTAAAATCTCTTTGATGGTGGTCAAAGAATTTTTCACCATCATATTTTCCAGAAACGTCGACGACAATGTCAGATCTTTCCCAGTCTGTAGGATTTCTTGAACGAACTAAAGGAGCGTATCTATATCTTGGAAGAAGACGTAACATATAAACTGCAAGTGCTTCATCTGCATGAAAAGAGCCTGAATGTGTACAGATCTGTAAAAGTTTAGACATCGTTTCAATTAATCGGGAATATGATATTGATACTTGAGTATTGTATAAGATTACATTATCATTAAGCTCCTGAAAAATCTTTTTTGTTTTACAAATCATGATCCAAGTTTGCGTAATCAAAATTTGAAGGCGCGGTCATGATGAAGCTAGTTGGTTCATGATCAACCCTTCCTGGCATCTTTGGGTCTCCGTATAGCATACCAATACTACGATACCATATTCATATAAAGTGCTATAGTTATGTTTCGTCGGTTTCCAAAACTTACTCGCTCGCAGTTTGAGCTTGCTAAATTTACATTTTATCTTATGACTCCAATCACTATCATGTACTATGTTGGTATTGATACGGACCGTAAGTTCAATGTTCCTGGTTATTGGCCTGATCCTGATACTTTGAACAAGATTCCAAAGGAACCACATGAAATTCAAGCAGAACTTGCTAGAATTAAACAAGCAAGATTGGAAAAAAGACAAAGATTGGAGGAGAAAGCTAGACTTTTAGGAATTGCCCCAGATGCCGAGAAGGAAGAAGATGAGGAAATAGAAGCGGAAAACTTCAAGCAAGAGGCAGTGGAGACTGTACTAGCCAGTGAAGAGTAGTTACTAAATCATTCTACATATATTGTTTATATCTTGTACATAAAATGAATCTCACAAAAAATTTAATGTAAAATCCGATATATTTCAAACTTAATAATATGTTAAAAATCAATAATGGCTCACAAAAATTGAATGCAATATTTACATTTTCTTTGTAACTTCAAACACACATATCGATTCGACTTTAACTTTGCAAACTATCACTTAAGATTGTTCTAGCTAGAAACATGTCAGCTTCAAAAATATTATGGAAAGAATACAAGGCAATATCACATCCCAAAACAGGCCTCAAACAGGTCCATGTTGAAGTTTCTGAAGAAAATATTTATTTATGGACAGTATATCTAATTGTCGTTGATCCAGATAGTTTATATAATGGAGCTTACTTGAAGGGACAACTCAAATTTCCCACAAATTATCCATATTCACCACCATCATTTAAATTTACTCCTGCTATATATCATCCAAATGTATATATGGATGGACGCCTTTGCATTTCTATTCTTCACACAGCTGATAATGAAGGATCTGATGAACCTTCATCTATAACGTGGTCCCCTGCCCAAAATGTTGAAAGTGTTCTGCTCAGTATATTGAGTTTGCTTGAAGATCCAAATATTGGCAGTCCTGCAAATGTTGAAGCAAGTATTACTTACAAAAAGAAGAAAGATGCTTACATAGAGAAAGTAAAAGCAGATGTACAAAGAAGTAAAGATAGAATGCCAGAGGGAGTGGTATTACCAACATTCGAAGAGTTAACTACTAAGAAAATTGAAGTTGAAGATAATGATGATGGTTGGTGGGAAGAAAACTATTATGACGACGACGAAGATGATGAGGAGGAGGAGGATGGTGATTTGTATGAGGAAGATAACGACCAAGATTTATATGAAGATAAAAGTTGTGATGAAACTGATCTTTGATCAATATTGTCTAATTCGCATTTGACACCCACAGAAATCTTTTTCAATTTTGCATTGAGTACAAACTGCCTTTATAGATCTTTCAATTGATAAGTATACATATATATATATATATAGAATGTAAACTACAATACACAAAACTCATAGTTTGGACCTCAAGATGTTTGAGACTGCTTCAAGTTTTGCAATTGCCACAGATGATGGGAAGTCTTCAATAGTGCAAAATAATAAAGTGAATTCATCATTTACGTAATGCATGTATAATCTGTACTTATAAAACGAGTAGACTTTCCAATTTTCAGCATCTGTTTTATTCTTCCAGTCCCTTATAACTAAGAGTGACAAAATGTTGAGATTGTCAATAGGATTAATGTTAGCATTAATATAATCTGAATCGTAATTTTCTTCAAGATTATCAATCTCCTTTTGCAATTCGTCAATTCTTGATTTTGCAGAAGCTATCACATTGTTACTATTTCCACTATTGTTCCTTCCTGTTTCTCCTAAATATGTTGGAGTCTTACTTCGATTGATTAAAGCATCTGTTGAATTATCCCTTAGTAACGGACTTGTTTCATTTACAAAATAGGTGTTATTTCCATGATCGAGGGTTTTAGAAGCACTAAAATCGTTGGAGTTTGTTATAAAGTTATCATTGTGATCCAACGCAGTTTTCGATATGCAAGACAGTAATGGTTTCCTTAGTTTGAGAGATATTAGCGAAGCAGATAGCGGTATTGATGGGGTTAATTGTGGAATCGGTTCTAAAAGCTGAACAAGTAGTTGTTGTATCGGTAGTGATTGTAACATTGGCCTTCACAAATCAGATGTCAACTTTCAAGGATTGCACTGGCCCAAACAGGACAAACGTCTGAAGTCCTCTTCTTATCAATTGGCTAAAATGGGTTCACTGAAAAAATTACTGGCGCGAACTAAAATTTCAAAAGCGGATCGACATTATATGCCAGTAGCGCTTCAATTAATTCATTTCTTTACATTTCGTTGATACTCTTTTCTACGCGTCAGTTTAGAGATACAAGTACCCTGTTCCCCTTTCACAACAAACAAGTTCAGCGTAACACTTGGCCCAGAGCATTTGCATCGGTCTGCCAATACCCTCATTTTGAATAGAATTACCGAAATATATTATTGAAGATACAACAATGAGTAGGGTACCATCTACTGCTTCAAAAAGGTCTGAGAAACTTGACAAACAATCTACGAGAGTGCCCTTGAAAGACACGTCAAAAAATTTCGTCAATTCAATAACAAATCAAAGATTGCATAATGATTCGAATAATTCAATCATCAATAGTGATTTCAGGAAAACACAAACTTTCATAAAGCCGTTGGATCCCGTTGCACCTTCAACTTCTGTTGGGACACAAATGCACGCTCAACAACTGACTTCTGGAGATCGTGTTCCTAACTTGGTAGATTGTTCAACCCCTAAAAAGGATGGACAGGTCCCATACCTGACTTCTAATACTATCAATACAGCACTTGATAGACAAGCTTCGATGAATGCCACAACTCAATCAACTGGACAATCTGATCAGCAGAGACAAATTGTTGCTAAGAAGATGACGGGTAATGAATTATTTAAATGGCAACAGACTTGGCGTGACATAATGCCCAAAAGTTATATCTTTTTTGAACAGGTGGATCCAGCAGATAATGAACAGAGGAAAGCCATTTTAGCGTTAAAGCGTTTAGGTGCTACCATAGAGCTTTTCTTCAACGAAAATATTACAATAATTGTATCACGTCGTTCATATGACAAAAATATAACATATCCTCCAAATGATATTTTTAGATATGCGGATAAAAAGCAACTGAAGATTTGGACAATCGATAAAGTTTTTAGGTTCTTGAATCATTTAGGAGAACCCATATTGAAAACTGAAGAATACGAAAATGAACATCATGCAATATCAACCGCTACTCAAACCAATAACAATAACAATTTGAGTAACATGCTAATGAATGAAAAGCTATTTGGTCCAAGTGATCGTGATCCGAGTGCTAAAAGATCTGACTTCAAATATTTCAGCGGATTCTTTTTATACATTTGGGATTTCACTTTGAAAACAAGGCCAGTTGCTATTAGAGAATGGAAAGATAAATCCTATCCGAAAATGAACCCAACAACAAATGGTAAATCTTTGTTTTCAACAGAATCAAAATCACAAAATACCATCAGTCTACTCAAACGACACTTGAGAAGATTCAATTATTTAAGGGAAACAGCTGAGTTTAGACAAGAACTTATAGCCGCCGCTTACAAAGTCAAATTGAGAAATGGGAAACTTGTTTCAATTCCAACTTATGAAGAAAGATGTGCTTACATGAAAAAATGGGAGCAAATTGCTTTCTCATCAAATCCATCTTCAAAAATTGACGTAAAATTGAAAGATTTGTACAATAGTTTAAATTCTACTGAGAGGGAACCATTCAAAGAAATGTTTGAAGATTCAGATCTTAATGAATTTGCGATGCATGAATCTACAACTGGACTGATTCAAGAACATGGTAATGACGTCGGTAATGATATGGTGTGCATTGAAGATTTAGAAGAGGAAGAGGAAGAAAATATTGACATTGATAATGATGATGTGGATGATGAAGAGGAGGAGGGAGAAGTTGATGAGGAATGTCTGAAACGTTTAATTTCCGACAAATCTGATGATATAGATAAGATCAATCCAGCAATCAAAAGTTCTGGATTAAATAAATTACAGAAAAATGAAGGTGGTATAAAAATCAAACCTATAAATGCTATACCAAAACTCTTGCGTCAAGATAGCACTTTAGTATCGAATTCTAATACTAATGGTGTTGATGGTAAGATGAGAGAATATGGTGAAATTACGGCATCAGGTGTGCAAGCATCGGGTATAAATCCTAGTGGTACAGGTACTGGTTGTCTAGGAAATGGATTGGCACCTAGTAAATCATCTGTTGTTAATAAGATGTTGGCAAATGAAAGTAAAAGAATAATTGTCTTATCTCCCACTAATAGTAGAGCTGCCAAAAGAATGAAGATTTCATCAAAAGAATCTAAGGAGTTAAATGTATTTGATGAAGTTTTACAAGTTAAAGAATCATCGATATTACCTGATGATGTTATGAGAGAAGTTGAAATTGAGCATTTAAAAGCTCATAAACTGTCTGCTAATGAAGATGAACTTGCAGCATTAAGATCTGTTGAGGCTAAAGTGTTGAACACTAATAATAACAGCAACAACATCAATCCATTTATAAGTGAAGGGTTAGAAAATAATCAACTAAATGAACACAGCAAAAACCAATCAGTTGATATCAAGAACAAGACCACAATTACCAATGGATTAGCAAAAGAGGCAAAGAAACATATTAAGACAAATTTCGTGAATGAAAAGAATACTATAAAATGTGTTGATGAATGTGCCAATGCAGCGACAATTGGAGTTTTCAAGAAGCAGAAACATGAGAAAGGTAAACATGAGATGAAGCCAGGATACTGTGAAAATTGTAGAGTTAAGTATTCTGATTTTAGTGATCATGTTGAAACAGAAAAGCATAGATCATTTGCTGAGAATGATTTAAATTTCAAACAGATTGATAATTTGATTGAATTGTTATATCAAAATCGACATAAACATCATATGTAATTGTAACTTGTTAAGCATAACAAACAAGCTAATATTATATAGAATAAAAAAAGTTAATAACGAACAATGGGAAGGAACTGATGATTACTTTGATCATTAAGGTTGGTTTGGCTGGCTTGGACTAGATCGAGAAATGATAGCCCGCTCTACTTGAAATAAGAGTTACTGCTTACTATGTGAAAAAAACAGATTGGAAATCAAGTTGTGTATAAATTACTAGTAAATTGGGCGTGGATCGTATGAAGAATTTGAGGGGAAAGACATCGTGCTAAAACACGAGAAAGAGCCGGCACGAGATACAAAGGTGCATCCGAAAACACCACTATTATCACGTCCCCCTACATTGTGAAATCCACACAAACTGTTTTCTACCTTCTAATATTTGGTCGGATTAAACGCATTATGTAAACAATCTACTATAAAAGCTTTACAATTAATTAGACGACGATGGACGGGTTTAAGATGCGTAAATGGCCAGGCACAAAATAGCAACACGCGATCTCAGTTAAGTCTTACTCCAGACAATTAGTTGGTTGGTTGGTTGGTCGGTTGGTCCCTTTATGCAATGCTGGGTCCTTAATCGGTTCATCATGCAATCACACACAGAGTTGCAAAGCCAAATCCTGTATCTCGGTAGCCAAATTGCTCAAACCAGTTATAGTCAGTATTATCGGAATTGTCTTTGTTGTAAGTTTTGTTGTTGGTTCTGGTATTCATTGTAAGTTTAAAGGATTGGGTAGTGATTATTTACAAACTACACTGTAATATTTGAGAAGGTAAGGTTTAGTTTTATAGCAGAGAGGGTAGCCAGTATGTGGGAAAGCCTAATGTAGAGACTGAGTTTCGAAATGGTTTCAGTGGAGTGGAGCAATTAGAGTAAGCATCAAAGAGAACAATTTCCGGCTCAGAGGGCATTGAGTCGGCTCAAAATCTCGGCTCGGCTCGGAAATTCCGGGCTCTGACCCGATGAGCCATGGTCTCGGCCGAAACCAGATTGGAAAGAAGTGACAGCACAACAGCTTTTTCTGTCGTGGCTCAGATTAGTTCTCTTTCCTACAAAATATCACTCTCGATAACTCAGGTTTGTTGCAAAAGCTTCATCGTTGATAGATTTAGAACAGAACAAGAAGTTTTGATGAGTTCAAAAAGGTGTATTCTTGAACACCTTCAAAAAATTACGAAATAATTCAAGAACTTGCTGGTGGGTTTTTGGAAATAATTATTTTGGGCAATTTCAATTTGATTTATACAAGTTTGAAACTCTTGATTGAATAATTATTGTTCCATCATTTACTAGGTACTTTATTACTGCAGACATTGATGCTTGACTCCTCAAACACTAATGTAGCAATTCGACGCGTCGCCACCAGCCACAATAGAAAATATTATCTATAAGCGCCTCAAATAAATCTAATTTTTCACTTAGTGTCTGAACTTGGAACCACTTTAATTATACGTTACAAATGACAGACACACAATTCGAAAAATGTCTTATGAATCTGATACTGAATCTTTGAACGATGGAGTTGTTTCAACAAATACTTTATTAGGTTATGTGGATGTGGAAATATCTAAAGATGAACCTTTATATGCTAACGATTCATTTATAGGTGGCCAGCCATTACCGATGGACGTTGGATCATTGATACCTGCAGATCTAGTTCATTGTGAAAATTGCAAAAAGCCAATGAGATTATTATCACAAATTAATGCTGCTTTGCCGGATACTTGGTATGATCGTTCGTTATATGTATTTATTTGCATCGAATCAAGATGTCGCCGTAAGGAAGGTAGTGTTCGTGCAATCAGAGGAATTAAAAAAGATAAGAAAGTTATGGCTCTTCGTGAGCAAGAAGAAAAGAGAAGAATTGAAGAAGAGAAAGATAAAGAACGGAAAAGAATAGAGAAGGAAGAAGAAAAGAAAAAATTAGTAAATAGTATTTTCAATACAAATGAAGGTTCATCAAATTCATTTGCTAACACATCAGATAATCCATTTGCAACATCCAATCCTTTTGGAACTTCTAATCCCTTTGAAACTAAGACTTTGAAAACCGAAATCAACTCAGTTGAAGGATCGAAATCAACGTTAGCCGATCATTTGAGGGATTCAACCAAAGTTAAAACTGCAAAAAAGGTTGATACAATTGATTATACCTTACCTGAATTTAAGGGTTATATTCTATATTTTGAAAATGAGGTTTTGGATCCTGCTAATCAAATATTGATGCCAATACCTGAAAACCTAAAGGTAACTGAAGCAGATGAAGTTATTGATGACAATGCATCTGGTAATATACAAGCTGGTAATTTACCAAAGGTAAATCCAGATAAAAATAAACCAACTGAAGATATCTCAAAGTTATTCGATGATCAAACTTTTCAAAACTTTAGTAGGATACTATCATTTAATACTCAACAAGTCGTGAGATATGAAGTAGACGGATCACCAATACTTTATTCTTCTAAGGATAAAGTAAGTAGAATATTCTATACAGAAGATGGGAAGTTTAAAGATAAGAATCAATGGAATATACCAGCACCAGCGTATCATCCTAGTGGATCTCGTCATGTTGAATTACAACTTATGCCCAAAATGATTATAGATCTTGAAAAAGATGTTACTGATGTGAACATGATCGTTAAAAATGGTATGGAATGGGGAACTATAATAGTTGCCACAGATGCTGATGATTACGTTCCTTTAAACTGGCTTGACGAAAATGGTGTTGTGTATTTAGAAGAATGGTGTGGTGTACAATGGGAAGATGAAGTAGCAAAATAGTATTATAGCTATGCTTTTTATAGTAAAATGATACAAAATTGTAAGTAATTCGAGCTTTGATCCTCAAATTTTTGTCGCGACGTGCATCCTAAATTTTTCTAGCAAGTTTCGATTTCAATCAATATCGTTCGAGTGTCGTTGCCAAGAAATTCATTTTAGGATGAAAATTAACAGTTTCATTAACAGATCATTTGGTTTACGATTTGCAAAACAAGTTAAGTTTTAGTTATCCAGACCAAATTCTTTCTTACTTGAACCTTGTTTTGATAAGCATTTGATTGAATCCCACAATTGTCAATTTGCTTAAACTTATTTTCCCTATAAGATCAAATAACCTTTATTGTTAATTGATTGTCCTGCCTTTATTGAATTCTGATTTGCCGGTTGTTTGTTACTTTATTTATTTAATTTCCTACTGATTTTTGAAATGTCATCACCAGCTGAACTTCTTTCCATGCAACATGCACCTGCAACTGACGATGTTACACCTGTGGTTGAAACTACCTCAGAGTCTCCAATCTCTGTTACTACTTCTGCCAATGGTCCAACTACAGAATCAACTGAAATTACATCTGATGAAAATGTTGAAGAATCTGATTTAACTCAAAAGAGGAAAGTTATCAACATCAACGATGATAAATTATTTCCATCTTTAGTTGGTACTACTGCTTCTGCTTCATGGAACACACAACCTGCTACTTCTTGGTCTAAACCTGTTTCTCCTTCCTACAAACCAATTGTTAAATCTACTTCTACTCAAGTAACATTTATTATCGATGATGAGCAACAACAAAATTTAGCTAAAGGTGAGTTATTCAAAATTTTTGGTAATATCCAATCTGAATTGAATGTTAAAGTTGAATCCACTTACTCTAGTGCATCAAAGAAAAGAACTTTCTTACTGAATGGTCCAGTCGATAAGGTTGCTCAAGCTAAAAGAGAGCTGATTAGACAACTTACTAAGCCAACAAAAATCACTTTTGACGTTCCTTCAAAGTTAAGATCTGTTATTATCGGCCCAATGGGTAAAAACTTGAAGCCTATTATTGAACAAACTTCTGTTAGAATTGATATTTCAAGACCAACAGAAGACAATAACAATGAATTATTGACAGAAGATGAAGCTTTGTTTGGTAAATCTGTCACCGTCACTATCGAAGGTGACATTCAGGGTTGTTCCGAAGCAAAGGCAAAGATTCTCCAAATTGTCAATGAAAACACCAGAAATTTAACAATCAAAATCCCTGTTACCTCAAAGGTCAAACCATTTGTCGCTGGTTCCATCGCAAAGATTGAGTTTCCAAAAGGTGTTGATGTCATCGCACCTGAACCAAATTCAAGAATTTCAACTATCATGGTTTCAGGTCCTAGAGAAGATGTTATTTTGGCACGTGATGAAATAAGATCTTTACTTTTAACCTTAGAAAATGATATCGTTATTGACGAGCGTGAAGTTCCAAAACATTTACATTCTTTCTTGAACGCGGAAACTATTTTCTCTGAAACAAATGTAGTTATTGAAGTTCCAAGTCCAGACTCTGTCGAATCAAAGGTTAGATTTGTTGGTACTAAAGCTGACATCGCCAAAGCCGTTACACTTGCTAAAAAGTTAACCTCAAATTACTTTGTTGATACTTTAGATCTGTCCAAATCTCATGGTGGTAACTATCTCCATGCTAAAAGTATTACTGCATATTTCACATATACAAAATATTTTGAGGCTTTATCTACTGAATTCAACGTCACTGTTACTGGTCCTTCATACCACAACTTGTCCGACACTAATTCAAAAAACGTTGTAATTTCTTTCAGTTCATCCGTTGATAATAAAGATGCAATCAAAAAGGCAAGAAAAGAATTAGTTGATTCTGTTAATAAAATTACACCAAATTTCATCAGAGTTGTTTCCGATATTGAATCCTTTGTCTTCCCTAAAATTGACACCTCAATCGCTGATGAGAACGATGTTGCAATTGTTCCATTAGGACATTTGTCTAATTCAGGTAATTCATTGATTTTGATTGCCACTCAAGCCGATGAAGAATTTTTACCTTCTGCCGAACAAATTCAAGAAAGATTGGATCTTGCTGATAAATCTTTAAACAATCTGAGAGACTTAAGCAATGATCTTACATCCGTTGTAATCGAACTTGACTCAGAGGATCAAAAACGTCTTGAAAGTGGTAATACATTAAAAGTTTTATTGAATAAATACGAGCCTAACGCACTTGAAATTAAGCTTCATCAAAATGCTGATGGTCATTCCGAAAATGAAGTTTATTTTAGAGGCTTCAAAAAAGAAGTTGAGAGAGCAGCAGAAGATATTTCCAAGGTGATTGAAGATATCAAGAACTATGAAGAAGCATCCAAATATAATACCACTATCGAGTTCCCAACTAAGTTCTTGGCAAGGTTGATTGGTCAAAAGGGGTCCTTTGTTAACGATTTGATGGAAGAGTTCAACGTAAAGATTGATGTCTTCAATGACGATTCCAGTCAATCTGAAATTTCTGAAATTAAGTTGACTGGTCTTCAATCTAATGTAGATGAGTGTATCAAAAAGATCAATACATTATCTAAGAGATGGGCAGATGAAAAAACCTCTACATTTAGCATCGATCCTAAATTTAGAAGAAATCTTATTGGTGCTAATGGTGTTTATGCTCAAAGATTACAGGAAAAATATAACGTCAAAATTCAATTTCCAGATGCAAGTGATAAATCTGGATCTGTTGTAATTAGAGGTCCTTCCAGAGGTGTCGCTAAGGCAGAAGAGGAAATTAAGCAACTTTTAGAGTATGAAAAGGAACATAGCCATTCAGACACCACCGTTGTCCCAATTGAAGCATTGGCCATTGTTATTGGTAAAAATGGTGAAAACCTCAAAGATTTATGTGCGGAATTTGATGTTAAAATTCATAGCAGAACCAATCAAGAAGATGCAAAGGCTTCAGGAAAGGCTACATTTGAAATTGTTGGTTCGAAATCTGGCATCAAAGAGGCAAAAGCAAAGATTGACGAGATTTCTACTCGTATTGCCAACACCATCACTAAGACTATAGAGGTCAATCCAAAATGGTATAAAAACTTGATTGGTCCAAATGGAATGACAATGAGAGATATTGTTATCAAAGCAGGTGGATCAGTTGATGATCGTAACTTTAGACGTTATATTCAATTTCCATCTCGTAACTCTGACTCTAACTTGATTGTCTGTGAAGGTGACAATAAAGTGGTGACTAAAATAATCAAAATTATCACCGATATGGTTAAGGATCTTGAATCCTATACATCCAAGACTGTTGAGATTCCTAAGAAACAACACAGACTGATTATTGGTTCCGGTGGATCGATAAGAAGGGGTATTGAAGATGAATTTAAAGTCAGACTAATTATTCCAAAGCAGGACGTTGAAAGTGATGAAGTTACTGTGAAAGGTAAACCTGAAGACATTGAAAAGGCCATTGCCAAGATCCAAGAACTTACCGCAGCTAAATAATTGGAATCATTTGCACAAGCCTAATACATTCTGTAATTATCTAATCTGCGATTTATAAATAAAGCATACTTTTATTTCTACTAACATTAATATGGGCCGACCGAGGGGCGGTCTCAAAAAATTGATGCACCCTCGAATCGATATTAAAATAGAGATTACACATTCAAGTAAATCAATCGATTTGACAAGGGGGTCTGTGGAAACTTCCTGTAATATATGTTACACATTTTGCAAACAAACAATGGATCAAAAACCAAACTATACCGATTTTTCAGATAATTCAAATCAGCCATCACTTATTGGCTCTTCTGTAAGAGACTCATACGATAATCTTCCAACTTTAGGTTCCCTAGATAAGGTAAAAAAGCCTTTGATTAAAGACCATGAATCTACAGCTGAATTGATACCCGTGGATGAAGTACGTGCTGAAGGTGCATTAGTTGCAGATGAAGAGGATGAACTGGATGAAATTCTTGATGAGAGCGGTAACATTAAGGAGAACGCCATTCCTGATGTCGTCAGACTGAAACCAAAGTCGGAACCAACAAGAGCACCTGTTTATACCAATCTCCACAGTGATGTAGCAGAAACATATTCAAAAGGTGAAAAAACTTCTCTGAAGCTATTAGGCGGTGCTGCTGAACAATACGCTGTTCCAGCGAGTGGTGTTACTAGCAGTTATAGACATTCATCTAAACATAGAAAAGGATCCGACTTTTTACCACGGGAAGCTGAGTACATCAATCCTGAACAAGTCCGTAGTGTTGATGATATAATCAATGTTGTTAACAAAGGTGATTTTGAGAAAGCTAGTACCTTGGTTGACCCAAAGGTAGCAGAAACAATCGCAGGAACCAGAAAATTGACTTTGGATGAATTGAAACTGCTTAACGAACAATCTTTAAAGAATTTAGAAGCAAATGCAGATACTAGTATCCCTTCTTCAATGCTTTCCAGAGAAGACTCTGTAGCTTTGGAAGAAATGCAGTCTAGATCTGAGTCTTTGGCTAGGCCAAGTTTGACTTCAGAAAACTCCTTTTCCAGACCTAACCTTGCAAGGGGTGAATCTATTCATTCTGGTTTGAATTGTGATCTTGCAATTAATACTGCTTTTGACGCAAAGACAAATGCAGTGGTACCTGAAAGAAAGCCAAGACATGATCCTTCAAATTTGACTTATGGTATAACCAATAACTCATCTATGAACTATCTTCGTTCAATTTCAAGGTCTCGGTCTAGAGCTCGGAATGATCGTAAGGCCTTTCAAGGAGAACGCCTTGAAAGTGTTGATTTAAGACAAAATGGTGCTTTAATCAATGACGATGAAATGTCCAATGCTCCTGATATCGAATACGCTGTCAACAAAGCACTCGATTTTGTAGAGGATACCCACACTGTTAAAAATGGAAATATAATTTCTGAAAATGGTGATATTGTTAAGAACTTACAACGTGGCTTGGCCGAAGTTGCAGAAGAACAAGGGTTGACAGAAGAAGCGAGCAATCGCAGAAGAATAAATGCCTTTGATGCACTAGAAAACACCTTGGATCAAGAAGATGAACTAATGAAAGAATTAATGGGCGATGATGATCTTGCAGATGACGATGAACACAAAAATGATGATCTCAAAAACGTGATTGAAGATGAGGAAAACCTGCTTACACAACGTGATGTTGATGAGACCAAAGTTTCAGAAAAGAATGAAATAAAAGGAACTACTGTCGATACAGAAGGTGCAGAAGATGTAGAAGAGACAAGAGAGATCGGTGAAGTAGAGGAGGCAGGAGAGGTAGGCGAAACAGAGAAGGCAGGAGAGACAGAGACTGTAGATGCAGAAGAGGAGGGAGATGTAGGAGGAGAAGGCGAGGATGGGGAGGCAGAAAAGAACAGCAAGGCGGGAGAAGAAGAGAAGACAGAGGAGAATCATGATCTTTCCTTTGATGATCAAAATCTTCTTGTTACTAATGCTGACGAAGAGAATTCAGAGGAGAGAAAAATCTCAGAGAAAGCTAAAAACCAGGGAGCAGATGAACAGTCTACTAAGAAAATCTTTGAAGATACTGATTTTGTAGAGCAGCATGGAGAGAAAGAAGAATATTCTATAGCCCAAGAGCATGAGCCTGAAACAAAATTCGAGAAGTCAATTGAAGAGAGTGGTGTTGATAAAGAGTCAGTGGAACAAACGAATGAAATGAGTGAAAGTTCGGATTCAGTTTTAGTCACCAGATCAAAAAATGAAAATTCTGTTACCGAAGAGGTCACAGAATCTCATAATACTGATGTTACTAAAGAGGATGCACAAGTTGAGCCAAATTGTCACCTTGATAGTGTGCAAAATTGTGAGGAATCTGATATTATGGAGATAAACAGTGATTCGCTTGATATAGAAAAAAACGTTGAAATTGATGACAATAATGATCCATTTGTTGTTTCTAAAAACTTGGACAATATAGGAGACATATCCAAAGCTTCTCCGATAGCTGAGATTGAAAAGGATAATACTGAGGCGCTTATTGCAGCAGCTGCAAGGGAGAGTGCTTTGCAAGAAGAAAACTTAGGTGTAGGTAAGGATGGCTCTGTTTACGTTCCAAAGGCAGGTAAAATGACATTTGAGGACGAGCCGGTTTATCTATACACGTCATTTGCTGGAGGTTTTCATGTTACGACACGCACGAACCGTTTAGAAACAATTTTAGCTGCAAACCGTGTTAAATTTGAGTATCGTGATTTAGGTACTGATGAGGAGGCAAAGAAGATTTGGAGAAGATATTCCAATGGTAAAACTTTGCCAGGAATCGTCCGCGGTAAAGATGATTACATAGGAAATTGGGAAGATATCGAAGAAGCTAATGAGGATTATAGAGTCAGATCCTTGATTTACGAAACATTCTGAGATTTAGATCTTTTGAAATTCTATTGAGTTTATATAAGTTAAATTGTTATTTATAACCGTACCATAATTATTATTCTTATGACAAATAAAATTATAAAGTGAACAAACCTGTCTTTTTTTTACCAAACGGATAGACTATGATTGTACTGAGGTATAAGCCCACACTGATACCTAATGCCACTTGAATCATCACCATACCAAATGCTAAGGAGTTACTGGTATCTTCCGAGGAGTTATTGTGTACGATATTGTTCGCAGTATTGATACCGGTAAACACTGATCCTTGCGATGCAATACCACTTGGAACCTGCACAAAAATCGCTGGAAGCATTAGTGAGACGGTCATAAAAGTACCTCTAGTGGTGAAATATTTGTTAAATGATTTCATAAATCTTGAATATATGTTACTGATTAGACCGATAACAAAACAACCAAGTGTGGCATTTAATTCAGTAACTTTTTTGAAGTGCAAAGATGAAAAATAAGTAACAACATAGCCACAGCTAGAAATTATCACCATCATTGGAAGTTGGGAAAAGGATGCTTGATTAGTTAGCGCAATTCCAATGGTGAACATAGGAACAAATAAGAACCGGAACCATGGTGAGATATTAGACGTACAAGTTGTTGTTGAGGTAGCATTTTCGTCAATCCAACCATATAAAGCAGCACCCAACGTAATACCAAACGAAAGCATCAACGAATAAATAAACGCATAAAACATACGAACGCTTCCAGCAACAATATTTCTGCTTTGTAACTCCAAAGAACCACAAAGAATGATATAGCCTGGAAGAATTAAAGCAAGTGGACTCTGTACAATAGCTGCATAACAAAATGTATTACCACCATTTATAGAACCAATTGCCCTGGCAATAAAACTAGCTATAATACTCGATGTAACTTCAAAAACGGATGAATAAAGAGAATTTTTAGGACAGATAACAAATTGTAAAAATCCAATAATACCCCCAATTGCAAAACAAATCGGCATATCAATCCAAGAGCCACCAAATCCATAAGAGGAAACTGCTAGGGACGATAAAGCATAGAAGAGAACACACCACCATTTGTTGAATTTGGGACTTCTGTTCATCACCTCGTCAAGCAATTTATATCCTTCCACAGTTCCAAGACGATCATGAACAACATTCTTATATATATCATGAACTTCATCTAATTTACCTAAATCTAATCCTTGAGCACAACGTACAAGTTTCATTTCTGATGTTCTTGCATTCAAATCACCAAATGAAACCAGCATACAACCAGGAAAATATATAAACGACCCATCAATTTCAAGTACTTGTGAGGTCATTGACATATACTCTTCAAGTCTATGGGTTGGCGCACCATAAAGCATAAATGCTTTACATAAAGTCAGAATGAATCTTTGTCTTTCTAAAACATCTGCAATATGAACAGTTATTCTTGCAGTGGTTTCTTTTGCTCTGCTTTTGTTAATATTGGCACGCTTTTTCAAATTTTTGAAAGCATAGGCATCTTTTCTTTTAGATCCAGTAGTTGTAGATTGTGGTCTTTGACCAAAATCAGGCATTTCAAATGCAACGGTTTCTTTGCGCTTTGAATTTATTGGCTTCTTACCAGTAAATTTCTCTTGTAACGATGCTGCTTTCCTATTAGCTTTATGACAACCATTTAAAAGGCTTGGTCCCAACTCTTCTTCTCCCAAATGTTTTATTTCCGATCCTAGATTCAAACTCATTGTTTCCGCCAAATTGGCATTAGAATCATTGAATGAACTTTCTGTAGCAGATGCGAGACTTGGGGGTGCTACATGTGAGTTGTACATTTGCAAGAGTGAAGACTGTATTCCAGTCCTCAGTCTTCGTGGCTTATCTTGAAGAGCTTCCGGAACGTCGATAATGAAATTGTCTACATCTTGTAAATCATCAAATGGGTCACGAGACAAATGTGCATTATCTGAAACATACATCCCATCATCAAAATCCTGATTGTATTTCCGAGTGCTATTTTCATCTTCTGATACATCCACTTCTGAACCTCCTTTAGAAAGCTGAGCCATTTTCCTTTTTCGTTTCGAACTATCAAAAGGTATCTTCAGCATCGAGCCAACTAATGCCTGTGCTTCTGTTTTTATCTCCTCAACAAAGTTGGGAGGCGGATTTTCCTCATCATGACGGTTACTTCCCCTCTGAACGTTTTGTGAGACATTTAGGGATGGTACTAGACCTCCTTGTCCTAACAGTCCATTCAGATGAAAGATACCTTTTAAAAAGTTCTCTCCATTCGAACCAGTAGTTGTCAAATCAGGATTTTCATTTGCAATTTGTTTCTCGTTCAAAGACTCAACCTTTTCACTTGCATGCGACTTCTCATCCTCAAAAGTATCTGAATTAGTTAGATTATCTTCAAAAGGTCTCCTTTCATCAACAATTTTCTCCCTACTAGATTTTGGGGAAATAGGTGTAACTTGTTTTCCTAGGTTATCAAGGTCAATTGACTCAACCGCATCAGAAATACTTTGTTGCCGCTTATTGTTCCTTATACTCCCTAATGAATGTCGTCTCCTGAATATGCCTTTTAAAAGATGTTTCTTGGATGACTGTGATGCTCCACTATACACAGAGTCATTATCTAAAGGTGTAGGACAAATCTGTTCATTGTGCTCTTCAGATTCTTCACCCTCTGTAGACGTATCATCAGAACTACTTCCTAATTGAATGGGCCTTCTGATAGGTAACCCCTTTTTCTTCCTTAGCTCCATGATATAATCGCCTGTCGATTGTACTGCATCTTTTGTAAAATTGAAATCAAAATCTGTATCAAGGGTAGTCCGTAGATTCCTTTTGCTGTCAGAGTCTGACCCTGTACTTTCTTGAGGTGAACTGGTTGACAAATGTGGTTTGGACTTGGAAACGTCTTTAGCATTTTTTTCAAAAGCTGGTAAGACAGGTACATTTAGTACTGATTCACTTTCATCATCTTCAATGATTATATTTGCATCTCGCTGAGACGCCTTTTGCTTAATCGTCTTCTTTGATCGTTCACCTTTATAATTTTTGAAAAGCTTCTTTCCTTGCTTGAGTGTTTTGTTCTTATAATATGATGTATTCTTTGTTGTTATGGAGTTGTAATCTGGAAGACTATTCAATGAGTCAAAAGAACTGTTTCGTGGAGACAATGTTTCAGCTCTAAGATTAGTTGAGGATAGGTGTCTCAATGATGTGAATGAATTTCCCGATGACAGTGAATTCAAATCCAGACTATCGGTATTCAAACTAAATCCAGAGGATCCAATATTTGCACTTTGTGTACTCCATGATCTTTTGTGTCCTTTTTCTTTCTTATTCTGCTGTAGTATCTTATTTCCTTTAAACATTCTATTCAATAAACTTTACTGAATGATCAGGTGGGAAATGTCTTGCAGAGGAGCTGACAGACAGAAGAACTTAAAGTAACGTTGATGGTAATTGTGTATATATTTGCAGTTGATCTGGCTATTCAATGATGAGAACAATTGTTGCACAAGTTCCATGCCCGGATCAATTACACACACCTCAAAACACTACGTCAGTCCCCCCCCTTAAAAATTAAATTGAGAGTACAAATGGATCAAAAATCCCCACATTTTCAGGAATCAATCGCTACTGACCTCATATAATAAGCATCGTGAAGCTGCCGTTAATACTGGCGTTCAAATTTGGAATGTTAAGTGAAAATCTCTCCTGTATAACACAAACTAAGAATATGACGTAACTCTTCTGTCATTTTGAAGTTCTTACAAATTTAATAATGTTAAAGATTTCGCATTTTGAGAAATAGTACTGAATTTTTTTTTATGATATAGAAATTGGAGAAACTCTATATAGAAAAAGCACAAAGGAAACAATATACATCTATGATAAGTTGAGTAGCATCTCAATAGCTTGAATAGTATGATGAAAAAGTGTTGAATACGACTATTATGTAATTCCTTCTTCAAGAACAGAGTTGGAAACATCATCATAATTCAAACAATCAAGAAGTGAAAAAAAAGAAATGGAGTTTATAATAATAGTATAATATTGAAAGCAAACCGATGTAGTTCATGGTAGAAAAGATTCAAGTGTAACGCAACGCAGATGGTTAACAGAAAAATGTGAATTTAGAACAAGAATATGAAAGACAATTAAAATAATTTGAAAAGAATTAATGAATGATTTAATCTTTGAGTTATTGTAGTAAAGATTATTTTAAATGCAAAAATAATAGTAAGAACATATTGTAGTTGGCTAACATGAAAGCAAGAAACTTAAATTTGAAGTTAAGAAATAATGTTAGTTCAATTGGAATTTATGATTTTCCGTTTGTTACTGTTATGAATCTATTGGGATATTTTATGAAATTGAAAGAAAAAAAAAGTGTGTTGAAATGTTTTGACATCGGGTTGAAATTGTTGATGGATAGTTTCCATGTTTGAATATGGTAGTAAAACTTTATCTATGAATTCATCCAAGGGAAAATGAAAATAATGAATAGGGAGAAAAAAAAAGAGTAGTTAACATCTTTCTGATTTTACCACCATTGTGAAGAGGAAGAAGAAGATGAAGAGTTGTTAGTGTTTGAAGCACGAGATGCAAAACCTGAGTTGCCACCATATGAATTACCACCATAAGAGTTACCACCGTAAGAATTACCACCATATGAGTTACCACCATAAGAATTACCACCTCTACCACCGCTTCTTCTAACATCCCTTGAACCACTGCTTCTACCTCTACCACTACCACTACCACCTCTACCGGATTCTCTTGAAATGGAAGACAAGAATTTTGGAACTTCTTGTTTAGCTTCAGTTAATAAATCCACGAGATCTCTACTGATGTTTCTATTACCTCTGTTGAAGAATGCGGTCGCAACACCGGTATTACCAGCTCTACCAGTTCTACCAATTCTGTGAACGTAATCATCGATATCACCTGGTAAATCATAATTGATAACATGTGTAACATTTGGAATATCTAAACCTCTTGCAGCAACGGCAGTTGCAACTAAAATTGGTGCTCTACCTGACTTAAATAATTCTAAAGCCTTTTCTCTTTCTCTTTGTGTTCTGTCACCATGAATAGAAGTTGCAGGTAAGTTATTGCTGTATAAGTAATCTGATAAAATATCAGCCATTCTCTTAGTTTCAACGAAAATTAAAGTTAAACCTTGTTCTTCTTCAGAAGCCAAGATATCCATTAAAGTTAATTCTTTGTCTTCTTCTTCAACATATAAGATCTTTTGAGTGATATTTTCGGAAGTAGAACCAACTTTACCAACTGAAAGGAAGATATAATCATTTAAGAAATCTCTTGCTAAATATTGAATTTCCTTAGGGAAAGTAGCAGAAAAGAGTAATGATTGTCTTTCCTTTGCAGGTGGCATATCACATTCTTCAACGATATATCTGATTTGATTTTCGAAACCCATATCTAACATTCTATCAGCTTCATCAAGGACGAAATATTTAATATTTTGAAGGGAGATTTTACCTCTTTCTAATAAATCATTTAATCTACCTGGTGTTGCAACTAATAAATCACAACCTCTTGCTAAGTTTCTAATTTGAGTACCGATATCTGCACCACCATAAGCAACACATGTTTTAACCCAAGATCTATAAACGAATTTTTTAGATTCTTCATAAATTTGAGTAACTAATTCTCTAGTTGGTGCCAAAACTAAAGCAGTTGGGTATGCCTTACCAACGGAGAATCTATTAGTTGGGACAGGAATTGGAGCTGGACCATTTTTGAAAGATTCAGATAAAACTGGGAAAAGGAAACCACCAGTTTTACCAGAACCTGTTTGAGCACAAGCCATTAAATCTCTACCAGAACTAATGATTGGAATTGAATATTTTTGAACTGGAGTTGGTCTAGTGAATCTAGCCAATTTAATATTTTCTAAAAGTAATGAATCAATTGGTGGAGAAGTAAATTCAGTAATTGGTTCAGGAATATTTTCACCTGATGCTTCAACAGGAATATCATCATAGTTATCGAAATTGATACCAGAAGATTGGAATTTAGCATCACCTTCTTCACCAAATAATTGTAATTCTAAACTATTGTCTCTTGGAGCTAAAACATGTTCACCATCAACCCATTTACCTTGACCTCTTTCTGGTCTAACATTACGACCATTATCTCTGCTGTAACCTGGTTTTGATCTGTTACCAAAGCCTGAGTTGGATCTACCACCATAACGGGATTCACCAAATTCGGCATCTCTGTTAAAACGACCATAACCACCAGATGATTGACGGCTATTGAAACCAGAGTTACTGTCGTTCTCTAATGAAGAATCAGGATTGAAAGGTTTTGCCTTTTGATTTCTATGAGGAGGAACATATGCCATGATTGGTTTATAGTTCTATTAAGTTTTTGTTTTATAAGATCAATTGATCTGAAAATGTGTGTACTTAAGAAGAAAGAAGTTTGATTACAATAGAGAGTTTGATTATAATGAGCGATTTCAGGTATAGTTCAATGAATTTTCGTGGACCAGGTCAGTGAAGCGAAAATTTTTCATGCACGAATTACGCGGAGGGCAAAAATTAAAAAAGAGAAAAGAAAAAAGAGAAAAGAGAAAAAAGAATTCAAAATTGAAAAATTTTGATAGGATTCAATTCAAATCCCGTGCACCAGCTGTAATCTTATAAAGGCCGACTGACTGATCGATTGTTTGAACTAATTAATTGTGTTAAAGGTATAACATTAGAATTATAGAGAATACTGATGTAATATGTACAACACATCATTTAGTAGTTTGTCAGAGATTCTTCTAGTTATGAATCATGACAATTAGTTTAAGTCCTTCTTTAAGGTACCTAAGAAAGCGTGCTTTTCAGCTGGGGTTTGGAATCTACCCTTACCGAATTTAGAAGCAGTGTCAATCCATTTAAGGTTAACTTGTTCTAAAGCTCTTCTGTCCTTTGGACCGTATAATGATTTTCTTAAAGTAATAACTCTCTTAACTGGACCTGGAATAGAACCCTTTAATAAGATGAAATCATTCTTAACTTCACCGTATTTAACGAAACCACCCATTGGAGTAATGGTCTTCTTAGTTCTGTCAAAGTCAGTTGCACCAGAAGATTCATCACCAGCCTTACCAACTCTGTAAACCTTATGGTTAATAGAAGTTCTGTGGTGGTAACCTCTTTGACCTGCTCTTGCAACAGACCAAGAGACATGAGCTGGATGCCAAGCACCAATACATGCAACCTTTCTTGAACCTCTATGAGTCTTTCTTGGTAATTTCTTAGTACCCCATCTGTGAGTAACACCTTCGAAACCATGACCTTTAGTAACTGCAATAGCATCAATCATTTCATTTTGTTCGAAAACGGAATCAACAGAGACAGTCTTTTCAAAATGTTCCTTAGCCCATTGAACTTTATCAGCAATAGAACCACCATTTAATTGAATTTCAGCTAAATGAGCCTTCTTTTGAGTTAATGGAGTCTTTCTAATTTGAGTATGAACTAAAACTCTAACAGTTGAACAGTATTTAGTAATTCTTGCTAATTCGGTATCAATTTCACCAGCCTTTGCATATTTTTGAGAGTATTTTTGGAAAGCTCTCTTCTTAGACTTGTACCAGTTCTTGTAGAATCTTCTCTTGATTTCTTCAGATAAATGTTCAGCCCAGACGGTAGTTAAGGATCTTAAACCTCTTGGAGTTTCAACGTAACCGACAACACCGACAACAACTAATTCAGGAGTATCAACAACAGTTGCAGCCTCAACGACTTCTCTCTTGTGCATCTTGGAACCTGGTCTGTCTAAGTCTCTAACAATGGTGGTCATACCTGCTTTGTAACCTAAGAAAGCGGTTAAAGCGACTGGCTTAGATTTGTCATCCTTAGGGAATGACTTACATCTACCTCTTTGCTTTGCAGCTCTCTTTCTTGGGAGGAAACCTAGGGAACCGTGTCTTGGTTCTTCGTACTTTCTGTGAGACATTTTGTTGATATAACTTTTAAAAAGTGTTGTAGTAAAGGGAGAAGAGCAAAAGAAGAAAGGGTGAAGAGAAAGAGGGTTAGTTTGTTAAAGTAGTAAGAGTAGAAAATGAGAATGGAAAGTGAGAGTGAAAAGTTTTGCAGTTGCGCGCTTGCACGAGGGTTTGCGTGCAGGGTTTCCCGATTGGGCGTTGGAGGGGAGGCCGGGGAGAGAGGCCGGGTAACGCCCAAAAAGTAAGGCACGAGAATGGAACATATCCCTCCCCTTTCCTCCCCCCCAAAGGAGAAGTCGGTGGAGGAAGAGTTGCTGGCTTCACCAGCCTGGCTACACGTTTCTTGACTGTTGTTGTACTGTCTACTCCAGCTGGCTGCTGTTAAGACTAGTGACGACCAATAATCGCACATGTTTCAAGTACTAAATGTCTGGAATATGCTACTTTCTTGAGTGGGAGCACACTGTCTAGATGATTTATCGTGACAATCCAATCACGTCACTTACATCTTAGTTTGTGGATTAATATATGTGGTTAATGACTATCTTCTTATTGAATAATTGCTAGGCACTAGAGTTTTGCTTTCCTGCAACTTTCTACTGTCAAGTTGACTGATTTTGGCTGCTAGAGTTTAGGATTAATTTTCATTTTCGAATTTAACTTGTTCAATATGTTTTTGGTTTCAGTATTACTGAAGCTTCATCAAATGTTTAGAGCATGTGAAAATGGCTAACAATTTGTTGAAACGATCAGAAATTTGTTCCTTTACTTGCTATTCATTCACAAGAGAGCTTGTCAAGTAGTAAATTGGTTACTCCAACTAGATTGGCTAACTATTGCTACTCAAACAGGTTCTGTGTTCTAAAAGGCTTTAGTACTTGTCTCTTTGTTGTCTGCTCTTTAAAGATTAGTTGTTAACTAGAGAGAAGAGCACATGTGAAGGTGAATCCTAAAGAGAGCATACTATTCAGTCACAGAGGAAACTAGAGAGCATTTTGTCACTACTATATCATAACTGTCTTTACATGACTCTCCTCTATCTACGACTTTATCTACCAGCTTGTATTGAAGTTCTGCTCTCCAGGTCTTTGAATATACTTACTACCTCTACTACTTCCCTCTACTCCCCCCAGGACTCGCCCCTTCTCTCTCGCCCGACACTCCCAGCACCAAGCTTGACGCGACCTTAATTACGACGCGACACGCGAGAAATGGCCTCGATTAGACAGACTATTAACTTAAGTGCAGCTAATTTAATAATAATTTTTGGTCGGTGTGGCGCGCTCAGACCCGAAAAGACCATCCATCGCCGTCTGCGATCACTGCCTCGCTTCTCACGGATTCCCTGCTCACTATTCGTCGAATAATTGGTGCGTTAATTAGTGGCCGTAAATGTCCGATTGTCTGATTGTCTAAATTGAATTGTCTAATTGTCCCGACACGACATTCAGTGATCTTAAGGGGAATCGAAAAGTTCGACTGTGGGTTCCNCACGGATTCCCTGCTCACTATTCGTCGAATAATTGGTGCGTTAATTAGTGGCCGTAAATGTCCGATTGTCTGATTGTCTAAATTGAATTGTCTAATTGTCCCGACACGACATTCAGTGATCTTAAGGGGAATCGAAAAGTTCGACTGTGGGTTCCAGCCCCTGGCCACTGACCCGAAAGTCTATCCACCATGCTATCGACAATTAGTACCACACCCAATTTAGAGTTTCATGCAAATGAATTTTTTTCATTATGGTATTAGTAGTTGGTTTCGAGAGGGGAAATCACCTTAACTTGAAATGGCACCCCCAAATTGTTTGTATTACTCATTACAGCTCTTAATGCTGCTATAACTTCATGTCAAGCCGAGCTATAAATGACCTTTTCTTGCTTTATTCTTCTAGACTTCTAAATTTACATTAATAGATAGTCCCTTAGTGTCTAAGTCACGTCTTGACACGTCTCATCTTGCTTCATCATGTCTTGTCTTTGTTTACTACTGTTATTACGGGTCATAATTTGGCAACTGAACTACATCAATCTCTTACTACTGTCGGCTTTAAAATTAGCCTAAATAAATCCGAATGTATTCATCACGTTTAGCGTTCTCAAAAAAAAAAAAAAAAAATCATAAAATTAATGACACCAGAATGTCTCTTTGGACGCAACCTAAAAATATCCAGATTGTTGCATCTTATTATATTTATTACATTGTAAAAGAATAGCTCACCCTCCCTCCTCCCCTCTTCTATTGTGTCCATAGAGACTACAACCTTTCAGACCGATGGCACGGCACTACTGTTGCAATTTGAATTGAAGCGAGTGCTGGATGTGCCGTGAAAGAAAATACGCGTGGGCGGTTGGGCAGCACCGTTTTCTGCTTAGCTCCACCCATACCATACCCGGTTTTTGTCAGGATTCAAGGGAAATCCTTGGAGGAATATCGGCCGAAGGCTGAGCCTCCAATCCAGGTCGATCGACCTAAGCCAAGGAAGACACGTAGATTGTCGTTCCTTGGCGGGCGACGCCCTTTTTGGGAATGTTTAGAGGGAGAACCTACTTAATTAACAATGTAGAACCTTATATAACATCGAAGATCACTGACATTCCCAACACTTTCCTAACAGTTTTCCCCCCCGGTTTCCCCCCGTCTTCCCCCCTTTCTCTCGCCCCAGTAATATTGCCGAATCTTCCACACTAGACATGCACCTCCTCAATAGCAGTAACATTCTTTGTTCGCACTACAATCCCAATCTACACCTCGCTCAATTGTTTACTAAAAATTATCTCATCTGCCTTCTTCTTGAGCTTGGCCTAACCTTCTCTCAAGCTTTATTTCCTTCTCTCTTCAATACTACTTTCTATCTTTGTCACTTTCTGTAATTATGATCTTGTCTCCTCTCCATCAACTTTTATCGTCTTCATCTCTAATTTAACTTGCAAATACTTTTCTTTTCTTTTCTTCTCTTCTAAATCTATCACCCCCCCCCTCCATTTCTGTATTCTCATTACATATTATTTAGCGAGTGTACATTTTTCATTTCTTAAGTCTCCAGCCTCATCAACATTGCATCAATTTCACACTCAATAATTACTTACAGTATCGCCTAATATTTCATATTTATTAAATTACTATCCTTAGTTTTCTTATCATTGAAGTCCCTTTTTATCTTTCCTTAAATTGAAAAAGAGAGAGAAAAAAATGGATCGTAATGATTTACCTTTACAAACTGATTCAATCGATCCAGATGATCCATCATCATATTCAAATGTTTATCATCCAAACACAGCGAAAATAGAAACTCAAAAACCTTTTAATGATCCACCAATTCAAATTTATAATTCCAATCAACAACTGATTGATTATTCTGAACATCAACAAACTCCCAACAATTATTCTCAACTAGAATTAATAGATGCTCAAAAGGGTAATCAATACAGCTATGATCTACATCCTTCTTATGACCAACATAACCAAACAGCTTCATATAAACAGCTACCATCACAACAATTACATCCACCACCAATTCAACAAAATAATTATCATCAATATTCAAACTCACAGCAACCAGTAGATCCTTCATCTTCACTACATAATTCACAATATATGAATAACTCACAAAATTCTACTTATCATATCCATTATTCACCTTACCGCGGGACTTTCCACAATGGAAATCAATACGATATAATAGGTACTGATTATAAAATAAATGATCATAATGAACCTTATCTATCTCAAAATTCTTATAATAAATCACCAATAATAGAATCAGTTAACAATTCAGAATCAAAATCACCAATTTTCAAATCTGAAAATTTATCACTGTCAAATCGTATCAACAAACCAAAATGGCAACAAAAAAATCGTTTTATTCATGGGAACCCTGTACACTCCATGTATTATTACTCCCAACATCAAAACATCCCATTGAATACACCTTTACCAATTGATGCTTCAATTCAAAATTCAGAATCGTATTTTCAACAATATCCAGTTCAAGAGCAAAATGAAATTCCAATAGTGTACCCAAATATACCAATTCACCAACCATATCATGTATCACAGAAGCAATTCCTTCCCCATTACTCATCTAATCAAAATTATCAAATGCATGATACTTATGTTACTGAAAATAATCCATTGAATCATGATCATTATGGTCAATCAACTCATCAACAATCAAATTATTATTATCACCCACCTCCAATGATATCCCAAAATCAACAAAATATTTATCATGATGCTAATCGATATCCAAACTTTAACCAGATGCATCAAAATTTACATTATTTGGATCCTAACATTACTTCACAAAATAAACCTTCAACTCATCAAAACCAATTTTTAGATTTAGGAACTACAAAGTTCCCTCAAAATACTGATTTATCAACCCTTAATAATCCCTCAAATGGAAATATGCCTAAAAAAACCCCATATTTCCCAACTGAATCTTCAATTCAAAAGAATACTAATATAGGGCTCAAACATGATATTATAAACAAAGGTGAATCGTCATACTCGGAGATAACATATTACTCTAAACCTTTTGATTTTGAAATCATCTCAAAAAATAATGACCCTTTTGGTTTTGAACAAGGTATGGTAGCAATGAACATTCCACCACAAATTTTAAATAATGAATATAATTTAGTGTCAAATCAAATTAAATCTGATCATAACCCTAATACATTGGACTTTAATATGCCAATTATCATATCTAGACTTAATTCAACTCAATTGCAAAAATTCATTGCCTTGAGAAAGCAAAATTTTGCAACACTTTTCAGTAACAATCCCACTCTTCAAGATTTAGAAACCTTCCATAAAGTGAAAAATGATATTTTAAATGAATGGAAAACTACAAAATCATCTGTTGAGATCTCTTATTGCGATTGCAAAAGGTATATCTGGTTTACCAAGAAAAAATCAGATTGTCCCTTTTGTAAACCATCAAACTTAATAGAAAATCCATCACTTGTTGATAAACCAGTTTTTGCAATTGAATTACTTAATAACTATGTACTCTCAATCTTGTTGAATAAAAAATTAAGAAAGTCTTTGAAAAAATTCATTAGACCACCCAAAAATATCAATAAAGTTTCAACAAATCTAAATTATTCACATGATGGTAATCTTTATCGTGAAATCATAGGACCAATTGCTTCTCAGATTGATTTTGCTTTAACTTTTTCAATGGTTGTTATAACTAGTACATGTTCTGACACAATCCATTTTGGAAGTATTTATTTTGTTTTGAATGAACTACCAGAAGATCTCAAATATAAACCAGAATTCCTCTTTTGTGCAGCAGTTTTCAACCTTGCTAACTCACATTCTTGGAATACTGAATTGATGCAACCTCTTTTCTCCTACTTAGATTATTTACAGAAAAATATCATCAAAGTGAGTTTGAATAGACATGAATATCATGTTAAAATGGTTGTCACTAATGCAATAGGTGATGACACAAATGGTAGGAACAATTGCATCGATATTTGCACAGCAAGTGATATATTCCCTTGTATATTTTGCACTGCCCAAAGTTATACATTACGTAATTCATCCGGAGACGAAATTAAAAGAATATCAGGAACGGGGAATTCAATACCTATTACAGATGAAATTTTAAATGATTTAAAGCAAAGGGGTATTTTAGTTGCCAAGAGAAGAGTAAATAACTGGGCTTTACGTAATAGCAATATCTTAGAAAATATAAAATATTTTCAAAATGATAAAAATTTGATTTTTGACACAAAGCATATGTTTATAAATGGAATATTTAAAAAAAGTATTATTGAAATGATTAATAAATATCACACAACAATTTTCAGTGATACTGATGCTATCAAATTTCAACAAAATGTTTCTAAACTAAACGAGCGTGCTTCTTCATATAAAATATTCTCCGATCCAACGTTTTGTTCCAATTTATTTAACACTTCAACTTCTGTTCTAACTTCTAAATGTGACCTTGATGAATTGCAAAAACTTCAATTCATGTTTACCGAATTGTTTTCTAGTTTTGCAAATGACTTCAATGAAGATACACGTATATCTGTTCCAATAGGTTATAAATACATGTCCCTACTTTTGGAACTGAATACATACATTCTTGCCCTTTGGTGTTCTGATGTTGAAAGAAAAACGATATATCAGCTGAAATTTGGATTGAATGATTTGATTGCTGAACTTGAACGTTTATCTAGGTATGAAGATTTTGCTCCTTTAAATATGCTTTTATTGCTACCATTACATCTTTTGATTCATGCCTACGACAAATGGGAAGATTTTGGTAATATGAATACTATTTCAATAGACAAAATGATCAACTCTATCAATCAATTAAATCATGAAATTGGAAGTGATGCATTATATAAGTTAAAGGCTCACGAGAAACTAAAACTTTTCAATATTAACAATTGTGTCAGGATTTACAACTACTCTGTTCCAGAATATCCAAATTTCAAATTTCTCAGTTTAAATCAGATTCTATTTTCTCAAATGTCTCAAAAGGCACGGGGGAAATTTGGGGAGTTTAACAGAAGATATCTTTTCGAAATAGCCACAAACGCTGAACTTGATGAAGTTTGCTCAATTCAAAAAATTGAATCCTTTGACACCAACAATCTTACCATTTATCCTGAAAATTGTGTGAAGAATACTAATCTTGTTAGAATCAAAGGAATAAAGCGTAACCTTGGATGGCGATTTGTTCACATTTATTCAATGTTTAAAGTTTCATATACTTATTCAGTTACAAAAGAGACAGTTTCAGCTGTTTTCATAGAATATAAAGAAACGAAAACGAAAAAATTGTTCTTCAAACCTTCACCCAATCGTCCTTCCTTTTCATTAGGGGAGTTCTTAGTACCTTCAACCTCTAAAGAATTACGATGCGTCTGGCTTGATGATATCCAAATGGTTGGTCTAACTTCCCTTGAAGGAAGTAATTACGTTTATGATCCTCTGATGACTCTAGATAGAATCTTCAAATTGTCCTAATGTATAGTAGTAAATCTGTATAATTAATCAACTATCCTATTGTGAAATGAAAACAAAGCCTTAATTTTTGCTACTGCTGACATCACTCCCCTTACATAAAGTTCTACGTCTTTAAAATTAAGCGCGGTTACCTAATAAGGCAATTGTCAAGCGCGGTCCGGTAACAGCTTGGATCTCATTTTCTTTTTTTTCCTCCATGATGAGTCAAGCCGTTAGTGACCGCAAATTTTTCAGAAGGTTATGTTATAAACATATTCAGTTTTCACAACTCCCGTCCTTCTTCTTTTTAAACAACCAGTTCCACATACCAAGTTCTCAACTATTCAACAATGCTGGCATTTAACACATTGAAAAAGTCTTTCTCTAAGAATTTTGCACAAAGAACTTTTGCAACGGTGTCTTCTAATGGTTTACCACCTGCTAAACTTACTATAAAAAATGGTCCTGTATTCAAAGGTTATTCTTTTGGTGCACCTAAGACTGTTTCAGGTGAAGCTGTTTTCACTACTTCTTTAGTAGGTTACCCTGAATCAATGACTGATCCATCATATCGTGGACAAATTATTTGTTTCACGCAACCATTGATTGGTAATTACGGTGTTCCTTCCGGAAAAGTTCGTGATGACTACTCATTGCTTAAATATTTTGAATCACCAGGTATTCAATGTGTAGGTATTGTCGTTTCCGATGTTGCACTCGAATACTCACATTGGACTGCTGTTGAATCTCTTGCTAATTGGTGTCAAAGAGAAGGTGTTGCTGCAATAACTGGGGTTGATACTAGACAGTTAGTTCAATATTTAAGAGAACAAGGTTCTAGTTTAGCAAGATTAAGCTCAGGAGATGATACTTCAACCGAGTTTTACGATCCAGGTACTGTTAACATGGTCGCAAAGGTAACTACAAAGGAACCATTCCATGTTCCTGCAACTAATGCTAAACATCATGTTTTGGTAGTTGATTGTGGTGCAAAGGAAAATATCTTGAGATGTTTAGTCTCTAGAGGTGCAGAAATTACAGTTGTTCCATATAATTATCCTATCCACAAAGTTGCAGATAAATTCGACGGTATTTTCATTTCAAATGGTCCTGGTGATCCAATATATTGCTCTGAAACAGTAGAGAACTTAAAACAAGTCATAAAGGAACAACCTGATTTACCATTAATGGGTATTTGTATGGGTCATCAACTGTTATCATTAGCGGCAGGTGCAAAAACTTTGAAATTAAAGTATGGTAATAGAGCACATAACATTCCAACACTAGACGTCACAACAGGAAAATGCCATATTACATCTCAAAATCATGGTTATGCAGTGGACGCAAAATCTCTACCATCAGATTATCAAGAATATTTCATTAACCTGAATGACTTGTCCAATGAAGGTATGCTACATAAAGAAAGACCAATATTCTCTGTACAATTCCACCCTGAAGCAAAGGGTGGGCCACTTGATTCCTCATTCCTATTTGATAAATACTTTGGTCTCCTTGACCAATATAAAAAGGATGGAAGATACAAAGATTTGAAGGAGTTGTCTGCTGATAAGTTGGCAAAATCTAGAGTATGGTGAAAATCTGCGAAATATATATAGAACTTAGACTATCATAAAGTGATTAATTGTTTGTAACTAATAAGCGCAATACAAACTGCTTGTGGATCTGATAGGATGCATGCACGTTGATCTTTCATTAGTAAAATTGACAATTTTTACATAGCGCTGTGGCGTTTTGTTAATTTAAATCGTAGTTTTCTAACCTAACAACTAACTCAGTAGCTCTTTACACCACGGAAAACAAATGAGAGTGTTACTAACCAATGACGATGGTGGACCAAATGATATGGCTTCCCCATATATCAAGTACTTAGTCAGTGCAATTCTAAAATATACCGACTGGGACTTAAAGATTTGTGTTCCAATTTCCCAAAAGTCTTGGATTGGTAAAGCACATTTTGCTGGTAAGGATGTTACCGTTAAATACATTTATTCTTCAATTTCAAAACCAGAAGATAACTCTTATCACGGACCATTTCCTTTTCCACAAGCCAAACTTCAGGCAAACGAGGATCTGAAGGAATGGTGTTTAGTTGATAATGGAACACCAGCAACCTGTACTGATATTGGTGTCAACCACATTTGTGGACCAGAAAATGTCGATTTGGTGCTAAGTGGTCCAAATGTTGGACGTAACTCTACTGCTCTTTTTGCACTTTCAAGTGGAACTGTTGGTGGTGCTATGGAAGGTTGCCACCAAGGTAAGAAATCTATTGCTTTGTCATACTCCTACGAAATAGATCCAGACGTTCCTTCAGAGTGGTTAAAAGAGGCTAGCAAAATAAGTATTAAAATCATCGATCAATTGTGGAATAATTGGAATGAAAATTCCCAGATTTATACAGTCAACGTTCCTTTAAATGAAGATGTAAAGTTAGGGAAAACCAAAGTGTACCATGTTCCAATGATGGAAAACAATTGGGGAAAAAGCTTGTTCTTTAAATCAGAGACAGAAGTTAAAGATCATGTTGATATTGTGGATGGTAGTGTTTCTGATGGTGTAATATTCAAATGGAAACCAGACTTCAATGTTGTGCATGATGCAGTTGCTGCAAGTACAGCAAAAACCGATGGTAAAGTTATTTCTCAAGGTCATGCATCAGTTACTGCACTGAGAGCTAACTTTTATCATGCAGATGGGGCAAATGAAGGTGAAATGATTCTCAGTCCAGATTTGTAAGTACTTTTTACATTTTTTAACTTATTGCTTATAGCAATTGGTGCTACTTAACCTGTATCTTTCTGACGGATAAAAATAGGTAGGTCCTTTATCACCCAGATGAAAATTACTAACATTATTATTTTTGAAACTCACAGAGAGGAACACAATAGTAGTATGTCACGTATTAGAATTGTTGTTACTTATCCAAACACTTCATACGTATATGAACCATTGATCAAAGCTATAAAAAAGTACCTTCCTCATGTCAAAATTGAAAATAATGTTCCAGTTCAGGGTGACTATTACGTATTTCATTATGGTGATTACGAAGACCTTGATCATGAAAGATTAATGAAGGACAAAAAGTACATAGCAAACTCCTATATCTATCGAAAGTCTTTAATCAGAAAACATTATCTTTCTAATACAATAGCTGTTTATCAAGCAAAACACCCCGAATCCATTTTGAAGACAGCATTCCCCGAAAGTTTTCAATTTGAGCTTACCTATGCTGAATTCCTTGATGATGTTCTTGATGAAGCTTATGAATTACGTTGTGAACTCATGGAAAATGAAAAAAGCATGGATAAAACATTCATTTTGAAACCTAGTATGACCGATAAGGGACAAGGTATTCGTCTCTTCAAAACCATCGAGCAATTGCAAGAAATCTTCAATTCTTTCGATGAAGATGAGACAGATGACGAAGGTGATGAATCTAAAGAGGGTATGATCATCTCCCAGCTAAGACATTTTGTTGTTCAAGAATATATCGCAAATCCGCTTCTACTTCCGGAGTATAAAAACAGAAAGTTTCATATCAGAACTTATGTTCTCTGCACAGGCCAAATCAAAGTATACGTTTATGATAGAATGTTGTTGTTATTCAGTGCTGAACATTATACAAACCCGAATATTACTGAAAAGATAGATGAACATGGTATAATCGAATTGTCAGGTCATTTAACAAACACCTGTTTGCAAGATCAGACAACTGAAAAGGTTGTCGAGGAGTTAGAGAGTTCATGTCTTGACTCCGAGATGAAAAGTGATATCATCCATCAAATACATCTTATTGTCGCTGATCTATTCAAAGCAGCTGTAAATGTTGATAGAATGAACTTCCAACCTTTACCGAACGCGTTTGAAGCATATGGTTTAGACTTTCTTGTCTCGGATAACTTAACAAAAACCACAGGCGTTACTTTACTGGAAGTGAATGCATATCCCGATTTCCGTCAAACAGGATTAGAATTAAAATCTTTAATTGATGATTTTTTTGATGGCGTCATGACAAAGGCTGTAATTCCTTTGACAGGATCTCCAGTAGGAGATGCTAAACATTTCAACAAAGTACTTGAAATTGATAACCTATAAGTTTCACTCATTTTACTATTTTAGAGCAATAGAAAACACACCTTATATTATTGATTGATTTCATTTTCGTTCATCTCTTTACACCACATGTATATTTGTTCCCTATAATTGTCCGCATGTAGAAACCCCGACCTTATTTGCATTAATGATCTGATGTACTCTTCATTTCTTTGTAGTGCTATTTGTAAAAGATGTCGGGTCTCATCAATCTCATCTGGATGTATATCATCGAATCCAGGATTAGATTCATAGTTGGGAGGTTTAAAGAATGGATCATCACAAGCTTGAGTATCAGGCGCATCTTGTGAATTACCTTGCTCAACCTTCTCTAAATCAAGCTTATGGTCGTATTCTGGTAGACCCAAATTGTCTGCCGCTAGATGTTCAGGATTTGCATTCAAAAAAATATCCATGGTTTTATTCAATAGGTTGACCATTTCCTGTTCACGCTCTATAAGCTCAACTGTATTGTTTGAAAGCTTGCTCAGAAATTTTGCCTTATAGATCTGGCTTACTGGTTTGATGTTCACAACATCAGATGGTTTGGTGATTGGACGTAAAAGTTCATCAATTTTAATAGAGTTCATGAATTCTTTAAAGCTTTCATCATAATCATTATGGTCAAGATCGCCGATTGCATCTGAATCGCTTTCCAAATCAGATCCAAATTCGTCGTCAACTTGTTGCTTAATTTTGTCATCCAAAGCTGTACCAACGTTGTTGCATGTATAAACCAGTTTCGTTTCTTCTTCTTTGGTGACATCATCGTAGAGTTTTACTGAAGTTAGCTTGAAGTTGTGAGTCGGTGGATTCAGCTTCATTCGATACAGCTTTTCTGAATTCTCCGTTGTTTCTGCAGCACCGTTTGCATTTGGGACGGGTGCAAATGTAACAAGCTCTTTTTCTGATGAGATTTTCTCTTTCAATCGCAAGATATCCACTTTCAAAGACTTTATTTCTGAATCAGTCAATGCCATTTCCGTAGAGTATATTCCCTTATTGACGTAATAAAATTAAGAATGATGCAGCAATAGAGGAAAAACGAAGGTTTTGACATTGACGATTTCAACGCGAGGACCGAAGATCTGAATATTTAGACACAAGCTCGTTAACGATATATACAGGCGTAATCTTAACCTATATTCTGTTCGGTGAGAACAAAATCCATGACTATTCCCCAAACTTACGACCTCAGTGATCCTAAATCTTTTGCTTTTTCAACAGCAAGACAAAGATGGCCAACCATTTTACTGAAAGCACAACAGGATGTGCAGAAATTTGTGAATCTAAGTAACAACGAAGAACTAAAACTTCAAGGGAAAAACATAGTTCATGCGATAGAGCAAATTATTGAAAACATTAAAAATAATAGTCCATTAAGACTATTTACAGATGCTGAAATTCTATTGATTCCTAGTTTACAATCCTACAATGATGACTTGAAAAAATTGGACTCCCAACCGACATGGTTAAGTGGTCCATGGCTCTTAATTGAATGCTACCTGTACCGGTTACTTGATCTTCGCATAAAATCTGAAAGTAAATGGATAGATTATGATATTTTTGAAAATCAAAAGAGAGAAGCTTTTGAGTCATCTGCCAAAGGAATTTATGAATTGGCCATTCGTGTAAAACATTTGAGTGAACAACTCAAAAACACTTCAGTAGAAGAAGAAAAACTCAAGGCCTTATTTGAAGAATTTATTGATATTTCATTATGGGGTAATGCTACTGATCTTTCACTTTTGGCCAATGCAACACTTGAGGACATTCAATCAAGACAAGGGAAGGAAGCCAGAGCGAAATCCGCAGAAAACGTAGTTGATAATGATTTACCTCAAGCCTGGAAACATCTGATTAGTGTTCCACAAGGTAAAAGAAGAATTGATGTTGTTTTGGATAATGCTGGGTTTGAATTTTATACAGATTTAGCACTAACAATTTTTCTCCTTGATGCAAAGTTGGTTGACTCTGTTGTATTCCATTGTAAGACTAGACCTTGGATGGTTAGTGATACAATGATAAAGGATTACAAGATTTTCATTGATGATATGCTTAATGAGAAAGTTTTTCCTGATCACCATGACGAACTACAATATTTTGTTAACTCCATTGAGCACTATAAATCTACTGGCCAATTTAGTTTGACTGATTCAGAATTTTGGACTAGTTCATTAGACTACTGGAACTTAGGTCCAGAAGAGACCAAATATGGTGGTGCAGAACTTTATCACTATCTCCAATCTTCATGTTTGGTTATTATCAAGGGAGATTTGAATTATAGAAAATTGACTGGAGATAGACAATGGCCTAGAACTACCCCTTTTAAAGTTGCTATTCAATCGCTTTCCAGTTCAAATATTCCAATCCTAGCCCTCAGAACCTGTAAAGCTGATGTTTGTGTTGGATTAGATGAAGGCATGGAAGAGCAGTTAATTAAAAAGTACAAAAATATGGGAAATGACAGCGGTGAGCTGTGGTGCTCATGTGGAAAATGGGCAGTTATCTCTTTTTGCTCTGGCAATGAAGCCTAGAAATCTATAAAATGTGTAATACACAGAAATCTTTAATGTTATAGTTAAACTCTATTTATTTAGGTTGCATCTCTGTTTGTGTATTATTTGGAGTTGCAGTTTGACTCGGTGTTCCTGTTACTGGGGTTTGGGAAATATTATTATTCATCGGAGGCATTGACATAAATGGCATGAACGGCATGTTCATCATATTTGGCATGTTTGGCATATTTGGCATATTTGGCATATTTGGAATTTTTGGCATGTTTGGCACGTTGGACATCATGTTAGGCATACTCGGCATCATATTCGGCATCATGTTAGGCATCATTAAAGGCATATTAGGCATATTTGGAATATTTGGAATATTCGGGATATTAGGAATTTTGGGAATATTAGCAGCTGATGTATCATTAGGAGCGGAATTTGCAGGTTTTGTTACCGATGTCATCTGTGGCAAATGAGGCATGAACGGTGGCATTGCCATCATAGGTATTCCCGTTGTCTGAGGAACACCGGTAAGACCACCCACGGGTTGAGTTTGTTGTCTTTTGGAGGCCGGCTCTTGATCTGTACGCTTGAATGTTGGATTTTTAATGTACTCATTGACTTTTTCTTGAAGCGCTTCATCTGGAATTAAGGTATCAATATATATCTCTTCTTTTCCACAATTGGGACATTTGAAATCACTGTCAATCAATTTATCTTCAACTATATTTTTGGAGTATATTTTGTTACAACATGGTGTTCGCACAGGATTCTTCCACAATTTTCCAGTTTCATTGTCTTTCAACTCACCGTCTTCTACGTCTAAATCGTCATTCATATTTGTTTCACCTTTCTTTATATCCTGAAACTTTTCCCAAGCTTTAGTATCTGCCACAGCCACAACATATTTACCCTCATCGTTAACCATATATGCAGTACTGCCATTTGGTAAAACATCATCAGCGGCACCTTCTGGTTTCTCAATTTGTTTCAAGTAGCTCTTAGGAATACCAGTCGTTTTTCTAACTCTTACACCTTCCCAATTAGGATCGTTATTTTTTGGACAATTCTTGATACTGTGTTTTCCCTTTTCACCACATTTATAGCAGATGTAATAGTCAGGAACTGGTTCATTAGCTCCAGGTCTGTATGTATCTACTCTAGATGCCATAGCCATAGCGTCTTGTTGGACATTCCATTGTTCATCCTGCGCATTGAACATTCTTTGGATCATATCTTCTTCGTCACCAGGTTCTCCATTTGTTCCTCCAATTTGATTTAAGCTTTGTTCCGCCTGCACACCAGAAGAAGCAATATGTAGCTTTGGTTTACCTGTCACATAACGTTGTACGTTACCCTTTCCTCTTTTGGAGCACATCGTGCGGCGAACTAATACAGTGGTAGATCTAGGAATAACTTCATTATCATCTGTAAGTTCCCTCTCCCCCTGACTGTTGCCTTGAACATCTTGAATATTCTCAGTTGTGTAAAGTATGATGTCAATGTCGGCTGACGTTAACAAATTGTTTGCCATGATAATCTCTCTCTTCAATTCGAAGACAGTTAACCCAGTTCCATCAAATTTGATAGTTGCTGTGTGATCGGGCCTTTGTGATCTGAACCGATAGTAAATGACAGCCATTAATATATTTTACTTTCTTAATTTGCCGAAAACTTAGATACTTTGCCAAAACGTCGTGAAGAGATCAACTCAACGCGGATCGAAACTGTCAAGCAAACATGTCTTTGTTACTTCGTCACGTTAAAACTACTGTGAAAATTATTATGATATATATCGCGACGTAATTTCCTAAGACCAAGCTGGAGATTCGATTTATCCAGCAGAATTGCAGACGGGCAGGAGGGTAGGGAGTCAACTAGATACAGCTCAACATTTCGGATAAAACTATATCGCAATGAACGGTCCATCCTACTACGAATTTTACAGAAGAAGCACGTATGTATACTATCTAAAAATCAATTGCTTTATTCAAAATACTAACATCTGTCATTTTGCAGAGTCGGTGCCACCTTAGCTGATGCATTAGACACATTGATTGTGGATCAACGAATCCAACCTCAGCTTGCTATGAAAGTACTATCCAATTTTGACAAGGTTACATCTGATCATCTCAAAAGTGATATTAAGGCCAAGTTAACCTTCAAAGGACATTTGAGTACATATAGATTTTGTGATGATGTTTGGACTTTTGTGATAAAAGATGTCAATATGAAATTAGATAATGGAGAGAGTATCGATGTTGGTAAGTTTAAAATCGTTGCATGTAATAGCAAGAAGTCCGGGGAGTAGGTTTTCAGTTAATACCCAAAGTGCCATAATTAGGAATGCCATTTTAATTCGTTTATATTTAAAATCAGTACAAAGGTTAGAAGGTAGTGACATTATAAATTATTACATACTATAATTCATCCTTTTCAGAAATAGGAACATCAGGAGTTTCTTGCTGAAGTCTAACTATTGGCGTTATTGGTGTAATATCAAGCTTACGATGCTTTTTTTCATGTTTGTCTCGATGAGAAATTAAGTTTGTAGCAGATATAGAATCTTCTGTAAGATCTGATTCATCCAATACTGTTGATTTGGACTCACTTTCGCTTCCAATCAATTCCTCAGCTACCAATCTTTCTTGCTCTTTATTAGCAGACTCTTCATCTTCAAAAACGATCCGTTCAGGCTCAATTTGAATATTTACTTCTTCTCCCTGATTCTTTAACTCCTCCATTATAATCCTTTCTTCTTCTTTAATAGCTTCCTCTGGATCAGTGAATACTTCAAAATCCGGTAAAATCTGTATAGTCAAATTGTCACTATCGACGTAATCCTCGAGTAGCTTTTCCTTTACAAAATCTTTATCGCTTTGATCTTTGACAGTTATCAGTTCGGAGGTAAGTATCTCAGTTTGATTTACAGCTTCTGGTTCAGATGACTCAATTCCAAAATCATCAGCTATGTCGATCTTGGAGCTGAAAGTATCATATATGCTACTATCCAGTTCAATAGCTGCTAATTTTGAATTTGAGATCGGTCTGATATGACTACTATTTTCTGGTTCTGCAGTTGAAGTGACACCAATAATGACCTCTGTGGTGACAGTTTGAACCACAACTTGCGTAGATAAAATAATAGATGTTTCAATTGCAGTCGAAATGTCAAGAGATGTAGTAAAATCAACAGATGTCGACGTTTCAATTTCAGTCAACACTTTTACAGTTGTTGATGTTTCCACAGATGTAGATACTGCTACAGAAGTTGAGACAACAATAGAAGTAACTTCCTTGACTACTTCTTTAGTATATTGACTGATTGAACTTGCGATGGTGACCCCATAATCATTTTCTTCAGATGCGCCCTTAGTCAACGCCTCTGTAAATGAAGGTCTCTTCAATAACACCTCGCTTGCTAGAATTTCTGTCAGTGTGGTTTCATTTAGTGACTTTTCTGTTAGTTCCTTTTCAATGTCCATTACTTCTTCTCTTTTAAAAGAGTTTGTAACATAACCATCTCCCGATTTATATATCTCATCTCCTTTCAATGTATAATCTTGTAAATTTATAGTATCTTTTTGACTTATCGAATCTTCATTTTCAGTAGCATTTACGTCTTCTCTTGTTTTTTTATCATAGTCATCATAAAGTGTCGTTGTTGCAGATGAGAGATCGCTGATAGTTGGGGTGAAATTTTCCAATTCTTCAGTTAACATTGAGCTTTCAGTAAATCCACTATAATCCAGTCTCTCTTCATTGTCGTTTCTCACATCAATGGGAGGCAACCATGAAGTAAATGATTGTAAGGATGTATCCAATTCTGATGATGAAATATACTCCTTGGTAGCAGTAGTAGTACTTTCTGCATCATTCGGAGTTACTGTTTCAGACTCAAATGATGGGATTGACTCAATCGTAAAATAGCTGGAGGAATCTTGTGGTTTATATGCTTCATAAATTTCTTGTACCTTTTCAATTGCAACACCAACATACCCATTTTCATAGAGATATTGAAAACTGATAGAGAGTATGGCAACCAGTAAGATGGATACTATGTATTGGAAAGCTGTTGCTATTAGTGATTTCGAAGCGGCAAATTTGCTAGGGATTTCAATAACATTAACAGTGTTCGCCGCAGAACAGGAAGCCAAATACTTGCCGTTTCCAGAAAAGACCACTTTCGTGATAGCAAATTCATGCACTTTATTAAGCACCTTAATCACCTTGAAATCAGATGTTCTGATAAGGAGCAAGGAGTAACTAGATGTGGCAATGGCAGTCAAGTCATTGTTGATGTTAACATCAATCGACGTAACACCTTTAACGTTTTTAAATACCGTCTTTTCCTGAACAACCTTAGATTTGACAATAGAAAATTTAGCCATATAAACACCATTATCCTTGCAACCTGCAATGATCACATCGTTGTTATCCAAAAATCTAACTTTAGACATAATAAAACCTAACTTTGTCTTGAAAACCGAACGTCCTGTAATTAGGGAAATAACCTCAAAATCTGAAGAAGTTATGTAGCACATAAGTTTTCCATCTTGTGAAATAGCTATATCTTTGACATCACCATCGGCAACTACCTTAAACTTTTCTTCTAAGTCACCTGAACAATCAATTATATAAACAGAAGAAGGTGAATCACTCATAACAATTACACCAACTGAACCATCCAATGAAACTATCGTTAATTTTTGATATATATTTGATGAAGCATTGGGATGTATTTGTACACTTTCAACAAATTTCAGGTGCTCATTTTCAAATTTGAACTTACGTAGGTGTTTGTTAACTCCTTTTGCCATCATCAAAAGATTCTCGTTGATACCAGCAAGAATAGTGCCATTACCATAATCCATTGACATTACAGAGTCCTCGTTTTCATTCAAGGTTAGTTCTCTGTAACGTTTCAATGGCTTTTTGGTGTTTTCAAATTGAACTAGTATTGCGGTCATCTTATTTGGAATTCCATTGTTACCATCTCCACCACCACCTGCAACAATGACAGTATGATCATTGGCAAAACTGGCCCCATATACAGGGTATCCCACATTTAGAGTATGATTCTTTAGTTTCATCAGTGACAAATTGACCAGCCACGTATCTTTTAGGGATCAGTAGAACGTTTACACTCATGACTTAAGTCTCGGAAATTTCAAGATTATGATCAGGCCTAAATTCCCCGCAAGCTGAAGTCACGTGCTTAACAATATTGCTATGCATGAATACTATTTAGCTACACACTTTGGTTATCATATAATGCACTATATCTCATTTTCTACAATATATTCATCAAAACCTTCGATATTTGGGGTTTCTGCATGATCTAACGCAGTGGAGAAATCATGGATTTCAAAATCGTTGTACTGCTCTATTGAATGTGACACTGGTTCGTCATCAGATGTAAGCTCTGATTTAAAATCTTCCTCACTCAAGACAAAAGAGTAATCATCATTCTTGCATGTAACTGAATACATGATCCATGGAAATGTTTGCGCCTTCAACTGTTCTTCGGTTATCGTTAAAAATTCCACTTTTAAACCACTATAGAGCATATTTTGCAACTGAAATTCTACTGTGATTATATTGTCCTTTTTGTGCAGTGTTCCCAGCTTTTTAAACTCTGAGCTGATCTCAAAATAGAACAAATCGTTTCTTTCCTGTTTCATTCTTTCTGTGTTTTCTTTATGTTTTTGTCGAAGATCATGCTCTGTAATCAATTCAAATTCTGACATCATTTCACCTCTCATTGTACCTTGAATTTTTTCAATGCTCCAAACAATCGCTTCACTATCAAGGTCATGTGTGACATTTCCAAGCTTTGTCTTGAACTTCATTGTTTTATTATAATCTATACGTAAAATTTTATGTTTTATAACTAGTGGTATTTTAATCTTGACATCTTTCATACTAAACTTACGTTTGAATGTTGTCACAAGTTCGATTTTTATCCTTAGTTTATAAGAGTCTTTTTTCTTGAATATTCTATAAACAGGTTTCACTAAGATCAACGGACTCAACTTTATGGTATTTAATATTTGATAAGATAAAAGCTTAAATTCTCCATCAGGCGGAATGAAATGGATTTGACTTTCCTCGATTCTATCAAGGTCAACACATTGATGGTACTTTACATTAGTAAATACCCCACCTTCTAAAGTTTCATTGAGTCCTAGCTTTAGCTCTGGCATTCCTGAAAGGTAACTTTTACATTGAATCTCACCTCGTATTTCATTGTTCACAATCTTATGAATCTTGTTATTGTATTTGAATTTAAGGTATTCATTGAAGTTGATAAAAAACTCATTCTTATTGTAGAATATTCCCTTCGGACGCCAAGATATTTTTGTCATTGCTGTACGAGATATTGAAGAGTTGATTTCTGTTTCAACTTGTTTTTCAATCTCATTTACTTGGTTAGTGACATGTGAGGAGTCGTGATAATCTTCAGGTTTAATCATAAGTTTGATATAATCCTTCAAAATACTAAATTCTGTTAGTTGAGGTATTCCAAAATCATTACATTCATCAAATAGTTCATATATTAGTGTAAAGTTATCCTTCACAAGATCTGATTGAACAAAATCAGCAGTTGTAAGCTTGTAGTGTTTGAAATATTGAAGAAGTAAATCATATAATTTTTCCAAGAATGTTAAATGAGTTATGATATCCATATCACCAAATACAGGAGACATTAGTATGATTTCCTTTTTAGTCAAGGTTATGAAATGAATGTTTTTATGCGATATAACTGGTGTGTTCTTATTGTAAACAGCTTTAAATGACTCTAAAATCAAGGAGGAATTCAAATCATGTCTATATTGTCGTTGAATCAAAATATTCAGCTGTTTATCGAGAATATAGATAGCAGTAGACATATTATGACACCATTGAACAGTTAAAAATTATTGATGCCTTTGGCAAACAAAAGGTGTGTAGTCAAGCTAACTTGTCTACTCTTGAAATAACGCGATAAAGTTTGTTGCTACTTAATAAGATATACACCTCGTAAAGATGAGCTGCAATTTAATATCAAATTACACCAGAGTTAATGAATAAGCTGAATGCCCAGGATATTGCTAAACTACTTGGAACAATACCCAAGTGGAAATATATGAAATCCACAAGTGGTGAATCAATATACAGGAAATTTGAATTCAAAAGCTTTGAGACTTCATGGGCATTTTTGACCCGAGTTGCTATGAAATCACATAAAATGGGACATCATCCTAAAATCATCAATGAATATAATATGGTCGAAATTGAACTTACAACTCACGACGTCAAAGGATTGAGTGAATTGGATTTCAAGATGGCAAAATCCTTGGATAAAGCAGCGATATAAATATGATCATGAAGATATTATTATGATTATAAATTGGTGAAATGCTTGGTATATAGAAAATACGTATTAGAATAGAATGAATGTATAATATTGGTTATGCTATTAATAAAAATTACTTTGAAGACTTTAGTTTCTGTTCCAGTTTTTCAAACTCTGCAACAGCTATTTCCTCCTCAGGGTCTAACACTGCTTTCACGTGTTCCACTTCAGGTATATAATGTTTTAGCATGCCTTCTATACCACCCTTTAAAGTATCTTCACTTTGAGAACATGATTTACAGGCACCTCTTAATTTCACGTATACGGTACCTGTTGATTCATCAAATGAACGGAAATGTATATCACCTCCATCATCTTGCAAAGCAGGCCTTATCCTTGTATTTATGAGTTCTTTAATTTCAAACACGATATCGTCATCATTTTCATTTATTTCATCCAGCTCTTTTTGATATTGTTCTAAAAATTTTGGATCCATGATATGTTTCTTAGCCTTCAGCCATTCCAGAATTGATGATTGAATTTTGGGTTCAAGTGCTGGCCACTCAAGTTCAGGATTATTAGATAACGATGTATCAACTTTATTAACAGTAATAAAATCATTACCAATCATTACTGATTTGACACCATTGATTTTGTAAAGCTCTGATGCTAGCGGGGATTTCTCATTTGCTTCAGGCAGTGACTCAATATCTATTGCTTGTTGGAAACCTTCTGGAAGGAGACGAGAATCTGCGATAAATTTAACTGCATTTTCTGATGGTGTCGATACGGTCCTTAGTGACAAAAAGCGTCTGAATGTGCGAGATAGCATTGTTGTAGTTGTAAAGGCAAAGGAAAGCTTTTATCTTTGTGTGATGGATCTTATGTGGAGAAGAAGAAGTCTAATATTTTTGTCCTGACAAATTCAGAGAACTTTAGTGGCCGATCTCGGGAAAGCATTTCCCCACTTTTGGTCACGTGTCCGCGCAAAGCAAATATTTATACAGAAGGCTCAACTGCATATTACAATAGGGTTATTTAAAAGACACAAGCATCGTACAATACACTCTTTAGACACCGGAAACCTGAACTGCTCCCTGTAGAGCACCAGCTACACTGTCAGGAACTCCGACACCTGGAGAAAACACCATCCCTCCAAGCTGAAGCTTTCCGTCGTATTTATCTTTTATCAACTTCAATACTTTTTCTCCCCGGGTGATGAAATCTAAATCGTATAATGGTATACTTTCTGTCACAATTGCATGCTCCACAGCAGCATCTAAGGCATCACCATTCAAAATGTTAGAAAATGTTTCTCTTACTGTCATTTTCAACATTGAACTAGTTGGGTGTACACCATCACGAACACTAATCATTAAGGTTGCACGTGTATGTTCCCCTGTTTCTGAAAGCTTATCATCTGACCAAAGGGGAACGCTATGTTCCTCAATATCTGAGTCAAATATAACTCCCATAAGTTTTATCTCAGGATGAAAATGTGTTTTCGGTACAAGGAATCCAAAGCCTTTAATATCTTTAGCATTTTTGGGAATTAACACATTGCACACGCATACACTTGTGTATTTGAAATCCTGAAGTACGTCTATTAATTCTCTATCATCAATCATCTTTGCTAATTGTAATGTATTTACAGAACTCCAGATGTGGTCAACTTCATATTTTTTCTTACCGGCTGTTATGGCTAGTTTACCTTCTCTTTGTGAAATGTTATCAACACTAGAGCCAAGAATAACACTAACATTAGAGGGCATGTTGTTCTTCAGTCCTTCACATAATTGACTCAATCCATCTTTGAAAGTTATCATTGGATAATCACGAAGTTTGGTTTTCAACTCAGCCAAATTAAACTCATTTCCTATTTTCTCTGTGTATAGCTTCACATAAGGGTCTGGTGGTGGTGGCTTATAGTAGAAAATCGATTTTAATACTGCTTTCACAATCGATCCATGTGCTTTTTCCATTCTTACAAGTGAAGGCATCACACAATTGACATCAAGGTGAGCAACGTCAGCTGCATATATACCGTACATTAATGCACTGCCTATATCATGAATCATTGGCTTTCCAAAGTGTCTTGAGAAAAACTCCTCCACGCTCATTCCATCAAGTGATTTACCATCGTTTTTGAAAAACAAATCATTTAGTATACCTCGCATCATTACTTTCCCTAAGGGACTAATCAAAAACTTGTAAATAACAGACCACCCAGCACCTGGACTAGGAACTTCAACAAGGTTACCTTTGATTTCTCCAATTTGTCCCTGACTTTTAGTCAAAAGGTATTTTTTATTGGCCGGACTTTCCTTGGTGATACCCCTAACTTGATCTAACATGCCAAATTTCTTGAATAGATCCATAATTATTAAAGTACCAGAACTAACACCTCTTAAAGTTCTAGGTCCTTTTTCCATTTTCAAAGCTCTCCCATCCAATTTGGTTATTTCCTTTGTTTTCTCATTAGCATGGGATGTATTGATATAACCTCCGACTCTTGAAAGATTCTCCAACACTGTGATCTTTACATCGGGGCGCAATTTTCCTAAAAAGTAGGCATAAGATAATCCATTTATTCCTCCTCCTATCACTCCGATTCTACTATTCAGCGGCAATTTCATTTTCTTGATTGAGAAAGATACTCTGTTGTCCTGCAAGATGAAGAGACGCCATTGTCAAAGGGACAGAAAAATTTAAGCCGTTGAAAATCTTCGCGTAATCACTTTTTTAAATCCGCTCGATTGGCTGATCGATCTGAATCTATTATCACCTGATCGAGTAAACGACATTATCACAATTCTAATTTGATACAGGTACTTACTATATAGATACAATTTACATTACCAATTCTAATTTTTTCAAATCGGTACTGCCGATATCTGCGTACTCTTCTTGAAGCATTTCTTCTGTTATGACTCTCCCGTCCTGTACAAACCAGCGATCATCTGGGGATAATGTCTTGAGAAGATTGATCATAACTAAAAAGTTTCCATAGTCTTTGGCACGTGAACCGAAAGCGTATAATGCTTGGACGGCGCCCCTAAAATCACCTTCTTTTAACCGCAATGCATAAACAAGTCTGTAAAACTTTTTAGACATTGCTACATCTTCACAGTTGCTAGCCAACTCCACTATAAGTTCATCTACCATATCGTAGTCTTCATTATAATCAAGCTCTATGAGTAATGAATATTGGTTTTCATTAAGCAATTTGTAAATAAAGCTCTTCAGAGGTGAGGAACGAAACTCATGATCCATTTCCTTGATCGTATCATACGCAATTCTGTAATTATTGACTTTTAAAGCTAATTGGAAAATTTTGTTCAATGTTTCTATAGAATGCATTGACCTCATCGCAATTTCTAAAGCTTGATTGTAATATTTCCTTTCATCAAAAAGCATTGCAACATTATAGAAATACTGAGATTCATCTTTGGTTAGTAACAAGCTAAGTTCCCTTTCAAATCGTTGAAAAACTTTTGATGATAAAAGATCAATGTTGCAAATTTGAGGATTTGCAATGAAAAGATCTTTTGATTCAGCAGCTCTTCCTGTTTCCAGCAAAACTAATGATTTTACCAGAATTGAAGTGACAGAGTCATTGAGGTAGTTGAAAAGTGATGGGTCTTGAGTCTCACAAACCACAAAATAGGCATAACAATCGCTATTCAATAAATCAAATACTTTGTTCACAATATCACTGATTTGGTTGTTTTTGAAGTATAACTTAGGTAAGTGTAGTTTGATAAAAGCAATCGTTGACTCTTGAGAGACAAGTTCAATCAAATTTAGTGTTTTATATATCTTCCTTAGCTTGGTGAATAAATTAGCAACCTCTTCAGAGTAATCGATTGTATCTAAAACAAGCAACAATCCAAAAATAATTTTCTTACCTAACACAGAATTATTGATCAAGCATTCATGTAAAAAACTTTCATTGAAAGATGTATACTCAGATGCAATAGAACTAGTAAAATCGCTCGTAAAAAATGCTAGGCTCTCCATCAATTCTGTAACAGATGGTATACTACTCAGTTGGTCTAAAAGCTGACTGACGACACTTTCATTTGAGATTTTAGAAATATAGTTGTTGAACAAATCATCCATAATTTTATTTCCTGCACTTAAAAATATATTCTCAATCTCATATCTGGAGCCATCATATCCTTTGGAGTAATCAAGGAGTAAGTTTGTTAGTTTACCTGCTTCGTTTTCCTTTTCAAAATAAAACAATTCAAACTTGTTCAAGTTTTTCACAACTGAAAAGGTACAGCTTTTTGCCAGAATTAAAAACCCATCACATTCAACAATGGCAAATATCTTACTTTCTGAAGTACTTAAATCAGCGCAAATACTTGCAAAGCGGATCCAATCAGAGGGGGTATTGTTTACTTCCTCAATTTCCACATTTGGATGTACAAGTTGAGTTGCATTATTTATAATATCTGCACTGAAGTTATTACGGATGAATTTAACAGCGTAACTCGAGTCAGTATGCTCCACTTTTTGAAGGAACTCTTTATATTTGATTTCTGTGAATTTGGTATTATTAATAGGCTTTTCCCATCTACCATTCATGTATGTTTGGATAAGGTATGTGTCTGAAGATAAGGAAACTATGTGAATTTCAGATTTATTGATGAAATAATCCACTGGAACAAATGTGGAATTTTCATATATAACTCTATCAACTAAATCTAAGTTGAGTTCGTTATCAAGATTGAAGATATTGATATAGTAATTGTCAAAAGATAAAAAGATGTATAATTTGTCATTTATGAACTTCATTATTTTGGTGGGAAAAAAAGGTGATACAACAGCGCCATGTAAGGAATCATCGAGAGTATTATTCAAGTTGTATTCTTTGACTAAGTTCAGCTTTGTGACATTCCAAAACTTTAGAATTTTATTGACATCAAGTGTAACAAATATAAGTTCTGAGATCGACACTATATCAATTATAGAATTAGGAGCAACTGATAAATCATTGAATTTAATAGTACTAGAAGTTCCAAATAATTTAGATTTCAGTGAGTTCAGATACGAGCCATTGGCAATAGTTGATAGTTTGAAGTCACTAAGGGGATTATATCTGTGTAATAAAAATAGTCCAGCATCTACTGTGGAAAACAGAAGTTTATTATAGTCAAGAGAATGAAGGTAAAGTGGTGTTCTCCTGTCAAATGGAAAAGGCATATGATATTTGCACCAAGTGTTGAAGTTTTCATTGAGGCCATTGTAAAATGAATTAAAAGGTAGTTTTAATGTCACAAGAATATTTACGTCAAGAATAAAGCCGATGACTAAAGTATCGGCAACTTCAGAAACGCAAAAACAGTTGTTTATGATACCTGCAGGTAATTTGAAATTGAAAGATTGAAGTTTTGGATTTGCATAACCATTCAATTGTATTGGAATCACTGAAATGGAATTACTGTGAATTCTTATGCAAAATAGACCAAATTCATGTGTAGTATTAAAAAATTTAGCCTTTTGTGTTTCCAATTCGGTTTCCTTCAGAACAACAACCTTTGGTGTGAAAAATTGACTGTCACCTCTGATTGTAGTTGCTATGTCACTTGGTAACTCAATACAAACTGATGGCTCTAAATTTTTTATAGTGACTTCAGACCTCATTATTTGATGAAAGATTCCTTATTGAAGATAGCTAGTTGAAGATAGCTGGTTGTGCAACTTCTGAGAAACCCTTATTCGGAAAGTCAAAATAGTTTGGTTAGAAATTTGACATTTTTCGCGCGTCGAAAAGATCAATTTAGTCAGTATAAAAATTTTCTATTTAAGTGAGCGTTTTCCCACTGAAACATTTATTTTTGTCACTTGCTACATTCTCTTCGAACATTGCGGGTGAAGAATATATGATACTTATACTATTATTAACATTTGAGAAATACATATTGGCAAATTAGATGCATTTTGTAAACATGATGATCACAAACGCAAAATTTCAAACTAGAGTTTATGATTTATTATGATCTTAAAATGTTCACTTTGTCAATTTAGAGTTTTTTCAATTTAAAATTACTATTATTTTTACTCAACTGTTATCTTTTAATTATGGTTTCAGTGTTAACGATGATGACTAAACAAAACAACATTAAGGAATTACCGGCTGATATTTATAAATGCTGAGAAATTTTGGCTGCTTACTGAGACATTAACACTGAATCTATTATTAATGGATAATAAGAATTGATAAAAGATATACTAATTGTTTTTTTATTATCATTTTACATGAGGAATTATAGCACTGGGCACTGATTAATATATGAGTGACAACGCTTTAAAGACAGGCCTCAGAAACCTGTCGTTACTGATTTTAAATTGATAATCAATTACATCATTAGTATACTATTTTACTGATATTTTTTTTTCTTTTTTTTATTGAGTTCTCAATTGATGATCCAACTTAGATGACGAGTCAGATGTGTTGCACAATGCTGATACACTATTTTAATACCATTCATGCATATCTGATGAGACTCTAAAACTATTATTCTTGAAAATACTTTGTTATACTTGACAACCTCTCACATATTGATTCAATTGATGAACTAGAAAATAAAAGACAAGCATATGTCTGATTTCAATAGGAAGACACGTTTTTTCATGTCTGATGAATCAAATTGTTTCAATTAGAAGTTGAAGTATAAAGTAGAAGACTAACTATTATTTATTGTATATGATGATTTGCACAACTCACGACGGTCAACTGTAATTCCGCTTTGTTGAGTGGAATGTTTGATGATAAACCGGGTTTCACCACCCGTGCTCCTGAAAGATGCAATAAAGAAAGTTAGTCTAATGTAAATTGTAGTGTAAATAATTCATCTTTAGTCAAAGATGATTGTTTACATAAAAACTGTAGATGTGATATTAGTGATGACGCATTAACCAAGTTTTAAGAATTGAACTTGTTCTTTAATGAAGCTTAAAACAAATCGATTTGCATGTCAGTCTGAAATATCGCAGTGTACGGTTAACTATTTGACAACCATTTATCATAAGATGATTGTAAAACGCACCACCAATTGTGAAATATATCTCCATCAACGATAGATATTTTTCTGTATCTTTGAATCAAATTTCTTATTAAAACTTCTTTCTCTTGTTTGTTGAGTAAGCTATTTATTTTAGCCATTGTTTGAATAAGTATAGGTATAGTGTAAACGATAATCAAATGAATTTGATCTGATAAAAAAGCAAAGTACGAATCATCGTTGATTGTGTTGATTAAATTGAAGATTGCATTTGTATGATTGTAAACATTCTGCAAATGTTGAAATGGTATGTTATGAACATTGATTCCAAAATTATGAATATAAACAATAAGGTGGATGAAATGGTAATCAATTTCTACAAATTGGTTTGACGGTTGGTTGAACCCAAGATTAAATTTGGAGTACCAGATGTTTAAATGACGTTGAGCAATTGAATAAGTCGTTGGTTGAAAAATAAATTTATAACCTATCAATAAAGCCTGTATTTCTTGGATGATTCTGTAATCAAAATTGGTTGAGTATGTAAGGTTAGTAAGTAGACGTGGTTTAAGTATATCCAATGAGAGTGGTGATGGAGTTCCTGTAAGGATAGTATAAACGATGTGATTTAAAAGGATAGTATTCCAAATTCTGTTAATCGATAGAACATTGAAATCATCGTCAACAAGATTATCGATTGGGTAAGCTCTGGTTTGAAAGCCAATTGTATTCAGATGTTGAAAAATCAGTATGGCATTAAGTGATAATGTAAGACCATTGAGCGTAAGATTTGGAGTAGATATATTCAAGGAATAGGTTGATAAGATTATGAGTGTTTGAATATCGTGAATTGTAAGAGAAAGATTATTATTGGTATAATTAATAAGGTAGTTAAGGTCAACTCGAATTACATCAGCTAGTTTATTGTAAATTGCTATATTTGATGGAGAGTTGTTAAATTTCAGTGAAATTAGACAGCATACGGATATGAGTAGATGACAGGATTGGTTAATCTGAATGACCAAATCGAGTGAATTCTTCAATAGGGGGAAAGAAACCCATCTGGAATATCTGTCTCTGAATATATCGAATAGCTGGATTGTATGTTCAAGGGATAGTATTCCAGTTTCAATTATATCGGTGTAAAGACTATTTGGAGTAACTGGTGGTATACTCAGTTGTAATGGGGGAGGAGATATAGTATTGACTGGAGCAAGAGTGAATGTAGAAATTGGGATAGTTGAGTAGTTTATTGGACTTTCAAGAATTGGTAATGCATCTTCAGTTTCAAGATCTGATGTTGTAGTTAGGGAAGTTGATGTTGAAGAATGTATAAACTGCTGTGATGTTGATGATTTGAGTAATTGCAAGATTTGCCGTGAATTGTCTAAAATTTCATCTAATTCATTTGATGAATTTATGGAAGGTTTCAACAGTGTTGTTGAATTGGGTGATAGAGTTGAATGATCTGTTTCTAAATCTCTTTGCGTTGGTTGTAAGGAACATTTCAAATTTAACGATTGACATCGGAGACATTCGTGAGAAGAATTTGATGGTAGACAACGAGTTTTCTTTTGTCTACAATGAATGCATGCTTTAGAAACTCGTTTCGGAATCGACTTGGTCATTTTGCATGCCCGTGACGTAGGCTTCTATCGTAATGTTTTCCAAAGAAAAAAGATGTTCTACAAGCGATATTGATTGAACAAATTAAAGAATGAGAATTTTAGTGTATATAAGGATAAATATGGTATACACAACGACAATAAACGGCGTTGCTAGAACTAGATAATCTGGTCAATAAGCAAAACCTTATTTTGAAGCCTTGATACCGAAAGCAGCTCTACCAGTGAAGAAAAGTGCAGCACCAAGAGACAGAGAGAAAGCAGCAAAGTATGGGATAAGGACCAAGTTAGCGTTTGGGTGAGATCTCCAAAGAGGTTTGGTTGTTGATTGGTAGAACTTTTGTAATTCGATGATTCTTTGTGGGTTAGCCATTGTGTTTGTTGAGAGAAGATATTAGTGTTCGTTGTAATGCTAGTTCTTGTAAATGCAAATCTCGTAAGTGGTGGTAGTCTGTGTAGTAATAATTGAGAAAAAACATGTCGCTCCACTAAGATGAAAGAGCACATCTGTGCACCTCAACAGCCCCTACAGCGGGCCAATCAGCGAAATTGAATTTGAGAACAAAGCTCAGGAATCACGCTACACTGAGAAAACACAAACACGACAAATTTTTTCGTCGCGCACCGATTTTCTTCGACTGATTATTTTTTGTTTGTTTGTTCACGCCCACATCGACGGAAGCGGCTCAGCTGCGCGTGGGGCTGGTGCTGATTGCGTGGCTGGTTGTGTGGCTGGTGATGTTGATTCATCGTCGTCACTGTATGAAAAGTGACTGTGAGCCGGTGCTTTCCTTGATTTTGGTTTAGTGTTCTTCTGCTCTTCCTTCCGCTCACCTTGCTCCATCTGCTGCTGGTGCCAGAGTGCCTTCTTTGCAGCGTAATGTTCTCGTGTTGCAGCGTAGTCCACCTTAGCGGGTGCAGTCTGATTCTCCTCTGACCAAATCGACGGTAGTGTTTGTTTCGACTCTGTGCCTTTACCACGTGGTTTTACTGGCGGCTGGTATTTGAACCCATTATTCGCTGCTGATGATGGTGGTGACGAATGTGTTTGCGGGTGACGACGTGTATGCGACTTTGCTGCCTTTGGTGATGAAGTTGTAGCTTCATTTGATGCCTTTGATTTACCCATTTTGATATTGTTTTGTCTTGTGTCGTCACCCAGGTTCGATTGGATACCACGCATAATATCAGCAAGATCAGTAGTATGAGTAATATTTTTCGTCTGCTGTTTAACTCTAGCATTGGTATCACGACGTTCGCTCTTTCTCCTTACACGTGATGGGGTGTTATTTTGTACTATCGTCCTCTCATTATAAATACTTTCGTCACTTTCATTGTCACTTACCCAAGCATCAGCCTCACGTACGCTAGCATCGATATCAAAGTTATCGTCAACCCATGAATCTGTAACAGCAGCATCCCAGTTAATGTCGAATTTTTCTCCCTTTCCAGTATTCTTTTCTTCACTTAATGCAAGTTTTTCTACTCCTGCAGTTATATCAGTGCTCATATGGCTGAATAAATATTTGGTTCAAAAGGTAAGAATACTAGCAAATTGAATTAACAATGCATGCAGCTAAATTCACGTGATGCATGGATTAAGCGACATGAAAAATCGGTGAGAATTTTTATTTTCCCGCTCCCTGGCGAGGCGCGTAGATTTGTCATAATATTATACGCGTTAAGTAGACCTAGCAATGTGTTTTATCAAATCACAATGAAGAGAACAAATATAGGTGACCCAAGTGATTGGGTTGATACTAAAGTTCCTGAAATTGCCGATTTGGATGGTGCATTACGATGTCAAATTTGCAAAGAACTTTTGCAAGCACCCGTTTTAACAACTTGTGGTCACGTTTTCTGTTCGATATGTATTAGAAGAAACTTAACTGTATCACAAAATTGCCCACTTTGTCATGAAGAAACCTATGAAAGTGGATTGCGGAAGATTTTACTTTTAGATGGTATTGTTACGTGGTTTGAACAACATCGTGTACAGTTGCAGAATGCATTGAAAGTTGATACAGTTGACGATTCTCAAAGTGAAGGTGAAACAGGAAATGATAATGAAGCCCTATGCCCTGTTTGTGGGAAACGAATGCCCTTACAAGAATTACAAGGGCGACATATTGATCAATGTTTAGCTGCACCATCACCACCACCAACTGCAACTGCAAAGATGCAAATTCAAACTAATGGAACAAATAAACCACGACTTCCCAATCTGGATACTTCGATGAGTACAGTTAAATTGCGTGAGAAAATGTCTGCATTGCGATTACCTACACATGGTACACGTAGTCAATTAGAGCGACGCATTAAGGAGTATATTAATTTACATAATGCGAATTTAGACGCATTAAATCCTGTGAGTGAATTCACACTCTTGAGTAGACTTCGACAATGGGAAAGTGTTGTTGGTAGTCCATCCACTGTACAGCCGGAGAGGAATATGAAACGACAGAAGATAGAACACAAACGTTGGAACAAGGAACATAGTGCTGAATATAAATCATTAATTGAACAAGCAAGGGCTAGGTCTAAGAAGAAGTGATTTTTAAAAAACTGTATATAATTTCTGTATAAAGTGATGGATTATCTATTTCAATCCAACTGAGAGTCCATTCTTTTGTCTTTTATGAGATAATGCGGCGATAACAGCTGCACCTACACCAGATCCATCTTCAGCTTTAACGATCTTAATTGGATGATCTTCATATGGTAAATCTTTTGGCCAATCAAACACTTCAGCTAAAGCATCAGCTGCACGTTGTGGGAAATTTGGGTACTTCAAGAAAACAGAACCATCAGCAGCGATATGGCAGTTTGTGTAACCACGTTTCTTACAAGCTGCAGATATACCACAGATTGAAAGACGAGCAGCACGTGTACCAATAAATTCAGCAACACGTTTCACAAAGAGACATTCTTCAAAAGTTGGATTTGGATACTTCATTTGAGTTGCAAAAGTATTTGCGACATTAGATAATGATTCTGATTCATCAGCTTCTAAATGAGACAAGAATGAAGTATCAATACATTGATCAACTGTTAAAAGATTGATAAAATCAGATGGAGCATTTTGAAATAAATTTCCTTGTTTGTATTGATCAAGCATAACAAGTCTAATTAGGTCACCCAAATAAAAACCAGCTGTCATTTTTTCAAAAGTTTGTTGACCTGGACGTGGAGAACTAGCATCAATTTCTAAATCATATTTATTACGTGGTATAACTTTATGATGATTATCAAAAGAACCATATTCACAATTGATCAACATTATATCATTTGAAGAGATATCAGATGGGAATAATTTAGTATATTTTGTAATATTACCAACACTTTCATAATAAGCACCATTAACACCAGTACCAAAGATACAACCCATTACAGTAAGTGGGTCAACATACCTTGATGCAACTAAAGTACCAGAAGTGTCATTGATTAAGGCAACAACTTTAACAGGTAAATTACGAGCAATAATTTTCTCCATTAATAAAGGTACCACATCATGATTTTCAACATTTGGAATATCAAAACCTTTTGTCCAACGTTGCAAAACACCTGAATCAATTTTTGTCTGTGTTGCAGGATAAGAAAATGTGAAACCTAATGGGAAAACTTTATTTTCAGGGATACCATCTGGGTGTTTTGTAATAAGGAATTTTTCAATACAATCAGCCATAAACTCGAAAAGTATGTTCCTATCAGGTGTTGTACGAATTCCATCAGGCAGTTTATAAAATGCCTGATCAGTATCGAGTTTACCCTTACCATGTAAATGGACCATAACAACACGTAAATTAGTACCACCTAAATCCAATGCAAGGTAATCACCAGTTTCTGAACCATCTGGGTATTCAAGAACCCAAGCAACATTCATTGGAATACCCATTTCATCAGTACCATCTTGAAGACCACGACTTAATTCATCGATAAAGTAATCGATAATTGAGTGAAGAGTCTCTTTAGGAACAGTAAATTCTTCCTGGACTTTATTCAGAGCTTGTTGTAGTTTTGGGGATAATGCAGTTGTCATTGTTACGTGTGTAAGATAAAGGCAGTATGTTAATGTATAAATGGAATTAGCGGGCTATGAAATATTTATACGGTGTGTGGGGGTTATCGAATGGTCGAATCGACTTGACCCCACCACGCTCGGCACGAGCGGTCTCCATTAAAAAATGCTGGAAAAAAAACGTCAGTTGTCGGAAAAACCTAATTGTCCCTATTATTATAAAAAGTTACGTGATGCCGCGAAAACCCCACGGGGGAGGTTGTTCCGGTTACAGCTGTATGTTTTGCCTTACACGCCCTCTCCACGCCACATGCGAGCAAATGTACTGTCTGCACGCTTCAGAAGCACACTCGGAGGACCCTCCTCGATAACAGCCCCCTCTGCTAGAACCACGATCCGGTCAGCGTTGGCAACAGTGTGCAGTCTATGTGCAACAGTGATTACAGTGACACCAGTGCATGCGGAACGAAGCGCTTCCTGGACAGCACGGTCGGTTTCCGCGTCGACACTCGCTGTAGCTTCATCAAGAACCAACACCCGTGCACCGTCTTTAACTCTAAGTAGTGCACGAGCTAAAGAGAGAAGTTGGCGTTCACCAGCAGAGAGGTCACCAGCACCTTTCCCCAAATGGATTTTGTCTACTGACGGTGGCACCTGCTGAGTTTCAGCCAATGCACGCATACGGTCACCGAGTTGGGCAGCCTCTAGTGCTTCCCAGAGTACGGTGTCGTCCGTGTGCACGCCAAGCGGGTCCAAGTTGCGGCGCAGTGTTCCAGGGAGACACCTTGATTCCTGTGGGATGAGGGCAAGACGGGCCCTGAGCGTGTGGAGCGGGACGCCCCCCGTGGGCAAGGAGTCCACTGCGATTTCCCCACAAACGCGTTCCAAGGCGCGGAAGAGGGCGAGAAGTAGGGAGGATTTGCCAGCCCCGGTTCGACCCACAACACCGATCTTGTCGCCTGGCTTTATGTGCAAATTGATATCGCGAAGAACAGGTGTATTTGTAGTACCATAATATTTTGCTGTGTAATTCTGGAAAACTATTTCACCTTTCTCTGGCCATGATGGTGGAACAGGTAGTGGTGTTTGGTATTCTGGTTCAAGTGATGGTTCAGCTGGTAGTCTAGTATATTCAAAGATTCTTTCACAACAAACAACATCAGATTCAATTTCAACTGATTTACGTACAATGAAATTAAGACTTGCAGTTACTCGAATAGCATATGACATAACTAATGCAACAAGTGCTGCAGGTATATTACCACGATAAATAACTGCTAATATAGCTGTTGAAAGTGTCACTAATGATCCAATAAATTGTAATCTTGTAGATAACCATCTATTTGTAGATTTAGATGCATAATTGGCAATTGCATTGGCATCAATATTGGCAACATTACGTGCAGCAAATCTATCACTATGATTAAATGCACGCAAACTTTCACTTCCTTCTAATGATTCTTCAACATGTGCTAATATAGGACTCTTACTCACACTAGATAACCTTTTCAAATCACGAATTGTAACAACATAATATCTTTGATAATAACTGTAAACAAATGTAAGTAGTCCCATTATAATAACAAAAGGTGGCATACTGTAACCAATTAAAACAAGTGTGAAAATAGCTCGTATAATAGAACTTAAAAGTGCTGTAAAAACTCTTGGTAATGCATTGTCAACTGTACGCATATCTTGTGTAAATCTATTAAGTATACGTCCAATTGGTGTTGTTTCGAAAAATGTTATTGGACTATAAACAACAGCTGCAGCCATCTCTGCATGCATGCTTCTTGATGCTGGTATAGAGCAAAGTTTCCAAAGACATACTGCTCGACATAATGTTAAAAATCCTGATCCAATACCAATTAATGCATAAATTGCAACATACCAACCAACTGATGAATTATTACCTCTACGTGCATTATCTGCTGCCCATTTCATAAGCCAATAATTACTTAAAAATGCCATTGCAACAGTAGACATAACAAATATTAAAGTAATTGCAATTCCACTATATGAACATGCATCAGCATATGATTTGAAAACTGGCCATTTAACATGTCCAATTTCCCTATTTTCAGGCACAGGTATCTCTGATTTCTTAACAGGTGTTAAAATCGCTTCAGTTTCAAATTCATCATAACAAAGTGGTTCCTCCTTTTGCACTATAGGTTTAATCATACCTTCACTTATTTCCCATACACTATCAGCTATATCCAATACTTTCAATGCATTAGTAGCAAGTATACGTGTACAACCACGTAATATTCCTTCCGGACCAAGAACTTGTTCAACAAGTTTCTCAGAAACATGTGCATCTACAGCACTGAGTACATCATCCAAGAGGTATATGTCTGCTCTAGCATATACAGCTCTTGCAAGTGCAACCCTAGCCTTTTGACCACCACTTAATGTTATACCCTTCTCGCCAACAAGTGTGGCATCGCCATCAGGTAGTATTGCAAGATCAGGTTTAAGTTCACATGCAGTAATTGTCTTTTGATAATAATCTTCATCGTATAAATGGCCAAATAATATATTATCCTTGATAGTTCCATTAAGTATCCAAGATGACTGTGCGCAATATGCAATCTTACCATGAACTGTAATATCTGATTCAGTGGGCAGTTCACCCAAAAGTGCACGTAAAAATGTTGTTTTACCTGTTCCTACACGACCAACAATACAAGCAAGTTCACCAACTCGTGCAGTAAATGATGGTATTTTCAAAGCAACTGTTCTATTGTTATCCCAAAAAAATGTTGAATCTGCAGTTACAGCAACTCCATTTTTAGCACGTGGAAGCACACGCCTTACTGGAGCAATCTCGTCAGCAAGTAAAAAATCCACAATACGATTCAATGAAACTGAGCATTCAATAAATGCTGTAATTAAAGACGGGATTGCAAAAATAGGATCTGAAAGAAGATCAAATAGAGCCAAAGCTGGGAATGCAATTTCTGGCGTGAGTGGCATAGATGAAATCCATGCAAACACTGCAAATGTTGTGCATGAAACAAAAAATGGTACACATGTCCATGCAAAATTAACACCAGCTGAAAGAACACCAATTTTGGCAAGATTACACAATTCTCCATCATCACGTAAAACACGTAATTCTTCAAGTAGTGGTTTCTCCCAAGCGAAGAGTTTAATGTTCTTGATATTGTACAAGATTTCAGCAACAAAACTAGTACGAGCATCTTTTAATCGCATTTGTTCACGGTGATACTTCCTTAAGGTACGCACTAGCAATGTGTTCAACGGTGCAAGTACAGCTATAGCAGCAATACCTGCAAATGTAGCCCCACCTAACAACCAGTAAAGTGAAAGCAAACATAAAATTAATCTTGTTGGTGCACTCACCATTGTCTGTACGTGAGATGTGAGAGATTGTATACGTGACACATCCACTGATAAGTGATTGACAATTTCACCCCTTGAACGAGAACTACGTTCATGTGCTGCAAGTTTCAAAGATTTACGGAAAACCATATCCATGAGTGCAGCACGACAACCGCCTGAAACTTCTACTGTACGTATCATATACTGGTTGTAAAATGCTGTACCAATAAGTGAAGCAAAAAAAAGTGCACCAGCAACAGAAATACCAACAATAGGAGGAGCATCTGGTGTTTTAAAAAAAAGAATTAATTCACGTAAAAGTACTGGCTGAACGAATGAAATGCATGATTCAAGTATGTCAAAAGTGAGTGAACTAAGAAGTGGTTTACCGAAAGTTGCAGCAAGTGCTCTAACAAGTGATGGAGAACATTTCGCCCATGCAGCAGCAAGTCTTGGACCAGAGTATGCTGCAGTGACAATACGTGGTGCAGGAAGTAGATCAGTTTCGAGAAGGTGTCCCCGACGATATGCAGCTTCCAACATAGGGTTCATCCATGAGAAAGTAAGTCTTGATAAAATGTCTGGGGTATTTGAGTAAAGAAAAGATGTGTTTGGTTTGTAACGTGTGTATTCAAGGACAAAAACGGTTGCAGTGAGTAAACATGCGATAAGTAATGATAATGTCGAAATCAAATCATAGGGGAGTATAGAATGTTCTGGGGAGAACAGTTGTTGTGAGAGTATAATGAGATAAAGTGAAAACTGTGTTGGCCAGTATATGAGAAGTGTTGCTGTTGGAATGTGTGATTTTGATGGTTCCATCAAGTGTAACGGGAGAATAACGGTGAATAAAGTTGTTAAAGAAAGTAAGTATGCAACCCGGGGGAATAGGGATTCTGAATTTGCGTAGAGTAACAAAAATGGAATGCAATTAATGGCAGCAAGTGTTGTTTTGATTATTTGATGGGGTGTCAAAGGTATGAATGTTCCATATGTCGGTGATTTCAGATACCTGAACAGTTGCACAGATCCAGCAATGGCTGTCACTGTGGTAACGCAGAGGAACATTAATGCAACAAAACATGCAGTTAAAGCGTTGGATCCTGGAACCAATGGTGTAGCGTCACAATCCAGTATGATCATTGAAGATAGATATAATAAAAGTTAATCAATATGGGGGTAGAAATAGATCTGTACAAATTCATGTTAAATGGTAGTGATTACAGGTGCACGGATGCAAGGGTTGAACTAGCTACATTTTTGGAAATGCTCTCTACAACTCTCTTATTAAGTGACTCAGAGAAGCAAGTGATGGGAAGGCATTGTCTTTTCAATGCAAAAGAGAAGTTTTGTTAGGTGTTTCCTTATCTGAATAGAAGGATACGTTTATAAAATCTCAACAATTGAAGAGAAGGTTGGTTCTCAACTTGGTAAAGCAGAACGTGTATACTAGTAGATTTATAGACGGAGTGAGCTTCCAATTTTATAGCTAGTAATGATATTTTTACTTTCAGTTCAAAAATCCGATCTCAATTGCATTGCTCAGAGAGATTTGTGGGAAAGTATATGAAGTGGTTTGCTCAATATTCCTAGATGAATTCTTGTACTGTACCTAGACCTTATTCTGCAAATGATAGATCAGTAAAACTACAAATGTATTAGTAAGTTTAAATGTGGCCAGGTCGATCTGAATTTCATATTATAAATCAAAATGTACCAGATGAGTTAAATAGGATCAGTACTGTGGCGTTCCTGCGCGGTATAAATAAGAACCCAACTCCGTTATACGCTATTCCAGTAAAACCATTCCCATATACTCTTCTCAAGCCATGACTATCGTTCAAGGAGAGAGTGTTCCAACTAAACCAGCCTTCTTATATTTACCACCACCAATTGATGGTGCATGTTCATATGCACCTGTTGAAGTTGCAATTGACAGCACAAAAAAACCCGTTCTCATTGTGATTGTACCTGGTGCGTTCACTCCAACCTGTTCAGAAAGACACATTCCAGGATACCTTACAGCGTCTGCGATTGAATCATTGAAGAGTTCAGGTATTGCTGAAGTATTTATTGTTTCTGTAGATTCGCCCTTCATTACACGTGCATGGGGTGAATCTCTCACTAGTGATGCGGATGTTTCTGTAAAGGAAGCCATTGAAAAAGGTTATGTGAAGTTTGTCAGTGATGCTGGTGCTGAATGGTTACAGAGTGTTGGACTCGTTGGTGAACCGGAGGACAAATTTGCCAAGAACGGATTACGTGGTTTGAGAACTGCTGTTGTAGTTGACAAAGATAACGTTGCAACTTACATTGGTATTGATGACAAACGTGGTGTTGTTGAGAAAAGTGGTATTGATGGTGTGCTTGAAGCTTTACGTTCAAAACTATGAAGTACTTTTAAGAGAAAATAATTAGTTATATAGTATTTTAAGTATCGTGTCGTTGAAGACGTTGAATTAATTGAGATTGTTGCTGGAGCTGTTTATCATTATTCCAAGATTCTGCCTTCTCCAATGATTCATTACAGAATGCAATGATTTTGTTAACCATGTCTAAACTTTCTTGTGCAAGAATAAGTACTTTACCACCACTCGAATCGTGTAGAAAATGGTTACGTATCTTTGCCTTAACCCATGCTTTCAATTTTTTGGTATTTTCATCAAAGTTTTGACCACGGGTACGTCTGTAAGCAACAAAACTGTCCAGCAGTCTTCGAGTAATTGACTGTTTACGGCGACGTTGAAATATTTGGGTGTTTGTAACAGTTATTGTTTCATTTACTTCATTATTTTTATCACCATCTTCATTGTCACCATCTTCTTCTTCTTCTTCATCATCATCATCTTCGTCATCATCATCGTCTTCACCGATTTCATCATCCTCATCATAATCTTCATCAACACTAATACACTCATTGTTTAACATCGTGGCCCAATTGGCAGGTAATTTAAGTAATGCTTCACGAACGTTGGATCTTGCTGGTTCAGAAAGTGATTGTGCTGAAACAGTTGAGACAACATTTACTATCTTCTTCACTGTGGTTACAATATCAGTTTTGATTTGATGTATTGTAGCATCAAGTTCAGCTTCCGCTGCTGATTTGGTCCGTTCCTTTCCTTGTTTGAGTTTGAGTTTCTCCCTCCGTGTGTCAACGGAATCGATGAGTTTATTGATACGCTCACTCAATTGGTTGTTACCAAGCTTAAGAAAATGGATAAGCATAGTAAGTTTACGCCGACTCTCGATGGCAATGTTAAGTGACGATAATTGTTTAACTTCTTCAAGGGAACGTTGAATAGAAAGGGCTGAAGAAATTGAAGCTTGATGTCGTAGGTCAATAGGAGCACGTTTTTTCAATTGTGGTAAAACTTTTTTATCTAATGGATCAATTTGATCATCATTGATGTGGTTACGTGTACGTTTCCGCGTAGTCGTTATGGTGGTAGTAACAGATTGTTCAAGTACGTTTGATGATGTAGATCTAGTCCTTTCAAGAACGTAGTTGATTGAATTGGAAATAATCGGATGAGATATCATTTTATCTAGTAAAGTAGGAGTAGGTGTTGGAGTAGAAGTTGAATTGGTTGATGAAGGTATTTGTTGATTCGGAGACTGTTGTTGTTTTTTAAGAGTTTCCAGTGCTGTTGCAGCAAGAAAAATATCTGAAGATGTGGAAGTTGATTGTGGATTCGTATTTGTGTTCAAATGTAAAGTTGATTGTACATTCGGTTGTTTGGCTGATTCGGAGGGAGCGGCGGGAGTGGCGGAAGTTGGTGAACGGAGAATATCGTTCATGTGAAGAGATGTTCGTCGTGTATTATGTGTCATGTGAAGTTGAACAAACAGAGCTAAAGGGGATAATTATAGGTTGGTTTAAGTGGTGGATTGATTCAAGTAAAGGAGAGAAAAGGGATGTGCAATTTGTAATATGTAAATGGATCACTTATTGCTACACTCTTGGAGAATGTGAAAAGTAGTTCAGAAAAACTTTACAAGATAAAAAAAAGCAAATTAGAGGTCTTGTGCATGTGAAGACTCTGCACCAGCCCCATTTCGTGCCGCACCAGCCCCGCACCAAACTGCAACTTCCCGGCACCGAGCCTCCAGCTGAGCCGCCACAGCTTCAAGCGTTGCCACACGGGCCTCTGCTTCACAAAGGAGTGCAAGTGGACTCTTACCGTCCTTCTCACGACAAGGTGCCCGTACCAGTTCAGCAGCATGTGGAAGGAGGTCCCGTATGCGCAGCGCAGCAGCGGTGTTGACACCTTCGAGCACACTCAGCTCCGCAACTACAGCTTGCGCGTCTTGCACAAGGAGCTGCCGCACACATTCATGTGCTCTTCTCACCTCCTCTTTTGGTCCATTAGAGCCTTTAAATCCTTCCTCAATGGTCTTGGTATCATGTATGCCCATGGTGATCTGTCAACGAAGAGAAGAAACACGTTGTTAGAGAGGGCGATTAAACTAGGCTAGAGGCTAACAACACCGGGTGAATTCGCGACAATTGAACACTAGATCCTCTAGATTCTAGAATAGATCACAATGAGTGAACTGACTTTTCTAATAAACTCAAACTGTTAGTGTTGTATTAGTTCTTCAGTTGAAAAACTGTTGTTTGTAAATTAGGTGAAAGTGAAATTCAACTGCTGGTTCTATAATAAATCAAATTCAAGTTTCAAACCTGGTAGCAAACAAAAAAATATTAAGTCCTATTATCTCCGACTCCGCCTTACTCGCTGTTCCTAACATACCCAAGTGTAATAGTGTAGTAATTTCAGCACAAAGTATCAGTCATGATTACCAAATAACAAAAAAAAAACCAGATCTGTGAATTATTTTATTATCGAAGGCAAATTTAAATGATAAAACTTATTGTAAAAAACTGGCGCTTTTATTATCGTAAAAAATATCATGCACATTGGTGCACATGTTACATCCATTTTTATAATTATGACCTTTCATGAGGCTGATATTTACCAGCGTTGGTTATACACACACGGACTAACTTTGCACATTACACCATCAACCTATGCCAAAGGTTACTAAACAACGAAATAGAATACCTCTCTCGTGCAATAACTGTCGAAAGAAAAAAATAAAATGTGATCGAAGTAGGCCGATATGTACGATTTGCATTGCACATGGAACTTCTTCAACATGCAGCTATTATGCAAAGCCCGATGATGTACACAACAATAACATCAATAATCAATCTGATCATGAACCAGAATTCAAGTTGAAAGAATCATTACCTCAACCTCATCAAGATCAAAAAATATCTCCTGAAACTCCTTTAGCTTCTTCAATATCACCACCCATTTCAACAAAAGATATACAAATTACTCATTTGCAAGCACAAATAAAAACTCTGCAAGAAAAACTGCAGCAATTCACTAAAACTCAAAAAAATACACATTTAGTAATGAGCAACGCCAATTCCGTCATCTCTACTCCATCAACTCCTGCAACTCCACAACTAAAAATTACTCGCAATTTTGGTACCCCCATAAACAACAAACTAGCAAACTACATTTGTGAACATCTTTCTTTATTAAATGTTGATATTAATGATAAGTTCGACATTTATAAACCAATAAAAAATCAATTCAATCTACCAAAACCTTCTTTGAATGAGTATAGGAATGCACTTTTCAATTCTGGTCCTTTTTCATGGTTATCTATAATGTCAAGAGATCCATTAGCGGCACCAGTTACAGATGCTGTTTTGTTGGCTAAAAAGGATATATTGACAAAATTTCAAAAATCAGCCCTTCAAAAATCATTTTTTGACATTAATAGAGTTGATATTAATAATGATAATGTACCCCCCAACTCAAATGTTAATAAATTGTCAAATTCTTTGAATCAACATGAAACTTTACAAATTTGCAAAAATATCATTAACGTTTTACCAAATAAAAGAGTCATTTGGTTGTTCATCGATAGATTCTTTAAATATTTATACCCATTCATGCCATACCTTGACCAAGACTTATTCACAGCAGATATTGAAAGAATATTGAATACAAGTAGAACAAATGACTTAAAGTCTAACTTTGAAATAAAAGTAACCTCTTTTTCACTTACCGAATATCCTGATTTATCTATCATTGGTTCTCTCTTGATTGTTTTGAAATTCTCATATGAATCACTTTTTGCAACTGATGGATCATTTGTTGAAAATAAACCTCATAAAGACCTTGAAGATTATTTAGTCAAATTCAATCAACATGATATATTAATTAAATATGCAAATCAATGCTTGAATCAGTACCTACTATTGTTAAAGCGATCTCCATTGCCAATATTACAATGTGCACTACTTTTCAGAGAATACCAAAAAGTAAATGGTTGTGACGTCTTTGTTGATGGTGATTCTTACATTTACACAGGTTTACTAATACAAATCGCAACAACTTTAGGTTTAAATAAGGAACCACCAAGTCCTGTTGCAGGAGATACTCATACATTGAAATTAAATCAACTTAAACGGAAAATTTGGTTTTCTTTAGTTTCGGCTGATATTAACCAATATACTCAGATGGGTATACCACCCGTTGTTGATGATAAATTTTACAATACAAATTTGCCAGAATTTGATCCGAATGCTTCCAATGTTTCAGATTTATCTTTAGAGCAAACCACCTGCAAGATGTTAAGCTTGCGTTATCAAGTTGAGAAATTAATGAAAGTATTGACTGATCGAATTATAAATATGAAAGAAACTCCTACTGTTGGTGAGGTTGTTTATTATGTTATAGCGCTTGAAAATGAATTGAAAACCAAATTTGATACTCTCAATGAATTACTCCGTTCTGATCATCAAAACAATCACTATAAAAAAGTTGAGAAAGTGTTTAAATTCTCTCAACTCATTTATGCTCTAACGTTTCTACTACCTGTCTACATGTGTTGCTTTTATCAATATTCAGAGAAAAGGAATTTTACTGCTTGTTTTTTTCTTTTCAATAAGTCAATGTCATTTTGGATGTTCATTTTAGGTAACATGCAAGATCTGGTTGAATCACCACAACTATTTTTTGATTATGGCTTTGAAATTGTTTTAGCACCAGTCATTGAAATTATCATCAGTAAAACATGCTCTTTACCTACAACCACCATAATAAGATTTCATAAAGCGGCAATCAATGTTCAAGAGAAGAATCCACAGTTAGCAAACTTGCTCAAAACATTTATTGACAGCAGATTAATATTCTTTGATTCTTCAGTATTTGCAAATGTTCTACAGCTTCTTTCAAAACGATATTTCTATGCGTGGAGAATTTATAAGATTCATCTATTTCTCATAGAGAAGCTTCACAAAGGTATGCTGAACGTTAAAACTGAAAACGAGGAGAGCATATTCAACTTCATTGAATACTTAACAATTGAAAATATTAACCAACTTTCTAATATAATGAATCATCGTTATTTTAGTGCAAGAATAAAACAACCAGCCTGGCTTCTCGAATGGGTTAAACAAGTTAACGAATTTGTTTATGATCCTTATCAACACATCGATTTTAACAATGATACAAATAGTGAAATTTATGACAACGTTAGTAACCTAGCTGATACTCATAGTTCTTTCAGTCTAGACACTCACGACGAAAAATGGTTCAGCAAAATTTACAATAAAATTATAGTTTCAAATGCAGAATTGCCTCCGCCGGTTAACAACAGAATTTCAACTGCAGTACAAATTCCAGTTTCAAATCCTCAACATGTACCGAACGTGTTGAATCCACCAGTTGATTACAATTCACAATTTCAAACACCTCATCAAGCGTTTTTTATCCCACAACCTACAGTATTTTCTACTTCTCACCCAAGTGTCAATATAAACAATTCAAATATGGGCTACTCCTACATATACCAAGCTAATCAAATGAATCAGTTACTTAATATGAATAATGTTAATGACTTGTTGAATTATTACGAACCTTCAGAGTGGTCTTCCAATCCAACTCTTGCTAACGACTTAAATATACCTCCTGCTAATATTGACTCTACACCACGCTAGTAACCATATTCTTTGTACATTATTTATGATCAATTCCAAACTCCTAATCCAGAAGATCGGTCCCTAATATCGCGCGCGCATTAACTTTTCCTTGCAAAAAAGAAGGTAGCAAATTAAGAGAGGACAAGGTACCTAAACTAATCAAGTTTTATCAACACATTCAGTAAACATGGTAAATCTTTGCTACATAACAACTGCTACTTGTGCTACTATACCTTTGGCTTATGCCATTAATATTGAGCATGCAAAACTTCATAATCAAGTTTTGTTACCAAATACCCAATCTCTTACAGTTAACAATTTGCCCCATTTGACTAAACGAGGAACATATTCGAAAGCAGCGGTAAAGGCCAAAATGGACTTTGGCGTTTACGATATTGATGAAGATAAAAGTTCAAACATTGTTGATGTTTATGAGCCAGAAGAAAATGAAGGTGCTGATGACGAAGGGTTGAAAAAAGCTGATGCTGAAACTAAACTTGAAAAACCATACGAGGAAGCTGAAGTGAAAAGTTATGCATTCAGAAAATTGCAAAAGAAGCTAGGCATTAAAGATAAAAAGTTTGAAATGCCTGTCACTGGTCCTGTTCCTGATTGGGATGATCAGTTTTACGATCATAATGGCACTCCAATTGTATATCAAGTTAATACAGAAGAATTGAAAGATATTCTTGATCATTACATTGAAATGGGCAAGGAAAAATGGGCAGGATTCTTGGCCACATCTAACTGCAACAAATTTCAAAAACTTCTCAATAAATTGAAGAAGAAGATGGATGATGATTGTGATGAGGAGAGTGTCCCAATCAGAAAGCCAGATACTGATACTGGATCCAGAAATCATAACAAGGAAGAAGAAGAAGAAGAAGAAGAAGAATACGATGAAGCAGTAGGAGAAGAATCAACACAGGAACAAAAAGATGTAAAATCATTATTGAAGAAACCCTCTCCCGACTTTGGCAAAAATAAAAATAAAGATAAACCGGCTTTTTCAAACTTACCTGAGGATGAATTGAATAGCTTTCAAGAGATGTTGAGCGATGTCATTGCATTTTGGCAGAAGGAGGACGCAAGAGAAATTCTTGAAGCGAGTAAAGGCTTATCATATGAGGAATTTGAGCTTGATGGTGATGATTTTGAATTAGTCAAACAACATAAGGATAAGTCGAAGAAAAAAAAGGGAGCAGTTTCTGTTTACGATTATGACAATTATTTGACGGAAGAAGATGTTGAAATGGAGGACCCTGAAGGAACTGAATATTATGAAACTCCAGAAATTGATGAGTATACTAAACATAACCCTAATCATCTTGATGTGTTAGAGTCTCTTCAACCTGAAATTGTTAAGACAAAGAAACAAAAAGACTGGTTACGTGATAATGCAGTTAGAAGGGCTAAAATTTTACAAGCACTATTGAATGGCCAATTTGATGAGTATAATTTAAGACAAGATATTGTGAAATATCGTGACAATGATATTTTCCTTGATCAAGATGAGAATGAATTTATCAGTAGTGGTATTAAAATTGAATCAAAGAAAGTTTTAATGTGTATTTTCTTTGCAGTTGAAGCATTTATGTTTCAGCTTTTATAAAGTAAATTGTATAGAATAATAAACAAGTATGATAGTAACGTCCTAATAATCAAGATCTTCCAATCTATCGATTGCAGCTTTAGTTTTCATGCCCACTCTAGTACTCAATTCATAATCATCACCACCATATGCAATGGATTTTTTTAACCATTTCATTGACTCTGATAATCCATCTACACCTTTAAGTTTCCAAATAAACAAAGCACGTTCATAATATGCTGTTGGGTATAGGTAAGGGTTCGCAGTAAGTTTTGGGGTAATATTTGAGATGACGTATTTATCGAATATTTGTAAACCTTCTTTAATATAACCAAGTCTTCTCAATGATAATGCCTGAAGTGTAACTCTGATCATCATTTGTTCATGAGACTCACGGATAAGGGCATAAGAAGTTTGTGTTTCAGGGTTTCGTAAATTGAGAGATAAAGTTTCATTCAAAGTAGATGATGCTGTGGATGATAACGAAATTGCAGAGAGTGCGGATGAGATATTATCAGATTGAATTGATGATGTAGAAGATGTACCATGAGATGTTGTAGAGGAGTAACCTAAAAGTTTAATAGAAAGTTCAAGACATTCTTTAGACATTCTATTATATCCATTCCAAAAATATGCAAGTTCATGAACAGGAGAAGATTGAATACAATCAATGAAAGACAATTTCAAATTTTTACGTTGAGTTTCCTGTATTTCTTTATATTTACGAGAAATGAATTTTTCAAATGGTGGAATTTTAGATAAAAATTTCTTTTTACCAATAAGTTTTGGTGCTTGATGAAAGTATTTCTCTGCAAGTTTAGCATAATCATCAACTTTTGATGGATTTACATCCGATGAAGGTATGATAAGTCCAGTTTTGCACATTCTGTAAGCTTCCAAATAACAGCTAGCTGCAAACCATGTATATAAAGCATGAGAATATGAATTGATATCTATAAGTTTAAGGAAATCCTGTGCAGCACGATCAAAATTATGCATGAAAACGAGGATCATACACCTATCAAAACCAAGTAGAGCATCGACTTGTTTCATTTGAGATTCAGTAGCTGTATCCATAAGATCTACAGCTTCTTGTAACCGACCTCTAGAAGCTAACATCCTTGATTCTTGTAATAACCAAAGGTTACTATGTGGGAACAATGCTCTTGAATGTAATAAAACTTTAACTAATTTTTCACCAGGATGTAGAAGAGTTTCAGCATGACCTTGTGTAGCAATTTTTTCCAACTCCATTTTATCATGAGCAAGTTCCTTTTTCGATTTAATTGAAATATTGGATTTGATTCTTTGAAGATTAGTGAAATCATCAGTTGATGCGTTAAGTGTTTCCTTTGAGGATGGTATATCAAAATCAACATCAGTAAATTGAAATGGACCATCATAAAAAACGAGAAGTGCTAAGAGGCCGATACCACCATGGATATTTCTTTCTTGAGCTGCATTCCATACCATACGTAAACCAGCTTCACGAGATCCTTTAAAACCGACAACGGATAATACTTTACCAATTGCTGGTGGAATAAGAGAAAGTACGACTTGTAAAATACCAAAGCACAAATTAACACCTGAATGGATATATTCATCAACTGAAGAAACTTGTGGATTACCAAACTTCAATTGAGAATTAGAATTTGCTGCTTCAGAATTCATACCTAGATCTGAACGAAGAGAATCAGAAACAGGAGGATTACCAATATGTTCACCATTAATTCTTGCCAATCTCATATGATAAACTTTATCTAAGTTATCAATAATTTTTTGATCTTTCAGTTCTTGGTCAGATTGTGGGAGAGGTAAATCAACAAAGGAAGAAGCAGATGAAGGTGCAGTAGAAAATGAAGCAGTGGATAGATGAGGATTGGTATAATTAACTAAATCGGCTAATGCAGAAGATGATGAATCAGGATCAGTTTGCAGATTTTTACTAATTGAATCTAAAGTTTGATAAGCTCTACGTAATTTTAAAAGTGCCTTTGCACCTTCCATGAAATTTTCAGAAAGTAACATCAATAAAGCATTCAATAAATTAGATTCAGCATAAGCAACTGCAAATTCTGTACCAGGTGGATAAATTTGTGAAGTTTTAATTTTGTTCTTTTCAGCAAAAGATTTTTCTGACCAAGTTAAAGATTCTGCTTTAGATAAAGTTTCAGACGCCTTCCGCATTGTATCTTGTTCGAAACCAAGTGTTGCTTCAAGGAATTGACAAACACCATAAGCTAATTGTGAAATTGCAGTTGAATCATGATTTTGTAATAATTCAAATGCTTCAGGAGCTCTATCATCTAAAACGTAATCCATTGCCTTTAAAGCGTTTTCCAACTGTAAGGCCTGATTGGCAACACGAGCATTAATTTCATCCTGTGAAAGTGATGGGCCAGAACGTAATCCGAGGGCACGTAACATATTAGCTGGATGTGCTGGCAGAGAAGAAATCTGGTTAGCTAAAGCACTAATTGACTCCAATTACTCCAGATCTGCCAGATTTATGATAACATCATGGAATTGAAATTCGGGATCTACAATTTAACCGCGGAGCTAGTTTAAATTGAGACGGATTTAAGTATAATCGGGAAGTCACGTGCATGTCCCAGCTTACGTCATCCTCACGTGACCTGGTATCATCACGTGGACGCACGCGGAGTCCGAAGAAGAAGAAGAACTGAAGAAAAGAGGAAAGAGAAAAAAAAATTAGTTTGCCGGTGTGGCTGGTGGGGGGGTTCCTCGATCTTTCCCCCAGTCGCAGTAGCTGGTGGATGGACAACTTCCCGTCCTCCCGCGTGGCTGGTGCAGACCGCAGCAACTTTCGCAGCAACGTAGACTGAGAGTCTGCAATTTCGGTCGCGGTGCAAAATGTGCGTCCAGGTCACCGAACAGTGGCTAAGCTTAACGCTTTAACGCCAAACGCTCTCTACTACATCGACATCACATACTCTCTGGCCTTCATTCGTCTATCTCTCTTTCCTTGCTTTCCATACTCCTTTTCCACTCACCCTAAGGTCATCGACTAATCCTCCTCCCCCCACTTAGTCTTCTCATCTTCATCTTGTCATCGCACAAACAGAAACAAAACTGCTTTACCTCAACTATCCTTTTCATAGAGCATTTCCACATTCAGCGATATTCCTTTTTTTTCTGTTGAAAATATTATCACCTATCACCGCATCTCAACTTATACACATACCAATAAACAAACACACAAGCTCATACACACACACACACATACACTTAAGTCAATCCCACTATACCGACTATGAACACTGATAGTGTGAGTACCTCTTCTTCCAATAAGCGTCATATAGATGAATTGAAATCATCCACTTCTGGAAACAACCATAATATAGATAATTCAGATGAAGAATTTGATGTCCATAAAGATCCAGAACATGGTGTGCCCATGAAGAAAATTGCTTCAACAAAATCAACAAAATCAACAAAATCAGTTACAAAACCTAGACCTCATGTATGTTCTATTTGTACTAGAGCTTTTGCAAGACTTGAGCATTTGAAAAGGCATGAACGCTCACATACAAATGAAAAACCTTTCCAATGTGCTGCTTGTGGTAGGTGCTTTGCTAGAAGAGATTTGGTATTGCGTCATCAACAAAAATTACATGCTTCACTGCCTACAAATAACAGGACAAATATAACTCGTAAAAATAGAATACGGCATGGTGGTGATGATGATGATAATATTGATGAAACTCATGATGTTGTTAGAGATCATTTGAATGATAATATTAATATTATCAAAAATAATACAAGTGCTAAATTACCTTTAATGAATGATTTATCTACTTCTATTTCTTCATTTAAACCAAATCTCAATAATTTTAACTCTACAGGAAGTGAAGCTTCTTATAGGACAACATCAACTGATCACAATTTACATCATCATCATCAAAGTCATAATAGTCATTCATCTTCAATTTCCCCCGATTCAGATACAAATAACCGTAATAAATTAAATGCTAATCCATATATGAATCAAAATCTCCTTCCAGAACAAGTTTCAATCTTCAATACAAATTTAATGTCAACAACTTTGACAAATAATGCATATACTTCTCCAACTTCACTTAATAATTTGGTTTTCTCTCCTAATATGAAAAAGGCAACTACTGCTTCACCTCTGCAACTGCAACATAATCCAACTAATAATCAAACACAATCTTTAATAAATTCAAATATAACACCTGAAAGTCTTCATCGTACATCTGGTTCAAACAACAATGCTTCAACCAATATTCCATTGCATGTTGATTCAGATGAACTGGATTCAGATATTGATAGTGGTAATGAAGATTTACAATTTGATATCCCACAAGCAATGTATTCATTTGATCAACAACAAAAACGACAATCTCAATCAGAACAACAATCTCAATCAGAACAACAATCTCAAAATCAAACCAGTTATAGAAATCATAGACATAATTCTTTCTCAGCTGCTGCTTCATCTTCCTATACTGGTCTAGTTGATTCAGCTCAAACAAATGATAAAAATATTCAAGATCTAGAGAATAATGCTCCTCAACAAGTGAATTTTTCTTCTCCACAATTGACTTATAAACTAAATCCAGAATCAGGTTATCTTGATATGGATATTTTAGAAAATCTAGATTTAAATGATTTAGGTTTAGATCTTGACTCCTTTAATGTTACAAATCTTCACTTAACTAATGATGATAAAAATAAATTTCAAGATTCTAACCAAGTTGAATCTTTCTCACCAAGAGAAGTTAATTTACAAAAAGTTTTATCTAATCCTTCTAATGGTGTTGCATTGCAAAGAGTTCTGTCTCATCCACGCTCAGGTGTTGCATTACAAAAAGTTTTATCTCATCCAAATTCAGATGTTGCATTACAAAAAGTCCTATCTCATCCTCAACCAAATAAAGTTTTAGATAAAGTTCTGGCATCACCTCCACATATTGATTGGTTTACTGAATTTATTAATGCTCCAATTGAAACCGATTTCCCTGTAATAACAGATCGTATTGGTTTCACTGATACCCCAGATCATATAGATTCCCCAACAGCAGCTGCAAATGCAACCTATAACTTTAATACTCAAAATTTTTTCAACAACAATAGTGGGTTCTCTCCTTCAAGTACCAATGATTTGAAACATCTTTTCAGATTGAGACAAATCGATCTATCAAAGCATATACCTCATACTTATCAAAACCCAACAATACCAGGTAGATGTTCAGAAAATGCAAGGTCTCATATAATGAATAAATATAATTTAAATGAACAACAATTCCCACAATTGGATGATTTAAATCATTATCTTGCCCTATATGAACTTGAATTTAATAAATATTTCCCATTTGTTCATATCCCATCTTTTAAAATTGATGATAATTTAGAACAAATCCCATTACTTTTATCAATGGCAGCAGTTGGTGCACTTTATTCATTTCATGCTAGAAATTCTTCAACTTTGTTTAATTTTTCACGCTTCTTAATTCATAATTTTATGGAAATTCAAATGCAATCAAATAAATTTAATGATATACCTTTACATATAACTCAAGCTTTAGTATTACATATGTTCTTAGGTATGTTTCATAATGATCAAGAAATAACTAGATTAATTCCTCGTCAATTAAACTCACTTGTTTCTTTAGTTAAAACAACAAAGTTAGATATGCCACTTGAAAGTCTATTGCTTCCACCAAATTGTTCGATTGATATAGTAACATGTGATAACAAAGAGTTAATTGAATCATGCTATAAATATTTTATCCTTGCACAATCCAGAATTAGAACTATTCACATTTTACATTATATAACTGTTCTCTTTGGATGTTTAACAAATTCCAAAGTTGAAATGTCTGCTGAAAATCTTGAAAGTGGTTCACCTTGCTCAAATGAAGATTTGTGGTATTGTAAAGATTACAATAGTTGGATAAATATTTTAAAAGAAAATTCAATCGTTATTTCCTCCAAATTTTCATTAATTAGATTGAGTAATGGGCATTCATACAAGGAACTTTGGAAAAGTTTGGAAAATTTAAGTTTAAATCAAGAATCAATTGGGTTACGTACAATGTTTTCACTTTTATTAACAATGAATGAATATATTCATGAAGAATCAATGAAACTTGAAAAAAGTGGTAAAACCGAAGGAGTTAAATTAACTGAATGGAGAATGGAACATCGTCCATATATTGAAAACATGTTGAAAATTTGGGAAAGTAGTTATATACGTAATAGAGGTGTGTTAGTTACAAGAGGTCAAAATATTCATGTTATTAATAATAGTCAAGTATTAAAATTAACATTACCACTACTTTCATTTGCCAAAATTAATAAATGTGTTTATATTTCATCCGTTTTATCACATGTTTGGGAAAGAGATTGGGATGCAATGAATCTGGAATTTAAGCATCTAACTAGAGATGTTGAAGCATTGAGAGATTCAATTAATTATTCATTGGATATAATTAATTTATGGATTGAAATTATTTCTATCAATAATGATGCTGAAAAAACATCTATTAGAACACCTATTTTTTTCTTGACTTGCTTATTTACTTCTACATTGCTCATTTCAGAATACCTTTATACAACAGAAGTTTGGGCAAATTCTTACATCAAAAAGAGTAATAACTCAACCAATTTAACTACTGCAGATAGAGTACTTTGGTTACGTGCAGATAAAATCTTTAAAAAAATTGAGAAAAACCTCTTACCTATTGGATCAAATAATCAATCATATTCTGAATTTCTCAGAATTCAAGCAAATGGTGCTCTTGATGTTGATATACTTGATGATGAGATTGCAAGACTTGCACTTGAACCAGGAGATCTACTGCCAATAGCTGAAATTATTATAAGCGGTAGATTAAGTACCAGATGTTTAGCTCTAGGTGTCAGAATATTAGCTGATGCACCTGTTTGGCCACTAGCATTGTTATTTGCTGAAGCATTGAAAGCTAGAGCAATTCATATTCATAAATGCACCAGCCTTTGGAATCACGGGACTCCAAACTCAGCATCTGCTAAATCTACATGATTACTCATTTAGTTGTTAGTTTTTCTAGTTACATTGTATAATTATGCTTCATTTTTTTTCCTACTTTATAAATTTAAGATACATATCACTGTTGCGCAACAAAATTTTTGTCGTAATACGAAAGAAGTCATATATTTAATGTAAAATTGTTGAAACTAACAACAAATAATCTGAGGTACCTTTCAGTATGCGTTATGTAACATAAGTGTTATTTGATGTGTTTTTTAGAGGTTAGAAAAAGCAAATATACTTTGTCAATTAAATTTTTTTTAGGTTTTTGACTAGTTTTGCAAAAAGATATATTGACCATGCTTACGTAATATAGAGGGAAAAGATATTCATTGCATGGAAAGTAGTTGAATGCATTCAATTTAGTTGTTAAAAATACCCAAACTGCTGTGTTTAAGAGGTAGATGTCAGCTCATAATACTGTTAAGGACTTTACAACGTAATCTACAACTCGTTGGACTTCACGATGCTTTTTCTTCTCATCGATTTTCCGATCTTCGAATTTAAAAAATATTTTTGAGCCATCAAAAAATTTCCAGTTTTCAACGGTTCAAAATCCGACTACTCTTTTTTTAATGTAATGAACATTATTAATAAACATCTAATAAAGTTTATCCCCAGTCAAAGACTTTCATTTTTGAATAATATAATTAAGATGACTGAAGAGAAGACACAAAGAAGTGAGATCAATATTGAAGAATCTATTAAATCTGGTCGTGAACTATTTAATAAGCTTGGACGACCAACTAAGATCGTTGCACCAATGGTTGATGGTTCTGAATTAGCGTGGAGAATAATCTCTAGAAAATATGGCGCAGAACTTTGTTACTCACCAATGTTACATTCACGATTGTTCAGTGAAGATAAAAAATTTAGAGATCAGTTTATATGTGAAATGGATGGTAAACCAGGTCTGGACCGCCCCTTGATTATCCAGTTTTGTGCTAATGATCCTGATGTTTTGTTAAAAGCTGCCAAGTATGTTGTTGGAAAATGTGATGCCGTTGATATCAATTTGGGATGCCCACAAGGAATTGCTAAAAAAGGTCATTATGGATCATTTTTAATGGAGGAATGGGATTTAGTTTATCGTTTAATCAATAAACTAGCTACAGAACTTGGCGATGAGTTACCGGTTACTGCTAAAATTAGAGTTTTTGAAGATTGGTCTAAGTCCTTGGAATATGCTAAGATGTGTTTAAAGGCAGGTGCAAAGTTTTTAACAGTGCATGGTAGAACGAGAGAGATGAAAGGTCAAAAAACAGGACTGGCTAATTGGAAATTGGTTGCTTACTTGAGAGAAAACTTACCACAAGGTACTGTTTTCATCTCCAATGGAAACATCTTGTATCCTGATGATATAGAAAGATGCATCAATGAGATCAAGTGTGACGCAGTGATGAGTGCGGAAGCTAATCTTTGTAACCCAGGAGTATTTTGGACAAAAGATGACGATAAGGAGAAGTTATTCCCAAGAGTTGATGTGTTTATGAGGGAATATTTTGATATAGTGAAATCTTGTCAGGGTACAGAATCCAAAAGATGTATGAAAACACACATGTTCAAAGCATTGAAAACTTTTTTGCCACATCACACGGAAGTACGAACTGAAATTGCTAAACTCACAAAAAATTCCTCATTTGAAGAAATTGAAAAAGTTGTTGTAATGATTGAAAGTATTGTTGAAAACATTTTCAAACAGGAAAATGTTGAAGAACTTGACGAAATTAAAGTAGGTGAAGTTCAAGAATGGGGTGGGAGATATAGAGAAGTACCATATTGGAGGCTTCAACCTTATTTTAGAAAAATAGATGGTGTTGAGGGAAAAGAATTGATCAAGGAAGAATTAGAGAAAGTTGCCGCACAAACTGAGGAGCAACAACTCAAACTTGGCCTGAATAAAAGAACTTTGATTGAAGATGATGTTGACTCTAAGCCACCTGTTAAATCAGCCAAAGTCGATTTTAATTGATTGATTAATTATTAACTAAAAAACGAACCATATATAGCATTAAACCGTTGCGACATCACTCTCTACGCTTTGATTACATAAGTCATTCAGAGATTCATTCTTTTCCGGTATTTCAACTACCTCAACTTCACTCTGTTCGCCTTTTCTTTGTGGGTTTTGCAGACAGAACAGAAAGATCAAAACAGGAACGGCTTGAAAGGCAATGGCAATGTATAATACGGTTCTAAACTTTTCATGTAGACCCTGCTTTTCATCAAGTGTGGTTGCAAAATCAACAGTTCCAATAACGGAGGGAACAAGTGCATTGCCAATACTCAAAAGAACCTGAGAGCATGTTTGATAGACACCACTTACAACCCCTTGAAGGTGTAGTGGAGTATGCTCAACAACAATAACCAAATATATGTTGAAGAACATGTTGAGACCATATCCATAAAGGAACAAAGCAATGAAGTTGTACTTCCAATATGAACTCTTGATATTGTAATTTATTCTTGAAAACCAAATTGCACCACCGAGTGATAACACCGATGATAAAATTAGCATTTTCCTCAAACCTATTTTGCTATAGTATGAATACCTGTAAACCGAGGCACCAAAAATCAATCCGAATGTTGCTGGAAAGACTTTTAGTGCGCAAATTATAGGTGAATTATGTTCAATGAATGAATAATATTGAATTCCAGTAACAAGAATCATGGTATAACCACCAAAATATAAACCACAAACAACTAAGAAAGGAAAGAAATTTGGAATTTTGAGTAGCTCTGGAGGGAACAAAAGTTGAACTTGTAACTTCCAGTTGAAAGATTTATCTTTATCTTGATGTCTTAACTGATATCTTCTCAAGTAATAAGTTTCATAGAGAAAGGCAGAAATGAAAGTAAAAAATCCAACAATTAAAGGTGCTATTGCTTTGGCTGATTTCCATTTCTCACCTCCTTCAATCAAACCCAAAATCATTAAGAGAATTCCTACCACAACTAGAAAAGCAGCAACAAAATCTAGCTGTCTGATATGTAATCTTTTATGATCTTCAGTTTTATTGATTGGAATGATCAAAAATAGTAAAATCACATCAACAATAAATGTGTAAGCAAAGTTAAAATAGAAAAATGCTCTATAGCCTATTGATGTCTCAGAAAAAGCACCACCGAGAATCAAACCAAAACCCATACTGGAAGTCAATACAACGATCATAATAACAATGCATCTATTCAGGTACTTAGAATATGATCCGGAGAAATAATTTGCCGTTAAGGAAATGGTTGAAGGAATTAAGGCTGAGGCTCCAATACCTTGAAGTGCTCTAAACACGATGAGCGGAATAATCGATGTATGAGGTAAACATGCACAAATAAGGGCACATACCCACATAACAAAAAGACCACAAAGATAAACATTATGTGGTCCAAAAATATCTGCCAGCTTACCAGTAATCATGATAAATGAACCCAAAGTTAGGGCATAACCAGACAATACCCAACCAGTAATGGCAGAATTGGTTTTAAAAGCCTCTTGAATGTTGATTGTGAGTGTCATCCCACCTGTAGCATTGAAGTTATCCATACAAACCCCCATGAGAATGAAGAAATAAACCACAAATATGTTTCGTTTTTCGATAGGAACATAGTTACGTATTTTGTGGTAGCCATTTATGATCAAATTCGATGTACTCATTTTTAATGATAAATCTTTGTCTGTGCAATAAAGCCTAAGAAGGTATACATAAACTGATTTTTGAGAAGAATAAATCCTTTATATATTTTAAAACGTCTGATTATGTTAATTGTTAAATAGTGTGAACCAGAAAGCAAACTATATGGCGTATTAGTAATACACAATATGTGACACAAATACAGCGACGACGAGCCTCCAATTAATGTTTCGAGTCTAATTTCTATCTCGAAAATTATGTAACATTGAAGAGCCCACGCCTAAGGCTATTATTTAGCCCTTAGTTGCAATCCTTTTTTTCTTTTCTACAATGATAAGGTTGAGTGAAACCGTGTCAAGGCATAAAAAGAAATATCTCACTAGGGTTGGTCTACGAAATTTGATCAAAATGAGATCGGGCCGATTACAATTCGAGAAAATACTTCGCGCAAGGCATCAGATCTGATGCTACGCGCGGGGTCAGCGTTGAATTTCAGACAGACTAGTTGATTCATGTAAGTTTGATCACACTCTATCAAAACTCACATGCAGCAATTATCCATGCACCTCAAGTAACCAGGAAAAGACAAATCCTGTAACCACTTATGTAGCGCCAGCTTGAACTTGTTGTGCATATTAGAATCTGTACCTTATGCTGTTGGTACAGCATATATGGGGACGCTTGATACATACGACTACATTTTTGAAACGTTTAGGGATCCTAGTCAACAAGTCAAACTACCTTTCGTGGTAAGAACCTCAAATGCATGTGTACTGGGTAAATGATGTCTATAGTAGGTAGATCAATGTCACGACCACACGCATATAACTATAATTTTGGTCGATCAGTGCACTATTTTGTACATATTTTCTCTTATATAATATGACAAATTCTAGTGCGAAATTCTTTAAAACCATCGATGATCTCTATACTTAACAGATTCACGATTACGTTATTTTACTATTTTGATTAACAGAGGTACAAAAAATACATGAATTTCTTGATTCTTAGCAAACGATTTTTCTCTTTTTCTAAACTCACAAGAGTCAATGGTATATCACCATCAATAAATAAATTTCTGAATCAGTATGACATTATCATTACCGAATCTGATTTGAAGCATGATTTTCAAGAACCTGTAATGCAACATTTGAAAAGAAGAGGTCTAGTGGAGATATGCACCAATGAAGAACAACTTTTAAAGGATGCAGAAACTAGACAGCTAGGATTGTATTGCGGTGCTGATCCTACGGCTAAGTCTCTACATTTAGGAAATCTTTTACCTTTGATGGTTTTACTTCATTTCAACTTGAGAGGACATCGCATTTTTCCAGTAATTGGTGGTGCAACTGGTGAGGTAGGTGATCCATCTGGAAGGGATTCAGAGAGATCTGCAATGGCAGAAAAGACTAGATTAGACCATGTTCAAAAAATATCGAACCAATTTTTAAATTTCTTCAAGAAAGCTATTACTTATGGTAAATCACGGAACCCTGTCATTGGCCAATTGAAAGTAGGATATCAAGAACTCAAAAATAATCGTGACTGGTGGAAGGATATGAGAATGTTGGAATTTCTCGCAACGTATGGTAGACATATACGTGTAAATCAAATGCTTGCTAGAGACTCCATTAAGAATCGGTTGAACTCTGAACAAGGAATTGGGTTCAATGAATTTACTTACCAGCTTTTACAAGCCTATGACTTCTACTATCTCAACAAAACCTATGAGATTGATATTCAAGTTGGAGGCAATGACCAGTACGGTAATATTGTTGCTGGAATTGATCTCATTGGTAGAATGAACAAAGCGGAAGAATCAAATAACAAAAACGAGGTTTTTGGCATTACTGTTCCATTACTGACAACTTCAAATGGTATAAAATTTGGTAAAAGTGCAGGTAATGCACTATTCATTGATGAGACACTTACTTCATCATATGATATATACCAATTTATGTACAATACAACTGACGAAGATGTTCAAAAATTCATGTACAAATTTTCTCTTTTACCAACAAGTGTAATTGACAAAATAATAGCTGTGCACAATCTAGACAAAAAGAAGAGATTAGGACAAACGATTTTAGCAATAGAAATGTGCGACCTGATTCACGGGGATGGAGAGGGCCTGAATAACTACGTGTTGAGTGAAGTCATCTTTAGCAAAGATGACATCAAACAAAAATTTGGAGCTGATGAAATACTTAAAGCCTTACAGAAGCAGAATTTGGCAATGCAAATAGAAAGAAATAAACTGGAAGAGCTGAACATAGTGAATTTGCTTCACATAGCAGGCGAAGGTGGGAGATCAAAGACAGAAATAAGGAAGTTAATTAAATCTGGATCTGTTTCAATAGGCAATACTAAATCCGACAAAATCAGTGATCCTGATTATATGATAAAGCCAGAAGTTGATGCTATAGACAACAAACTCTTGCTTTTGAAGGTTGGTAAAAAATACAATTTTGTTGAGCTCATTTAACCCCTGTTTATAGAAAACATGTACATAAATATTTATAATGAACCAGGCCTACGAACCACCTCCTTTACTATGCCTAAACAACTTCATGCTTATCCATGATGCAACTGCCCATATCCATAAGACGACAAAGGTCAAAAAAAATGCGAAAACATAATAGTTTTCGATAGTTTTGTTTTGTTCTTGAATCATTTCAAGAATAATAGTTACCAGTTCGTACCGTTCGCTTGAATTGATATTTTTAGAATTAAAGCTGAAACACCATTGCCACAAGTTGAACACAAAACCCAATGATAATATGCATATAAACCAACTTCCAACAATCAATGAATAGCCAAGAAGTTTCAGTTTTTGCAACACTTCATCTTCATTAGTTGGATGTGAGCTAAAAGTATAAATTTTTCTATGTTTATTTTTTGTGTCGTATCTTTGCCTCAAACCTGTTGTTTCAAAAGCTAGATCATCGCCTTTCTGCTCTAAAATAGATTCGATGCATATCTCATCATCAACCATACGTACGACAACGAAGCTGTTGGTATTCGTGTGATTTTTGCAACAGCACCAGGCCAGATTAATGATTGGTTGACCTGCTAGTTTTGAGTCGCGTTCTTTTAAGACAGTAATGATCAACTCCGCTGATTAACATCATTGGATGCATTTACATACGCAGGTATGGATCATATCCAAGTATCTAAACTTGCTAAGGAAAGGCTTTATGTGAATAGAACTCGTGCTTTGAAACGATGCCAACTTTCAATGTCTAATGAGGAGGGACTTCATGATTACCAGAATGTTCCTTTTGTTAAAAAGGTTTTAAGTCTACAAGATTTATTATCGCCCTTAACCGATTTGGAACAGAATATGGCCATTGACATAGTACTTAGGTCTTCTGTTTATGAAAAGGTGCAAAAAACTGAACTACTAGAATTAGCAAATTTCGATTATACTGATCAATTGATCAAAGAATTGTTGCTCTGGTTTAAAACCGACTTTTTTACCTGGGTCAATAAACCGTTATGTGAAAAGTGTGGAAATACTGATCAAAACAAGATTTGTAATCTTAATGCTATTAGACCTTACAAGGCAGAGCATTTTCAAGGAAAAGCATATATCGTGGAACGTTATCGATGTTCCATATGCAATGAAACCTATGAATTTCCGAGGTATAACGATATTTGCACGCTCCTTAAGGAACGCAGAGGAAGATGCGGCGAATGGAACAACTGTTTTGTTGCAATACTTCGTTCATTAGACATAGATACAAGGTTAATATGGAATGCGGAAGACCACGTTTGGTGCGAATATTACAGCATCAAACAGAAACGCTGGATTCATCTCGATTCCTGTGAAAATGCATATGACCAACCTTTCCTATACAATGAGGGATGGAATAAAAAGATGTCTTACACATTTGCAATCAAAGAATGTTATATCTTAGATGTTAGTGAAAAATATTTGTGCTCCCACAAACCAGAGCTTCAAATAGCAAGAGACCAAATACCTGATAAATATCTTAAGATTATACTAGCTTCGTACAATATATCTCAACTTCTTAAACTAACCCCCAATGACTTTATGGAAACCACTTCTAGATTGATATCTGACTTTAGAATCCGGCAGTCTCTAGTCGGTGGGACTGCAGTATCCAAGACTGTTATGCCCAGACAAAGTGGTAAAGGTGAATGGACCAAGATGAGAGGTGAGGATGGTTGAACTTCCAGCCGATCGTCGCGATAATATATTAGATCGATCTTTAATGCAACAGGAAATTATTACATTATGCATTAGGAAAAATTCAGTACGCTATTTTTTTTTACTTGTATAGAAAATATTTCACACTATATCACTTTCCTTTGATCTTTCATCATTAGTACCGAAGGTCTATCATTTACATCCATTTTTTGAAAGTTTACTACTGGAAACGATCTATTCTGATTTGACACGACATTTTGAAGCCAAAGTATGTTTTTTTAGTCATTCTTTTTATTGCTTCAGATCATTATACTAACACACTCTAACTTATAATATAGCTCTTTCACAATGAGTTCACTTGAAAATCATTTACATATAGACTTCAAAAAGTCATTGCAAGTTTATAATCTCTTTAAAAATTTCTATTCGAAGAAGTCTATTCCAGGTTTTTGCAATTTCAATAAATCCCTAACTGTGGAAGAGAATCTTAACAGACTATGCATTTACCTTTTAGATATCAATGCTACCGCTTGTGCATCATATGCTTACAAACCACTGCTTATTGAACTGGTTGCTAGAATGATAAACAAACCTATATTAGAGAGAAGCTTTATTGGAAAGAACCACCTTAAGATATGTATTGAAGGTACTTATGTTTTATCATGCTTATCTTTGATTATCACATACACACCAGAAATATCTGTTTTGACAGAATACTTTTTGATGCAAAAAGATTTTTTCCACTGCTTGAAAAACTGTATTAGTTCAATTTCTCAATCTGAATTACAGTTGCTATTAGTCTCTTTTTTTAGATTGATCTCAACAGATAAGAAAAGGTTTACTAGATTTATGGACCCACAAGTTCTTTATACAATTATCTCTGACAAATCTTTCACTGATATCAACAAATATATCTCCATTTTGTTGGTGTCCAATTATGTCTCTATGGCTGAGGAGGCAAAGACTCGTATGATTGAAGTTCATGTTGATGAAACCAACCTGATTGGAGAACTGGATGGAGATAAAGACATTAATTTCAGGTATTTATCTCTTCTTGAAGCTCAAAGACTATCAAACCTGACTAAAATAGACCATCTAGAGGACACCTTTTCACTATCCTCTAATACTGTCGCAATCACCGGACAGGACTTGTCTCCCGGTGTCTCGATAATTTTTGGAATCTTGGTTCCAAATATTATCTCTCTTAGCTTACCAGAAAAGAAGTTTGAGCAAAAAGAGTCCAAATTTGTTAAACTTTCCAAATCTCTAGAGGCTATTAGATCTTTTGCTAAATATACCAGAAATTCAGAACCTGTTCTATTGGTAGGTACAGCTGGTAGTGGTAAAACCTTTCTTGTTGATGAGATGGCAAGAAAACTGCATATAGAGGACATGAACAATCTTGTCAAAATTCACCTTAACCAACAAACTGACTCTAAATCATTGCTTGGAACATATACATCAGGTACCAAACCTGGTACGTTTGAATGGAAAAATGGTGTTCTCACATCTGCTGTGAAGGAGGGAAAATGGGTTCTTATTGAAGATATTGATAAAGCACCCAACGAAGTTTTGTCAATCCTAGTCGGACTCTTAGAACATCGTGAAATCACTCTACCATCACGAGGCGAAGTTTTGAAAGCTGGAAATGGATTCCAATTGATTTCAACTATCAGGACACTTCACAAAGCTGATGACCAGAATTTACGTTTGCCAGAAATTATTGGACTACGTTTATGGAAGGTATTGCAATTACCTGATTTGGATGAGCATGACTTGAAAACTATTCTCAACGAAAAGTTTATGTTGCTTTCTCGTTACACTGATCTGTTTATCAGGTGTTATTTTACTGTCAAGTCTGTTTGTGATTCCCGTAAATTTGTTTCAATGAATAAAGGTGCTCAACCAAGACAAATATCGATTAGAGATTTGATGAAATTTTGCAGAAGAAGTGAGCAAATCTTCAAGAATCATGACATTCAATCCGCTGATGATTTAATCCATGACGATGTCTTTGATCTCATATTCCAGGAAGCTATTGATTGTTTTACTAGTGCAATTGTCCAACGTGAACCCATTGAATATTTAATACGTCAAATTGGGACAGCTCTTGAAATTCCAACTTCCAGAATTGAATTACATCTTTCAAAACATATTCCAACCACAGAGATTTTTCCTGATGGGTTTAGAGCTGGCCGTTCTTACAATAAAAAACAGGTGATTATAGGATTACATAAGTATCACACTAAAGTTGCTATTGGTAATAGTACCTCTTTTGCGACAACTCACCATGCCGCTAGGCTGATGGAACAAATAGGTGTTGGCATCTCTATGTGCGAACCATTGCTTCTTGTTGGTGAAACCGGTACAGGTAAAACCACTGTTGTTCAACAGATGGCCAAAATTCTTAACAAGAAGCTGACAGTTATCAATCTCTCCCAACAAACAGAAGTAGGAGATCTCCTTGGTGGTTTCAAACCAATAAACGCGAAAACTTTGGCACTACCTTTGCAGGAAGATTTTGAACAACTGTTTGAAAGATCTTTTTCAACAGTGAAAAATGCCCAATTTTTAAAATTGCTATCAAAATGTTTCAACAAGTCTCAATGGAAGAACGTATGCAGATTATGGAAAGAGGCTTTCAAAATGGCTCTCAATACATTTACAAACGAAGATTCGGATGATGAAATTTCCACGAATGATGAAGCTTCGACCAAAAAGAAGAGAAAGTTGAATAGTTATGAGAGAAGTGAATTGTGGAAAGAATGGAATGCAATAAAAGCTAGAATTGTTGACTTTGAGAAGCAGGTAGTAGATTTGAATCATTCGTTTATTTTCAGGTTCGTCGAAGGCTCGCTTGTGAACGCTGTTAAAAAAGGAGATTGGGTGCTACTAGATGAAATGAATTTAGCTTCACCTGAAACTCTTGATAGTATTTCTGATCTTTTAGCTGAATACAGTGAGCAGAGAAGTGTGCTTCTTGCAGAAAAGGGTGACGTGGAAAATATCAAAGCTCATACAGATTTTCGTCTATTTGGGTGCATGAATCCCGCAACTGATGTTGGTAAAAAAGACTTACCCCAAAGCATAAGGTCAAGATTCACAGAAATTTATGTTGCTTCTCCCGATCAAGACATTGAAGATCTTTTGATGATTATAGATAAATACATTGGAAAATATGCCTTATCAGATGAATGGATCGGAAATGATGTAGCAGAATTATATTTGACTGCTAAAAAGCTCTCTGATAACAATGAGATTGTTGATGGTGCTAACCAAAAGCCACACTTCAGTATCCGTACATTGACCAGAACTCTATTGTATGCACGAGAGATTGCTTCTATATACGGCTTACGAAGATCTTTATATGAAGGCTTTTGTATGTCTCTGTTGACATTGTTGGATTATAAGTCAGAAACTCTACTCTTACCCTTGATTGAGAAACACACAATAGGTAGATTAAAAAATCCAAAATCCGTTATGTCTCAAATTCCAGCCAACCCTTCAACTCAGGACGAGCAGTATATACAGTTCAAGCATTATTGGATGCAAAAGGGATTGGAGGTACCTGAACCACAAACCCACTATATTATCACTCCTTTCGTCGAGAAAAATATGATGAATCTTGTCCGGGCAATCAGCGGTGGAAAATTCCCTGTATTGATTCAAGGTCCTACCTCTGCCGGTAAAACATCCATGATTCATTATTTAGCCAAAATAACGGGGCATAAATTTGTTCGTATTAACAACCACGAACACACGGATTTGCAGGAGTATTTAGGTACTTATGTTTCAGATGATTCCGGTAAACTCGTTTTTAGAGAAGGTATTTTAGTTGAAGCTCTCAGAAAAGGACACTGGATTGTGTTAGATGAATTGAATCTTGCGCCAACAGATGTTCTTGAAGCGCTCAATCGTTTGCTTGACGACAATAGAGAGTTGTTTATTCCGGAAACACAAGAAGTTGTTAGACCGCATCCAAGTTTTATGTTATTTGCAACACAAAATCCGCCTGGTTTATATGGTGGAAGAAAAGTACTTTCCAAAGCATTTCGGAATAGATTTCTAGAGTTACACTTTGATGATATTCCTCAAGATGAACTAGAAATAATTTTGAAAGAAAGATGCCAAATTGCTCCTTCCTACGCTAAAAAGATAGTAGAAGTTTACAAAGAGTTAAGTTTGACCCGTCAAACAGGAAGATTGTTTGAGCAGAAGAATTCTTTTGCTACATTGAGAGATCTTTTCCGCTGGGCGCAACGTGAAGCTATTGGATATGAGCAACTAGCAGCGAATGGCTATATGCTACTTGCAGAGAGAGTCAGACGAAACGATGAAAAACTTGTGGTCAAACAGGTGTTAGAGAAAGTCATGCATGTCAAGCTAGACATGGACTCTTATTACCAAAGTTTGGAAGATGAAGAGCTATTAAAATTAGATGGCCCTGTAATCTGGACTAAAGCGATGCGAAGATTAGCAGTTCTTGTTGTTACTTCCATGAGAAATAATGAGCCTTTACTACTTGTTGGAGAAACTGGTTGTGGTAAAACCACAGTTTGTCAAATGATTGCAAAACTGTTTAAAAAAGATTTGATAATTGTGAACGCCCATCAAAATACAGAGACAGGAGACCTTTTGGGAGCGCAAAGACCTATTCGTAATCGTTCTGACCTACAAGCAAAGTTTGTAGATTCATTGAAGCAGATAGTTTGCAGAGAAAACTATCCAATTCCGGATCATTTAACATATACAGATGCAGTCACATTTTGGAATGAGTATAAAAAAGTTGGTGACGTGTTGAAGGACGATGCCGATCTTTTAGACAAGCTGAATAATGATTGTGAGACACTGTTTGAGTGGAATGACGGCCCTTTAGTTAACGCCATGAGATCTGGGAACTTCTTTCTGCTAGATGAAATCTCACTTGCAGACGACTCTGTTTTAGAAAGATTAAATTCAGTGCTAGAACCAGAAAGAACCCTATTTCTTGCAGAAAAAGGTTCTGATGATGCCCTGATCGTTGCCCATAAAGGTTTCCAATTTCTGGCTACCATGAATCCTGGTGGTGATTACGGTAAAAAGGAATTATCTCCAGCTTTGCGGAATCGTTTTACTGAAATTTGGGTTCCATCAATGGAAGATTTTGACGATGTGAGACAGATTGTGAACTCGAAGCTTTCACCACGCTTAAAACATCTATCAGATGCCATTGTCAATTTTTCTAAATGGTATGGTAATGAAATTGGTGGAGGTGACGCTACTTCAGGTGTGATTTCACTTAGAGATATTCTTTCTTGGATAAACTTTATCAACACAGCTTACACCAATAAGGTCCCAGACATGGCTGCTTTGTTACACGGTGCATGTATGGTATTCATAGATTCACTAGGCACCCACAATACTGCCTATCTAGCAGAAGATGAAGAAAAGCTTAACACGACAAAGTTGAAATATGTTCATAAGCTTTCCGAATTTGCGAAGCATGATCTTATTCCATTTTATTCATCTAAACCAATTATTCAAATCCGTGGAACAAAGCTATTATGTGGCTCCTTTGTTTTAGAAAGGAAAGAGTCTGTGGCAGATACTGCATTGTTCAACCTTGAAGCTCCAACAACAGCTAATAATGCCATGAGAGTTATCCGAGCATTGCAAGTATCGAAACCGATATTACTTGAGGGGTCTCCAGGTGTTGGTAAAACCTCTTTGATTACTGCACTTGCGCAAGCTACCGGTAATAAACTCACTCGTATCAATTTGTCAGATCAAACTGATTTGATTGATCTTTTTGGGTCGGATTCTCCTGTTGAAGGTGGAAAGGCTGTTGAATTTGTTTGGAGAAACGCTCCTTTTTTGAGAGCAATGCAACAAGGAGAGTGGGTGCTACTTGATGAAATGAATCTTGCCTCTCAATCAGTTCTAGAAGGTTTGAATGCTTGTCTTGATCATAGAGGCGAAGTCTATATCCCTGAACTTGATAAATCTTTTACCAGTCATCCAGACTTCAAAGTTTTCGCAGCCCAAAATCCACAAATGCAAGGTGGAGGAAGAAAAGGACTACCAAAATCGTTCATTAACAGATTCAGTGTAGTTTATGTTGATATGCTTAATGAGACAGATTTACGGTTGATTGCACACCATTTATACCCTGAAATTGATGATGTTTTGTGTGATAAATTGATTTTATTCATGTCCAAATTGGAAGAACAAGTTGTTAAAAAGAAACAATGGGGATCTTCAGGGGCTCCTTGGGAATTCAATTTGAGAGATACTTTACGTTGGTTATCTCTTATCAAATCTCCTCATATCACAAACTCATCTTTGCCCTCCGAATTCTTCGATCTTATTATAAGGCACCGGTTTAGAACTGACTCTGATAGAGAGAAAGCAACTGAACTTTTCGAATCTATTTTTGGCCCTATTGAAAAGAAGGATCCTTATTATTTATTGGATATGAACTATGTTCAAGCGCAAAGTTCTTTGCTAAGGAGAAACGAATTGATCCAGTTTCAGACTGATACCAAAGTTTGTAATCTTCAATGCAACATTAACATCTTAGAAACGATATTATGTTGTATTCAACAAGCATATCCACTGATTTTAAGTGGCCCGTCCGGTTCGGGCAAATCTAGTCTGATTAAACTAGCGGCCAATGTTATTGGGGCTAGGCTCTATGAATTCTCAATGAATAGTGATATTGACAGTATGGATTTACTGGGTGGATTCGAACAGGCAGATTATACCAGAAATTTTTCAAAACAATCTCAAAAAATTAATGAGCTTTTGATCAAAATCATTGCTGTGAATGCCCAACTATCGTCCAAAGAAAGTTTTGTTATCTGTCAACTTGCATGTAAACTGATCAAAGAACTTGATGATAATCCACTGTCTTCATCTAATGTTGGTGAAATTTTGGAGGAACTTTGTAGCCTCGACCAAGCTATTAATAACCCAGAACTAAAAACGCTAATCAATTTGTTATCTGTTATGAAAAGCTCGATTGATTCGGGAAGCCTGAATGTCAATTTTGAATGGTTTGACGGTCTTCTTATTGAGGCTGTTGAAAAAGGTTACTGGTTAGTTTTAGATAACGCAAACTTATGCAGCCCCTCTGTTTTGGATAGATTAAATTCCTTACTGGAAACAGATGGTGCATTGATTATTAACGAGTGCACTAATGATGATGGCTCTCCTCGTGTTATTAATACTCATCCTGATTTCAGACTCTTTATGACTTCAGATCCGAAATTTGGGGAACTTTCTCGTGCAATGAGAAATAGATCTGTCGAAGTTTTTGTCGATACATTATATAAAAGAGCAACAAAGATGGATTGCCAAATATTGGATTTAACTAACAAAAACCATCTAGACGATGTCCATCTTGATGTTAATTTGCCCGAGCTACAATTGAATGTATTTGGTAAACCCTTAACCTATTTTTCTGGTGTTAACAACAGTGTTTTAAACCACCTTGCATTGCTTCTAGATTATTATCATTCAATTTCTGAGTCTGATAATGGATTTAGCCCCTCAATAATATTACAATTTATTCCAATGAACTTACTTGAGATAATACCCCAGCTATTAACCTTATTCACAAATTCATCTGAATTTATGTTTTCCTTATCACTGAATAACTTTGAAAAGGAAGTGAGAACTTTCACTAAGTTTGGCGTAATTGGTTCGATTCAAAGAATTTTGAAGACTATGTTTGAACAATCTTTCTTTCTTTCAACCACCACCTTTTCGATTGCATCCAACCAATCACTATCCTTGTTGAACAACTATTCCCTGATTCCATTAGTTAAGGAGGTTCGGAAATGTGCTGTTTCTACTGAAACTTCATATTTTTTTTCTACCATAGCCTTATTATCAGAAGGAATGGAATTTTTAGCAAATCTTGAACTCAGAGCAAAATCTTCTAATGTTTCTACTCTAAATCCATTAGAGCAATTAGTTGCTATTTCTTATGGGAGAGAGATAAAAAGAGCTCCAAAATTGAACGTATACTTATGGGTTACCGAAGTCTTCAGTTTTATCAAAAATCAATGCGTAAATATTGTGAATTCGTCCTTATTCACCAACGATTCTATTTTTGAAGCACTGTTCAATCTCTTGCTTCTTTGGAAAAATTTTATTACTGCTGCTTCTAAAATGAATACCACAGCTGTGAGAGTTTATCACGACTCTCTGATGAGATGGAATGAATCAAATGCGAATAAGTTTGATTTAATTTTCATTGACCATCTAAATTGTTTTATTCAAAGATTTTCCGATGATTTGAAATTGGAAAGAGGTTCATCGATGACTTTAATTTGGAACAATTTCCGTGGTAGCTATCCACAGACTGAAATTGGTTGGGGGAACTACGAACTTTTGATGAAACTGGCTAGCAAATTTGATACAGTTATTTTTGAACAATTTCCCGACAGTATTGAGAGTGTGAATGTTTTGCGAAAGCTATTTGTTGAGATGTTTTCCTCTTGCCTAGAGAAAACACAAAACCCAGATTTTGAAAGTTTGCTGAACACTATTGACTCTAAAATTGAAGACCTCTCTGCAATTTCAAACGAATTCTTGATAAAAAGAGCCCATCCTTTCACAAGACAATTCCGCAGTTTGCTAGGATTTGTTGAGTCCAAAAGTACCTACAACAGGCATACTCTTCCTTTAACTACTGATACTTTAACATTATGTTTGTTGGCAAACAAGTCTACATTATCTTTAACTTCTTTCCAAAAAGTAGAGCTTTTTAAACCATATCCCAAATTATTTGATTCTTTGTGGGGACCAAATGGCTCCTTAGAGTTGCCTTTGTTTGATGATACCTTTTTCAATTCTTTGATGGAAATGAACATGAAAGTGGGTGAAACTGAAGGTGGAACAATTGACCAAACTCTTTTCGATTTGAAACTTTTCATCTCCGAACTTGTGAAAAAATCACCTGATATATTATGTGACCACCTTTCATACTTTTCCTCTATGCTTCTCGAATGGATAAACTCTATGCATATTGCTCACGTATCTCTGTTAGATGATGATTACAAAACTAATGCAATATTTCTGTTCAATGAGTCAACCACCGATTCTTTATCAAGATATTGCCAAATTTTTTCCTCTCATGGTTACAACTCATATGCTGATTTATTCACAACTTATATTACCCCTTCAATTTTATCTTTGAAAAAAGATGTAACCATGGAGTCTCTTGGTGAATGTTACATTCTCATCTCCTGTGGTTTTCTTTTACTCTACATGCCAGATTCAGCATATGATCCAGCCGCAGTAGATCATATTCATTACAATGACTTTATCAAATTACAAAATATCATCAATGATATGAGATCTGCCTTTGTACGGGCTAGAACTGTAATGTTCGGAGAGGAACCGACTTATGCAGAAACATTGTTACCGGATTCTCCCTCCGATATGATCAACGAAACTCCTAGGGTTTATCGCGATTCGGAGCCAGCTGAAAAATTATTTGAAGAATGGCATCTATTTTTCTCATCATATCTCGACCAGAAGCATATCCAATTCCTTTTATCAACTGCTACAGAATTGAGTGAAAAGGCCAATTCTCAAATAGATACTTTTACCAAAAATGCTTCTCACTTTGTTCTCAGACTAAAAGAGAACTATTCAAGGTTTTCAGATTTGAACGACATTCTGATAGGGTTTGTCCATTCTTTGAAATTAGGTATTCACTTGCTACACACAGCTTGTCAGAATGCAAGTGTTGAATCTCCATCTCCATTATGGTCAGCAAATGCTGCTTTGATATTTTCACCAGCTCAGTTAGATATTTTGTTTGATAAGATTCATGTGTCTTGTAAAAAGGCATCGGTCAATAATGACAATGTGGAAACTATCTATACCTACCTCTTGAATCTCGCAACAGTTTTTCCTAATTCCAAGAATTCTATACACAGTGTATCTTACACTAAAATTCTGATGTCATTATACTACCGGTGGTCTCTCAGGACCTTAAAAACAAAAGAGCAAGAATCAACCGAAAGTGGAATTTACAAATTCTCAGATCCTACAATGGATGCTGAAGCAGACTTCAAGCGTCTATTCCCTGACTCAGACGAAGTCATTGATACCAATGTAACTGATGTAACCAATCGCTCCAACTTTGATGAGATTTATTATGAAATTGCAAAGGCATATATCACTAAGTTTACCCCTGAACATTGTTCTGTTTTCTGTGATATATTTGCTGCTTCTATGAGGTCATATGCTGCTTTGAATAATATCAACGGTGTCTCCCACGCAGATCAGAACAATGCTTCGACAATGACTGCAATTCTCTATTTGCTGAATGATTCATACGCTAAATTCACAACTATGAAGACCCATAATGAAATTGATTTCTACAATGGATATGATTTTGCACAAACAAGATTAGCTGGCAAAGTAATAAAGAATCTTCTAATCGCTGTTTCAGAATTATTACAGAAGTGGCCAGAACATGCAACACTGTCTGAGTTGGCAAGAATATGTACAGAATTTCTTTCATATCCTTCATCCACTCCGATATACAGATTGCTAGCTAAAATTGAACAAACTTTTACTTTTATAGCTGAATGGGAAAAATATGCTCATTCAGGTGTGTCATTATCTTCTCATTACAAATCGGTTTCTAATTTAATTGTGTCATGGAGAAGATTAGAACTTGCATCTTGGAAGCAGGTTTTTGCTAACGAAGAAAAACAAATTGAAAAGTGCCTGGGTAAATGGTGGTTTCATTTATTTGAATCAATCATTGTTCCTTCTCTTAACGGTGAGCTTTTTGAGGAGGAAACAGAAATAAAGGTTCTTGCTGCTATCAACATTTTTATTTCACAGGCTACCTACGGCGAGTTTGATTATAAGTTGAACTTGCTAGATGCTTTTGCTGCTCATGTTCATCAAATTGAACCAACCTCTACTTTGAATGACTCTTTGAGAAATATTGTAAGATACTATAGGCAATTTGCACCCCAAGTATCTGAAACCATTGTATCAGTCAAAAAAGAGCTTGAAAAGAAGGCGAATGAGATTATCCTGCTTGCTAGCTGGAAAGACGTTAATATTGAAGCTTTAAAACAGTCTTCTCGTCGTTCTCATCATGCTCTGTACAAAATCATCAGAAAATACCGGGATTGTTTATCGAGACCGGTAAAGCCTTTGATCGAATCTGGATTAGCCATTACTTCAAAGACATATTTGAAGATTTCTGCACTTGATAAAAGATGTGTTCTAGTGCTGACTGACCAAAAACAGATTGAAAATATATGCTCTAGGATTTCTGGTTGGGAAAACAGACCCATTAGATTGAAAGATATAACGCAAGTGGAGAGGAACTTGAACATTTACATTGGCGACATTGAAGGTGTGAAACTTAGAAGCTTGTATTCCTTTGCCAACAATATCTTCGAAGATGCTGAAACTTTGAGAAAGGAGACACCATCTGTTTTTACAAAGGAGAACAAGAAGATAATATCCTCTTTGAAATCCGAAAAATACAAATTGATGAGCAATACTATCAAAGAATTGAAAACGATGGGATTGAAAGTTCATATGACAGCAGATATCCAGAAGGCCTTGCCCTCATCTACTGCAATTCTGGCTGTAGCAAAGTCCTTTGTGGGTACTGAATTTGAAGGTTGCGATGCTTTCTTCTTCAAAATGCTAGATTTATTACCAAGGTTGAGACTTGCCGTTTCCGAAGTTCATGCTGATATTCCACCTGCTGATGCTAATAAATGCTTAGCAGCCGCAGAACATTTGCTGTATAAGTTGTTGAAGGAGAAAACTGTCCTTGTTAAATTTGATTCATTCAACTCTTCTCTGAAATCATTGCTCTTTAATCTCGAAAAATTTACAACAACTAGCTCAAACCGCTTGATATCGTTCAATACCACGTGTGAATTGGATTCCATTAGAGATAAAGTTATTGACTTTACGTTGCAGTTACCAATTGTTATAAATTATGCTATCGAGGTTCTTAATAGTGCATGCCAGTTTACCCAAAAAACATATGACTATGCAGTCCTCAGAGATGCATTGACAACTTTAAATAAGTTCAGTATTTCGAGGGTATCTCTGGTAGGCTCTTATGAAATGTCACAGTTTGGACTTTTTAAATCTTTCTATGAAAAATTTATTGTCAGCTTAGAAAGTTGGAAAGCTCAAAATACCGAAGTCTCATTCATTATGGATTTTCTTTTAGAATGGATCAAGTTACAAAATATCAGTTTCAATGATTTTTGTGAAGTGAAACAAGAGAAATCTTCTCTTCAAGAATTAGAATACTCTTTCCGTGATTCTTTGAACGCAATTCTAATCTCAGTTCAAAGAATCCATAAACTGAATTTTGAAGAAAAAGACGGGGATGCCTCTGATGATGATTCCAACTGGCTGGTGAGCAATCAAAAGACTTTGAACAAAATGGTAGATTTATTATATCCTTCAACTGTGTTGAGAAAGCTGAATAACTGTTTATTATCTCTTCAAAAAATAGAGTTTGACGATGAGTCTAGTCTAGTGGCAGCCGCTTTGATTGAACACTCTCTACCTATTATACAACATTATTTTAATTTGGTCCAAATTGTTCAGCATAAGTTGAAAGAAGCATATGTTGATTTTTCTCACGGATGCTTCAAGATGTCCAGTCTTCTACACGCTGTATGTTCAAAAGGCTTTTGCCAACCTGAACCACCTAACGAAGAGAAACAAGACAGTAATTTGAAAGATGGAACTGGTTTAGGGGATGGAGATGGTGCAGAAAATAACTCTAATGATGTCGAGGATAACGAAGATCTAAGTGAACAGGCACAGCAACCTAACGAAGATAAAAAGGATGACGAAGATAATGAGAATGATGACGCTGTTGATATAAAGGGTGATATGGCAGGCGATTTGGAAAATGTCTCTGATCAAGATGAAGACGACGAGGATAATAACGATGATGAAAAAGAAGAAGATCTGGATGAAGAAATTGATGACTTAGACGAAACGGATCCTAATGCTGTTGATGATAAAATGTGGGATGAAGAAGCCTCATCAAATTCGAAAGAAAAAGAAGCAGAAGATATGCCAGATAATTCTAAAACTGACGATGATTTACAGGCTATGGAAGACAAGATAGATGATGATAAGAAAGACAAGAAAGATGATCAAAGTACTGAAGATGATCCTGACAGAGAAGACAACCCAGAGGAAAAGGAGAACGACAACGATGCAGAAGATGAGGAAGATATCGGAGAACAAGAAGATGAGGTGAAAAACGAAGAAATTGATAATTTCGACAAAACTGCACCAGAAGCAGACGCATTAGAATTACCAGAAGATATGAACCTAGATTCAGATGGAGAAGATGATTCAGAGGAAGCTGAATCTGATGAAAAGTTTGAAGATAATATTGATGATGAGGAAGCTAAAATGATGAGTGATGAAGCAGATAATTTAGATTCAGATGCAGACGTTGAGATGGATAAGAATGAACCTGATGAAGATGAAATTACTGAAGAAGTAGAAGGATCTCCAGTATCAGAAGATGATGCTGATGACGAAGAAGAAGAGTCACAAGGTAATGATATTGAAGAACTTGATGATGCAATGGACGTCGATACGGAGATTAACGAGGAAGAGGGTGTTGATTCGGATGCTGAATTGAAGGATGGCGCTGAAGAAGAGAATGATGATCAGACGGAAAAGGATGACTACGATAATGAAACAAAACAAGAAGAGCTTGAGGGTATTGAAGGTGCTGAAAGTGGGGCTAATAATGTAGATGATGAATCTGCAGTTAAGCAACAGTCTGGAACAAAGGCAGACGGTGCAGATGCAGATGCAGACGAGGAAAATGATGACGTTGGTGCAAGTAATGGTGGGGCTGATTTCCATGAGGACAACAAAGATAATATGGATGAAGATGATGTAGAGCGAACAGAATCATCCAGAGATCAAGCTGCTGAGTCAATGAAGCAGCTAGGTGATTCCTTGAAAGAGTTTCACAGAAGGCGCCAAGAAATCAAAGAATCTACTGATGATGATTTGGTTGATCAAAAATCAGGCGAGCGCCCTGATGAATTTCAACATTTGGAAGGAGATAATGCTGAAAATGAAACACAGGCATTGGGAGCTGCTAAAAAAGAACAAGCGTTGTCTCTTGATGATGACCTGGCAATTGACGATGAAGAAGAAGAGGATGAAATAAATCAAAATGATGCCGAAAAAGTACAGAATGAGTCTACTACTGATACACATGCAGATGACGATGCTGAGATGAACAACGGCGATGATATCAATGGAGATGATTTTAACGGGGAGAAACGTTCAGGTTTTATGATGGAAAGATATCAAGAATTTAATGATCTTTCCTCCAATTTTATGAAGGACATTGATGAATTGGAAGAAACTGATAGTGATGATGCTTCTGACTTTGCATGTGACGAAGCACATAAAGAAGAAGAAATTAGATCTGTTGAAGAAGCTGAAGCACTATGGAAAAAAGCAGATGAGTCAACAAGAGATCTTACCTCATCATTATGCGAACAGCTAAGATTGATTCTGGAACCTACTCTATCAACAAAATTAAAAGGTGATTACAAAACCGGTAAAAGGCTAAACATGAAAAGAATAATTCCATATATTGCATCTCAGTTTAGAAAAGATAAAATCTGGATGAGAAGAACAAAACCTTCTAAACGACAATATCAAATTATGATCTCTCTGGATGATTCCAAGTCAATGGCGGAATCACATGCTATTGATATTGCATTTGAGAGTGTTGCTTTAGTTTCAAAAGCCCTTTCCCAGCTTGAATCAGGTCAACTATCCATAATGAAATTTGGCTCTGATTCAGTTGTTGTTCATCCATTTGAAAAACAATTTGGCATTAATTCTGGTATCAATGTATTCCGTGAATTTAAGTTTGATGATACTAGAACAGATATCAGAAAACTTGTTGCGAAATCTTTGAAAGTTTTTAATGATGCTAGAGGTTATGGCGATTCTGATTTGTGGCAATTGGAAATAATTATATCAGATGGTGTTTGTGAAGATCATGAAACTATACAAAGACTTGTTAGAAAAGCAAGGGAACAAAAGGTTATGATTGTTTTTGTGATTATTGATGGTTTGAACAGCAATGAATCTATTATGGATATGAGCCAAGCAAACTACACTACTGACAGCAACGGTAAAATGCAACTACAAGTCACAAAGTACTTGGATACATTTCCTTTTGAATTTTATGTTGTTGTTAACCACATCAATGAATTACCTGAGATGCTTTCCTTGATTTTAAGACAATATTTTACTGAACTAGTAGCTTCATAAATAAGTCTCAGTTTCACCGGAACACACTTTTACTATTTTTGTTTACTGTTACTTTTATTGTACATTACTATTACTATTATTATTATTATTATTATTAGAGATTAGTGTTATTAGAAATTAGTTTTGTTATACATTATTATTATTATTACTTATTATAAAACAAAATTCTTTCTGTACGAATGTAAAATTTTGTCCTTTATCACGTGTTGGATACAAATCATGTCTCAATGAATAAATTTGGTTTAAAAATTGTTAAATACAAATTCAAACAGTAAATGAACTTTAAATTGCACGGCATTAAATACTTGGAATTTAGTTACTTGCACGGCGTTATATATATTATGATCGATCAGGCATATAATGGAAGTCTGTTGAGGGCATGGACAGTCTCAATTTGACTCAAGGTGAATCATCAAATAGAATTTGAAAATTCACAATTCGTAACAGTAATTTCCGTTTTCGGTTAAGTTTAATGGATTTCTAAAAAAGTTTCAGGAATACGGTACTCGCACGACCAACTCGAAATTGACCGTACCAAAAGTTACCATTTATGGACAGGTTCTACTAGAAACGGAAGTCGCTAGCGAAACCTTGCCATTTTCTATTTTATGCATCTTTTTAGTGTGTCCAACAATGGCAGTATAGTGCGAAAAACTATCATTTTTATCGAACTGGGAAAGATTTAGCGAAATTTTGCCTTTTCCAGAAATGATGACTATCGCATCCAAAAAAAAATTCCATATTGGGTAATGGCGCCTATGCAAGTAGTCCGTAGTTCCGTTTCCGTTCGTTGTAGCTTGATGTTTTCCACTTTTGACAGTGAACCGTCGTGAGTTTATCCCAATAAAATTCTTCCGAACGTTTTAGACAAAATATTCCCTCTGCAGTTTTTCTCTTTTCAGAACATACTTTCAAGCATCATCCATAATGTCCAACTATCGCAACTACCAAATGATCATAAAACTTACTCCTACAGCTAAAAATACGAGGAGTGACATGTCTTGTAATTCAAACTCATATTCCCATTTGTGCAGTTCAAATTCAAATACTAGCTCCTCCTTCAACGAGGCTGTAAACAATACCAAAAGAGCACATATTGGTAAAGAGAAGAAAAAGATTACGAGGACAAAGACTGGTTGTTTATGTTGCAGAAGGAGGAAGAAGAAATGCGATGAGAAGAAACCTGGCTGTTCTGGCTGTGTTAGAAACAATCTCGAATGTTTATACCCTGTTCAAGCTGTTTCAAAACCAAAAGCTTCGTCATCTGGAAAGTTTAAAAAATCTGACATTTGTTATCTTCCCTATAATACATCACTCAGATCAACTGAAACAAACTCTTTAGCATGTGTTCCTTCATCTCCCACACAACCATCATTAAGTTCTCCAGATTCTGCAAACTCATCTGATTCAGAATCTCCACTTGCTTCACCTAAATTACAACCATTTTCATTAAATCTGCCCGTTACTGGTAATAATGATGCCAAAGTTTCATTTTTAAGTATCAACACTATTAACTACAACCCAGGATTATTTAAAAGTCACGAATCTAAAAGCACGAAACATATTTCTGTAAAGAGTTTACTCAACTAAGATCAGCTGTGCGGCCAATAATTCTTTTTCTGCTTTCAAACTTAACGATGTGGTCAAATTGTTTATGTGAACATTTTACACTATCTTTTTATTTCTCCTCAATTATGTATTACTTCTTTCTCATGCTTTTATCTTTTATAACTTCACAATGTATTTTTACTTCAATTTTACTTTATATATCAAACTTGTCGTTATTTGAGTAGTGCTATACTATAGACTCAAACAAATAATTGACATCGAAATTACAAAATTAATGATGAAATTCTCTTAATTTTTTTCCCAAATTGGCAATAAATTTTAAACCGAAGTTAAAATTCTATAAATTTACGGAATATTAGGCAGTGAAACAAAACTTGCTTTTCAAGACTCATAAAGAAGAACTTCTATTTTTCAAAGAACACTAAATCACCATCGAGTAGATGTTCTTCAGAAAAAAATTCTGAACTATAGTTAATATTCGAATTATGTCGCTTTCTATCCTGTTTTTTTCCTTTTGTAATCTGCCAAACTGAACTTCTTAACTTTTGGTCGTTCTTCCGCCTTGATATCTCCATTAGCCTTCTTTGTCGTGAATAATTTTTTTTCATCATTTACATCCTTAACTGGTTCAATGGCTTTCAAGATCTCAGAGCTCACCGGAATTGGGATAGGCATCATATCGCTCTCATGTTTGCTAATATTTGAAGTTGAGCTGACAGAGTCTTTTTCTAGCATATATCGTTTAAAAAGCTCAAGTTGTTTAGGAAGTATATGAAGATTGTATAATGAATTCTTGCATTTTGGGTTAAACTTTAAATCAAAAGTTCGATCTCGTCGAGAAGTTTCACTTGAGTCTTCAGGTATAATATTTTCAACATGTTTCTCACCATTCACAAAACCTTCATTTTGCATTTCTTTCAGAATAATGGAATTTCTTGCATTCAACCTTTCTTCTATTGGTGTGTGTGTTTGATGAGGGGTAGGCGATAAACCAGACATATTGTTCTTGCGTGTATTTCGTAACGTGTAAACACTTGCCTTTTTCACCTTACCAATGACACATTCAGAGTTTGTCGGGCATGCACATTCAGTGTGTTCCAAGATAGCTTGGATTGAGTTTATAAGTGTTATTTTGCACTCGTTATCCAATGTATCAAAAGACCTCTCATCTTTGATAATTTTTAAAATAGGATGACTAGTATCCCATTCCCACGCTAACGTTATCTCTTGTTCAGCACGTATTTCTTCGGTTGCAAAAACTCCCATATAAATATCTCCTTTACCTATCAGAATTGTTTTCACAACACAATTCGGTTTGCATGATTTCCTTATAAAACGGGTGCAATTACCAAGACCTCTTTGGTCAATAACAATAGGCAATTCAGGGTGAAAGATCACATGTGGTTTTGGACATCCTAGTAACCAGTATCTATTGATTTTATCTAGCATATAATTTTCCTTTGTATCAATTTCACCACTAACAAGTGATACACACTCCCTTTCTTTAATAGTTTTATTAGCATACAAACCAAGTTTCGATATTCCCAAGAACTTTGATCTATTATCCGCAGCACTTTTAATGTTGAGATAGGTAGAGTCGAGGACTAATTTCGATAACGATCCCTTGTCAATTTTTATTATGGACTTTTCTTTCCTTAAAACATTTGGCAGTTGATTAAATAGTGATTTTATAGTAGGACTCCTATATACAAAATAGTTGATTGGATAGTATAATGTTGAATGTTTTTGAGTTCCAGGTGTCTCTACATTTTCATCTGATTTTTTCTTCTTGAACTGAGGAGCACCGATATTCTTGGGAACTTCTTTCTCTGACTCATTAACATGTGGACTTTTTCTTCTCTTGGATTTTTCTTCCTTCAGATATGCTGCTTGTATTCTTTTGGCTTTATTGACATCAACCTTCATATTTTTGTTACATAAATTACATTGAAAATCATCTGGTGTGTCAGTTATCGATTCAAACCCCATGCAAACAAGATGTTGCCACCTGAAGCATTTATCACATTGTATTGTAAGTCCATCGTCATGATCGTAACCACAAACACATCCGATTATCCCAGCATCAGGCCCTACAGCGTAAGACGGAACACCATTTTGACCGACAGGTTCAGCATGATTTTCGGAAGATTCTGGTTTGATATCGGCATCACCTTGTTCTTCAACATCTTCAGGTTCAGTTTCATCAAGTGTTGCATTACTGGTTTCATCTGGCTTTATATTGGTATAAGATTGCGACAGCTCTTCTTTCACCTTAACAGTAGTAGGTTTTCGTTCTGCTTGGTGCTTTTCAGTTTGTTGTAGCGGTTTATGCATTATAGGTATCGGTGTGGCAGCAGCAGCAGCCAAAGCAGCAGCTGCTACTATTGCCTTACTAGAACTATCACCTCTTGCTAAGGCGGCAGATGCGGGTCCTGGTGATCTTATTGAAGATTCAACTCTTGTGTGATTTTTATTATCATTAATAGAGGAGCTCCGTCTATGTGATTTTGATGATTCATTAGATGATATCGATTGTGTATTGTAACTCGTAGTCGGAGGAGGTATTGTCACAGTTTGTAAAACTGTTTGCGGGGACTTTATGACAGTAGATTTGACTCCAGATAAAGTGGATTCATGTGTGGTAATCTGCTTCTTAGATTGAGTTGAGAATAGCATCAATAATCCAGTAGCTTCATCATCTGTTTGCGCAATAGGCGTTGCAGGATTGCTAGATGACATATATTCTTTTAATTAGTGTTAATGAGTAACTGTTTAGTACTCTTAGCCTTCTATAATAATGCTCGTTTTTGATATCTATCACTGGGGATATAAGTGATGCCCTCTGTTTAATTAAGATACCGATAAGTTGAAAGTTAACAGCTATGTGTGGATCAAAGACGTTTTAAACTTGTTAAAGATACATTGCAACTATTATACGAGGGACCCTATACGATATACGATGGTAAAAGATAGCAAAGCGTCGATCGACGTTTTAAATGATGTAAATTTTCACATTAATTTTTGGCCCGAACATAATCTGGTGCACGGACAGACTAACGTTTTTTTTTGGATCTGACCCGAAGTCTGACATGAATCTTTCAGAGGCTCCATAACCGGTCGTTTGTAACCTTTTCTTTTACAATATAGAGTAAGTAAGCAATGGCACATAGATTATTAGCACAAGTGGTTATTACAGGCGCAAGAGTTTTTGGTAGGGCGTTTACAGAAGCTTATAAAGAAGCAGCAGCAGCAACTACAGCACAACAAGCAAGTAAGGCTAACGGCAACGCAGGTAAGAAAACGAGTGCCGTTTCAAGAGATAGTGATATAACATTGGATGAAGCCTGCAAGATTCTGGACGTTGATCTCAGTGGGTTGAGTCTCGATAAGGCACAAAAGAAGTACGATTATCTTTTTGATATTAATTCGAAAGAAAAAGGTGGATCATTTTACATACAGTCGAAGGTATATAGGTCAATGGAACGTATCAAAAATGAATTACAGTATCTTGAAGAGTTTCAAAAGGCCAAAGAAGCCAAAGAAGCCAAATCTGGAGCTGAAGGAACGAAAACGGATCAGAAGTCGACGTGACCAAACTACCTTCAAGATAAATTGAACTGAAAGAGTAATTTTTGTAATTAGTCTTTATTAATTCTGTAAATAATACATGCATCCAGCATCGATTTAAAGGGTATTTATTCATCAAGACGTACAATAATCATCTTTTCCAAGCAGTTTGATGTACAATTATTACTATGTAAAAATATTTAGGGCCACAATTAGCGGGATCAGTAAACATCAAAGCTTAATGCTTTGAATCTTAAAGATCTAACTTCAAACTAACGCAGTCCAATCATTCTAAGAACCTGAAACGAAATGTTAGCCGTGACAAGGGTGTTAATCGAGTCGACAAACATTTAGCTGAACTTGACGTTGATCGAAACCTAAGACAGCTGCGCGGCTGAATGATCAACTATCAAATGGTTCTAAAGTGGGGATCCGTAGATCCCCAGAAATTATACGTATTAGTATAACCTCTACTGATGTGGTAAATGAAAGACCTCAAGATTTTTCAGCAACGAAGGGAAGGAAACATTCTTCCTTTTATAGCTCGCGATGTAGGTGTCCAATTTTCCAAATATTTTTTCCGGAGTGAGAGTTCCCATCCAGGGTTTTTAAACTTTTGCTATCTCCAATTCTTTAGAGCTAAAATTTTACTACAATTAGTGTATCAACTAAACACCAATCATATTTATGAGTTGTTCCTCTTGAGTTTCCGCATCTCCAAGTTGTACAATAGTTCCTAATTCAGGGAGGTTTGTGATAAGATTATCAGCCGGAGTTATCGATACTGCTGTAGTTTCTGTGTTTTTATAAATAGGTTTGAACAAAGTTCGATTGAAGTTGTCAAAATCATATACTGTCTCAACTTCTTTGTTGAATTGTGCAATCTTCTCCTCATTAGCCTGTTTTTGTAATTTTTTGATCTCTTCATCGTCAGATAAGTTGTCATCCAAAGTCAAATCATTGGGTTTTTCAGTGTAATGAATTTCACCATCCTTAATTTCAACATTTAAAACTGTTTCTCCTCTTCCACTTCGTCTTAAATCTGCATTTTCCATTTTTGAACGCTGTTTCTGTTGTCTCTTGAATTGTAGAACCCTTTCAATAGGTGAAGCCCATAAACTTCCCGCATTAGTAGGTAAATCAAAATCTGATGCATTATCAATAATCTTTGTTCGTTCTGTACCATTGTCCTGAAAATTAAGCAACATAGCTAATCTTTCCTCTGCCTTTATAAGCTCTTCATCTTTCTTATGCACCGATTTGTAAAAATCTAAATCCTTTTTTGTTTGCTCTACAAGTTTTTGTTCCTCCTTTTTCTGTTCTTCAAGTTCTTGTCTTTGTTTCTCTGTTTCAGCAAGCTTTTGATAAAACTGTTCCTGAACCTTGAAATTGTTTTGTCCCGGAGTATTCAATGTAATCTTCATCACATTTTTCTTTCTAGATTTCGGAGTTGAAGGTTTCGCAGAAACTGCTTTTGCGTTATCTTCCAATTCTTCTTTCCGTTGATTGATAACTTCCATCATTTGCTGCCTATCATATTCCGAAATCAATGATATACCACAGAAAGAGCATGGTTGTAAACCTTCCCTTTCACATATAATTTTACCACAATTGAGACAATTAGGATACATCTCAAAAAGTGGATGCTTTGTAGCATTGCAATTACAAATCCTTATATCATTGGAATTATTGTTATCATTAAGTTCAAGCTGCATTAAAACTTCATCAAGATCATTGATACTTTCAAGTCTCTTTTTAACTTCTTTATTCTTTAGTCTTTGCATTTCTACTGTTTTAGGTTTTAGATCAAACATCTCAGACGTCGTTGTTCCATTTTTACTATTACTTGACAATCTTCCTTTGTTCATATCTGCTGGAATGACTGGTTTTGTTTTGACTAGTCGTATACCAGCCGTCTTTGGTTTGTTTGTGACCTTTTTGGTTTCGGATTTTGGAGATGGTGATGATGATGCCGTAGACTTTGTCTCAAGATGTTTTTCTTTTAGGCCAAAAATCATATCAGTGAATCTGCTGATAAACTGGAACGTCAAGTCGGACGGCCCTAATATGTCTAGAAAGTGATTACTCATTGCCTCTCTAGATTTAAAATTACCTAAGGTATAGCTGATCATTTCATCAATTGATTCATCATCTAGGGGAAAAATATTCTTAATTTCATTCCTAGCAAATTGTTTTATTTGTGATAAACTGGCAGATGACATCTGTATGTAGCAAACTTATGGGAATGTTTCAAGCTCTTAACGTTGTGATCGCAATATGAAAAATTCAGGTTCACGGATCTGAAAAAGTTAAAGGGCAAGATACTAAAAAAAAAGAATCTTTTTGAACAAGTCGTATTTCTTTTGGACTGTTAATCACAAAATTTTGAAGGTATGTCCTCCACTTGTAATGACGAAGAAACACAATTGAGAGAAGCATTAATTAAGCTAGAAAGTCAAATTAGCTTGCAAAGGGAGATAGTACAAAAGTTGATAGAATCCAAGCAGAAGAAAATGTTGAATGAGAAAAACAAACTTGACCATTTGAAAACCTTAGTCGATAATCAAAAAAACGAAGAAAAACTTCAGCTGAACAAAGAGAATATGATATGTAAACCCCAACATTCTACTAAATACCATAAAAATGAATTTAAAAGTGAAGAAATTGAAGTTCCAGATACTCCATTCATAAGGAGGATACTTGCTAATAGAGCTAAATATTTCAACCATAACAGATACTTTTTTGCCGGATACAAGTTCGTATTACACAATAACAAATTGATTCTTTTATCGACCAATCATGAGTTGAGTAACCGACCTTTATTGAATGCAGATTCAATGCCATCGTTCATAACATTTAAGAATAACACATATATTAAAACACCAACTGGTGATTACATACTTGAGAATCACAACAAAACGTATGTAGCTCATAGCAATTTACCATGTCTCAATCAAATACTAACACTCACTACGAAATCTTCGGCATATTCTTATAACAGTCCACCAGTTAAACCTTTTTGCACTTACTACACAAGTACTGGTAATTGTACACGTACAAATTGTCCATTTAGACATGTTCCTGGTAGGATTGCACTTTGCCCTACTTTACAAAGCACTAGGCATAAATGTCTTAATAAAGTATGTCACTATTCACACACACCATCTCAGTTCAATGCCCCGAGTTGCACATTTTTTCAAAGTGGTAGTTGTAGCAATGACAACTGTATGTTCACTCATAAGTTAGAAACTGCTAATGCACCCATTTGCAGAGAATTTGCATATAACGGGTATTGTGATGAAGGTATTGAATGTAAACTAACACATTCGAAACAATGTCCGGATTTGAAAGAATATGGGCGGTGTTTACGTGGAAGGACATGTATGTGTGTTCATAATATGGAGATCATGGAAAGGGAGGAGAAGGCCTTGGAAGTAAGAAATAAGGATAATGATAATGTTATTCAAATTGTATATGACAAGAATTCTGATTCTGATTCGGATAATGCATCTGATTCAGATGATGATAATGTAGAGTTTATTGTAGGACCTAATGGTCATGAGCTAAGCTCTAATGAAAACTTTATAAAGCTATAGATTTTTTTACCCTTTATAAACCCAAATATAAATAAATTAGCAAAGTTTATTAGAATCAACTCCAAATATATATGAATGGAAGATTCGTTATAAATGAAAAATCAACAATAGAAACATTAAATGGAACATCAACAGAAAAACAGAAAAAGAAAAGAACAAAATAGAGATGAAACTTATTTGATTTCATTGTTTAGCTCGAAATTAATCGCATCAATAAGATCAAAATTACCTTCATTTCTGGATTTGATGGAAATATCTGCATTTCCTAATTTTGTAAGAGGATCACCTTCTTGTAAAATCGTAGAAACATTGTATTCAAGTGGTATTAGATCTTCTTCACTTTCTTCCAATTCATCATCTTCTTCGACATCATCATCCTCATCATCATCGTCATCTGCCGCAATAACCTGTGATAAACCAATATTTTGATATATCTCATTCTTATCAATCAGATCTTCGCTTTCAAGAGTAAGATAGTTAAGATTGTACTCTTTAATTAAGTTTTGAGGACAGTTTTGAGGTGATCTACTATTAACAGGAATATCGACATTATGTTGTTCCTTTGCAATTTCTCTGTCAATAGCATTTGATATTTCAGTGTAAGAGTCATTATTGGTGATTGTGTATACTTTATTATTGGATAGCATTTTAGTATCATTTGGTTTGATTGAGTTGTTGATATTATTGGTTTCAACCTTTTTAGTAAGAACAGGTTTAGTATATACATTGTCATTGGTATTTGGAACCTTGACAACAAGTGGTTTGGTTGGAGACAAGCCAGCAAATATCATAGATTTCTTCAAATGATCATTTACGGAAGTAATACCACAAGGAGTAGTGGCAGTGGTAGCAAACGCGACATTTTCTTTGTCCCCTTGAAGATCTGTACCAAATCCATCAAAATAAGGACATTTTATTAAATCTTGTGCGGTTGCTCTTTTAGTTGGATCCCAAGTTAAACAGGATTTAATCATTTGAAAAAAATTTAATGTTTCCATTGGAGTAAAATCTGTTCTTTTGATTAGACTTTCCAGTCTATAACCAAAATGCTTTGGAAAAATAATGCCTAATTTAGCACCAAGAGTATTTGCATCATTCCAGAATCCACCAAATGGTATCATTGAATTTTGTTGATAATTATAACCTGGTTTGTATTGGAAATCATTATAAGTTTCTGAATTCAAATCAGGTTTATGCATACTTTGTAAAGCCATCAGTTGGAAATTTTTATTTGGATTACCAAGGAATTCCATAATCTTGCAACATTGATCTAATTCATTCTTACCTGGAAACAAAGGATAGAAAGTTGCACATTCAACAGCAACGCAACCAAATGCCCAAATATCAATTGGATAGGAATAATATTGATTTCTAAATAATATTTCAGGTGATCTGTACCATCTTGTTGAAACGTAAGCAGTAAATTGTTTTTGATTTGTTTCATGTCTAGCTAATCCATAATCTGCAAGTTTTATAATATAAGAATTTTCACGTTGACTTAGTGGTATATTACTCCTTGAACCAAAATAGTTCAAATTCTGCATGACCAAAATATTTTCAGGTTTAACATCTCTATGGAAAAACATATGTTTATGAATATGTGAAATTGCACTAAGAAGTTGTGATAAGACAGATTTTAAAGTTCTTGGTGAAAATACGGTACCATTTCTTGCTTTCATTAATTGATAAAGATTTTGATCCATATTTTCCATTACAATATTAAGTTTCATGAAAGAACGGTCAATGAAAACGTCAATAATTTGGACAAGATTGAAATGAGAATTTACCGAGAAAATGAATTGAATTTCCTTGATTCTTGAATAATCTGATCTCCGTTTCAATTTTTTATTCATTGTTTTGATAGCAATTAAACCACTATTATATTTATAGTAGATGGATAACGGATTAAGCAGAGTACCAGGATACTCTTCCATTTCCTTAATTTGATATTTCATTACATCATTTGACATTTTGTACAACGAAACAGTACCGAAGCTACCTGACCCAAGTTCTTGGATCAATTTAAACCTTGCACTAAAAGGTTTAATTGGTATTTCATGATCGCCGGACATAATATCAGACATTGTATGTAGAAATGAACAAGTCAAGTCAGCTACTTACTTGTGAAGAATGCAGTTATATTTGCGGAGCCTGCATCGTATAAATCGATGGACCTCCGAGATTTACCCCTTTTGAAAATGCAGAATCTGCCCCGTTTGCACGAATCGCGAAGATCAGTGAGCCAATAATGAATTCAAATTTATCACGAGAATTCCATTTTGATAACCGAAACGTTGCGAATCGCGGCTGTGGAAATAGGTTTAGCTTTCAAGTTGGTGTGGTTGTTGTGGAGTTTGTAAGGGTTGGATTGTGGGGAACCCGTTTACAACTGATGATTAGTGAATTGGAGAGATTACAGAATGAAAGTGATGCAGAACGTGTTTCCCTAGTCAAAGTTTTATGGAAAGTTGCACATAATGATATGTATAGTGATTTTGAGAAACATGTATTAGCAACGCAACCCAACGATTGTTCGATTGTGCAAAAATATTCTAGGATTGAAAGTTTCCCAATAAAAGGTAGGAATCATCTTGAAGAAGTTAATGTTAGTACTTTTTACAGTGATCATCCATTAAGAGAATTCCATAAACGATCTGTACAAGCAAATGTTGATGTTGCAAGGGCACAACTCGCCAAAATTGAAGAAATACCTGTAATTGTTTTTTTACATGGTTTAGGTGGACAAATTTCACAATTTGAACCTATTTTACAAGAATTGCGTAATTGTGCAGATATGTTTGGAATTGATTTACCTGGATTTGGTAATTCTAAAAGACCAAGTAGAGAGGATATAAGTAAAGGGTTGAAGTTTATGCGATTATCTGAATATAGTGAAGGAGAACTTTTCAAAGTCGAAAAGACACTTGCAAATATGAAAGATGAAGATTTCCATACTGATGCTATTGTTGATATGATGTTTCAGATACTTGAACACAAATTCCATGGACGCAAATTGATTTTGATTGCTCATTCAATGGGTACACATATTGGAATTAAATTAATTGATAAATTTGAAGCTGGAAAAATTGAAGCATTTATAATGATGGCACCACCTAGAATGAGAGATCATTTAGAAACCGATATTGTTTTAAGACTTGAATGGAGGAAAAAGCTTGCATTAACAGCATCATGGTATATACCTAGGTTGTTTGATGTTTTACGATATTTTGATAGAAGAGGAGGTTTACATTCTCATAGTGTCAATAATTATATCCATTTTGAAAAAGGGGAAGAAGATTTATTGAAAAGACTACGACAACTTCGATGGAATTTAGATACTGAATCCAACATTTTTCTAAAATATTTATTTGGATTCGAATGTGTTAGTCGATCCGATATTTCTGATATGATTAGTAAAACATCAAAAGTGATGATTTGTTGTGGTGAATATGATACAGTTACACCTATCCGAGAATCAGAGAATATGTTTCAAATTATTAAGAATTATGGGGGAGATGTTAAATTTGAGATTATACCACAAGCAAATCATTCATTATTCCTTGATAAACCTAATTTATTAGCTGGTAGTATTTATCAATTTATTGAAGGACTTGGATTGAATATTAGTTGCACGTGGGTGCTTCAAATTAAGGCATTACTTTCAGGTGATAAATGGGGGTTGAAAAATGAGGCTAAATGGAATAGTGTGAAAACAATCAGTGATGAAATCAAAGCACCTAATGGTAAAAATTGTAGTTTTTTACTTGGTATGAAAACACTTAGGGAAACAGATAAAATACATAATCCTATTAAATTTGAAAATGATCATCCTGAAGTTTATGCGATTATTGATATTGGATCAGATACACCATCTTATGAACCAAAAAATTTTAAACGAATCAAATATATTAAATATAAGACTGAGAGTAAAGTTACACCAGATAATGTTACAATAATGAAATTTAATAAACTTGTTGGTGAATTAATTAAGGAAAGGGAAGATGAAGAACAATTTATTGCTGTACATTGTCATTACGGACAAAACCGGACAGGATTTTTAATTTGTTGTTATTTGATTGAGAAGCTTGGATGGAGTGTTAGTGAAGCAATTCAAGGATTTGAAGTAGCCAAACCACCAGGTATAAAGCACGTCCATTTTAAAAATGCATTATATTTACGATACCAAGAGTGAGTTTTGTATGTTATTTTGTTATTATGTTGATTTATTTTTATAATGATATACAATAATTAAAAATAAAGAAAATGTACCGATTATTTTAAGCTGCATTACGTCTCCCAGAGACGGTTTAACCCTTGCAAGAAGAAAAAAAAAGTGATTAAGAAAAAAATAAATTGAGCCTCCCAATAATGAAGTGAAATTTTTGATGCATTAAAAGTCGCGATAATTATTTGAAACGAGCCGCGTAAGAGATTGACTTTGATTGTTGATTGTAGAAAAGAGTATAGTAGAGTAATGGTGAAAATGATAGAAGTGATAAGTTTAGCAAACAATTATATTCTGAAAGCGTTACCAACACTGAATGAACCATGAGTTTGTTCTACAGGTTCAATTTTTGGATTAATTGTTTCCTTAATTGGCATCATGAAGGGTATAGTTAAAGCAACAGAAAGGTAAGTTAAAGCGTAAGTTTTAGTCAATTTAAGTCTTTGCATCATTGTTGGATGGAATATTAGGGTATGAAATAGGATGATAATGTAAGAAATAAGTTATAGGAAAGTAGATTGTTGATAAGAAGGAGTATTTATAACCTGGAAATGTATGATGTATATACGAGAAATGTGAAGGGCAGGTACGAGTATTTATACGAAACGGGTTGAAGTGGGGCGGCTCTGGGCTGATAAGTGGCGAGTTTTGCTGTTGTGTTGTGTATACACACAGTGTGTTGGGTTGGATTAGGGGGTGTGGGGGGAAATTGTGGGAAACTGTGGGAAGCCGGGGTGAGTTGGAGGAGAATTGGGGGGAAAACTGGAGACTTTGCGGGCCCTGCTCGGAGTTGTGGCGTTCTTTCGCGAGTGGTGAGTGGTACGATTTTGCTTTGTCTATGTTGTATAATGGATTTCACTTTAATTTTTCACTTTAACATTTACCTAAGTTTTTGTTTTGTTTTGTTTTGTTTTGTTTTGTTTTTTTCCACGCGAATTCGCCGGGGCAGAATTTCAGGGGCTGGTGCTTCCCTGACTCAGCTGAACTGTGGCTGGTGTCCTGGTCTTGCATTTTCCACGGCGACGCGTCAAGTCAAGTCAATTCTACCGTCATGTACTGTTACGATCACCACAACTACTAACCAACCACGTTTCTTCAACCAATGCCAGCCATTCCTGTGGATTTCACCCCAGCTGTTCGTGCTTCACTCATTCCTCCTCAGACTCCTATCCTATCGGACTACAGCACTGTTGTTTCTACGCCTACAGGCCTAACGCTTATAGAAATACAAGGGGATTTATCTGTCCCTCAAGAGAAACCACATGGTCTATCTGAACGTGAAGCTGCATTATTTGAGAAGCGTGATATTCCACAGGTCTTCTCCGATGGTACTACGAACAATGAACCAGTCGACGTGGTGCGTTTTGGCCGGCTCGAAATCGACGAATCCATGACTAAGGCAACATTATTCGTTTCTTCAACACAGAGACTACTTGGCACCATTGAGAAAATTGATCCTCCTCTCGGTATCCTCAAAGTTGTTCATCCAACCGGTAACGACAATAACACAGACGTTGATCAGCAGCAGCAGCAGCAGCAGCAGCAGCAGCAGCAACAACAACCACAATGTGAGATAGTAGACGTCGTTCGACGCAAGGCTGTGTTTCGTCAAAGACCGCTTCCAATCATGTAGAGATCTTCAGCGAGTACCTTCTCGATCAAAGACGTTGAATTCCACTCTTCTTCGCGCGCCTCAACGACAATCAAAACTATATTTCCACAATATGTTCTTCTATTAACAGGCTCATACTCAGTGATTGTCAAATTATGCACTTCTATATCTGTTTCATTGCAATAATATCTACTGCTACTGCATTTGCAGTACCAACTTATACTATTGCAGATGAAGAATTGTTTAATCAGGTTAATAATCAACGAGAATTACCACCTATTGTTGCAGTTCTTGACCCACAGCCGGTACCTCCGCAACCTTCCTTTGATGAAAAATCAAATCTCCCAGATGGTGTCAATGTCTACGACTCTTTTGCTGATGTGTTGGAACTCCCAACATGAACGATCATTTCCAAAATTTACCTCTTAATGTATATCTCTTCTATAATACCCCCAGAAAACTCAAACAAACTCTATCGACGATCTTCAATTTCTTGCCCCTGAGCCACACGCGAAAATGTCATCGCTGCAAAAAATATTGACGCGCCTTGAATTGTCAGACCTAAAATTCCACAAAACTACCAATATTCTAACCTTGATTAATACAGCTATTAACAACCTATTATGGTTTCCACAGATGGTAAAATCCCTCTCCCTCATGAAAATGCAACACGTTTTGTTTCTTTTAACATTAATGGCTATAAAACTTTAACACATTACCATCCATGGAACGAACTTGGATCAATCTCTTCCATACTTAATTTCATGCACGCCGATGTACTCTCATTTCAAGAGCTCAAATTACAAAAGCTAGATGTTAATAGGAATATCGCTGTCATACCTGATTTCAATTCCTTTATTACTGTACCTAAAACTAAACGTGGTTATTCCGGTACTTCATTATTTATAAAATCTTCACTTAATGTTGTTAAAGTAGAAGAAGGTATTACTGGTTATCTTGACGTTTCTTCAGATCCTGGAATTACATATCGGAAAATCTGGGAAAAACTAGGTAATGATTCTCTAGCTATTGGTGGATATACTAATAATATTGTTGATTGGAAAGAAGGTATTGATTTAGATTCTGATGGTCGTGCTATAATTGCAGAACTTGAAAATTCAGTTATTATAATTGCAGTTTATTGTCCAGCAAATTCAATGGCTACTGAAATTGAAGAATCAAAACGCTGTTTATTCCTTACAACTTTGTTTCAACGAGCAGAGAATCTAGAAAAGTTGGGGAAACATGTCATTATTATGGGTGATATCAATGTAGCACCAAGTTTGATTGATCGTGATGATGCAATCAATGAAAATATAAAATCTGGATTAGTTAAAATTACTTCTAATTTTGAAAATGATAATATCGGACCCGTATTAACATTTCGAAATGAAACAAAATCTAGACAAATACTTCACGATTATTTATATGATGATCTCAACCTTCAGCCTGAAAAGAACAAGGGTAAAATATTACACGATCTTACTCGTCAAAAAAACTTATACAGACTTAAAATGTACACTTGTTGGAACACCTTGCTCAACAATAGACCAATGAATATCGGATCACGTATCGATCTTTTCTTAGCTACACAAAGTATAAGTGAAAACCTTATAAAGTCTGATATTTGGCCATTCCTTTACGGTTCTGATCATTGTCCAATATTTTGTGATATTGATATGACTAATTTTCCAATCACTACACATGTTAAACGTATAAAACATTTTGAAGCTGTTTCCTATTACCGATTAGGTATGACTAAAAGCATTGATACATTTTTCCGTTCATCACGTACAAAATCTACAACCCCACCATCATCTTCACCTGCACCTTCACAGAGTCAAAGTTCAAAACGTACACTAACAACTCCAGTGTATAGTTCACGCAAGAAACTCATTGGTCAAAGTACCCTTTTCAAAATTGTAAAAGAAAAGGAGAAACAAGTAGAAGAAAGGGCTACTAGCTCGTTATTTGTTGATAGCGATGATGATGATAACTCAATACAGCCACAAGAGGAAAATGTTGAAAAAGATGGGGAAAAAGCTATCAAGAAACCAATATCTGCAGTTCTTTTCAAAGATCTTCTCTCGGTAGGTAATTATGGTACCACACCACGATGCGATCATAAACAACCATGTGTTCTTCGTGTTACAAAACGTGGTCCAAACTCAGGACGTAAATTTTGGTGTTGTGGGATGAAAGGTGTCAATAACGATACATGGTCAACTGAGGACCAGCAGCCAACTGCTGTGCTTGATCCTGATAATGATCAACGCTGTAGGTTTTTCAAATGGGCTCAAAAGCTCAACTGAATCGGCTCGCGCGAAGTCCCTCCGAAATTTTTTGGATCTTAGGGGGAAAAAAAAAGATTCATCCTCTACTTACTGAAAATTTTCTACTCTTAATAGTATCGATCTTTGTTCAAACAGTATGAGTGACGATAAGAATATGATTGAAGTCCCTAAAGAAACACTCGCTGAAGTCCTCCCTGTCGATCCTGGTAAAGGAAAACGTGTAAGTGGAAAGAATTGGAAAGTTGAGAAGAAAGCATTCAGAATCAAATCTCTTGGTGTGCGTACAGCTTGGGAGAAACGACAAGAGCAAAGATTACGTGAAAAGGAAGAGAAACAAAGATTGAAAGATTTACAAGCAGAAAAGGAAGCTGCACATAAGGCAAAGATTCTAAGAATCAAGGAAAAACGTGAAAAGAAGGCTGAAGAAGAGAGATATGAAAGATTGTCTCAAATAATGCACGCAAAGAGAGTCGATAGATTAAGGAGAAGGGAAAAAAGAAACAAACTTTTAAAAGAACGTTAGTTAAATATTTTCATGTATACTATTATAATCAAATCATAACATTAACTTGAATTAATTACAATTACAGTACTAAGAATTACAAAATATTTATGTGTTATCTGACACTCCTCTTTCCATTCTTCGAAAAGATCCAGACGAGTTCTTATTAACACAGCATTGATCTCTCCATCCATTATCACGATTCTAAACCTACCACTAAAAGTTGAACTCTTAGCAAATAAAAGCATGCCATGAATCCATCTACCAATCAGCTTCAATGCAGTTAAAGTACAACCAGGTAAAGGAAAACCACTTCCGAAGAACACGCCATTCAAATCCAATATAAACAAACATAATGTGAATAAAAACTATTCACGATTGTAAATATCAGACCCAAACAACTAGATAATCATTCAAATGACTGCAATTAACATACAAATTCACAAACAAACAGACAAACTCACGCAAAACTTCTACCTCTCTGCCTGCAAAAGCAAAGATAGGAATAGCGTACTGTCTATAGGATGGTTTTGGTACAAGAAAGGAAAGGACGTAATAATACTGTTGATAACTTGTAAAAATGTGGATAATACAGCTCTTTTATAGCTTTTCCAACGCGAATTTATTTTTTCAGTCTGCAACCGATTTCCAATCTTCATCTATTATAATTGTAGAGGGCTTCTCTACCTCTTTTTCACATCAAATGTTCGGAATCAGTGTCTTGGACATAACAAGGGTGCTTTCTGGACTGCTACTGCTAAATGCACTGGTATCGTATACTCTAACTAACTCCTCTACTTGGGGGTACAGTGGGAAATACGTGGATACACAGTATTTATTGCATTTACTACGTGGTGCACCACTGCGAAAGTTTACACTTAGTACATTAGCAGAGGAAGTAAACGTCACTGGTCGACTCCTTATTTCAGTGAATAGAACTGTGTTTGATGTCACAGCAAGTAGGGATATATATGACCCGAATCGAATAACGGCACGATATAAGTTATTTGTGGGGAGAGATTGCACACGTATGTACGTTAACGGATGTTTTCGTGATGAGGAGCAATGTTCTTGGGACATACGTAATACCGGGTTTGATGATGAATGGGTCAATAAAACAGTGAAACATTGGGTTGACTTTTATAGTAATCATAGGAATTACTGGATAGTTGGATATTTAGATGTGAGTCAAGAAGAGTCACTCGATACACCACCTGTTTGTCTTAACGGATTAAGATACCCTGTAATTTAGAGAAAATCTGTAACTTATTTATTTGAAAACTTTTATAAACACGATTTAGGGAATAAGTTTATTTATGAATAATAGTATTTAATGTTGATTTTAATGCTTTATCAAGTCCTTCTTTAGTAAACTATTAACTACTGAAAGAATAGAGTTAACAGTCGCCTTGGTAATAGACTCGTGAGTTCCAATACCCCATTGACGAACACCATTTGATTCGATATTAATATAAGATGCAGCTTTAGTCTTAGAACCTTTACCAACTGAATGTTCAGAATATTCAACAACTTCAAGTTGAGTATCGAAAAACTTACCCAATGCATTGAGTAATGATGATACAGGTCCATTACCTGTTCCTGAAATATTATGTTGCTTACCGTTTAATTCAATAATAGCATATACGTTGGTAACTTCTTCAGATTTTTTATCGTAGTTGTACTCTGCTATTTTCAATGATTCAGTAGCTTTAGAATCCGTGTTATATGTTTCCTGAAGTAAGCTAACAATTTCATCAGCCTTCAATTCACGACCTAAAGCATCAGCACTATCTTGGACAACTTTAGAAAATTGAATTTGAAGTTGTCTTGGTAAGTCTAAGCCTAAAGCTCTTTCAACTATCCAAGCTGCACCACCTTTACCGGATTGAGAGTTAACTCTAATAACTGCTTCATAACTTCTACCTAAATCTTTTGGATCAACTGGTAAATATGGCATCATCCATCTCGTATCACCTTTAGCTAATCTCTTTTCGTGTTCAATGAAACCTTTCTTGATTGCATCTTGATGAGATCCAGAGAATGCACAAACAACAAGTGAACCACCATATGGTGCTCTTTCATGAACTGGGATCTTATTACCTCTTTCAACAACATCAATAATACTTTGAATATCAGAGAAATCTAATTCTGGAGAAATACCATCAGTGTACATATTAAGTGCAACAGTAACCAAATCAACATTACCTGTTCTTTCACCATTACCAAATAAACAACCTTCAACTCTATCTGCACCTGCAAGTAGACCTAATTCAATTGCTGCAACACCACATCCTCTATCATTATGACAATGAAGTGAAACAACAACTTTCTCTCTTTCACTGATATTTCTGCAGAAATATTCAACTTGATCAGCATATACATGTGGACCAGCAACTTCAACAGTTGCAGGAAGGTTGAAAATAATTGGGTTATCAACAGTTGGTTCCCATGCCTTTTTCACAGCTTCACAAATTTCAAGTGCAAATTCAGATGGTGTATCGGAGAAACATTCTGGTGAAAATTGGTACACCCATTTTGTACCTTGCTTTGATGGATCATCTTTAGTTAAAGATTTTACAAGCAATGCAGTTTCAACAGCTTTTTCTAAAGCTTCCTTTTGTGACATTTTGAAAACAACATCTCTAAATAAATCAGAAGTTGCAAGATAAGTATGAACAATTGCAGTTGGTGCACCATCTAATGCTTCAACTGTTCTTCTAATCAAATGTTCTCTTGACTGTACGAGACATTGAAGTGCAACATCTTTAGGACAGTTTTCGACGGCATATCTAGTGAAATCAAAATCAGTTTGTGAAGCTGATGGAAATGAAACCTCGATTTCCTTGAAACCAATCTCAAGAAGTTTGTGAAAATATTCTTTCTTTTGTTCAACTGACATCGGATCAGGTAGAGACTGATTACCATCTCTTAAATCGGTGGAAAGCCATCTAGGTGCCTTTTGAATCTCTTTGTCAGGCCAGGTTCTGTCATGGAGTTTGATAACTTTTGCTCTTGAATATTTAGTGGATGGGTCTTTGAGCATATTTTTATAGGCAAGCTGTGACGCTTCCTTGAAAGCAAAAAGAGTCTGTTTAAACATGGCTGTAGCTGTTGTCAATGAAAGTAAACTATTCAGACTAAAATATCAAAGAATGTATGCAAAACGAATTTATATATAAAATAATCTAAAGAATAGACTGAGTTTCAACTAAATGGAAATAGATCAGTCAATCGCAACCCCGCAGCCTGAAAGATTTAGGTTAACAATTAAATTATGACTTGACTTATTGTAAGCAGAATCAGTGACATTTTTTTCATTTTGTGGGCCGGTTCCGGGGAATCGAGAGCGATGCGGGGGCGCGCCCTACCGCCGGTACCGGCGCCACCTGTTGGAAGTACCTTGGCTAACCGAGACGCTTCTCGGGGAGATCCCGATTCAAAGTTGAAGGGCAGCACGGAGAGCACTTTGTCTGTCCTGAGAGACAGATAAGGCCGTAGCAAGTAGGTTTGACACAGCTTCGTCGTCTCTGAGAGTGTTCAACACAGGCAAAACGTGGCTGAAATGCACATATGAGTCACTGTTAGGTTTCGATAGACTGTACTCTTGTGCAGCCAAAAGTGGGTCAACGCCGGCAACGCGGAGAAGAACAAGTGTTACCAATCCGCTAATATCCCGTCCGTTGGAACAGTAATAGAGGACGGGGGTTTGTACATCGATAATATGGTCAAATAGTGGCTTGCAAGATTGAATGAGCTTAGAAAGAACATTAACATAGTTATCTTGTAAATGTTTCTTGTCTGAAAATAAAGTTGCTGGGAGTTTTTCTTTAATTAGGGACTCGGTCGATACAAGAGGGGCTGAATTTGTGCTACCCTCAATTGAAAGATCAAATACTTTCTCTATACCGAGCGTTTGTAATTCGTGTTGGGAAACTTTTGACAAGTCATCAGATCGGAATATTGAACCGTATTTAACAATTTTCCCAGTCGAAGTGTTAAATCCACCAATGTCTCTTACGTTGGCGTCTTTAATAGATTTCCATCTTGGTAAGAATCTGTGGATATTCTTCGTTCTTTCGTAAAATCTTTCTTGCATTGTTTTTGAAGAGATCCAATTAGCTAGTAGATCAGCAACTTCAAAATTGTAATCAATCACACCATTCTTTATCGGTTTCGATGACGTTTCCCATTCATTCTCTGGAATTTTGTCAACTCCGAAAAAACAGTGATCTGCATTAGGTATTATGACAAAAGTATTGCGTTCCCTCAATGCATTTACATACATTGCAGCATCCTCCAAAGGTATAACATTCTCCCGTGATCCATAAAGACAAAGTGTATTAGAATGTGGTGTTATCTCTCTAACAATTTCCATATTCAAAGTTCCCAAACTCATTGATTCCTTAATTGGAATCCAAACATCGGTATATTTACCATCTTGGAATCCTTTGATATAATGACCACCCACTTCTTCATAATCTGAGTGTGCCTTTTTAATATTATTAATCAATCCTGATCCAAGAAACCTTCCTGCACATGCGACAAGGTTTGGGACAAATTTTCCCTTATTTTGTAACTGCCAGTTGAAAACATCAACAACACCTCTTGAATGGCCAACCAATGTATCTACAAAAAGTTTCTTGCCTTCAAATCCTCCACTGCTTAAATAATCATAAACAACTGAAATATCTTCAATATCGTTTTGTAGCGTGCGACCAAAAGATCCAGTTTTAGTTGAGTCTCCACAATTTCTAAAATCAAATCTAATAACATACATATTCTCTTGTTCTGAAAGTTTCCTGGCTAGTTTGGGAATAAAAATTGAATTCTTGTGACTTCCCATACCGTGCATCAAAATTGCAGCTCGTAGTGTATCTTCACCTATAGGTCTACTCAGTATACAACATATCTGAGAACTTGAATTTGGTGTTGGCGTGTTCAGTTTTAACAAAACCTCATTATCTTGTAAAACAGCGGCACTCATTGAAGTTTGTTAAGCATGTTAGAGAGGACTAAGTTCCAATATCAAGGTTAGAGATCTAAGATTTCTGTATACGCGGTCAAGTAAGTATTAATGTAAATGCTCGTTTCAAACGAGAATTACAGGGGTTATGTACATAAAGACTATTTATTTTCCTTATCATCATTAGAAATTGAGGCATTAGCTGTTGATGAAGCATCACGACGTAAACATTCTTCAATGTTATTTAAATTTGAATCAACTTCCGATAATGGCATGTTTGATAGTTTGGATATCAATTTTCTATATCTATCAAGTTTTTCAATGTTTAAATCAGGTTTTGTCATGATATCAATGAAAACTTCAACGGATTTTTTCCTCAATAATTGTAACATAGTAAGATTTATAGCTTTTTCTATTCTTTCATCAGATAAATTTGTTTCTTGTTCAGGTTCTTTTAATGATAAAACATCAGTCTCATATTGTTGAACAATCTTTGCCAAATTCATAGCCTGTGAGCGATCAATAAGTTTAGCAAGAAGTTCATACTTTTCGGCAAACCCTTCAGTTTCTTTTTCAATCTGTGAAGCAATGCTTTTTTCCATGCCTTCTTGGTCATTTTCTTCAATATTATCAAGCTTGAATAATCGTAATCCTTCCTTTATGTCAAAAGATGTTTTGTTTATATCATTATCCATCTGATCAACAATCAATGTAAGTTCTTTTATATCATCATTTTTTTGGGCAATTTCTTGATCGAATGAATTGGATAAATCATTCAGTTTATTTATAACTTCAACACTAACTTGATTGATTTTCATTGACGTTGTACTAGCATGATTGGCCGCAAGAAGGACCGATTGATTGATATTAAGTAACGCCCCCGCAGCACCATTCAATGTTGGATTGATATGGTTTTGGAAAGGCTCCAAGTAAGAATTTCCATTTCTTGAAAATGGCTGGTAAGGTGAAAACGAAGCATTAAAAGATGGAACAAACGGTCGCAAAATTGAATCGTAATGATTACCATTTGACAAAAATGATTGTTCTTGTGTAAATTTTTCACTTAAATAATCACTTGCTTTATCACCCAATTTATTTTGTAAATCAATTCTTGCATTATATCCTAATAAGATATTAACACATTTAGTTGCATTATTCACTGACATTATATGCAATGCAGTATTACCATCAATATCTTGTTTGTTCACAAATTCAATAAAAACTTCATTGGATTGTGTTAATTCCATTATTTTAACAAGTAAATTTTCTGTGTAGTACCTTGCAGAGGGTAAATTGTTCTTATCAAATGTTGCAAGAGCAATATGATGTAGTAAAGTTCTTGAATTCAAATCAATATCAAGTAAACAACTAGATAATAAATCTAAGAGACTGTTAAAAGCTCTACGAGTATAGCAATTTGCATAACTAACGGCCCTAACAATTGGTTCCTCACCGGCATTATTTAATATTCTAACATCACATCCTCTTTGAATCAAAGTTTCACACATTCGAATATCACCCATTGCACATGCCCAATGAAGGGCAGTATTACCTTGATTATCAATTTGTTGATTCACATTAAAACCATTATATTCATCAGTTATAAAAGATGGCATTTCAACGTTTTGATTCGAATCTGTCTCGATGAAATAATTATATAGAACTTTGACATAAGTTTTATCCAATAATGATTGTTGGGGTATCACTTGATTATTGGGACTTTTGAGAAGATTTGAAGAATTGAATGTAATATTTTTAGGACCATTGGGGAAATAAAGAGGTGAAGGGCGTCTAAGATCATTCATATCCGAAGCAGAGCCTAATGCTTTATCGATATCATGTTCAGACATAAACTCCACAGTTGAAGGTTCATGTTGAATTCTATTGTAAAAAGAGGATGGTGGTTTAAATGATTCGTGATTTATACCTAATTTATCTGTGTTTGATTCCAACTCAATATTTTCATTTTCATCTTCTTCATCATCTTCATCATCATCATCATCATCATCATCTTCATCTTCATCTAAATCATCAGCCAAAAGATTTAAATTGTTTGGTTGTACCGGTGAAAATGGAGATTGATTTGGTGCTCTTAAAGTTCTTTTGAATTGTTCATTATCATTAGATGTGTAGTTTCTTGAATTTGGAGTTAAAGTATTGTTATAATTAGGTGGAGGAAGGTGTGATAGTTGTGAAGATTTTGGCTTTTTCTTTCTTGATGATGAAGATGCTGATGATGCTGAAGATAAAGTCGGTGATCCTGATGTTTCGGTTGATGTTTTCCTTTTCTTATAAGATCTTCTTCCTGGTATTCCCTTTAAGAGATTTTGCTTTGACAGTTCATGTATACTATCACCTGAGGGAGAAATTGTAGATGCCGATGCCGATGCCAATGCCGCTGCTTCTGCTGCAAGTTTGGCAGCTTTCGTTATTCTTGGTTTCCGTGTACCAGAAGCGGTAGTAGCATGATGATGCTTTGGAGCAGGTGGAGGGGTAATTGCACCATTAGAAATATAATCAAATACTGGAGTCAATTCATTCACAACACCAAATTCTTGTGCAATTTCTATAGCTCTTTTCAATGGGACCCACGTACCTTGATATTTACCATAACCACCTTGAACTTTCTCATGTACACCTGTTTGAACGTCCTTTTCTAATATTCTTGTCCTTTTAGCCTTGGGAAAATTAGCAACTTTGAGTATATGAGTAGCATTAACCCACCCATCTTTTTTCCTCCTCATGACCGAAGATTTTGGATGAATAAATTCATAGACTGCAACGCCAGAATACGTTGCAGAGTAAAGTTTTTCGTGCATTGGTATAAGTAACGAGAAAAAGGATGCAAATAAATCAAACGTAAAGAATTAGAATATGTACCAGGTAGGTTAGTAGTCAAAATGGAGAAATTAGGAGATGCAAAGATAGAGTAATCAGTTGTAATAATGTACAAAGTAGGTAGGATTTATATTCTATTAAAACCAAGAAATGAATCCAGATATATTTGTTGAAATATAGGTAACAGCTGTTAATGTAGTCCTTAGGTAAGTGAGGAAGGTTTAATGCGTATGCCTGCTGATAGTATTTGTATTTCTAACTTTGCTAATATTCTGGCGTTTGGCGTAGTATTCGATTTGATGCGTCTTTGTCTTGGGGAAAATGTAAAAACAAAGCAAAACAATATTAAAGCGACTCGGGCGCGCGCTTTCAAAAATTAGGCCTTGCGACACGTCAGCTTGTTGTGTCTTCCACTTTAGACTACAACAGCTGTTAGTGTCGTGGTGAGGTGGGATGCAAATTTCAGTCTCTCCAGCAAGGCGTCGATCGACGTGGGCGACCCAAAGCGACGCGACGCGACGCGAATTGTCACGACGCGAAAAGCAACGCGAAATTGGCATGTGAAGGCGAAGGGGAAGGACCCATAATAGGTAAACAAACAGTATTATTAGTGGGCCTTGCCGCGCCTTGTTTCTCCGCCGCGGACCTGAAACGACTCAGACTTCGATCCCAAATTCAGTCTGCTAGAGCAGAGCAATCCTGATACAGGAGCCACCCCTTGCACGCTAGTGAGTGTCATTTGGTACTTCACATTTGTGTCTTCAAGAGAACACATTCAGACAGCAACTGCACGAGCCTTTGATGAAAACAGCCATTTGACTGCAACAACATCCAAAACAATTCTTATTACCTTTTTTCCACCTTCTCATTCTGCTAGCAACATCTCAAATATTCTCTACAAAAGTATATTATCAGTTTAATAACTTTCTCTTAACAACCATCTTTGTTTGCTACAACATATTTCCACGATGTCTGCCTCAGCTGTGTCTGTTTCAGTTTATCCAAACCCCAAGGCTCCGGATGTTCATCTACAAAATGCCCACTCGGCTCATACACCGAAAACTACAACAAGTATAACAACTTCTAAAATAAGATGCAAAGATCCAAAAATTACAGATACAGAGTCTGTAAAATCAAAACAGAGCAGACGTCGTTCCATATCTGCATTTACATTCCATTCTAATACCTCATTTGATCAACAAAAGAGGAGATCATTTTCTAATACTAGAAATTCAATATCTGTATCCACTACACCAGGGTCGAACGTTACAATGATGAATCCCTTATATGGAATAGAAAAACGTAGGTCACTTTCTAATAACAAGCCTAAAGGTACTTCAGGGACAAGATTTTTTTCTTCACCTCAATTTTCATCATCAACTCCTAACCTTTCACCGAAACAAACTAAATATTTAGATAATGAACTGAAACTATCTCATTGTTCTGTTTCAATTGAAAATATTGTATTGATTATTCCAACTATAATACAAAAGTGTTGTAATTATATCTTATCTAATCCTCATGTTGAAGGTTTATTTAGAATGAATGGTTCAATTAAACAAATTAAAATAATTGAGCTGGAATTGAGCAAAAATTTAGAATCTTATGATTTCACATCTGATCCTTCAACTTCAGTTCATGATGTAGCAGTTGTTTTGAAGAGATGGATATCAAAATTAGATGATGGTCTTTTAACTCCTATGGTAATTGATACTCTTACAATGAATCAAAGACGATTATTTGATGAAGAGTTATTCAGTGATCTGGATGATAACGATGAAAAGACTGATGAAGCATTCAGTGAATTGACTAGTAATAACAATAATGAAAATATATCAAATACCCCCAATTTATTATTAGCAGATTTTAATGCATTGGAATCAATTACTAAAACTGATTCGCTAGTGGAGAATAATGATTTAGGAGATGTGAACATTGATAATAGTATTGTCGACATGACAAATTCCATTGATTTAATAAACTCTCCCCTGAAAACAGATTCAATTAATACACCTGAACGTCATAGACCTTACCTTTACGATTATAATTCACCATATTCATCTTCTCTCATCAAATTACCAATCGAAAATTTACATTTAGTCTTATTCATTCTACACTTTTTGAACACACTTTCACAACCTCAAATTTCAAACATAACAAAAATGCACTCAAATAATTTAGCTAAAGTCTTCCAACTAAATTTTTTCAAAAGCGTTGATTTAACTTTTGGAACCAAAAGTTTTAGTACTGAAGATCTGAAATCAAGTTACAGTAACAATGAACAACTACTTACAAATTTAATCGATAATATCCCAATCATTTTGAAAGACGTCTCAAATTTTATTTCTAATGAGAAATGTCAAATGGAATCGATTTTGAACAACACGACTGCTACTTCTACATTTATGCAAAATACATTCTCAAATTATATCTTATCCAAAAAGAAGAATTCATCAAACTCGTCAATTGCCTTATCTGATAATTTACCAAAGAGTGTATCAAGAACCAAAGATTTAAATCAAGTTCTTGAACCTTGTGTCGAAGGTGGTTCAGCACCTTCTACCGCTGTTATCAATCAAACAGAAATTATTGATGGCACTATTCACAATATTGATACCCCTGGTGAAACCGTACCACATTCTGAAAATACTTCAAGGAAAGATTCAGTATCTTCAACAAAAAGACACACAAAACGTAAGAGTGTATTCAATTTCTTTAACAGGAAATCTTCCATCGCATCAGATTCAATTGCATCCTACAATTCTGAACAGACAACTGTAGACTCTGTCGATCTTCCAAACTCAGATAACATACATCAGCCTTTGAAGTCTCTTAATACGATAATAGATATACCGTCACCAATACCAACAGAAGATTTATCAAATCAACAGCAACAACAGCAATCCAATAATGGTTCAAAACTAACTTCAAAAAGATTTTCATTTTTCAAATTTAAAAAATAACAAAGACTACTTTATTTTCAGCTGATCATCTTAATTATGCTATACTGCTACCTGTTTATAGGAATTTATAGACACTACTTTTGTATACTTTTTTGTGCTTGAAGTAATCATCAAACTAGCTTTGTGAACTAAGAATACTTCAGTACTAAATAGACGAAATTACACAAATTTGGTAGTTGAAAAACTACACATTTTGAGGAATGTTACAGCTTTTGTGTCACATTAAAACATATAAATATACACTTCTTATTAATTTCTAGCAAATAATCAACCACCAATAACCTGATATATATAGAAATAATCAACCTTGGTCCACTTTCCATTTGTAATCAACCGTGCTACCTGGATCGGCTCGGCTCATCATTCATTTTTTGTTCCGCCACTCCATTTTTTACTGCATGTTTGAAATTATAGTTAATTTTAGAATCGATGTGACCACTCTCCATTCAATAAACACAACCCTCACACCTCTCTTCTCTAAGGTTAAAATATATCAAGATGGATCGACAGTCTAAGACTAACACATCGACTCAAGGGGATACGGAAAGTCGAAAATGGTCGATTCCGATGACAAATATTATTACAAATATGACATATAAGAAAACAGATAGGAGACAGCAAATTCTCAATGCAAAGAGTAAAAAGGACAGGAAAATTAAATCAGCATTTATGGGAGTATTTGTTGGTGTTATTACTGCATGGGGTGGATTCATGTATGGATATGATACAGGTATGATTAATGGAGTCATCGAAATGCCGTATTTCAAGGAACATTTTTCGTTAAATGGTAAAGGATATTTCACTGCAAACGAAAAAGCTATTGTTACATCAATTTTATCTCTTGGAACATTTTTTGGTGCCTTATTATCCTTTTTGATCTCCGACAAATATGGACGAAAATTTTGTCTTAATTTTAGCTTGATAATTTTCTTTAACCTTGGAACAATACTTCAAATTTGCTCACAAAAATATGGTCTTCTTTTAGCAGGCCGTTTTGTAAATGGTTTAGGTGTTGGTGCTATATCATCAGTTATTCCCTTATACCAAGCTGAAATATCACCAAAATGGTTAAGAGGTTCTATTATCTCATTTTATCAATGGGCTATTACATGGGGGTTGATGGCATCTAGTGCTATTGCTCAAGGTACAAGACGTATAAATAGTCCAAAGTGTTTCAGGATTCCTATTGGATTACAATTTTTATGGACAGGTGTAATGTTAATCGGATTATACTTTATCCCTGAATCGCCACGTTTTTATGTAATGCACAATGATTTAGATGGTGCAATAATATCACTTTCAAGATTGGGTAGATTAAGCATACATGATGAAGAATTAATTAAGGAATTAATTGAGATAAAAGCATCTTATGATTATGAAATGAGTGGTGGTAGCACATCATACATTGATTGTTTTAAAAGTGCTAAAGGTAGATCAAAACAATTAAGAAGAATGTTAACAGGTATTGTATTGCAGGCAATTCAACAAAGTTCAGGTATTAATTTCATTTTCTATTATGGTGTTAATTTCTTCGTGGCATCAGGTTTAAGTAATTCCTACTTGATGTCTTTTATAACGTACTTGGTTAATGCGGTTTTTACCATTCCAGGAATATTGTTAGTTGATCGGGCAGGTAGAAGAAATTTATTGTTATTTGGAGCAGTAGGTATGAGTGTTTCAAATTATATCATTGCAATTGTTGGAGTTACAGTTCATTCAGTAGCTGTTAATAAAGTGATGATTGGATTTGTTTGTTTGTTTATAGCATTTTTTGCATCAACTTGGGGACCAGTGACATGGGTTCTCACTGGTGAACTTTACAGTTTGTCTGTTAGACAAAAGGCGGCCTCAATTTGTGCAAGTACTAATTGGCTTGTTAATTTTGCCTTTGCTATATCAACACCTTACTTGGTAGATTCTGGACAGCATACTGCAGCATTAGGGACTAAAATTTTCTTCATATGGGGATCGATGAATGCGTTAGGATTTTTCTTTACTTTATTTTTTGTTTATGAGACGAAGGGGATGATGTTGGAAGAAATTGATGAACTTTACAGAGTTTGTCCTACTCCATTCCAATCTAGGTCTTTCAATAAGAAAATTGAAGCTGAAGGACCCTCTTTGATGGAAGATAAAAGGGTATCAGGCGGGAATTGTCATATTGATGATGAAAAGAACAATCCAATTTACAGAGTCAACACTAGTGATACCCATGCAACAGATGCATCATATACTTTACAAGATTATCTTCAACAATGGGAACGAAAATATCAACATCGGCATATTCTTTCTGATAAAATCATCAATACGCAAGATGATACACTGCCTGAGTCACTTATAGTTGATAGTGACGATGAGAATTCTCGAAATGATACTCAAGATTCAAACGTGAATATGTCCCAAGAAGAGATTGACTTTAATCATGATTTTGGCTTATATGGTGAACTGCCAAATACAACTGTGATTTCAGATGAAGAGTATCATCATAATTTACAACAAACAATTGAACACCTTCAAGATCAATCTGGTATTGACTTGACTTTAAATAGGAGGAGTAGTAATGAGTAATTTATGTAATATACAATATGGTTGTTGGACGAATAACCTATTTCTAATATAATAATGAAGGCTTCCAATTAAGGTTTTGCCGTACTGGTGGCTCATCGGTTTTGAACACGTTTGATTAAGGAACTTTTCTTCAAGTAAAAAGTTGAGATGCTCAGACTTTTAGATCAGTGATTTATTTGATTTTGTCAGCACCAGGCACATATAACTTCCAAATCGATCATTTTGCTTTTGAAAATTAAGGAATTTAAAAATGATTGAAAATATCGAAAAAGTTACCAATATGGATGTGGGGAAAGATATATCTAGTGGTTTTGAAATATCCGGAAATGAGCATCAGCAAATTGTTCAACAAACGAGGGCTCGTGTTAATGGAAACAATGAGAAGAATGATAGAAATGATAAGGATAAAATAGTTGAAATACCAATCTATGTAAAGAATACTTTTGTTGAATGTATCAATGGGATAATTAGATCATTATTTTTACCACAAGATGAACTTGTATTGAAGAGATGGTACTCAAATCCATCGAAGCCACAATTTCAAGAAATTATTACCTTTTACTTTTATCGGTTCATACTAACGACATTTTATCTTATCTTTTCTATTTATTCCTTATTCGAATACACAGTAAATAGGAGCAAGATAAAATTTTTAAGTATGGCTTATAAATCTGATGATGATCCAAGTATAATCAATTCAGATATCAATAAATTACCAAAGATACCACAACGTTTAGCAGTTATTTTGAATTATAAAAGTGAACAAGAAGAAGGAGGAGGGATTGAAGGTTTATGTAATGATAGTGCATTGAATGCAGCATGGTGTGTTTCAGGTGGTATACCTGATTTAACCATTTATGAGGTTACAGGCACATTGAAAAAATCCATTAATGAATTAAACAGTGCCATTTTGAGAAAGTTTGAAGCTTATTTTGGCACTGAAAGTATGCCCAATTATTTGATAAAGATTCCACACTTGAATCAAGTTTACGCTGGTGTGAGGGGAGAACTAATTGATAAAACTGAAACAGGAGTTGAAAAGGATGAGGAATATCAAATTAACATTACACTTTTGAGCAAAGTTGATGGTAGATCAACAATTGTTGAGCTTACCAAAGTTATGGCATTAATGACTAAAAATGGAGAACTGAAACAAAGCGATATAACAATTAAGTTTATTGATCGTGAATTGAAACAATTAGTTGGTGAAGAACCTGATTTGATTGTGATGTTTACTCCTTATTTAGATTTACAAGGATTTCCACCTTGGCATATCAGATTGTCCGAAATGTACTGGGAACCAGATAACGAGACTGTCTCTTACATTGTCTTCCTTCGTGCTCTACAAAAATATTCTACGTGTAAAGTCAATATTGGTCGATAAAGTTAGAGCGAATGAATTGATCAATGCATTGTACCACGCTGAATTGAGAAGAATCCTCACCCTTTTGCTATCTACTACGAATCAAAGCATTCCGTTGCCGAAGTCACCAGCAGCAGCATCGTTTGTGTATCGTGTCTCTCGCATATAATATACCGTAGATCTTATCTTGATCGTGCAGTCAGTAGCTAGTGACCTTATGTATACCCGCGAAACAAAACGAGATTATGGGTCCCCTAAAACTGCTTTCTCGCAGGGGGAAGACGAGCTGGGAATTGAGCAGTTTCTCCCCCGGCAGGGAAGCCATCCGCGCCTGGGAAGCAACAATTGGATCCATTGGAATCGAAATCGTGTTCAGAATGTTCGTTCAGTGGCGAGTGGGCGGGAGTGAAGCGTTGTTGTTTTCAGCAACACTTTCAGGACACTTTTCGTCTTTTGTTCACTCCACTGCACAGCACACACAAACAGGACAAAGGTATGTATCTGGAATTATAAGATCAATAACTGTACTGATATCAATGGTCGAAGCAATTAGGTTTATAGCCCATTCAAATGTCACCTGAGACATGACAAAATATGTGGTTGCATGGGCAACTCTTTGAGCTGTCTCCCAAACCTGGATTGATGGAAACGCGTTCAATTACAATTGGGAGTATTGAAATGACATTTTTACTGGACTTTTTATAAGTCATAGACACTTTATCGGTTGATCAAACGATTTCATTCGATCATGTGGCTGTCCTTTTTCTCAATCAATGATTCACGTTGATCGGCTCTACTTTGTATTTACTGAAAGATGTCTTTAACTCTAATGAGCTTCAGTAGATGGTGATTGTTCTTTAGTCAATTGTGGGACTTTTAGTTCCGGGTTTTTGATCTATTTGGCTTAATGTGAAGATTCTGTCACATTGGTTGATAACATGCTACTAACTAAGCTCGTTATTTCTCAATTGATCTAAAAATTGAAATTTTTGCCTTTATACTACTCCGATTTGATTTTCTTGAAACTAAAACTCGTTGCTATCAAGACTTTTACATTCAGTTTTATCTAGTACAATTTAAAGAACATTTTACTAACATTTTAGCATTTACAGATGGGTTTATCTATTTCCAAGTTATTATCTGGCCTTTTCGGTCGTAAAGAAATGAGAATCTTAATGGTTGGTTTAGATGCAGCTGGTAAAACCACTATTTTATATAAATTAAAGTTAGGTGAAATTGTGACTACAATTCCTACTATTGGTTTCAATGTTGAAACTGTTGAATATAAAAACATTTCCTTTACTGTTTGGGATGTTGGTGGACAAGATAAGATTAGACCATTATGGAGACACTATTTCCAAAATACTCAAGGTATTATTTTCGTTGTTGATTCTAATGATAGAGATAGAATTGCTGAAGCAAGAGAAGAATTACAAAGAATGCTTAATGAAGATGAATTAAGAGATGCAGTTCTATTGGTTTTTGCAAACAAACAAGATTTACCAAACGCAATGTCTGCAGCTGAAATTACTGAAAAATTAGGTCTTCAATCAATCAGACCAAGACCTTGGTTTATCCAATCTACATGTGCAACTTCTGGTGATGGTTTATACGAAGGTTTAGAATGGTTATCCACCACTTTAAAAAATAGCGCTTAAAGTACCCTTCTCTAGTGTAATGTAATATGATATTCTAATCTAATACTGATTATCTATTTAAAGTTTTTATTCTCGATTAACGTCTTTCCTTTCTTCTAGTTTAACCTACTATCCATCTCCAGTATCGTATTGTCTTATCTACACTCCACATTGATCACGTGATTGGCCATCCAAAAAGGGAAGTAGACCCGCGCACCGCACAGCCTATTCTAAAAAACGCAGTCACAAAAAGGCTTGCAGTATGCAAATTAGGAGTTCGGGGCCTGTTCGCGTGGAGCGGGTCACTTTTTCACTAGTATTAGAGACTCATAATTACAGTTGCAAGTTTACACAGTATTATATAGAATCCACAAGTAAGACAAAATGGTATGTAAAGAATACTCTAGACAGAGGGATACAGCAAATTAAAGGGAAAATAATGTTATCAATATACAGATCATACTGGAAATCATCGAAGTGAAAGTGAAACTTCGATCAACAACTCAATTTGAAAATTTTCACTCAAATAACATATACACTGTTTAAACAACTGCTGGTGTAAAACACAGAAGAGACTAATGTTATTTGGATACGTAATTGAAGACTTGCATACGATTCAATAGGAGATATCATAAGATTTTCCAAATCTGATTTCAAAACATTATCAGTATTTATCTTTAAATTGTCTGTACTTAGACCCAAATGAACAGTTTACTAACATATTTTAATTTTATTATCATTTCAGGCTGGCTTAAAGGCATACGAATTAAAAACCAAGTCTAAGGAACAATTAGAAGAACAACTAATTGACTTGAAGAAGGAATTAGCTGACTTAAAGGTTCAAAAGTTAACCAAGCAATTTGTTCCAAAGATCAAGACTGTCAGAAAGGACATTGCTAGAGTCTTAACTGTCATCAATGCACAACAAAGAGCTACTGTTAGAGCTTTCTACGCTGGTAAAAAATACATTCCAAAGGAATTAAGAGCAAAGAAGACCAGAGCTTTAAGAAGAGCTTTAACCAAGGAACAAAAATCCTTAAAGACTGAAAGAGCAAGAAAGTTAGCTATTGCTTTCCCAGTCAAGCAATTTGCTCTTAAGGCTTAAATTTAGTTTAAATTTTATCCTTTTATAAAAATTAACTTGATAAAGTTCGTAATAATCAGTACATTAACACTCTTTTCTCTATAATATGCCTATCATTGTTATGTTCCATTCTGTAAGCCCTGTTAAGATAGTAATCAAAGTTGGCATGAAACTGGTTTCTCGAAAATGATTTGTGAGAAAAAGCTCGGTCAGGGTGAAAGAAGGCACGTTATCATAATTATACGTCAAGTGGCAAAACCTTCCAGGTTAAATACATAATTCAAGCATTCAATTGTATGAAATGAGTTCTCCAGAAGAGATCCGTGCTCAAAGACTTGCTAGACTTGCTAGAAATCAAGCACTGGAAGGAACTAGTTTAAACAATAATGCAATGACAGGATCACCTCCCCAATCATCCAATTCATCAAATATGGATCGTCTTCCATCTCCACTTTCTTCAAACTCGACTCCATCATTAGTGACACCATCTGTTTCAATTCCTAAACCTCCCGTTGCTTCAGTACCAACTGAGGATACAGCAAATTCCATCACCTTTGAAAGATGGAGAGCTAACGAATTAAAGCGTGTCTTCTCAGTTTCACTATCTCCTCAAGATGACTCTCAAAAGTATATTCAATTAAACTCTTTAGGTGCAGAACTAGGTATAGTGGACCTAATAGATATTGATGCTGATACCATTCTTACATCATTAATTTTTGATCAAGGGATTACTCCGAATTATGCATCTCCACTTCAATATTTGTACAAAGCTTGGTCCCTTGCCTCACAATCTTTAAACCAATTGAAACCTGTTTCCAATGATTATCGAAAGAAACAAGAATTTTATAAAGAAACTGCACGTCTTTGTTCAGCCTATGCTTCTATCTTGTTCTTTGATCCAGAAACATTTGTTGATAACCCTCAATTGGATTCGATTATTGATGAGCTTATTCTTAAGTTTGCAAGATACAGAGATTTTTGGGTTGATATTTTGAACTCAATAGTGGAGAATGAAACTCAAGGTGAATTTTTAAATACCGTTTTACCAATTCTTACGTCCTTAATTGATACTTCGATAGATACAAATACTTTATCTGCAGGTCCTGCATCAAAGTATAATATAATATTACAAATTATTGAAACTATGACTTTGAACAAAAATATTTGTTCATGGATTTCTAAATGTGACATGTTCACTCTCCCTGAATCCGCCGATGCAATTCAACTCGAAAAGGAAACAGTTTTGGGTAGAATTCTTAGAATTTCACCTTTACTACCTAAAATATCATCATATAATTATGTTGGCGTTTCAAATAAAAATGAAATTAAAGTGATAAATGAATCTTTAGAAACAACATATTCTATATTGATTACAAGACTATTTCAAATTGTTAACTCCTTAATTAGAGTTGGTGAGGAATCTCGTAATAAAGTTCTATCCTTCTTTGCCCACTTAGTTAACAAAAATCATCTAAGAGCGAGTGAACATGCTGATGAGAAACAAAACTCAAGTGATTCATTGATGTTGAATATATCTCTAATTCTTTTCAAACTTTCTGAACCTATACTCAGAGAAGGCTCACAATCCAAAATAGATAAGATTGCAATTGATTACTTGAATTATCCCAACAAGTTGATCGATATTACCCAAGAAACAAGAATCAATTCTACAATACAAGAATTTGATGAAGAATATAAAGACAAACTTTATGACGAGTCTAAAAATCTTAATTTTATCTCCAGTTGCTTTTACTTAATGTTGTCATATTTACATTATGGTCTTGGCGGTGCAATTGTAAGTACCAACAAGAAAAACAAATTGGTAAAACAACTTAAGACTCAGTTAAAACAATTTCAAGCTATTGTTGAGAAAAATAATTATAGCTCTAATCCAGTCACCCAAAGATTAGTGGACATGAGGATGGAGCCATTGAAGAAAAAGATTTCTGAAATTCAAAATGATATTTATTCTTTGAATATGTTCTTTCAAAGTAGATCTTTTCAGCTTGAGACTTTTGATATAATTGTTGGAATCTGTGAATTTTTGGTCAGACTAATTGATCCCTTGCATGAATACCACCCTTCTAAAGGAAATTTCTTCCCATATTTGAATATCCCTTTGCATAACCTGGATAATGATATGGATAAACTAGATGATATTGAATATCTAAGAGGTCTTTCCCCTAAACCATTCAAGTATTATCCAGAAATTTTCATCGAGGGATTGATTAACTACTGCCACTTCATTTCGATGTATACAAACAACCCAATGATCAACAATAACAATAGACTAGTTAAGCTAGTAGAGTTCTCAATAATATTGCTAAGATGCCCTGAATTGATAAGTAATCCACATTTGAAAGCACGTCTAACTGAAGTTTTATTTTTCGGAACAATACCCCTTCAGACACAAAATGGAGAATACGATGGATTTATGGTTTCTATATTCAATGATGATGAAATTGTGCAGAAAAACTTGATGATTTCCTTGTTGGATTTTTATGTCATGGTTGAAAAAACAGGTGCATCTTCCCAATTCTATGATAAGTTTAACTCTAGATATCATATCTCATTTATCATTGAAAAGTTGTGGAAATTTGACAGCTTCCAAGCGGATTTGAAAGAGATTGCCAACAAACATGAACAATTCTTCATTCGTTTTGTAGCAAGAATGTTAAACGATACAACCTATCTTCTAGATGAATCATTGAATCACTTACAAACTATTCATAATTGTCAAAAAGAGCTTAGTAGAAGAGCCAAAGGAATTAAAACTGAGAGTGATGAAACCGATGAAGATTTACAAAAAAAGCTAGCTGACAGTGAAAGGTCGGCCAGGTCGTATGTTCAACTAGGTAACAAAGATGTTTTATTGTTTAACTTGTTCACCTCTAAGACCCCAGATAGTTTCACCATTACGGAGATTGTTGATCGATTGGCTGGTATGCTGAACTATAATCTAACAGTTTTAGTAGGTCCTGGTTATAACAATTTAAAGGTGAGTGAACCAGAGAAGTACCAGTTCAACCCTGTTGAATTGTTATCACAATTGTTATCTATTTTTTTGAATTTATCTCGAAAAGAAGAGTTTATTAAAGCTTGTGCAAGAGACCTGAGATCATTTGAACCTACAAACTTTACTAAAGCTTTGAATATTCTCAAAAAGAATTACAAACTACCTAGTGAAAAGTTTGAAAAAGATCTGCTTGATTTTGTTGATAAAGTTAAACAGACAAAAATGGAGGACGACGAAGAAGAGTTGGAGCTTGGTGATATCCCTGATGAATTTTTGGATCCTTTGATGTATACATTGATGAAAGACCCAGTCAAACTACCAGCCTCTAAAGTGTCAATGGACAGAAGCGTTTTGAAGGCACATTTAATGAACGATCCTACAGATCCTTTCAACCGTATGCCGCTGAAGTTGGAAGATGCAACTGAGGATGTGGAACTAAAGGAGAAAATCAATCGCTGGATTCAAGAAAAAAGGGAAGAGGCGTCAAGGAAGCACACCAAAGGTGAAAATAGTGTCAGCGACGCAGACGGCGATGTCGTCATGGAATGAATATTTACACGAGATGTGTCAAATTGTTGATGAGAGCCGTACTCCGAGTTTTATCCACAATAGATATTCTAGCTTTTTTCTGTTGCACGCGCCCTCAGCATGTGCATCGAGAATTCCGCTCCGAGTGTTGAGCCTGGAAAATAGTGACTTCATTGTTTGTAATTACTTTATACATCGTAGTTTTTGGAACTATTCTCCACTGAATTTTTCTTTAGCAGACTATTTACAATGACCAACACATCAACGAAGGAAAATAATATAATAGACACACGTTCTGTGGCCGTTGAAGATGAACCTTATAAAGAGCTTGAACAAACACAGCCAAATGAAAACATCAAATTTATAGAGTTGGAAAATATTTCAAAGAACAAATACAATAGAAAACAACTGGCGGATACCACGGAAAACCATGAAACAGAAGAGAACCTTCCAAATATTAATGACTATGATATTGAGGAAATAGAATTGGACGAAACTTTGTCAGCGTTAGCCAATGCAGAAATTATGTCCAAGCATTATCAAGTCCCTAATATTATCATCAAATCATTATTCAACCTGAATTTCAATAAGAAAAAACCTTTTACAAACCGATATGGTAATTTTGGGAAAAGTAATTCAAATGAAGATGATGTAAGTAATTTCTTATTAGCTCTTGAAAAGCAAATAGTTGAATTTGTTTTAAAGTCCGAGCAAGATTCATTGAAGTTAAGTCCAATGAATTCATACTATCGTTTGCTAAGTCATCAATTAGCTGACTATTATCATTTGGGGCATATTTTGTCATCGATGGTATTGTACAAAATAAATACTTCCTTAATAAATGCTGATGACGAAACCAAAAGACATGCTGAATTCGATGAATCAGGTAATATCAAGCCACTAGACTTCAAAAGTCTTAAATTCGACCCAAAGGAGAAACTCAACAGAATAAAGTTATCTGAGATTTATGAACGTCATAAAGACTTTTTTGAGAAGTATAGGGACTCATTGGTAAATGAATTTGAGAATTTAAACTTGATTAATTCAACTCCAATCATTCCTTATCCTGATAGTTTCTACCCTAACTCTAATCTACAGTCCCAGTTATCTACTGGAAATCATAGAGACATCAATGGGAGAGATTCGGATTTTGATGATAGTGAAGATGATGCGGAAATTATTGTTGGTGATGACAGTTCTGTGAGTCAAAATGAAACTGATAGCAACAGTAAACAAAGAAACAGAAGAAGAAGTAAAGGATATGTTCATCGAGAATATAACAACCAATACTATTATCAGCCATACGGATGTTACGGTGGTCCACCTGGTTCTCATTTAACACAACAACCTATATACCCAAACGTTGTACCTATGCCAGGGGTTATACCTGTAGCTTCTCCGCCATTAGGTTCACCTGCTGTTTCTGCGCCATATTATTATTATCCAGTCATGCCTGCTGTCAACACAGATAATTCTAGAGAAGAAACTAGTGAAAACGCCGCAAGTTGTGAAAATACGGAAGATGGTTCACCCGTTACACCATCAACACAATCACCGGGATCACCTGTAGGTCCACAAATACTTAATCAAGCCACGTATTCACCTGTTGTACCAATGCCAAGTTTATCAGGGATCCCACAGGTTCTACCTAATGGACTAGGAATAAATCCACGTGGGGTTTACTCATATCAATATTATCCTGTTCCAGGACCACCAGGATCAGCTCCATTGCCAATGATGTATTATGATAACAACAATGGGTATTCAAATCGTGGTGGGAAAAGATACAACAGAAGAGGTCGTCATGGAAGACACGGTGATAAATTTGTGGAAACTAGCTGATGTGTGTTTTATTATTATTCACGGTATAAATGTGACAATGTTTTATAAAATTGGGAAGAGGTTTTTCAGAGTTTTGCATTCAGTTTTTTAGCTCTATCAAGAGCAATATCACACATTTCATTGAATGCTATTTCAACTTCATTACTCCATGTGCTGTTTTCAATTCTATCTCTCATTATCTTCATAATAGCATCTCTTGATCGTCCGTTCACGAAAACGACAAAAATAAGGCCAGGGAATTTTTTCTCATACTCCTCATTTAATTGTTTGAGTTTAGTGGTTAATTCTTCTGAACCTGAAAGTGATTTTTGTTCGTTTTGAGAGTGTTCAGATAATACGGTTGTTTTTGGAGCACCTAATCTTGGGTGTGCACTTACTATTTTACATATCGTTTCCCTTGATGATTGTGATGGATGTTCTCTATAATCTTCAATTAATTCTGTAAGTATGGACTTGCAATACTCTATGAACTGTGTGTAGGAATTAAACTTGTGCTTTTTTATATGAGATATCAAGATGTCAGTTAATGTGCGGCAAGGTTCAAAAAGGTTATCAAGAACAAATTCAAGTTCATTTTTTGATAATGTGTAAAATATTTGAGGATCAGGTAATGACATTTTAGTTAGATAAGGTAGATGAAGAAGAAGAATGTAAGTGGTAGTGAAGAAAAAACATCGATTGAAGGATGACAATTTAAGCTTTTAATTTAGTCTCGGAGATGGCCGAGATTGCATTCATAATGAATATTGATGATAAAATTGATGATGAAATTGATAAAAGCATTGATGATATTGGGTTTCAGAATCACACAAAAGCAACTACTACGGAGTTCTGTGGTTATTTTTGTACTATTATTATATAGGTTAGTCTTAATGCTGATGAACTAGTAAATGACGACATAGTTAAAGGTTACGCGTTAAAAGAGTGGCGCTGAAGTGAAATTTCGAGATCATGAATTACGTGGATGGTTTTAGTATTGATCAATAAGATCACAGCTTACAGTGACAAGTGTTTAAGAATGAGTGACGAATTTAAGGATTTACAACCGGAGAATACTAGTTATAAAATAAGTGAGAAGAGGACGATTGAAGAATATACCAATCTTGATGCTAATGATGAATCATTAAATAAATGGAAGAAGAGTTTAGGATTAAATACGGGGAAAGAATTAGATGTTGAACCAGGTGATAAACGTAAAGTTGTTATTATTTCAATGACTTTAAAGATTGAAGGAGAATCACCTGTTGTAATAAATTTAGAGAATGAGAAGAATTATGCATCATTAAAGGATAAAAAGATTAGTTTTAAAATTAAGGAGAAGAGTATTTATAAATTAATCATTAAATTTAAAGTTCAACATGAGATTATTACAGGTTTAAAATATTTACAAGGTGTTAAAAAAGCAGGTATTACAGTTGATAAGATTGACGAACCAATGGGTAGTTATGCGCCAAATACTGTTGATAAACCATTTTATGAGAAAGAATTTGAAGAAGTTGAAGCACCAGGTGGATTTTTAGCTAGGGGTAATTATAGTGCAGTTTCGAAATTTATTGATGATGATAAATTTGAACATTTAGTTTTACCATGGTCATTTCAAATTACTAAATAATTAGTATTATCATAAATAGTAAAACATATATAGAGAGAGAGAGAGATAGAAAGAATACACTTGATGAAGACCCTTTTTAAGAGTATGGTATAGAAGATGAAAGTAGATTTAATCATTTATTATCTATAAGAAATAATCAGGAGTTTTTCTACTTACTGTTGGTTCACCAGGTCTAATTGAAGGATCATATTGTAAGAAATCTTTATTATGATTCTCATCAACTTCCATTATAGCTGCTTGATTACCACATCTATAACAATAATTTGGAGCTGAAAAGATTGTTACAACTAAATCTTGATGAGACCAACTATAACCTTCCATAACTAATTGATGAGCTCTTGCAGTTAAAGATAAATTATTAGTATGATTAAATTGTTCAGAAATATCTTGACCGAAAGTGAAACCAGCACCTCTTGGAGATATACCCCAACCACCTCTATCATCAGGGTCAGACCAAAGTAAATCACACATTGGACCTTCATGCGGTACTTCTTGAAATCTATTTAATTCTCTAACTTGATCAATTGTTTCAATCATTGGTGATAAACCACCATGTAAACAAAAGATTGAATTATCAACTAAAGCAGTTATTGGGAAATAATCGAATAAATCTGTAAAAGTTTTCCAAACATTTGAAGTACCATATTTTCTAAAACATTCATCATAAAATCCATAAACTTGAGTAATTTGTCTTGATTCATGATTACCTCTTAAAATTGTAATTCTATTTGGATATCTAACTTTCATTGCAACTAAATAAGAAACAGTTTCAACTGAATAATAACCTCTATCAACATAATCACCCATAAATAAATAATTTGTATCAGGGCAAGGACCACCGATTTTAAATAGTTCCATTAAATCATGAAATTGACCATGAATATCACCACAAATTGTAACAGGTACTTGAACAGGTTGAACATTTTCTTCATTTTTCAAAACTTCAATTGCCATATTACATAAATCTTTAACACTTTCTTCACTTAATGGTTGACATTTACTTAATTGTTCAATCCAACCATCTAATGTATTTATTTGAGTTTTTGGAATTGTTGATAATTTAGCAGAATCAGGTATTGATTTAACTTCATTTATTGAATTATTATCGGGCTGTGTTTCATTTTGTTGAATTAAATCATTTGTACCTTGATCTAAGGCATCTTCCATTTGTACATCTGAATCTAACTCCATAATGAATTATAAATTTGACGTTTTATGGATTTGATATTGATATAAATTGTAGCCTTGTTTTTTAGTATTTTTGATAATATTTTCAATTAATTAATGAATCAATGATTATGATTCAGAACAATGATTTGATTAAACGGAAAATAAAAAATGGAATTAATGGGTTATCTTTTGTTTTAAAATCAGAGATTGGATAATCAGAAGATATTGAGACAAATAATCTACTGTTTGAAATTCAATAATTTGTAATTGCGGTATAGCTAAAGCGTGTTAGGGGGAAATCAAATGATAGTGGCAAGTGACAGGTTCCGACACAGTCTCTCACTCTCACTCTCACTTTCACTTTCACACTCACACCAGCGCTGTCTGAATACCGCACTGTGCATGGTTGAAATTTAAGCAGGCAACAACTGACAATAATTTTTTACTACCTAAGCGAGCGAAGTCTGGGACGGCACCGGGAATTTTTTTACTGGTAACATGTTATGTTTTTCCGCAGGGATTCGGCGACGATCGACCTGGGACGGGAAGGGAGGTGAATTTACAGCGAAGAGGTTGAAGTAATAGATCATAGTTATATTATCAATTATATAAAGTAAGTAAAACATTACACAATTGGTATTATAAATAATCATCATTAATAGTAATCATTTTTAGATTGTAATGGATGGTAAATAGCAGTTTATTAGCGTGCATTGAGTTAATACATCCGATCAAGCTAGATCCAGAGCTTATTTGGATCTTGCTCTAACCTTCCGTCTCTTTCTCTTAAGTCTTCTGACTCTCTTCTTTCTCCACTTAGCTCTCATTGTAGATAAATGGTTTCAGGGTGGAGAAGGAGAAGAGAAGGAAGAGGGGAGTAAGTAGTGGGAAGAAGAAGGAAACAAGAAGCTATAAGTAGTGTGAGAGTATACTGGAACGAGATTCGTCGTCGATTGTTGGTGAGGCAGACAGGCAAGCAAGCAAGCGAGCGCTGGGGGAGATTGCGGGGAGTACTGGGGGAGAATCGTGGGGGAGACACTCGCACTGGGGGCCGAGGGGTGGGGCCCAGGGGGAGAGCCCGTTGGGGGGAACTGGAGGAACTGAGGGGGGAAAACGTTGCGTTGTCTTGTGTTGTGTGCGGTGCGCGTGTGTGGTTGCTTACAGTTGGAGGGTTTGCGGGGAGGGTTTGGAAGGGTGGTAATATCACGTGAGTGGTGGTTGGGTAGGTAAAGAATAATATAGAGGGTTTTCATTTATACAGTGTAATCAACGATATATATAACGATAAGGGTTATGCAGTCGGCATTGGTATTGTATTGTATTGTATGGTATGGTATGGTATGGTATATAAGTGGAGGGGAGGGGAAATCATTGCTATTGCTCTTCTTTACACGGTCTCCTCTGTTTTCTTCTTTTGAAGTTCCCTCTCCTGCTGGATAGCAAATATGAGTTTCTCTGTGCATTCCGGATCATCGAGGGTTTCACAGAGTTCTTTGGCAACGTCTTCTGAAATTAATAACTTCTCAGGAGTATCTCCAGCTAATAAATCAATTGATTCGCTTAATGTACCTTCTTTCCGTTTCTGTACATACTCTAGCTGTTCTAAAACATTGCTACGTATTTCGGTATCTTGAGTCTTCAAATATATCTCACTGAGTAAATCCACTGGTTCATATTCTAAATGGCCATCCTTAAGAAGAATTATCATGTATTTCAATGAAGAAATCACTTTAATATGACAATAAATTCTATAAAGTAAATAAAATCCAGGAATATTCGGTAATAATGGAACTAAAACAAATGGAATTGTTAATGGCATTAATAATAAATCTCTTAAAATACCCTTTTTATGTAATTCATATTGTGATTTAAATACTGGTTTCAATGTATCTAACATAACTTCAATATTTGTCAATTTATTAGGATAATAATATGAAAACATTTCTAAATCATGACTTTTCAATTGCTTTTCTAAAATTTCATCATGTGTAACAAACAATTCATTCTCCTTATCATTTCCCTCATTTCTTTCTTTATCATCTTGCTTTAATTTACGTGTAATAAACTTTTGTGATGGTATTGACATCAAACATGTTTCAAACCATGGTATATTTGAAAGAATTTTATTGATCCAATGTACAACTTTCTTATTGATGCTAGAATTAGATGTAGAAAAAGATTTCCACATATTGGTAGCTTTATCTATAATCTTATTTTCTAATGTCTTCTTACCATTAGGGAATATGCTATCATTGTACTTACAATGAATGAAAGTTTTCTTTGTCGTCAACGGTAGGGCATAAAAATTTATTCTTTTCCTCTTCAATGCTTCCTTAGAAAAACTTGATATATATCTGACACTTATTCCAGTATTCAACAACATTGGTAAAGGATCAAGATGTGTAGGTTGTTAATTCTCGGAAGGACTGGCGTTGTTCATATAGCCATAAATCTATTATATACGAGGCGGGGGGTTCATTCACTACACTTTTTTTTGAGTAATTGTATTTTTGAATGGTCCGAATGGGAAACAATATCTTAAGCACAGTTGTCAAATTATACTAAATTATTAGTTCTTTAATTGATAATATATCAATTGCATTCAACGATATACTTTGCTAGAATTAGAAAAGAATGGCTTTATTCAAAGAAAAAAGCGAGTCCCCTTTATTTACGGGAAGATTACATTCCGAAACTCCTGCATCAACTAATGGAAGTACAACATTAAAACCTTCTCCTGGTAACTCTTCCTCTAATAAACAACATGATGATAACATAAATATTAAAAATTACTATAGTTTGAAACCAAATACAATTCCACCGTACGTCATTGATAGATTGTCTCACTATGATATCAATAAATATGAACAAGATCCTTTTGTTTCAACATTTAAGGATTCAAATGGTAATGTTGTTTGGTCTGACTTTATTACAGCATTGAAAGCTCCTACAGGTACAGTTTCACAACATGAAAATCACATACCTACAAGTGAATCATACGGTAATGTTTTAAAACCAGATTCAGGTAACATAAAATTGAATGACGAAACTCAAAACTTAGAATCAATTGATGAAGAACGTAACGAAATTGATAAAGTTGATGATATTTTTAAAGATTATGATTTAAATTCCAAGTGGAAAGGTGGTATCAGATTGAAAGGATTGTTTGGTTCACCATCCATTATATCGAATGATATTGATGATGAAAGTGAAAATGAATCATATTCAAGCTCAAATAGTTCAAATTTAAATGATATGAATTTAGATTTAGAGAAAGGCCAAGGAAGGAGTCGAAAAGAGAAATTGTATAGACTCAATAGAGAAAGAGATATTAAAAAACGAGCCAAATTATGGCTTGATGAAAATAAAAAGGCTTGGAAACCAAAACTTTTCCAATCAATGATGACCAATGCTTACTTACCACTGTTTTTCAGAATGTTTTCATTATGTTTAACAGCTGTAGCTCTTGGATTATCAGCAAAATTGGTTCATGTAACAAGACAGAATCATGTTCGTCAACAAGCTAGTCCCTTAATGGCATTAATTGTTCAAGCATGTTCTGTCATTTATTTGATCTATATCACTTATGATGAATTCTTTTCACAACCACTAGGGTTAAGGAATCCGAGAGCTAAAATAAGATTACTTATGTTTGACCTTTTATTTATTATATTTTCAGCTGCTAATCTTTCAATTTGTTTCCAATCAATTTATGATAATAGATGGGTTTGTTCAGAAAATCTGAGTTCAGATGCTATTCTTTATGATCCTGGTATGTGTGTGGAAGTGAAAGCATTAACTGCATTCTTACTGCTTGTTCTTGTTGTTGGTTGCATCAATATCAGCATATCTATCTTCAGAGTTGTTCACAATGTGTCCAACAGAGACAAGAATTGATTCTTTAAGCTCTTATCGTCGTCTTGTTTCAATTGTCTAGCTTTTTTGTATTATTATTAATGTTGAGCCTCCGCAAGATCGATCCGCGAATTAAAGTGGCAAAAATTCAGCTGGTTCATGAAAAATTGCCTCGCTAAAGTAATTCCATTTGGGTTTGCGGCACGTAAACGGAAATGTCAATTGATACACCTGGACGTGGTACAACACAGTACTGTATAATTGTCCACAAATTACGCAGATAATTGCTTTGGTGGGGAAGCTATTATCAATATTATAAACAGCTATATATCTATGGAAGATTCGTTTTTGGAAAGTACGTGGACGAGCATTGAACCAGCTCTCAATATCATCCTAGGTGATGAGAAGGGATCATCGTTAGACTCTTTGATGTACACAGATACATACACTAAAGTTTACAACTATTGTACAGCATCTGCAAAAAGATCTCATACAAATACATATCATTACAACAATTCAACTGTCAGATTGGTAGGTAGTGAGCTATATGAAAAAATCAAAGATTTCTTGAAAAATTATCTACTTAATACGAATCGAAGAGATGATGAAAGTTTCCTTCAATACTATATAAGATCATGGCAACGTTATCTGATTGGTTCGAAAAAGCTTAATGATGTTATGGATTATTTAAATAGATATTGGGTGGCAAAGGAAAGATCAACTGGACATCGTGATGTTTATGATATCTTTAGTTTATGTTTATTATCATGGAGAGATTACAAATTTTACCCAAACTTGAATGAACTTATGGATCAAATTATGGAACAAATTCAACTTACAAGACAAGGTGTTGAATCCAATATCAAAGATTTAAATGTTGCTATAAAATCTTTTGTTTTATTAGGATTTGATGCAAATGATTTGAAAAAGCAAAATTTATCTGTTTATATAAATGATTTTGAAAAAAGATTCTTGACAGATACTCATAACTTTTATACTCAAGAATCTGCTGATTATCTGAATAAAAATGGTGCAGTGAATTACATCAATAAGGCATTACAAAGGATTGATGAAGAACTTAAAAACTTGGAAGATTTGAATGATCATACAAGGAAACCCTTAAACGATGTTTTGAACAATGTCTTGATTCAATCTCATCAAGAAAAGATTAGAAATGAACTGCCAACTTTATTAGATGAAGAACGTTATGATGATATTAGAAAAATCAATACACTTTTGAAAAGAGTTCCATTGACTATTCCACCATTACTTCAAATTTTTCAAAAGTATATTGAAGATCAAGGTAATCAAGAAATTCTTCAGTTTAAAAATCAGTCCGATGAAGAGTTCAAAAAGGCAATGGAAGCTTATCAACAAAGTTCAAATGTGGATGATCCAAAAAACAAATCAAAACTCAAAAAACCTGTGGATGCAATTGACTCAAATAGGTATATCAAAGTTTTACTCCAAATCTATGAAAAATTCCAAAAAGTTGTTGAAGTTTCATTTGATAATAATGCTGCATTCATAAAAGCGCTTGATTCTGCTTGTCAAAAAATAATCAATTACAATACGATTGCAACTCCTACACCTAGAGCTAAATCAAAGACGCCTGAATATTTAGCAAAATATTGTGATGAATTTTTAAGAGGTAAAAACGATGATATGAATATTGAAGAAATCGTTAGTGTTTTCAAATTTCTGGAAGATAAAGAAAGTTTCGAAACTTGGTATAGGAGATGCCTATCTAAGAGACTATTATTCAGTAATTTATCTCCTGAGGAAGAGGAGAAAGAAGAAATGATTATTCAACGATTGAAAACAGCTAATTCCGTTGAATATACTGCTAAAATCACCAACATGTTCAATGATATTAGAGTATCAAAGAACTTGGGTGTGCAATATAAAAGCTCATTAGCAGAAGTATCAGATCAATCTAAGCTGATCACTGATCTGGATCCTAAAATTCTTGACACCGCTTCATGGGGTAATATATTGAAAAACAGTAATGAGTCTTTTGTATTGCCTGAAGAGATTTTATTGTCAGAAGAACGTTTCACTGAATTATACAAGAAGCTTCACAATGGTAGACAATTAAACTGGCTTTGGAACAGATGTAAAATTGAGTTGAAGGCTAACATTGCAAAACCTGGTAGGCCTCCATATTTTTTTACTGTCACATTATTTCAATATATAATATTGTCTTGCTTTCAAGAAGATGATGAATTATCATTCAGTACTTTATTGAATAGAACAGCTTTGACTCCAGAAGTTTTCAAAAGCAATATGCTACCATTCGTCAAAAATAAACTCATAACTCAAAGTCCTCCTGGTGAGAAGAATATGATTAACAGTAATACCGTATTCAAAATTGTGAAAGAGTATACTTCAAAGAAACTTAAAATCAATTTCTCTACTCAAGTAAAACAAATTGATTATAGAACAGAAGAGAAAGAAACAAATGAAGAGATTGCAACTCGTAAAAACGAAGTTCTGAAAGCAGGTATTGTTAGAATCATGAAAGCTAGGAAAGAATTGAATCACGAAAACCTTGTTAATGAAGTTTATTCTATCATTGACCGATTCAAACCAACTGTTAGTGAAATCAAAAAGGCAATAGGAGATTTGATTGATGAGAACTTTCTTTCGAGAAGCGAAGCTGGAAATGGTTATATTTACTTATCATGATATATCGATATATATTTAAATATCCTTTCGTTTATAGTTTCAATAATATTAATGTTTTATATATGGCTGTTTAAATCCAACAGCAAGTTACGACAGAGATTATGTTGTAGTACAAGTAAGATATTTTTCAAGTTTGAATCTTTCTTCAAATTAGCATCAGTGTAAAAGCAAAAGAATGCATTCTTCAAATGATCTCTATACGTTTATAGTATACGTTTTTAAATTATCAAAAAATAAAGAGTTTTTATTATGTACAAAAAGATTTATATTTTTAAAAAATGTGGGGAATCAAAGTATTGAACAAAGTACATACGTCGATCGACGCAAATACAATATTGTCCTATTTTAACGAGAAAGGCCGATTCCCCACTTCCTTTCCAACAATATCCTAAGATCAAAGCAATCAATAATCCAATACAACTGATATAACTGGCATACTACGTTACTATTACGAGCTCTTAATGTAGAGTCATAGAAATTACTCATTCGGGTAGTTTTAATGCGGCGCGCAAATTTTGGCGCAGAATGCATTGTTCTACATCAAGTTTTAAATGTGTAATCTGTGATTGAACAGAATTTAAAGATAACTGAATGTCAAAATTTTAACCTTCTTACGCCTTTCTCTCGTTCCTTTTCACAAAAACCAAATATGTCAAATTTAAAAGAATATCAAAAAGTATCTGAGGAACAACACAAGAATATTCAAGTGAATCCTTATGGTCCAAACCCTAGCGATTACCTCTCTAATGTTCGTTCTTTCCAATTGATCGAATCAACTTTAAGAGAAGGTGAACAATTTGCGAATGCATTCTTCTCAACAGAGAAGAAGATAGAAATTGCAAAGGCATTAGATGATTTTGGTGTTGATTATATTGAGTTGACTTCTCCTGTTGCTTCTGAACAATCTAGAGCAGACTGTGAAGCAATTTGTAAATTAGGATTAAAGGCTAAAATTTTGACTCATATAAGATGCCATATGGATGATGCAAGGATTGCAGTTGAAACTGGTGTTGATGGTGTTGATGTTGTTATTGGTACATCTCAGTTTTTAAGAGAGTATTCACATGGTAAGGATATGACTTATATTACTAAATCTGCAATTGAAGTTATTGAATTTGTCAAATCTAAAGGTATTGAAATCAGATTTTCGTCTGAAGATTCATTCAGGTCTGATATTGTTGATTTGTTGAATATTTACAAAACTGTTGATAAGATTGGTGTTAACAGAGTCGGTATCGCAGATACTGTTGGTTGTGCTAATCCAAGACAAGTTTATGAATTAGTTAAAACTTTAAAATCCGTTGTCTCTTGTGATATTGAATGTCATTTCCATAATGATACTGGTTGTGCCATTGCAAACGCTTATACTGCTTTAGAAGCTGGTGCAAAACTTATCGATGTTTCCGTTTTAGGTATCGGTGAAAGAAATGGTATTACCCCATTAGGTGGTTTGATGGCAAGAATGATTGCTGCAGACAGAGAATACGTTCTCAGCAAATATAAATTACATAAACTTAGAGATTTGGAGAATCTTGTGGCAGAAGCTGTCCAAGTCAACATTCCATTCAACAATCCAATCACTGGTTTTTGTGCTTTCACACATAAAGCTGGTATTCACGCAAAGGCTATTTTAGCAAACCCATCTACTTACGAAATTTTAAGTCCTTCAGATTTTGGTTTAACCAGATATATTCATTTTGCCAACAGATTGACTGGTTGGAATGCAATTAAGTCTAGAGTTGAACAATTAAACTTGAACTTAACAGATGATCAAGTCAAAGAAGTTACTACTAAAATTAAGAAATTGGGTGATATTAGACCATTGAATATTGATGATGTTGATTCTATTATTAAAGATTATCACACTGAAGTTTCCACCCCTATGATGGGAGCAACTGATGGTCCAGCAATTGATGAAGAGGCCAGCCTTCTTGAAAGTGTTAAGAAACCTCGTCTCAATTAAGGATATACCTGATACAATATTTACACTTTACAATATTTCGCATTTGTATCATTAATACAATCGACTATTAATTGAGTCATTTGGTATGTCAAATAAATAATAATTCAGTAAAAAATATACGTAATGTTATAAAAAGTAAAAGGAATATATCATAAGCAAGGTATGGAATCGATTAACTTATTTGGAATTCTTTTCCAGATCTTCAATCTTCTTCTTTTGCTTTGCTAATTCTTCCTTTAATGCTGCAATTTGTTCTGCTTGGTGCTTTCTGATGTATAAGTCTTCTTGAGCCTTTTCTCTTTGTCTGAAAGAGTCAGTAGAACCATCAGATCTTGGTGCACCAGTTGCACCATCGGTGTAAGATCTGACAGAAATGATTCTTCTTGGAACTGCGGTCAATGCTCTTCTTGCTAACATTTTCAATTGATTAAATTTGCTTGGTGTTAAACAGATAACGCAAAAGGGTAGTCCGGAACCATCCCCTATTCACTTACATTACACCCCTCCACACTTTTGACCATGCACAGCATGATAGAACTTGCCACCCGCGAAGAACGCACGATTCTGATTTGACAGCGAAGGGCTGGAGGCGAGGGGAACAACAACGACGCTGTCGTGGGCCAACATGATTTTTCACAACTTCAAAACTATGATTCTGTAGATAACATAGCATGCAATAGAAAGACGGAGAATGGATTTCTCATACACATCAAATGACATAAAGCTGGATTTATACTCTGGAGCAATCTACACAGTGCGATGGAATGAAGATGGTACCTACATTGCCGCCGGGGGTGTTGATAGAACCATAAAACTGCTGAATATGGAAAATCTAGATACCGAGATTGAGCAAGACAATGATGCAGCAATCGAAGAGATTGAATCAGATGTATTCGAGGAACAGATAGCGAATTCTGCTGTAACTTCTGTTGAATGGTCGACACTTGAAGATTCTCAATTAATTGCATCCTCTGCGGATCATACTGCAATTATCTATGATTTGAATAAATCTGCTAAGATCAAAACTTTCCGACATCCTGGAACCGTGAATCAGTTGAGTATATCTAAAAAAGACTTGATTGTAACTGCGTGTGATGATGGTATGGTGAGAACATGGGATAAACGGTCTAAATTCGCCGTTAATACTATTAAATCAAATCATCTGTTCCCAATTCTCACTTGTTGCATAGATAGAGATGAGAATAGAGTTTACTATTCTGGAATTGATCCAACAATCAGCTGCTACGATATCAGGAAACTAGACTTGGCATGGTCAGAATCTCATGTACATTTGAATAATGTAACCTCTCTTTCATTGTCACCAGATGAATCTTATCTTTTAAGCAAATCGATCGATAATACGGTAAAATATTGTGATTCTAGATTGATCGAAATGAAGAATCACTCTAAACCTTATATATTTGATGGTACAACAGCAACAGATGAGGATTGGCTTATTCGTGCAAAATTCATACCCGATCCAGAAGACGAGACAGGAGAATTGCTGAATGTCGTCTCAGGTTCAAATGATGGCTACACTTATGTTTGGGAATTTTCAAGTAGAAAAATAATAAACAGATTGGATGGTCACAAAGCTGCAGTGCTCGACATGGATTATTCTGAAATAAATGATCAACTCGTGACATCTTCCATGGATGGTTCGTTGATTATTAGAAAACTGTAATACTAAATAAATTGAAAAGATGTACTATATATTAAAGCTCACTTTATTACGTCTTTTGTTGCGCAACTTTTCCAAAACCCGGACCCTTTTATCATTATCTTCAACCTGTTCTTTCATCTGGTCGTTGGCTATTCGGTCAATATCGTCATATCGTCTTTTAGAAAGTGTAGATTCACTTCCTAGCAGCTTGTCAAGATTTTTATTTGTAAATAGCGGAAGCTTCCATAATCTTTTATTTGAATCTCGACATATCTCACTATGAATTATATCAAGCACCATACCGTCATCGAATGGTCGCAATGGCTCCTTAAAATCAGTAAGTGGAGTTTCAAAAGTACAATACTCTTTTGTGAGTTTTTCATTTGTGAACATTCTCAAAAACGGAAAAGTTAGTATATAGTCCCTAATCTTTGTATGGTCGATAAGCTCCAAATTGTTAGAGTCTTTTGTTTCACTTCTCATATTGTACATTTGTTCTTCAAGGGTATTCTCCAAGATCAAAGTTTCAACAAAAACCTCATTAACTTGTCCAATTCTATGCGCTCTTTTGATTGCTTGGGCTTCAACTGCTTGATTCCAAACAGGGTTAATGAAAAATACATGCGTTGCAGCTATTATAGTTAGTCCGTGCGAAGCAAGCTTCAAGTCCATAATTAAACAGATACCTTCTCCTTCATTTTTACTACAGTCCCAACTGTCAAATTGAGCAACATTATTGGATCTATCTGAAGGTTTGATGTATGGAGCATACATAATGTAGTTCATTCCAAGAATATCTAGTAATTCTGTCAAATAATAAGCAGAGTTCTCAAATTCATAAAAAACAATGCTTTTAATTCCCTGAATCTGGTTTTCAAGTAATCGCATAGACAAGTAATTTAATTTACTAGACATTGTGCCTACAATTTTAGAATTTCTCAATTGTGAACATATATTGGGCAAAATGTTGGACCTTCCTTGGGTTGAATTGGAAATATCCTTTGGTTTACCACCTGATTTAACATTTGATTTTTCGTTTAAATTATCCCCATAGACTAAATCCTCTTCATATTTTGAATCAAACGTAGCCACCCATTCTGGTATTTGAGAAATTTGCTTCACATCCGATATTTTGAAGTTTTTTATATCTTCCTTATTTCCCAATCGTTTATGAGAAGATTTAATTGATTTCCAATATCCACTCCAAAATTCTCTTGAGCTCTTTTCAATTTTTTCTTTGAATTGTTCCTCAGAACCAATAACTCGGTTTTTGTAGAAAAACTTCTGTAGAGATATTATATGCGGATATCCATAACATGCGGTGCTTCTATTATAACCCACCAGAGAATAATTTTCAATCACGAGACTAGGCATATTCTCAATAAAATATGCCATCTCATGTACAGCTGATACTGCTCTCCATCTCATATTAGATAGAGCAAGTTTAGAGCAGTAGATTGCCTTTCGTAAGACTGATTTATCCTCCTCACTAAAGTTCTGCTCCCTCAACGAGAACACACAGAAATTGAGCAAATTCTCAATATCTTTTATACTAAAACTCGTCCAATAAAATGTTCCCTTTTGAAGATTTGTAACCAACCTTCGAAGATCTGATTTATTGGAAGGATCAAACATATAATCTAAACCTTCCCGTCTAGACGTAATCGCGTTTGTTGCCAAAACAGATATAAATAAATTTATCGTCATTTTATCATAAAATGATGGAGCAAGGAAGACAGGTTTATGGTGTAGGAGAGGAAGAGAAATATCATCCTCAACATCCTTTATGTTATGTCTTACAATCAACTGCGACAAAAGAAATTTTAGTTGCATTTCAATATTATATTTCTTAAGCTCAAATGGTTTCACAATAGTTTCTGTCCATAGTTTGGGAAATGAAACCCATGGTTGAATTTTGAAGAAATTAGTTACCATCAAGCCTAATCGATCTAGGTCTTGTTTAGGCTGGAATGATTTTTGAACATTATATTCTTGTGAGTCATTTTCCATATGAATGTTAGTTAAACCAGATGTAGGCGTACCGCTGATTACCCACATTCTTTCATAAAACAAATCCTTTGTAAGTAACACCGCTCTAGAGTTTTTAGATTGCATCGTATGTCCCTCATCAATGATTATCCTTTTCCAGTAAATGCATCTAAGAACTGAATCTTTTTTTTCAAATTGCTTTGAAAATACACTATTGGATATAAGTACTACATCCTTACTTGCAATATCATGAAAACTTATCTGTTGTAAAACATTCATATTTTGACAGGTTTGAATTTCTAAAACGTTCAGAAAATCCTTTTCCACATGTTTATTAATTTCAACTCGCCATTGATGAAACAAGTTATCTGGTAATATTACCAATGTTGTAGAGACCAGGTAAAACCTCTTGTAAAGTGGTACACTATATCTTTCGGAACATCTGGTTTGTCTTGACTTTCTTGGTATGTCAATGCGGTCAAAATAGCCAACCTTACTTTCTAGTTTTTGAACAATACTAGTGGGAAAATCATCAATGAACTCTTTCCACGGAACTGATTTCTGAATAACAGTTTCAACGCAGTAATCCAATAAACTATGTGGAGTTTCAGTCTTTTTCTGAATATTTGATCGACAGACTGGAAATTCTGAGATCTCAAATTTTGAGAGACAAATTAGAGCTAAACAAATACACGTCTTTCCTAATCCCATATTTTCTGCTAATATACCACCTCTAGGAGGCATATAAGTAGGAGGAGTCAAAACAGGCGACATAGTTTTCATGTTGAAATATGTATTGTTTTTTAGTTTCAGTATATAAGGCATCAAATTCAGACTATTGTTATTTTCTCTGTCAATCATCATTAGTAATGACCTTTTTTGAAAGTTATATAGCTTACTCCTAAATCCTGCAAGTTCTTCATTCTGAACTAGATTGAAAATATGGTGAGTATAAGCGTCCTTCATATCCACATGTCTAAAGGTGGGCGATTCTATCTGATTGTAAATATCTGTGAGCCTTTGTTGTGGATTGTATGTCTCACATGGCTTGATCTCTTTCGAATGATAAGCTTTCCTCTCTATCATTCTCTTGAAATGATAAGCAAGTTCACTTTCATCAATCGAAGCGAGCTTGGGTCCAGCCGAAAAGAATTTGACAAATATGACCTCTTTGGCTGAAATGTACTGGAAAAGATTTTTGGGATTAGATAGATTGAAGGCTCGAGAGTCATAATCAGTTATTGTTAAAAGATTTTGCAAGCATATAAGAGTCTGCTTCTGGAACCACTGATCTGTTCTCTTGAACTTAAAGTATTTTTTCCTGTAATTCTGTATAGATTCAATATGAGGACTGTCCTCTGGGAATAAATAAACCCTGACTACTGCTATCCCTCTTACTCTGTCAAAAATTCTATACGTTAAACGACAATATGCTTTCCGTACAAGCAAAACTAGAGACTCTAAAAGAGGAGATAGACCATCTATTTCAGTAAATGGAAAATCAACCCATTTCCAGCCTGGCTCTAATGAATTTGGATTCGTTCCTGCTGCTGGCAAGCCTGGAAAATCAGTGATGAACAGAACACCGAAAGGGACAAAATTGTTCAAATCATTCACAATTTCAATGACAGAGCGCAAATCATCTGGTAATCTCATGTCTCTCTTATTTTAATACCATATTCCGCTTTCTCTATTGCGAGTATAGCTTTTTGTTGTGTTTCTGGGATAAGAGCAACATTGTGTATGCGCCATTACTGTTTAAATAAAGCATATTCGCTTTGATTGCAGCGACATCACCCCCTGCTTACATAAGCAGCACATTATAATTCTTTATTTGGAGATGATGATAATTTCAAAATCGACATTTATACACTCGAGATGAATACCGGTTTGGAACTTTATCCAAATTGCAGGTAGTGAACCATCATCTATACACATAATGTCTACTGTTTCCAAGGCTATATTCACTAAACTGGTAGCTCCAAATAAAGAGAAGCTTTTGAAATTGGAACAACTACAATGTCAGGTGTTTAGGACAACGTTCAATCCTCATAAATTGAAAACAGGAGCAAAGATCTTATCCGCTCCACTGAAAGGACAAACTTTGGCTAACTACTATGGTCCTACCGACTTTCCTTCTATTGCTAAGATGGCAAAGGCTTTGAGTACTCCATCTTTCACAGTTATCAATGAGCCAGAACAATATAGAGTTGAAAGAGTTGAAGATCTTAAAAGGAGAGGAAAGGGTTCACCTAAGAAAATTAGGGAAGCTTCAAGCGGAGGTAAAGGTAAGAAGAAGAAATAAAAATCCTAGCATTCATACGGCCCTGTATATATACTATACCTATAGATACTTTTTGTATAAAAATTTATCAATGATTGATTCTAGTCACGGATATTTTCATCGTAAACCTAAAACATCTGCTTATAGTGATAATCATCAATCATTTCACCAATCAAAACCCGCCTCATGATGTTAGTTATTGAAATTTCACTCCAGTTATGTTTGACTTCACCTACGGTGTGTTGTTCATCTGTATCGTTTCTTGATAACTGTGGGTTATTCAGGTTGAATAGATTAAAGCTATACATCGCATTGACGTGGCTGCAATATATTTCCTTAGTTGTAATTGGTCTGGTTTTTAGTGTTAAATTATCATTGATTGTTTCAAACAAAATCCCACCTGGAATTCTCTCATTGTTTTTGAGCTTTAGCAAAAGAACTACAATTGGAAAGTGATTGATCAATATAAGCGTGTGGCTCATAACAATAGTAAAATATAAGGTCAATAGTCGGGTGACCACAAACGTTAAATAAAACGCAAACACTGTTGGAAGAAGATAGATAAGTATACTGAAAACAATAATGCCTAGCATCAATTGATCAAATTCATAATCGTTGGAATCCACTCTATTTCTCAAAACATTGTATTTCTTACCGTAAAATAGTCGAAACAATGAACTAATTATAGTAAGCTGCCAATGGTATAATCTTGTACATGCAATGTAAAATCCATTAAGATTCAAAAATAAGACAGTACTAAGATCTAAAATGAAAGAGACAAACATTGATAAACCTCCATATCTTGCGACATACATAGAAAAGGCAAGAACACTACTGAAACTTTTCGAAAACCACCTTAGTGTAGTACTTTTCCAAAAATGCAATACCCAAAATATCAGTTGGCCGAAAAATGATGCAAGTTCATTATTCAACTTGAAACCAGCGGGAGAATGCATCAACCAAACCACCAAGTTTTCTATGCCTTTTTCAAGCATTAATAATACTTTTTGTGCTCCCTCACAAATAGCAGTTTTGTGATCAAACATGTATCCATATACAATATTACCCAAAAGGTAATCATTAACCATTAACCACACCGTGTTATAAAACTTGATGTATTCACTAGGGGAAAACTTTGCTTTCCTTATAATCGAAAACTCACTCTCCTCTTTGGAGACCTTTAATTTCTGGAAAAGCCAAGGTAAGTAGTATAACTGTCTAATTCTCACATTGATTTGATGAATAAAGTATGATATATACGTTAGGGATATAGCTTTTTCGTTTTTCAAATAGCTACTGTATGAGCTATATTTGATGTGAATGAAAGGCTTTGTAAGGATACAACTCAGTATGAAACAAAACCTTTGAATAAATGTGCAATATGTATAGTTCATGATGTTTAAAAGTGCAAAGCTATATCTGCACAGTCTCCAACTCTGTATTCCCGAAGTGTTTCGATTAGTATGTAGTTTGGATCGCATATAATTAGTAAGATTGATGATCCTGAGAACATCTCGCATTCCAATCTTAAAGGGTTTGGACTGTTTTGTAAGATGATACATTAATTTTGATCTATATTTGATTCTTATTTTTGTGCTTTCTTCAATTTCTTCAATACAAGTGGAATCATCATCATTCCAAAATATGTTTATTGTAATTGGATCAAGTGAGAAATATTCAAGCTTCCATGAGTTTGGTGGTTTGAAATAAATTATTGCATGAAAACTGTCTATTACAGGTTTTTGAAGCTTGAAGTTATACTCTTCAATCTGTTTATTGAGTTTCTTGTTTCTATAATTAATACATCCAATTATCTCAATCTGCTTCACAAGTCCTTTATCGACTTCACAAGGTCTATATGCGTCTCGCTCAATGACATCAATAACCACGTAGGTAAACTTATCAACTTTATAGCCTAATATCGCATACTTTCCATCAGTATCTTCAAGACTTATATCATTGGGCCAATAAATCAAAGTTTTGTTCATTTTACAACTGTTTTGGTCTAGATGTGTCAATTGCGATTGAATTACGTCTGTTAAACGCCAACGTTGGAAGCTTTAATGAGTTATAGTCTATTGAATTGGAGAAAAGAGTTTCAGCTATTAAGTAAATCTCAAAGTAAATAGTTGACAGCGTCAAACTGATAAGCAAAAACCTGAACACAAAATTTTCAAGGCTAAAAGCTTTGCAAGTATTTGATATAACTAGTGGAATCAGTACAAGAAAATATAGAGTGATTCTGATGATGAAGGTTTCTCTATGCATGGAACAAACAGTCTTCAAAACTGTATTTCCACAACTTGGTCTTTCTCACAATTGGTAAACAGATTATACGTGTACTAGTAAGAAGAGTTAGTATATCGTTGTATAAGCATGCAGACCTGTATTGATCGTTGCTATTATATATTGAACAGATTTTAAATTTTACATAAATGGAACTTCTAGGATCCGAGGCCTCTATGTCGACAATAAAGAGCCCTACATTGAGCTTCTGTCCATTCACACAGACCATTGATTTATAGCATGATAGATGATCTTGATAAAGGTTTCAGGATTGAAGAAGTTCGTTTACAGTTTGCATTAAATTCAACTCTTTGCAAACTGTTGGTGAGACACAATCATGCTTTTCTTGTTTTGAAGTCGGGCACTATTCATCGGATCAATTTGGACTCACCACAGGATATTGTTACAATTCAACTGAGTTTATCTGCTGGATGTTTTATTGAAGATAGCTGGATAGATACCAAAGGATACCATCTAATTGTGCGCAGCTCAAAGAATGATTACTATTACATCAACAAACAGTCTACCAAGTACCACACCTTAACAAAACTTAGGGGCTTGAACATTAATTGCATTGTTTTCTTAGATTCTACCGTTACTCCAGACTGTACTGGCCCAATACTCATATCTACTAGAAATAGTTTGATATTAGAAGCTTGTATTATTGCATTCAAAGAAATGTACCTTAAATCGCTTCTTAAGAACAAATATTCTATTCTTCATATAGTTCAAAACTCAGAACTAAATGACAATGGCACATTAACTTGTGTCATCGATCTTTTTACTCTGGATAAAAGGCTTTTATGCTTCAATACAAAGATTCCAAAACAGCCGGCATTCAACACATGTGTTTTCCAAGGTCTTACGAAATCTGATCCAATTGCTATAGACCTTGATGGTTTGACAAATATATCAAGTTACGGAAGTCCCCTTTCTTATGTTCAAAACTCAAGCTTATGCATAACTGATTTTGCTATATCTGATGCACAATCATTCAAGCCACAAAAAACATATTTACCTTTTAAAGTTGAATCTTATATATTGACAGACTATTACATACTTTTTTTGGTAAAAAATAATAAACTAGCAATAATGAATAAGTTTACTTTTGAATTGATAAATACTGTTGATCTGGACTATCTAAACGATTTGGTGATAGGACTTTCGTATGATGAGGTGCAACAAACTTTTTGGATGTATTCACAAGAGCATGTTTACGAGATTCTGATTGATTTTGAAAAAACGGGTATGGTCGAATCACTAGTTTCCCAAGGTAGATTTACAGAAGCCTTGAAGGTTGTGAATGCAGGATCAGGCGATAAGGTGATAATAGATTTTATTTTGAAAAATGAGGCATATGAGTTTTTGAGGCAACATAAATATGAAGAAGCAATTGATTTATTTGTGAGGACTAATGAAAGTATTGACAGGGTAGCTAGAAAACTGATTGATTTGAAGGACTCTACTTTTTTGAGACAATATCTCGCAAGAAAGTTGGAAACTTTTACAAATCAATTCAAGGCACAAAAGATTGTGCTAACAAGTTGGATATCCGAGCTTTATATACAAGAGTTAAACGGGCTAGAAGGCTCAACTTCTTATAAGAGAAAAGCAATTACAGATAAACCACTGCCCAAATCACCACAGTATGATAATATAGAGAAAGAGTTTCATCAGTTTTTAATTTTGCATAAGGCAGATTTAGATCGAGATACAATTTTCGAACTTATCAAATCTCACAATAGAACAAGTGATTTCTTGTTTTTTGCAACTTTGATGGACGATTATAGAAATTTATTAAAGCATCATATATTCAATCAATCTTGGGATAAGGCATTATCGGTATTGCAACAAAAGAAAGATTACGATCTTGTGTATAGTTCTGGAACAGTTCTTTTATGCAATTCTCCAAAAGCTACAGTGGATACCTGGATTGATATGATTGATGGTATTGAACCGTTGAAATTGTTACCTGCCCTTTTGAGCTACAACAAGATGATTGCCACCCCTCAAAACATAGATATTACTAACAATCAAGTAATAAGATTTTTGAGTTTCTTGGTATATGATAGACAATCCAGAAACAAACTCTTGTTAGATGCACTGTTCTCAATTTTAATAACATATCGAAGATTAGAGAGTGAAGATGTGATAATTACTCATCTCAATCACCTACAAAGTATGAAGTCAAAAGCCTGCTTTGATTATAATTATGATTTGATCATGCGGCTCTGTTCAAAGCACAATAGAACTAAGTCGTTGATATTTCTGTTTTCCATGGATCAAAAATTACCCCAAGCTGTGAAGTTAGCACTTGACAATGATTTGTTGGAAATTGCTGTTAAAATAGTCGATGATGCTACATTGGAAAACAGAGAAAGAAAGCATTTGTGGCTACAGATTAGTAAAAAGTTGATATCCAAAGTTATTGTTAACAAAGAGTTTGTAACACAAAATAAAGACACAATCTTCTCTGATACTCTCAAATTTCTATCCAAGAAAACCGATAATGATGGAATCTATGTTGTTTTACAGTATCTTATGAGAAAATGTGATTTGTTGACTATTAATGATTTGTTACCTTTATTTCCAGAATTTATTGTCATAGATAACTTTAAAGATGCGTTAGTTGAGGCCTTAGAAAGATTATCGGATGACTTGAACGTTCTCTCCATGGAAATGACCAACACAATTAATGATTCTGCCAATGTACGACAGAAGATATCAGAATTCCAATCTACAAACTTTCAGGTAATAAGACCTTATGATTCTTGTGAACTTTGCCATAAAATTTTGGTTATCCGAAAGTTTATTGTGTTTCCATGCAACCATGCATTTCATCAAGATTGTCTAGTTAAAAAGATATTAAGCTCGAATGACTACAAATCTAAGAGTTCTTTGTTACAGTTGCAAAAAGAGATCAAAAGCAATAATAGAAACCACAAGAAAATGATTGGTATCAAGTCAGAAATAGATACACTAGTTTCATCTTCATGTTGTTTATGCTCTGATATTAAAATCGGGGAGATTGATGAACCAATAATCAAACCTGGTGATAAGGAAATTGATTCGTGGAAAGTGTAACATCTAAATTTTTCAAATATTGTAGCAGTACTAGCTAACAGTAAATTTATTAGAACATATAGAAAGATGATTTAATTATTTTTGTACTATATAATGAAGTAGAAACTTTAGAAACTAAAGAGCCAATTACCAAGAGGATGCTGCTGCTGCATCTTCAGCACCTTCTGCAGCCCAATCGTTAGATTCAGCACCTTCTGCAGCCCAGTCCTTAGCATCGTCTTCTGCAGCAGCCCATTCTTGTGCATCACCTTCAACTTCACCTTCTTCAGTGATTTCTTCTTCTTCAGTTGCTTCAACAGTTGGCTCTTCTGGATCTCTGTAGAAGTATAAATCTGGCATAACAGACCATGGTTCGGATCTGTTTGGAAGAGTACCTCTTAATCTTAAGACTTCTCTTGCTAATAACCACCAGATTAAACCAATGGAGTGTTTACCCTTGTTGTTACATGGAATTGCAATATCAACAAAGTCAGATGGAGAGTCAGAATCACATAAAGCAATAACTGGAATGTTAACGTAAGAAGATTCCTTGATAGCTTGTGCATCAGTTCTTGGATCAGTAACAATGATTAATCTTGGTTCTTTGAAAGTCTTGGTAATATAGTTAGTGAAAGAACCTGGAGTGAATCTACCTGCAATAGCAGAAGCACCAGTGTGGGAAGCAAACTTCAAAACAGCTCTTTGACCTAAAGTTCTAGATGAGATAGCAACAACATCGGATGGGTTTGGAATAGCTGCAATGACTCTTGCAGCTAAAACAATCTTTTCCCAAGTCTTGTGAATGTTGATGATGTTAACACCATCAGCTCTGGTCTTGTAAACGTAACCAGTTTGGTGAACCTGTAGAATAATAATGCTAATGTTAGTATATATTTCAACTTATTATGTGATTATGAAAATCCATCACTCTTTAATAATCAGATTTATTGCTTTGAAGTTCAATTTGGTAATGCTTTGTTGTAAATGAATTTATCTCTATTGTAGGGAGTTAGATAACAATCAATGACAATTAAATTTGACAAATTGCAGAAAAATCAGTATATCATATGGCTTGAAATTCATTATATAATTTGTCACAAGGATGCTATAGTAGATGAATCATGATTTGGAAGAGATTAGAGATTATCAAAATTGAAATGGAATTTGATACATACGTTAGCGTTCTTAGAACCAAGATGTGCGTTTGCAGCAATCAAGAGTTGTAAATCTTCTTGAGTTAAGGAAAAGTCAGCCATATTGTTATGAATGTGCTTGGTCTATGTATATTAGAAGTCCAAAAAGCCTGGCAAAATCTTGAAAAAATTGATATTTCACTATATTCATCTCCACATAGAGCGATATTGGAAATTTGACAAAAGGGAAATCGACAATACAGGCAGGTGGTGAGCGTGACTGTGAATGCTGGACGGTTGCCGAATTGAGCCCACCGACGCGCACAGTTTTTTTCAAGCCAAGAGTTTCGTGTCCAGGACTCAACAAATTGGAAGAGCCAAGGGCCCAAAGCCCTGTACTATAACACGTGACTAAACAAAAGAGGGTTATTATTGCTATTTGAGTTTTCCTTAACCTCTCAAATCAAATCGCATTCGCTTACGTAAACGTCTGATCGGAATTACCGATTCAGACGCCGAGACAGAGTTGGAAAATTCCTTAACGTGCATGGATTTATCGGACATTGGAATTGTGCGGTCAGGATTGTTTCATCAACATTCCATTCGATGGAGATTGATCGATATCAGTTTCATCCCCTAATTTATAATTTGATCACAGCCTTTCCGTAGCTACATTATCAGTCTCTCTTGAAGTTTAGTTTAGTACCTTTCAAATCTCACCATTCATTTCCATTGTTAAGTAAGCATATCAGCATTTCATCAATTATCTTAACTTTTAAATTTCATTTAGTGTTTTTATTTATGTTCTCATTGAACAATACTGATCAACTGAGTTACACTCCTATATCTAATACATACTGATATTTACTACATTGAGATGCTTGATAGTATGTCAATAAAAGATTATACACATGCTGTTGGAACGTTTTTCAAGGATTTGCCCATAGTTATATTGAGTTCTTGGAAAACTCGAAGGAGGGAAACTACATTACTTAGCGGCTACATCACATTTGCAATTACACTAGTTTTCATAGCAATACTCCCTAAATGGAATCGAATATCTAACTATATCTACTCAAAATTTCTACAATTTAACCGACATACAAACTTGATTCCACTGTCTAATACTTTCTTTTTGAGAATAAACCCGATGTCTGCTCAAATGATTATATTTTGGACTATCACATTATTTACATTGGTTCTTTTCAAGGCGGAAAATAATCTAGCATTTATAGCTGCACGATTAGGAAGAGTTCCTGTTTATTGTTTACCAACGGTACTTTTTCTAACTTTGAGACCTTCTCCACTACCAGATGTTCTTTATTTATCTCTACTTCCTGTTCATAAATGGTTGTCACGAATAGTGGTTATACAAAGTTTTCTTCATACAATTGCATCAATTCATATAATGCACCTGAGAGGCACAATGATGAAAATGGGAAGAACAGACAATGTGTATGGTCTCGTTGCGATGGCTGCATTTCTTATAATAATGTTCACCTCATTGCCATATTTTAGAAGGAAATTCTTCAATTTTTTCTACATCAATCATTACATATGCACATGGATTGCTACAATTACGCTTTACTTTCACGTAAGGCCAGGAATACCCTTTCTCACTGCTTTAAATATAGCCATTCTACTTTTTCAAATATATTATAAATTGAATATGTCTACAATCACTAGTATTGAGACAATAAAGATTTCGGACAACATGGTTGTTGTTCAACTTCCAAATTCAGCGTTAAAGAAATCATATAGTTTACCAGGTTGTCATATTAGATTGATTGATTACGATACAAATCATAGCAAATTCTACAACTATTTGAAACATCTCGCTATACCTATTCAACATCCATATACTTTGGCATCATTGCCAGTCGATAAGAAACAAAAGCTTGTAGTTAGAGTTGGAAGATATAAATTAGATGATTCCAAAAAATATTTCATAACTGGTGCTTATTTACCGCATTTGTCATTTATTCAAGAATTACCAAAACTCAATAGTAGTTCATCGATTCAAGTGGGAAATCTGAACTCTCTTTTAGTTAAAACTAAACTAAAGAAATGTTTAATAGTTGTTGGTGGGTCTGCAATCAGCTTTGCGCTTCCTATTTTACGTGTTTTGAATTATAATGGTGCAATGGTTAAAATTATATGGGTGATTAGGGATCATGAGGATCTTAAAGTGTTAGATTATTTCCAAAACTATCTTATCAATGACGATTGTATTGATATTTTTATAACAGGGAAGTACACCTTGTCAGAAAAGGTTAATTTTAAGGAAGCTTTGAATGATTTACACAGAAGAAAAATGGAAATGGAAATTAAACAAGAAAGTGAAATATTAAGTGGTGGTTATTCAATTCAAGGTATTAATCGTAAGTTAGAATCAGCTAAAGACAAACTTCCATCTTCCAATTTAAAATTTGAATCCAAAGCCGTTGAAATTTCAGAAATCTCAAGTATTTCATCAGAAGAACATGAAAATATGGATGAAACGACACCGCTAGTTTCGGAAACAGCCGATTTGACATATGGTAGCTCTTCGCTATTAGATTCTTCGAAATCAAGAAGTAAAAGTTGTATTGAGTTGAGAAATCACCATCAAAATCAAACTAAAAACGATTCCTATAAAGAAGAGACAATTGATATTGAATTGAATGAATCTAAGATCTATAAAGAGACCCTACCTGTTGTGCCACCAAATGTCTTATCACAGCCTTCTGCAGGTATGGGATATTCGGATAATACTGAAACAGAATCCAATCAAGCCGATGGACATGTAACACCACGGGAACAATCAGGTAAACTCAAGTTCAAAAGATCACTGAGTAAATCTTTTGATCCAATAAGACTCAAGGAAAGAAGAGCAAGCTTCAATACGGTCAATCCAAGACTCTTCAAAAAAGCAGATTCCATCAATGGGTCATCTGCCTTATATGATGATCTTGAAGATTACTGGGTGTTGAAAAGCTCCTTTTCTAGAATTGAATTTGGTAGACCTAAACTTGGCTTATATTACTATAGTTGGTGTATCGGATCATCGTGTTCTGGCCCACTTATAAGCTTACAAACGGGTGAATCAATTTGTTACAATTTGAAAGATCCTAAAGCAATTTATAAGGAACAACATAATGAACTTTACTCTAATGATACCTTCATGGCTAATCGTAAAGCACGAATGAATGAAAAAAATGGTGAAGTTGATGATACAATCTGGATTATTGGTGCTGGTCCTAGTGGATTAGTGGATAATGTGCGTTTGTGGGCAAATGATTGTGGCTTTAGCTTTCATGAGGAAAGTTTCATTGTGTAAATTCTTTCGGCTTGATACCCTAGAGTATCTGAAACAAGCTGGGCAAGTTTCGCAAAAAAGGGGAGCGAAATTACAAAGCTTAAATCACGACTTTCAATGGTGTAAGGCGGGTTAATTGGTAACACAGTCTAATACCCTAGATACTCTTTGCTTTTACCATTGATTTAATTTTTATTACTATATAAGAATGTCTAATCATTCCAGTAAAGATGTCTCCCAACAGTTATCTTTGAAAGAAAAGTTACATGGCCGAAGGTTGATCAAACAATCGGGAACAATATTGACCAACAATACTAAGAATTATGGACCTATAAGTGAAAGATTCTTACCTATAAATGATGGTTCGCCTGATAGAAAGCTTTTTCATTCAGTTCAAAAACAAACTATCTATCCATCGCCGCTTTTCAATTTGAATGACAGTATAATGGGAGCAGACATTAGCACTCAAGGCTCAAGAAGTATCACAGAAGATGCTGACCTGGAATTAGCAAATTCAGTTTCTAAATCCACAATAAATACAAAAATATTAGAAGGGCTTGAAACCCATGTTGCTTCTGCATTAGGTCTAAATACAGAAAGACTGTTGAATTTTAAAGCCCCTAAAAGTCCCAAAAAGCAAGCACCTTTAACTTCTGAGTTTCATAGAGCTGCAATACTTTCACTGAATAATACCACGACGAGTAAGATATCCGATACAAAAGATGTACCTGAAGTCCCATTCAAAGTGTTAGATGCACCAGGCCTTCGAAATGACTATTATTCTAATCTTGTATGTTGGGCACATCACTCTGATCATATAGCAGCAGGTTTAGGTTCATTGGTTTATATTTGGAGTGAAAAAGATGGAACAATTCCCTTAAAGCCAATTGGTGCTCAAATTATTTCGGCTTTATCTTACAGTTCAGAAGATTACCTTGCTGTTGGGACGAAAGATTCAAGAATATTTATTTACCATCCTACTTCAGTTAATGTTTTCACACACATTGATCTTCGAACAAATACAAGTATTTGCTCAATCAAATGGGTACCTAATACACACTATTTTTTTATAGGAAATGATGTTGGCGAGTTGAGTCTTATAGAACTAGTAGTTAAAGCAGAACAAAATACAAATCCACCAAAGTTGATCGGATTTTTACAACTCAAGGTAACTCTTAAATGTGCACAGCAGCAAATTTGTGGAATTGATGTCAATCCAATTTGCAAACATCTTGCGGTTGGAGCTAATAACAACTGTAGCTCAATATGGGATATATCAAATATTGAACTGCCAGTGTTGTTGTATAGTTTGAAACACGATGCCGCCGTCAAGGCTGTTGCATTTTGTCCATGGGTTCCAAATCTTTTGGCTACCGGCGGTGGTACTAGGGATAAGCATATAAGGTTTTGGCACATTACATCGGGAACATTGATTAGCAAACATAAAACAAGTGGCCAGGTCACAGCTATTGTCTGGTCTAGATCTAAAAAAGAGATTCTTGTTACATTCGGATTTGGTGATACAGGGGAAAGAAATAATATTTTGGCAGTTTATGCTTATCCATCTCTGGAGCTGAGAATCAAAGTAAATGCCCCTGCAGATCTGAGGATTCTTTCGGCGGATATATCCAATGATTGGAAATCCGTCTGTGCCTCCATTAGTGATCAATCTGTTAGGATATATAACATCTGGGAAACCGATAGTAATCTTAAATTAGAGGTATATGACAAGGGTATATATGGAAGTGATATAATAGAAACAGAAGAAGGGATAAATAATGACTTTTCTAAACTAAGATAGCTCGAACAATTAAGCAGGAATACCATCAAAGTCACTTTTACTACTTTCATTCATCAATTTTTTCCAGTGTCTGCGGTTTCTATGAACATCTAATCGTTGAAATTGCATTAAAATAAGCAACATAAATAGAACAAATGCAACAGCTGCACTTGGTGAAATCATACCTGCAAAAATTCGCCTGGAGATAATATTTTGGTATGGACAATTCTTATTTAGACCTTCTACCCAACAATCCCTTGTTGGAAGTGAATTCAAATTTAGCCATATATAGTTTTCATTATCAGGAATCATATCAATAATTTTTGCATTCTCATATACATTGGAAGGTAAAACCAACTCATAGGAGCCAACTTGTAGTTTACAGTATGCTGCTGCCCTCATATAATTTCTAGGTTCATCGGCCCAAATAAAGTCCGAACGATTATGTGAATTTTGACAGAGAAACATCACTTTTCTCGTGCAATCAACAGCCATCCATCCAAACCTCGTCATAACGGCACATCTGTTGTCAAACTCTAGTTGATCGCCTTCATGAAGGTTATTTAGATCGGTCAAGTTGATGCTAGAATTTGTATGTTGCAATTGTGTAATATAGGCGGGGGTTGTGATTAAATCTCCACCCAAAAGACCATCAGGGGCAAATAAATTTGGAATATCTAGCTCATCAATTTTAGTCAATGTAGGTTGGAGTGGGGAAAATGCCCAAGACGAAAATTCCAGATATGGAGAGATTTCTCTTAGGTCCGAGAAAGAATGGTTAATGATAGGATTGAATCCAGACCTAACACTGTTCCAAAAATATTTGTAGCTGAAGGGGAACTCTGGAGAATCATATTTGAATGAAATTGAATCACGTCTAGAGCTTTTCACAGTTGAACTAAGCTGACTATCATATGCAGAATCGAACTCAGTGGAAACGGCGTAGAAATCATCTAAAACAGTTTCTGACAAATTGTCCGTATCAAATGTTGATGAGACAAAAAAATAGTCTTTATAAGAACTTAGTTGACGTATCGTGACATCCGGTGTTAAATCACTTTCCAAAATCACAACAAATACTCTCATAACATATTTGAACAACATTGTATGAAGGGTAGGTATACCAAATAAAAGGAATTGTACGGGGGAAGCTAATTTGTCTACTTGTGACAGAACATCTAGTGAAGTAACATTCGATCTGGTATATTTTTCATTAATAGTATCATTAGATACAATATGTATTGAATGAAGTCGCAAAAGAATGAACATTGTATTTATATTGATATCATTATTAGTTCGCTTGATGAAAGAATTGAATTTATCTGAAAGAGTATATAGGTTAAAATCATCTGTGATACATTCAGAATTACTTTGTTCCAAAATAGACTCAGTAATTTTTGATTCAGAACATAGTAACCAGCTATGTGTTGCCTCGTTATAATAAAGATCGAGTAAAAATGTTTGAACTCCAACATTGAGTAGTATATCTAATGACTCCAATGATGATGAATTATACCCCAATGGTTCAAACAAAACATTCTGAAGAGATATCCCCGTACTGACAGTATCCATCACAGAAGAATTGGCTGCAATATCACGTTGAGCTCGTATTGCATTTGCTCTGTGTGGTGCAAGTATTGGCCATGTTATGATTTGAGCTTGCTCACTCAATGTTTTCCAAGATTCCTCAGCAATTTCTTCATTAGATATCAAAATACCTAGTGTTCCCTGTAAGAGAAAGAAAATAAATGCCTGTATAAGCATAATCTGTTGCATGAATGATTCATTAGTGTTGGAAGAAAAATGATGAAATTGGATTATACATGGACTCTAGAGCCGGACTTAAAGAACTGATGCATGAAATCAGCTTTAATGTCACGTGATTACCTAAGTAGACGTTATGAAAGCTACTTCATATATTGTTAGATGTTTATAGAGAAAGTATTATATTCGAATGAAGCATTGCATAATTATCTTCAGTATCTAATCTACTTTTTAGGTAAGGGTTGTAACCAAAGTATTCTGAATCGGAGTTTAATTTATCCACCGGATTTTATAAAATGTTTAAATTGATCCAGTACTACGTCGCTCTACATTATTTAAGATCTGACCCGATGCATTAACACTCAAGTTCTACAAGAGATCAACATCGAATCAATGTCATCAATAGCTACTTTGTTAGACATTGTGTCATCTGGTATTTTTACTCTTACAATAAGGAAATACTTTGATGATGTTTCAGCTGTTGTTAACTATCAATTCATTGATGAAATCTTCCATTATCCCCAATTCCAGTTGATTTATGAAGGCGATTATCACACATGGGATCCTAAAATAACTACCCCACCGGGATTATACTATTTAACGGTATTACTTCTCAAGTTATTGAAACTTGATCCTACCTTAGAAAATGCAAGATTTATCAACTATTTAGGTGGATGCGTTTTGGTGTCTTTAGTATATCTCATTAGACAGAAAGTTAGATCACCAGGTTTTACTTCTGCTTCCATTCTTTTGAATCCACTTTTGGCTTTATTTTATTCATTGTACTATACTGATGTATGGTCTTCAACAATTATCGTTGCTGCATATGCTGTTATTGTATTTAGACCATTTAATAACCTTGTCATCACTGCATGGTTATCTGCAGCTTTAGGACTTCTTTCATTAACATTCAGACAGACCAATATTGCCTGGTGTGTATTTCTTCTTGCTGTAATCATTGATGACAAGGTCAAGGATGATGATCTTTACAAATACCAACAAGGACATGGTGATTTTGTTATATTTTTGAAAACAGCATTGAAAAATTACAGTGTGTTAATTCCATATGCAATAATAGGAATTATATTTCTAATTTTTGTTTACCTCAATGGAGGAGTTCCATTAGGTGATAAAGACAATCATGTGGTAGTTCCTCATTTGGCACAACTGTGTTATTGTGCAACATTTATTACCCTATTCACAGTACCTATCTGGTTCTCAATCGATATATTCAGTGATTATATTACTGATAATTTGTTCAGTGTTCAAGCTCTATTTTTCAATGCTGCTTGGATTCCAACTCTATACATCATGATTGAAAACTTTACTATCATTCATCCATTCATTCTTGCAGATAATAGGCACTATACATTTTATCTCGTTAGAAAATTTATTACAAGAACTCAAAACAGCAGACTTGAAATAATTCCCATTTATCATTTTTCATTCTACATCATTTACAAGTTATTCATTCAAAGCTCAAATATTGGACAGAAAAACAACAGAAGTGAAGCTTCGCCAATTCTATTCATCTTCTATATTTTTTCCACCTTTGTATCCATTGCTCTATCTCCATTAATCGAACCAAGATACTATATTCTTCCATACATTATTTTTAGATTATTTGTGAGACCATTGGATAAACCTGTTTTCAACAATTTCTATTTAAAAAAATACAATACAGCGTTGAGATATACAGGAGAATTAATTTGGTTATGGTTTTGGACACAGACTATCTACACCATTTTCTTGAATTATAATTTCCCATGGGCAGATCTTGATACACCACAACGTATTATCTGGTAAGTTCTTTGAAGCGGGGTAATAAAAAGTATAAACCAAGCGAAATTTTGTCCCCACGACACTTCCAAATTAGGAATGTTGAGGTTCCCCAGTTTCAACTTTTCCAGGAAAGTCTCTAACAAAATTTAAATATTTGTTTATAGTTAGTCTTAGTTTAAGACTTAATACTCAGTTGAAAAGAAAATGTGTATAATGTTATGCAATATCGGAAATCCCAAACATCCCTTAATATTGGGATCCAATCGAGATGAGTTTTTTGATAGACAAACAGGGCGGGCTAGCTTTGTTACTCCGGATATTGTCATGCCTATTGATTTACAAAGAGATGAGCATGGTACTTGGATCGGGGTAAACAGGAAAAGTGGAAGGTTGTGTGTTTTGGTCAACTATTATGAGGAGACTTTTCCGCATCAATTGGGACTGTTATCACGAGGATATGTATCACGATCTTTCCTCAGTTCTGATATGCAACCATTAGAATGGGTTGAATCTATCAAGAAGGAGACCAACAATTTTGAAATGATTGGAGCGTTTAGTATGTTTTTCGGAATAGTCAGATCAAATGTGGATTTGAGAGAATCACTATTTGTCATTTCCAATAGAGAAGGAGAGGTAATTAAGCCATTTGCAAATAATTCACGTCAAGTTTTTGGATTGTCCAATTGCTCGGTTTCACAACCATGGCCTAAAGTTTTGCAAGGAGAGGATATGTTTTCCAAGCTTACTGAAAATATGGAGCCTGCATCAGCCATAGCAGCTACAGTTTTCGATCTCATGTCGCAATCTGTCAAGCGAAATCCAGAATTTGATGATGATACTTTTCTCCAAAACACTATATTTGTCCCGGCAATCAATCGCTATAATAAGGGTCTTTATGGTACCAGAACACAGACTGCTATCGTTTTCACCAAAGAAACAAATGGCTATTCTGTGTTATACCAGGAAAGAAACTGGAATGAAGAGAAGCCACAATCAATCACTTTTCTTATCGGGGGCTCGTCCTAATCAAAACTGAGCTTGTTGGCTCAATTTTTTTGAGGCTTTCAGTCGGATTTCGCCGAAACCTTTTCTGAGTTGACGGTGTGGTAATTTGTCAACGGCTATATATAAGCTGGCTGAATGTCGCTCTTTCGATTCAGCTGCTGTTTGAAACTCTATAATTTAAGTATACATAGTTAATATCGATTGTCATGGGAAGTGTCATCAAAGTCAATGAAGAAGACTTCAAGTCTAAAATTGTTCAACAATACACTGATATTATCGGAGAAAAGCTCGGTGGAAAGGTTTTGGCGTTTTCTGATGAATGGTTTGCTGCAGCAGAAAACCTAATAAAGCCAAAGGCACCTATTAGAGATGCTACTAGGTTTGTATATTCTGGTGCATGGTATGATGGATGGGAAACTAGAAGACATAATACCGCTGAATGCGATTGGGTTGTATTTAAAATGGGCGTTTCATCTGCAGCTTTGATTGGATGTGAAATAGATACCGCATTTTTCAATGGTAATCATGCACCTGAAATATCTGTTGAAGCAGCAAATTTGAATGCAGATGCAGAAGACTTTGACAATGTTAATTGGACTGAAATTATTCCACGAGTAGAATGTGGGCCAAATCAAAAGCAATTTTTTGTGAGAGATAAAATCACTGATGAAACGTATACACATGTTAAATTAAAGATGTATCCAGATGGAGGTATTGCAAGATTTAGATTGTATGGTAAGGTTAAGCCAATCTTACCAACAGATTTATCAACAATTTTAGACACTGCAAGTGCTGTCCAAGGTGGTGTTTGTACATCATTTTCTGACCAACATTTTGGATCAGCAGATAATATATTATTGCCTGGGAGGGGTGTTGATATGTCTGATGGATGGGAAACGAAAAGATCAAGAACTCCTGGACATGTCGATTGGGTGATTGTAAAACTTGGTCATAAGACCAATATCAAGAAGTTAACTGTTGATACCGCACATTTTAGAGGTAACTTTCCTCAAGCTATTAGAATTGAAGGAATTGATTATAAGGATGTAGCTAGTGAACCAACTGTTGATGATCCAAATTGGGAAACTCTTGTTGGAGAATCTAAAACTGGACCTGATGCAGAACATGATTATAATGTTTCATTAAACAAAGGTTTCACTCATGTGAAATTAGTAGTGATTCCTGATGGTGGTGTCAAAAGATTGAGATGCTGGGGTACAGTTGTTGTATAAAATTTGGCTCCTTATGTAAAATTTATAACTATTTGTTAAATGCATATCGATCATGAATTCCGATTTTCTTATTTTTTGAAAAATTTCTGGTGGAACAAAAAATGAAGCTAAGATTGCTTGTACCGAAAAAACAACGGCTAGTAGTGTAATGGAATTACTTGTATCGAAATTGAGGCAAAGAGTTCCATTGAACTTCCTTTCCATTAATGATTTAAAGTTCCCAATAGATGAAGATGATCAATCGAAAATTTTGAGTGTCCTTGTAGAAATTGCCAATCATAATAAATATTACAGCATGACCGTTCTCAAAATATTGATTGACGGGTTGGAAAGAAACAATGAAGATTATGATGTGAATGAGGATTACTATGAGTATCTTATGGAGTGGATGGATGCCAAACCATTACAACCAACCGATACAGATGTTATAACGTACACTTTCAATTCAGAGATTCAAGTCAAAATCAAAGAATCGCCTAATTTGATATCTGGTTTAGGAACCACCGGTTTGAGAACATGGGAGGCATCATTAGTTCTTGCAGATTATATGATGGAAAATGATACTAAATATTCACAGCTTGGAGATATACTTGAATTAGGATGTGGAACAGGTATGGTTAGTATAAGCATGTTGAAGAAAAATCCAATACGATCCAATAAATTGTATATTACAGACGGTGATAGTCAATTGATTGAAAGAGTCCAAGAGAATATTAGATTAAATCAACTTAATCTTAATGAAGAGTGTTACGGAATTCACAAACTTTGGTGGGGTGAAGACTATATACCACCGAGTGTGAAAACACTTTTAGCTGCAGATGTTACTTACGACGCAACTATTATACCGGACTTGGTTCATCTTTTGAACGAGTCAATGAGTGAGGGAAACGTGCAAACAGCAATTATTGCTGCTACTCTGCGAAATGAGGATACATTATTGGTATTTAACAAATGGTTGAACATGGGAGTGGAGGACAAAGTATGGAGCTGGGAAATTATACAAGATGCTATACCGAACTCTAAGACTTTACACTTTGGGGCGTTCCCTAGTCGTGTGTTATTATACCGTATAGACCGTTTGTAGATAGCCACTTGGTTGAAAGTGGTGAGATTCCAGTACTGACTCGTCTTTTAACGTTAAAATATTAGATTTAACGTTAAAAATATTCACCAAATTCAAATCTTGCAAAATCTGTCGGCGCGCTTAGAAGTTGAAAAAAGTTTGAGACGTTGCTCGTTGTTTCCCAATTGGGGAAAAGATCAACAGTGCGACTTTTGTGTTGGGCCTCTTTCTTAGCAGTTAGTTTATACACTTACTGATGTGTGGACTTTATCCTTCTTGCTTCTCGTCAGTGTATTCCGTATACAAGATGCAACAGCAAGGTGGAGTGCTGGCACCGCTGAATCTGGATAGTCCGAAACTGAATATAGGCCTAAAATTGCATGACAATTACAAAAATAAGAATATGAATGAAGAACCACCACTATTAGCTACACAATCAACAAAATCATCAACCACATATTCAAATAAGAGTTTCAGACTAAGTCCTATCAAAGATTATCTATTTGAATCACTTTCTCCATTGAGAACACAGCATGCCCCCATTTTCAACATTCTGGAAGCTGATACCAACATCATAGAGGAAGAAAAAGATGGTGATGATAGTTTATTGTTGAGAAAACTAGAAGCTGAAGATCTTTGTAATATAAACAAGGACTTGATAGAAGAGATTGAGAATTTACAAAAAGAGCTTGATGAAAAGGACCGCGTAATCCATATGAAATCCATCAAACTAGATGAATTAATTCATGTAAACAACAATTTATTAGACGAATTAAAACAAGAGAGGGAAGTCAGTGAATCTGATTTTAATTCATGGTTACTTTTGAAATCAGAACTTGAATTTGAAATACATGCATTAAGAAAAGCTTTCTCAGCAACAAAAGATATACCCCAAGACTCAAAATCTATAGAGCTAGAAAATTTTAGCAAGTTTCAATCTATGCAAGTTGAGATAAATAAATTGAAAAAGAGAGTTAATGTATTGATGAAAGAAAATGAACTAGAAAGTCAATCGAAAATGATGATAATAGATGAATTGGAAATGATGAAAGGTAGATATATAGAAATTGAAACCAAATATAAAATATTAAAACAAGATTATGATGATCTTGTGAAAGAATTACTGACAATCAAGAAATGCGAAAATGAATATGCTAGTTATGATGATTTTTCACCAGTTGTAACACCAACACTAAAAAATTCCTCTGGAGAGGGAAGTTTTGATAGTATAAACTCCCTTAATATGAAAAAGAAAAGGATATCATCCAATAATATATACGAAGAAAATAATAGTCGAATTGGCAGTTTGAGGAATAGTAGTTTGAATAGAGCGATAAGAGAAGTTGAATTGAAGGCACAACGACAGAAGTATCAGCATGAGATAATGATGTATGAATTTGAAAACAAATCATTAAAACTTCAAAATGAGAAATTATTATCATTTATTGGATTTTCACTACAAGTTAAATCTAAAGATTTTAATGCATTGGCAACAAAGATATCAACATCGAATTTTGATTACTCTGATTCCCGTAATATTAAAACTGCAAAAAGGAATTTGAAATCTGTCATCAAAAGTGTTTCGGCTATGCCAATTAGATCAACAGTTGGTGGGGATTCAACTTCAATATCTGACATGAAACAATCTTCTACTAATGAAACCATTGATGATTTCATGAATAATTCAATGATTAATTCAACAAACAATTCAATGGAATATTCCACTGATTATGAACAGGGTGAGATGCTACCTTTAGAATTAGGGGCTTCAGATTCTTTTGAAGAGTTTGGTGATGATGAGTTAGATGATAACGAATTTGAAGGAGAAGTTGAAGAAAATTTACTCAATTTTGATGATACTAGTGGTATTTTCAATGAGCCAAAGAGTGCTTTTAGTGGTAGAAAGAATTTCTCATCAACTTCATCATTAGATGTTGTTTACAAAATGGATAAATTATTTCAAGCACCGAACAGTGCAACCATGGATAACGGACATCAATTTCCACCCCTTACACCAAGGAACCATGTGAAAAGATTGACACCATCAACGTTCAATTTGAGAGATACTAATGGAAATGTTCATATTGATACCAATGTTATTGAAAATAAAGAGTTTATTGATGATAGTCGAGTTAAAAGTGATGAGTTCAAGTTGGATTTTAACAATGCTAATATGATATTGACTAATGAACATGAAGATAGTAAGGTGAGATTTAGAAGTAGTAGTATGAAGAATTTATCATCAATGAGTTCACTTTCACAAATAAGAGAGGAAGATGATGACGATGACGATGACGATATCAAGTACGATGGTGGTGATTCAAGTTTTGAAGATGAGGATGATGCAGATGCAGATGAAACCATCAATATCTCTAATGCTGAGATTGATATGTTCAAAATTGGCATGCCACGTCGACTCAAATGTCCAAAGCATTCAACGTTTATGTGTTTTACATGTTCAGGACCATTGATTGATCCACAAGTTCTACAATATCAAATTAGTCCAATATATTCTCTTATGCGTCGATTTACAAGTCGAAATAATTCTGAATCTAGTATAGAACAATTGAAATGGATGTCAAAGATGATAACGGGTGATAATAAGAGCATCAATAGCAATGATGGTAAAAGATCTACATCTCCTAATAAAAAGAGGGGACGACGTAATGATACCAGAGAGCTATTGAGACATCAGTTATATACGAGGTGTAGTGGGGAAGTAACAGCTGATTCTAATGTTGATAATGCTAGCATTAGCACATTAGGAGTTACTATGTTAGACATGTCATGTGAAGATTTCAAGCATCATTCTGAGAACATCGATTAATGATAAGGTTAGTACTAACCTACTCTTAGTAGAAATAGATAGTCGGAGTTAATAATAGACTTCAAAAGTTGTGTTAGGTTACTTTGGCGCCATGACAATTTAAAGTCCCCCGATTCAGACGACACTGTGAGTGAGTGAGTCTGAAATTGCTAGACAGCAAAATGGGCTGATTACTGCGAGTGGAACAATGAGCCAATTCGGCAGAGAAGCTTGCGTGATCGAGCGATTGGGCGCGATTTCTTGAGTACACTGTGGAATTTAAGCCTGTCGAGGAATATTCGTATTATAGACTCGGCCCATCTGTTTAAGGAACTGTTGAAGGATTGTTGCATGTTTTAAGGTGTTGATTGTTAGCTTCTAGTTTGACTTTTATTCTCTTCACAATCCGCTTCTATCTTGTTTCTGCTAAACTTACTGACTTTCTTTGTATTCATACTTTTCTCTTTCTTCTTTGATCTTCTTCTATCTATAATTGTACATCTGCTTAATTCCCAACATCGAAGTCACCAATCAATAAACTTGAAGTCAGTCTAAAATATCCATTGACTGATATTGCATTATGGCTTTGCATAACTACATTTATGTGAAGCATCACACTGACATCGAAACTGAACGTAAAATTGCTAGGGAGCATGATCCTAGACCAACTCTTCTAAAAACTAATCCTGATTTCAACGACACTACCCAGACTGAAAATGCTCTACTTCATCCACATACCCATCTACATATTAAAGAGGATTGGGAACATGAAGTAAAATCAGAAAAATGGGACGATGAGTCTTCAAGTGATACCGATTACTTGAAGAAGCGATTGAACCTAGAATCCGAAGTCATGCCAATCCAAGTCAAGAATCATCATCATCATCGTCATCATCACCACCACCACCACCATAATCATCAAGATGAATCTAGTGAAAGTAGTGTCTCGGATTCTTCACGTCCCAAATCCGCAGTAGCAAGAGTACCTTTGAGTCTATCCAAGGAAGACATTGACATTATTTTATGTGCTAAGCCAATGAAAATTAGCAGAAGTCAACAGTCACAAAATGGACAATTATCTGAGCAACCTAGTATCGAAAAGAAACCACTTAAAGATACTAAATATGTGGTTGTTGGTGGCAAGAAAAAGAAACTCAAATCACGATTCACAAGAATGAAAAGGACTTCATCAAACCAAGGAGCAAATTAACGACATTGTTTCCATTAAAAAAATTTGCATTTACAATATCTTTACTATAATTTAGCAGCTATATCAACAGAGAAAACAATCAACAACATGAAACAAACGGACAATTAAATAAACAAAAATATTTCGAAAATATTTGCTATCTTTTCTATGCATCAAAATTTAAACCTCCTATACGAAGCAAATAATGCTCAACCTCACCTCCCCGGTCGGTAACTTATGCACTAGCATTTAAATATTTCCTAATTACATTATATATCTCAAAATTAAATAGCTTTTTATATGAAAACAGATTCAACAGATAAATTTAAATCAAGCATAATTGAAATTGACAACCAATGTACCTGTAACTTTACCAATGATGGGCACTTGTAGATTTTCTTTCTTTCCAGCTGCATCTTGTAATAAAATCATTCCAGATCCAACTTCTTCAGATTTACCAAAATGATGTACGTTTTTCAAACTGAAAACTATTTTAGTACTTGCATCACATTTAAAAGTAAAGCTTTCAGCAATTTTGATCTCTCCATCTTCCACTTTATACTTTTTAGTTTTGTACAATGTTTTCAATGATCCATTACCAGATTGTAAAGCAACTTTAAAACTCAATGGCTCAGAAAAATCAACCTCAGGAAAAAATTCAACTAACGTAACTCTACCTGGAATAGCACCTGTACCATTAAACGCATTGGTTCTAACACTTGTCATGTCAGATGAAGTTCTATGTGAAAATTGTGAACTACCACCAAATGTATTCGTACTATCAATCGATGATTTCTTACGATGTCCAAAAGTTGGTGGCTTTAATGTGAAATGACCACTAGATTCATTCTTATTGTGTGGTACAAACTTCTTAAACGTATCTGCTGCACCTGTTGCTATACCAGTAACATCATTGACAATTTCTGATGTAGCTCCAATGTGATTAGTAACAATTGCAGCCCCTGATGTAAAATCAGAGATTGTTGGTCTGTATCCGAAAGGAGATGGTTCTTCATGAGATGCTAATTCCGCAGAATTAGGTTTCAAATAACCTGGTGTAAATAATAATTCAAGATTGATGCTGCCTTGCGTAGATAATCTAAAATCATCCTTGATCGGTTTATTGGGTTCTATTTGAGATAAATCAATAATAACATTACCTAATGGATCATTATCACCTGTCATATCCCAATCAATAGCTTCAAGTATAAGTTTATCTTTCTTTCTAGATTTAACTGGAATACTAAACGTTTCATCCCATATTGGATTCAATGTTTTCTTTTTTATCTTAGTTTTGAAAACTTGTTTATTATTCAAGTGACCAACCACAAATGGATCAGACTTGCCGCCTCGATCAGCAATTAATAAATCAGAAGCACTTTTAACACAAATTTTCAACAATCCTGTATTCTCAACAGAATCAAATAGATTGGATGAATTATCAACAGTTGGAACAAATTCGAAAACAACGCTAAGTTTATTATCGTCTAATTTCAACTCGACAGGCTTATCATAACCATTTTTCAATAATTCAATCACATTGAAAGAGTCAACAGTTTCGTATAAAATATCACTTTGATATTTCGGGCTAATAGTCTTGGTTATCCGTATATTTAAAATTGAATTACGCAAATCTCTGATAAAACAATCACCAGAAGTTGCATTCACTTTATGGTTTTTGACCTTACGTGAAATAAAATCAGGATAAGAATGATCATCAATGAAAAACTCCACATATCCGTTTTTACTTTCAAGAGTACCATCAATCAGATTGATACCCAAAACACCACTGTTAAATTTCAATAAATCATCTAGTGACATTATAACTTTATCATCATTCAATTCCAGCATTTTATTTAATCCATTTTCATCTAAAACATCAACCCATTCGTAATCATCAGGATGTTTTTTATAATCTTCAAGAAACTTCGCTTGTTCTTCTAATTCATCTAGATCGTTATTGATCAGATCTTTGTCGGATGCCTTTTCGTTTATCTGAATTACTTCTTGATGTGAGAACAGTTTTATCAATGGATAATAAGTCAATGAGACATCAATTTCACCTGTTTTCTTACCATTCTTTTTCAATTGTCTTGTTATATCTATCAGTTTATTTGTTTCTTCATTTGCAAAAAATTCATTGACATCAATTATAGTTTGACCAACAAGCTTCTCATCGTTACCTCTTTGATCAGTATCGTAGCAACTGACTGTAATTTTTTGATTTTTCGAATATATTGAGACAAAAAATTCATCATCGTAAACAGGATTCTTATCGTTCCAAACAATCGTGGTAATACCTTTAACTTTATTATGTGTTGATATTGTGATAAAAGTATTTAATTTACCCAAATCTTCCAGTTGCATCAAGTTTCTGCATTGTTTGACACCAATTTTGAAAACACCCATTGGTGGAACAAAAGAAATATCATTCAGCTGCTCCTCAATTTCAGTGATTGGACCAAGTGGTTTCCATTCACTCGTAAATTTAATTTTACCCTTCCCTGTAGTAAAATTTCTTATTATTTGACTAGCCTTTTTGTGCTGATCTTTGCTATCATGTTTAACATCATTTGGTTCTAAATACAAAACATCAAGTAATTTAGCTTCATATGTTGCAATTGCAGTTTCTTCAAAAGACGATATATCTTTGATTACAATTTTCAAAATGGAAACAGATTTATGTAAAACTAAACTTTCAAATTGGAAATTATATTCAGGATTATTATTACCTTTGATTATCCGTGATTTCTCAATTAATTTATTATCCAAATAGAGCTCAATATATGTAGACAATTTACCAATCATTGAGGAAGAAGTATCTAGCTCTAATGCAGTAAGGATATTTAAATTCAAAATACCAATTTCTGAGTCAAATTGATTAATAATTAAGCCATCTCCTAGAGTTTCAGGTTGTACAACAGGATACCACTTCAGATCATAAACAACTTTACCCAAATTTTTATTCTGTTTAATAAGTTTGGTTTCTACAAAATCCATTACAGGATCTTGTAATAAATCTTGTAATTCAAATGAAGCTTCACAAAGTGATTTTGATTGACCTGATGACTTCAATTCGAAAAGTTCCAATTTTAGTTTTGAATTGATATTGTTGTTCAGTATAAATTGAACCTCATTAAATATGGGGGTAACAGTTTGAAATTTAATATCTGTTTTATATTGGAATTTGAAGTCACCTTCAACACCATATTGAATGTAAGGATTGATATTCTTAGAAGATATGTATTGAGCACCTCTAATTTTCACTGCCAAACAACCAATCGCAGAAGGTTTTTGAATAAAATCATTTGGATTCACATCAATTGTGTTTGGATAATACATCAGTGGTGCCAAATTAGAATTGATTAAATTTTTAACAAATGATGATAAACCGGGAATAACAGACATAACATCTATACCTAATGTATTACCACCAACTGGTTTCAAAGCATAATCAATAGTTGGAGGTTCCATAAAGCAAACTGATACAATATCAATGTGTGGGAACAAATCACCAATAACCACTTTAACTCTCATATTACCCACAAATGTCATATCCTCAACTAACACAGGTAATGAAACACCAACAAAACCTTTACCAATTCTAATTCCTAAAGCAATTTTAGGATCGATTTTATTGCGTAATTCATTTTGAGTCATATCAGAGATATCATTCGGAGTAAAATTGACATTCCAATCCATTTGATAAACGTTTTTACCAAGTTTAGTAAATGACTTGATTGATTCAATTTTAGGTGCTTTTGTACCGAGTGTGAACTCGTCAAGTGTTAGTTTATTAATTGGAGGTGGTGGAGAAACATCAAGTAAGATTTGGTTACTATTGGTAATAACTAAATCGGACAATGCAGGCATATAAATGACCCAAAATTTAGCAAGAAAATTATTCAGCCAATCGATTGATTCCAGTTTATTCTCTAATGCTTCTGAAGATTGAATCCTTTGCATGTCATCTCTAATATTGATTGCAAATCTTCTAAATTCCGTTCTATATACTGCAAAGGTACATATAGAAACGAAAATGTAACCAAATAAACCGTACCCTATTAGCATCAAGACGTATGCAGCAAAACAACTTAAAACAACAATGCATGTATTCCAATAAAAATCAGCATAGTATTTTTCATAAATGTATTTATTGATAATTGAAGCTGTTTTATTGTTTAATTTAATCTCTTCGTTTGAGACAACAGTATTTTCGTTATCTAAGAATGACCCAATTTTCTTCCATGGGAAATCAAATTCATATTTAGCACCGTGAACAAATTCATCATTATGAATGTAAGTAGATGTTGTTTTATGATTTGATGGGGGTGTCGAGGGAGGTGTTGATACGTCAATATTCTCTGCAGTGACTGAAATTGTGGGTTTATCGGCCAATTTCTCATCTGTATGTACCACTGGAGTATCAGAAGATAATTCAGACATGGCAAGTGAAGTTTGAAGCTCAATTGAGTACAAGTCGGTGAAAGCAAGAAGGAAGTACTAAGAATGTGTGGCAGAATATAATGTAGCACGGCCAGAGGCAGGAAAGCGATGTTCGAATTTGTATCGATCGATATAAATTTAGTACGTTAACAAGCGAAGAAATTTATTAAAAAGCTTCGACGCGGAATTCGGAGAAATTACAGGTACAAAGTTAGAACAAAGAAGATCTGTGCAGAGGTAGAGATTGGGGATGGAGGAAGATACAGTGAATCAATGATGATTGAGGGACCTTTGGAGGGTTTTCTGTCGTAGCATTGCGTCAATGAGGGGTTTCTGTGGGAGCTGTTGTAAAAGAAGCGCACTGTAAGCGGCACCAGGACGAGCGAGAGATTCGGCACAGTAAAGTAGCTGTGGGGTTAGCTGTGTTAGAAGTGTTGGTGATTGAGAGTCAAGTTCCTTTAATTTAGGAAGAACAAGTTGTACAAGTCCTTTGACAAAAGTGTTTATAAGAAGGGAGTGTTTCATATTCGAGTCATTGCTGTTAGTGGTGAAGAGGGAATGAAATGTTGCAACAGTATGAAACCCTTGTTCTCTAAGTACTTCAAGTATTCTCTTACCATATAATTCCACAAGTCCTGAATCTCTAAGTGGGGAGAGTGAGTCTATTTCAGAAGCTATACTCTGATGTCGTAGACGCAAAAACAAAGCTGGAAGTGTAGATGCATTATTTGAAGCAGAAAGTAGTCTTTGCAATGCTGTTACTGTTTGTAAAAGTGAACTTGCAGGTCCATTTTGTAATAATGAACAACAATGACGTGCAAGAGAAGTTGTTTCACGTTCCAAAGCTTCCAAGACTACCTCTATAAGGATTGAACCTGTATGCATAGCAGCTACCCTTTGACCAAGAGCAGATACTTCTACGGCTGATGCCAAATATTGTGAGTTTTTGTTTTGACTGCCACTAGTAACAAGAGTGTGTGCAAGTTGTGGTAATTCCACAAGTGCTAACAATGGAGGCAAAGCATTTGCCGTAAGTCCTGTTGAATTGATATTTGTAGAAGTGGATGTTGAATGTGACGTTGCTGAATTGATTATAGTAGTAACTGATGGTTGTAATGGTTGAATACTGGCAGCACTAGCTGTTAACCGTGGCCATTCTGATGTTGTATTTTCAACAAGCTCCATTGCTGAAAGGACTTTCTGTATTGGAGAACTGGAAGAAGAAACAGATGTACCATTCCCAGTTAAAACATGTGCAAGTTTATTGTCTAGTTGTACGTTTGCATGAGATAGTTCAGCAATTTGTTCCATTAGGAAAAGCGATGTATCTGTAGTATCTGAGTTATCTGTATGCGACAAAAGGTCATTTAAACATTCTATAGCATAATCAGTATCATCATCAGTAATATCAAGCACGCCTGTCTCTCTGAACCTATCCAGAAGAAGTTCCGACATGTTTATGTTGCATAAGATAGTGTTGTAAGAATGCAAAAGCTGGTTGGTTTGAGTGGTCAAAGGCTTGTCCTCTGTATATACGCGAGAAGCGACGAATTGCAAAGATTGGCTGCTTTCTTTATGTGAAGAATACCTTTCTTCTTTGTTTGTAACCTTTATAGCAATTACATATCACTATCAACACTAATGGAGGGCCTTTTTTTTAACATTGATTCAGGATACGTTGAAGGTGTAGTTCGGGGATATAAGAACTCACTTATTACGCAATCACAATATATCAACCTTACGCAATGTGATTCCCTTGACGATATCAAATTACAACTTTCGGCAACTGATTATGGTACTTTTCTCAATGATATAAGTGAAACTTTATCTACTTCTATTATTGAACAGAAACTCAACCTTAAACTTATCAAAGATTTCAATTATATAAGATCTCAAGCGACTGATCCATTATCTAAATTTCTTGACTACATCACATATTCCTATATGATTGATAATATTTTATTAATTCTTACAGGTACAATTCATAACAGAGACAAGAATGAAATTTTGAAAAAATGTAATCCTCTTGGTTGGTTTGATACATTACCAACATTATCTATCACCACTGATTTGAATTCATTGTATCAAACAGTTTTAATCGATACACCATTAGCTAAATATTTCCATAATTGTTTAACAATTGATGATTTAGATGATCTTAATATTGAAATTATTAGAAATATTCTATATAAGGAATACCTTGAAGATTTCCATGAATTTTGTTTAACAAAGCTTCCATCTCCAACTAATGAAATCATGGACAGACTCATTTCTTTTGAAGCAGATAAGAGAGCAATCAACATTGTTATTAACTCATTTGGATCGAATGAAGTGACTGCACAGGATAAAGTAAAGATGTTACCATCGATTGGTTTACTTGCTCCACTCAAACATCAACTTTCTGAATGTTCTGATTTGGAACTTGTCAAATCTTTAGTCACCTCAATCGGTGCATATTCAGACTTTTTCGACGAAACAGGAAGTAATGCAACAGGAAGTGGAAGTGGTACTGCTTCTCTTGATGACCGTTTCTACGCATATGAGATGCATCTTAACAGGAATGCACTTACACAACAGTTCACCTACTCGACTGTGTGGGCTGTGCTCAAATCCCGAGAACAAGAGATCAGAAACATCACTTGGATCTGTGAATGTATCAGTCAGAACCAAAGAGATAAAATCAACAACTACATTGCTGTCTACTAGTACTTTGTCTATAACTAATATACTATACTCTAAGCTAAGAATCTATTCTTCTGTAATAATTCGGACCTGCAAAAAGCTTGTCGCGACAAATTGCGAGCTAGAGCTTGTGATCGCCAATTTCTTTCGAGCAAATTGGCCTCGATCAGAGAAGAAACTGGGTCTGCCTTCCCCGGTTCGGTTTGTCGCCTCCTTTCCTGGAATTCACCACCAGTCTAACAGCATACTTCACCTTCCAATGGATATCAGCAAAGGTTTGAATAACTTGTCCCTTTGGGAAGTCAAGTCGTATGTGAGAAAGGCACAGAATGCCGTACTCAATCTTTCTGAAACAGAAGCAAAAGTGAGAGAAGCCACTAACAATGAACCATGGGGTGCATCAACTACTTTGATGGCAGATATTGCACGTGGTACTTTCAATTATAGAGACAGAGAAGAAATTTGTAATATGATTTTCAGGCGTTTTACAGAGAAAAGTGCTCATGAATGGAGACAAATTTATAAATCATTACAATTAATGGAATATTTAGTCAAGAATGGTAGTGAAAGATTTGTTGATGATGCTAGAGCAAATGTTAGTTTGGTTAGTATGCTTAAGAGTTTCCATTATATAGATTCTAAAGGTGTTGATCAGGGAATTAACATTAGAAATAGAGCAAAGGAATTGGCAGCCTTATTGACTGATGAGAATAAAATTAGAATTGAAAGGAAGAAGGCAAAGGAAAATGCTAAAAAGTTTGATGCTATCTCTTCTACATCTGCAGGTTCAAGAAACCTTGGTAGAAGAAATAATAGATCTGCATATGGAGCAAATGCAGCAGCTTCTGCTTCATCGATGGGTGATGACTATGAAAATAGAATTTTCGGTGATGGTGGTGTTTTCGGACAAAGATTTGAAGAAAATAGAACAACTCAAAGCGCTGTAAATAATTCTGCACAGTTTGAAGAATATGATGAAGATGTTCCTGCAACTATAAAACAATCACGTTCTTCTGAACCTACTACTCAAACATCCAAAGTCAATGCACCTGCTATAGATTTGTTTGATTTCAGTGATGAACAACCAACTGGAAATCAAAATACAGCTACTAAAGTTGCTAATGATGAAGATGATGATGATTTTGATGATTTCCAATCTGCTGTTCCAACTCAACCAGTACAAACTGCGCCTGTTTCTCAACAGGCAACATCATCACCTCTTGACTTTTTCAATCAACCAACATCATCTACCCCAGTAATAAACCAACAGAAACCAGTAGACGATATTTTTGGATCATTACTCTCCTCTGCAAAGCAAACTACACTTTCCTCTCCACCTGTTAAACAAACATCAACATTTAAGACGCAGAATTCTACACCAACTACTCCATACAAAACTTCATCACAACCACAACAATCCTCAGGTGGTGTTGTTGATCTCTTAGATCTGTAGTTTAAAACGCCGGTTATGTAAAAACTATGCACACTATGTAAATCAAAAAAAAAGAACTGTACGCGATCAAATTCCATCTCTTTTGATCTTGATATTGATACTGGAACTTTTTGAATCCTTCTCTTTTCAATGTACACTTAACATTTTGTGTAATATTGCACCCTTCAATTGAAAGACTGAGCTGTTTGGGATTATAAGGATGGTAGTTTTCTCTTGTTGGATATACGATAGGCATACAAGGTGTATATTTCATCGTGATTATGACACAATGGCTACAAACACACACAACGACTCAGATAATGCCAAACTTCTTTATGGAATGATACAATCATTACGAACTATATCTCAACAATTAGTACCTAAAACACAATCTAAAGATTATCAAAACTCACTTTCACTTTCTTCAACGAATAGAGTGAAAACAATCAAAACACTTCTTTACTCAATACATCTTAAGGAAACCATAACAGGGACTAAAATCGTTGTACTTACAGACAACAATGTTGCAAAGGACAAAATCGAATTAGCAATGGATACTATTTACACAAAACTTCTAGTGCCGTACCTTGCAGCCAATCCAATGGCAGTGAAATGTTCCTCGGATGATTCGATAATTATCCGCAACTCTAATTTCATCAATCAAGTTGACCGGTTGCTACAACCATTGTGATTTCTGTAATGGTAATATATTGCTTTCTAATCACAGGTCAAAAATTTGTACATAATAGAATTACTAAAGAATGAATAATGGGAGGATGACGGTGGGGATATGCAGCAACTCAACTGTGAGAGCAATAGTAGAGGCAAGCATTGTTGTAATCGCTTTGAGGGTTGCTAAACTAAACTTGCTAAAGTATCAGCGGTGGCTAGTTCTTGCCAGTGGTGGCTAGTTCCTGCTGGTCCCTGGCCAGTAGAATTGCTCTTGCCTCTCCCAATTTGTTCCAAAATGGAAACCAGCTGCGCGGATTGCGGTTGGATTTGATTATTTTAATGGGGAGAAGCTATTTTCTTTTAGTAGCAAAAAATAGCTTTTCATTCAGGCCAGCTGCTCTTTTCTTTTTCTAATCCTGACCGCCCGGTGTATTCGCTGCAGATTGTCCCGGTTGATTGTCTTTCTCTTCCCACTTCTCTCCCAACTGGCTCCTCTCTTCCCTTCTTTCTTCCTCTCTCTCTGCTCTGCCTCCACACTTTGTTCATCGACTCATATATTACATTCTCACTCTTTTATATAATCTCCAATATTCTCATTTTTTGATGACACAGTGACTTCTTTGAGCTAACTTAGTGAAAGGAAGAGCTGTTTCTTGATTTTTCTCGTCCCTGCATCAACAAAGCAACCCCACTTTTTACTTTGTTAAATTCCCATTATTTCGGGGGTCTTCAGTTACTTTTTTACTTCGTTGAAAAAAAAAGGAATGACATCTAACAATATCATAGTATCTGATGACACACAAAGAAGGATAATACCCAATTATCATTCAATGGAGAGCAATAATAGTACAGCCAAAAGGCGAAAAATTTTAACACCTACAATGTCAAACTTCAGTTCTTATTCATTTGACTCAAATAAAACTCCCATCATTTCCGACACAGCATCTTCAAACAGCAGTGATCATTCACCCTTG